>CM069597.1:25607329-26321496 GCA_035771175.1 Paratinospora sagittata | reverse complement strand
TTGCAGTTTTTGTTGAGGAGTTTGAAAGTCTATTACTTGAGAAGGTGTTCGATTGATGAGGTAGGTAGCAGATTTCACAGCTTCACCCCAATAAAATCGAGGCATGTTCATGCCGAAGAGGGAGGCGCGCACTACCTCCAAAAGTTGTCTATTCTTTCTCTCTGCCAATCCATTTTGTTGCGAAGCATAGGTGCATGAGGTTTGTTGGCGAATTCCATGAGTGCTCAAAAAATCACGGAGAGAGTCATCTATAAACTCAGTACCATTGTCAGATTGCCAAACACAAATCTGCTTTTGATACGTGGTGTGTGTCATTTTGTGAAAATTCTGGAATGTTATACACACATCACTCTTTTTTATAAGCAAGGACACCCAAGTCATTCTAGTGCATTCATCAATAAATGTCACAAAGTAACGAGCTCTAGATATAGAAGGAACCTTTGCAAGACCCAAACATCAGAGTGAATAACTTCAAAAGGTTCTGAACTTTTATTCAAACTCGGTAAATAAGAAATACGGCAGCTCTTAGCCAGTTTACAAGTGTCACAATGAAATTCCCTATCATTCAATCTTGAAAAAAGGTGTGGTTGCAATTTCTTTAGATATCCAAAAGAAAGATATCCTAATCTACGGTGCCATAACCATATAGTTGCTCGATCCTTGTCTTCACTACTAGCTTGATTTTCCTGACTGATTTTCGATCCCCCATTCTCTGCCAACTCCAAGTAGTAAAGTTTGCCCCGTCTAACACCATAACCAAGAATCTTCCGGGTTAGAATGTCCTGAAAGACACAAAATGAGGGCCAAAAAGTTACAGTACAAGTGAGAGTTGAAGTGATTTGGCTAACAGACAAAAGGTTGTATTCAAGATACGGAACAACAGGATAGTATCTAATGTGAGAGTATTAGACAAGATAGCAGATCCTTCCCCAATAATAGGGGAGGTGCTACCATTGGCGGTGGAAATAACTGATTGAGGAGAAGGAAGAACAGATTTTAATTGACTGAAATCCCTCGTCATGTGATCGAATGCACCTGTATCAATAATCCAAGTTCTATTCTTAGAAGTTGCAGAAAATACAGATGTTTTACCAATAATACCTGGATGGGCAACATTTGCCGTAGGCAGCGGTTGATTTTCTTCCGAGGATGTCATCATAGCTTTCCCAGCAATCTTTTTACGAGGTTTTTTTGAGAAGTCCCACCACTCCGGATAGCCAATAATCTCGTAGCAACGCAGTTGAGAATAACCCTTTTCCCCGCAGTGAGTGCATAACATGTTGTTGACCTTCCCAGATGATTGATTGTTTCGATTGGCTGATGATCTAGACGACGATCCTTGTCGAGTTTGGTTAGCCAGCATAGCCGAGTTCTCAGAGATTGGGCGATAGCTCCCCATTGTCTATCTCTGTTGATATTATCTCCTGACCTATGCATATGTGCTCTCCAAATCAAGTTTTGGGTCTTTTCGCAAGATTTCTCCACGAACCTGATCAAACGCAGAGTCAAGTCCACTTAGAAAAATGTGAACTCGAAGCCTAGCCATCGCGGAGTGTAACTGGATTACCCCTTCGACTGTTCCTTCCTGAGAGGTAGTTCTATGATCAATTTCCTGAAAAATAGCAACAAGTTCATTATAGTATGTTGATAATGGTCAACCATTTTGCTTGGTAGAAAAAGATCTCTGGTTAAACTCAAAAATACAGGTTTCGTCCGATCCATCATAGAACGTTTTTGATACGGCCTCCCATATCTCCTTGGCGGTGGAGAGGCGAATAAATCGCTGCATTAGCGACAGACTCATTGAGTCAATGAGCCAACTTTTCACTTTGTGATTTTTAGTAATCCATGCTCCAAGATTGGGATCTCCAGATTCTGGTTTTTTCGTTGCTCCAGTGAGATATCCAGCTTTGTTACGAGCGCCAATACGCATCTCCATGAGTTGAGACCATAATGAGTAATTGGTCTCATCGAGGATGATTCCGGTTGGAAAAGCATAATTTCCTTGGTGTACGATAATCTGCTGTGTTGGTGTTGGGATAAGTTCGGTTGATGCGCCTGTAGTGGTAGCCATCAAACTCTCAGCAGTTTTACGAGGGTGATGAAGTTCGGTTGATGCGCCCGCTCCGATGCTCTATCTCTTTCAATCTCAAAAAACCAATCAGAACTTCCAGTAAATCTCAGCCTCTCAGCGCCACTAGAAACCCTAAATCAGCTTTTTGAAATGAATCCCCTTCGATCGACAGAAACGCCGGTTTCGGGTACCAGACTCAATCGCAGAAAACACACCGGCAATCGAGAGAAACGAAGATCGAGATCGATTCGAAGCCGAAACAATGAAAGAGAGATAAAGAAGATCGATTCGATGATGATTTCAAATAAGAATGGGAATTAGAGCTTAACCCTTGGATGAGCGGCTAGGAGACGCCACCCCCAAATCGGCGCCTAAGAAGACGGTTGCGAAGAAAACTCCCCTGAAACCCTTCGAAGCATCATCAGGCGAGTCGGCGGCGGCGGCGACACTGAAATTCGGTCCTTCGATGACGACATCGAAGCAGACGAAGAGAACTTCGAAGACCGAACCGAAAGTTGAAGATGCGAGTGCATTGGCGGAAAAGCAGGAAACGAAAGCGGCTTCGGCTGCGAAGTTTGCGGGCAAGAAAGCAGGTAAATCGCCTTCGGCGAGAGCTGCGAAGACTCCGAAATCGGTGGAAGCTGCGGTCAAGAAATCGCAGAAGATGGAAGAGCCGCCTTCTGTTGTGAAAGTTGAGGAGGCAACTCTTGTTTCGAATGCAGTGGTTGAAGGAAGGAGGATCGTCGGATTATGAACAGCTTCATCAACGACATCTTCGAGCAAGAGTCGTCGAGACCTGCTCTGATACCATGTAAGACAATAGGGTTTCTGTAGAGAGTTCAAAAATATGTATTCTTCTCTAAATCAGAGGCAATATATAGACAATTACATCCTAAAATTAGGTCCTAAATTAGGAAAACAAATTGTTTCTATATTTACAAAATCTATTACTTTCTATATAGCTTGTTTCTATATTTACAGAATCTATTACTTTCTATATGCAGACACGTACAATTCTTTTCAAAAATAATTTGACTCTTTCTAGTGTTGGAATGGTTCCTTGGCGTCGGGTTATTGTCCAGTGTATCTAGTCATAAAAATCATGGGTGTTGATTCTTTATGACCTTGTTGTAAGCCTACTCTTGTTATGTATCATCGGCCCTTTGCTTATTTGTTTATGATGCTTATACGTTTAACTTATCTTTATGAGTTTTAGGAGGTATGCATATTCCTCAAATGATTTATATTTGTTATTGGTCATTAATTGTGGTTGCATACTTGCTAATAAGGCAATAGTTCGATGATTCAAACGGCTACACAGGGTCAGAAGTTTGAGCGGCTACACAGGGTCATCGGGTCAGGTCGAGTTTTATTGGTGTGAGTATTGATTGGGTCTTACATAACTCAAATTTCTCACGAATGGGGTGAATATCCAGTTATATTTGTTTCTTTTAAAAAAAAAACTATGTTTGCATACTTTGAAAATAAAGAATCATTGCAATTTTAATAAAAACAATATTTCAAATAAATGCTTCTTAACTTTTTAGTATATAAGATGACATTACTTCGTAAAACCTTATTCACAAGCCATTACAAAAAATAAAATAAAATGAAGCTTATAAACAAGAGTGTTGTCATCACTCATTAGGGCTAACTGATGCGTTAATTAAGGTTGTGTTTGGTTCATGATTTAAAAAATAAATATATAATTTAAATAAAAAAATATATAAAATTATTTTTTATTATTTTTTTTAAATAATTTATTTTTTTATAAAATAAAAAATAATTTTTAAAATTTTTTAAACCAAAAAGTTTGTAGTGTTTTTAAATTGTAGTAGGATACAAAACTCTGTATGGAAATGACCAACCATAAAGAGCCTAAGATTTGCGGTTAAAATTTGCGAGCAAAATAAACAAAGAAAAGAAATGTGAAATCGCTTTCTGAAAGAAGAAAAGCAATGGCAATTCGCAATCCGACACCGTTGGCTCCCAGTCTCGTTCCCAAGCTTCGCAATTCCCAATAAAACCCAAATCTGTTCTCTCGTCCCCACCCACTACCACTCGCACAGACATTTCATCAAACACACGCTACGCGTTCCATAAATACACAAACATATTTACGTTCTTTATCAGTTTGGTTGGCGCGCGGCACGAATACAAATTCTCTTTCTCCACCTTGCACATCTTCTTCTTCTTCTTCTTCTTCTTCATTTTCATGGAATCTAAGAAACCCTAACCCTAGATTTCGCCAGAACGCTGATGATCCCTCGGTGCAGACACCACGAAGATCACAAGCCAATTCTTACTACTTTCTTTCCCGATCGGATTAGCGTCAATGGGGAGAGAAGAGGAGGGACAACCGGTGCCGCCGAATCAACGAGGTTTGGTGGTCGGGAATTATTGCCACGACGTTCTGCTCCGGGACGGAGACATCATCGGCGAGAGCCTCGGAGGCGCGTCGTCGTTCATCTTCAACGTCCTCGACGGCCTCTCCGTCCGGTGTGATTACGTCTCGAAGGTCGGCGAGGACTTCGCTTACTCCGTGCCTCACTCGCCTCTGTCGTCGCCGTCGTCGAAGACGACGCTTTTTCACGCTCATCTTTCTTCTTCTTCTGGTCTAGACGGAGGAGATCCGGATTCTTCTTCCTGTCAAGATCGCGTTTTGAAGAGAATTCACGCTTGCGATCCGATTTTCCCGTCGGATCTTCCTGATTCGCAGTTCGATTTCGGTTTAGCTGTTGGTGTAGCGGGGGAGATCTTGCCGGCGACGCTGGAGCGGATGATCGATCTGTGCCGTGTCGTTTTTGTTGACATTCAGGCTCTGATTAGGGTTTTTGATGATGTTGATGGGAGTGTGAAGCTTGTGGGGTTGAGAGATAGTGGATTTTTTCATTTGCTTCCTCGGATTGGGTTTCTTAAAACCTCTGCTGAAGAGGCGCCGTTTGTTGATGTTGAAGAGGCACGGAAATTGTGCTGTGTGATTGTCACGGATGGGAAAGATGGTTGTAGGGTTTATTGGAAGGACGATGAGTTGCGAATTTCTCCGTTTCCAGCGGTACAGATTGATCCTACGGGTGCAGGGGATAGTTTCTTGGGAGGATTTGTTGCGGGACTTAGCTCTGGGTTAGCCGTGCCAGATGCTGCACTTGTGGGGAATTTATTTGGTTCACTAACTGTTAGCCAGATCGGAATTCCCAAGTTCAACTCGGGCTTGCTACAGGTATTTTCTTCTTCTTTTTGCATCATATGCACTTATCGTCCGATTAATAGATAACATGTAATTTCACTGCTACAGAGGCGTATCTACATTGTAGAGCCATTTTTTAAGTTGTGTTTTGCTTGTGTTTTATATGTTATTTTAGAATATTTGTCCTTTTCTACTATTTCTTTTGGTGGATTTGAGTTTTCTATGTTGCATTGCTTCTCAGCAAGTCTTTTCTGCCTTTGCCGCTTATATTAATGAAGTATTTTATTGTTACCATTTCCACTAATATACATAAACAATCATATGAATTATCAAATGGGGTGATGGAGATAGATTAGTAGAGCTTAAGGAACCAAATGCCTTCTTCGTTATTCCTTCGTATCCTAGCAGGGGCAAACCATTTCTGGTTTATAATTTCTCCTGGCAGTGTTAGAATTTCATCTATCCAACTAAACATATAATTCATTTATAAAATTTAGTTCCTGTAATCAATTTTGGTCAATAAATAGAGTTTGTTCCTTGGGCCCAAATAGGGAGTTCAATTTACAGTTGTCTCGATGTTGACATATTTTTCCTTAATGTCAATCCTGATGCTTGATCATTGAAAATGATTTTTATCTATGGTATCTAGTCAAGTAGCTTGTAGAAATGCTAGAAATGAAAGACATAACATCTCTAATCAATTGGTGCACTCTATTTTAGAACCGCATGCTACTTTCAGTGGTCTCCTAATGCATTTTTCCCATATCCTCAAAATGGGATGTACCTATTCTTCTTATGATTGTAGATAGAAGTGTCTAATATGATCCCCGTCTATAGTTTATGAAGATGATAGACCAAGAAACTTCTGTCGTAACCCTTTTAAAAGATTTGGTCCTTATGTAGGTGGCTGGCATCTTTTCTATTCTTAGACAACTATTTTATACTTTATCAGTTTTAAAAGAAAGAACATGTAATTTTATTAGTCCCTGTTCAGAGGAAGTTCCATTCAGCAAGTTTAATCTATATCAAATTCTTTGAAGTAAAGAATCTGTTTCTTAGCAGTACCAACTTGTGTTTTTTGTTTGTTAATGTGTTTATTCATCATTATCTATTCTAGGTTCTCCTCTTTTGGGAATGTCTTATTGATTTTTAAATTGCTTTTTTGAGCTTTTTTTATGACGACTGGGATGTAGTGTTATAAATATTACTATGACTGTCATCAACATCATTATTATCACTATTATTAGTGTTGTTGATGTTATTGTTATCCTTAGTATCATTTGCAACTAAGTCTTGCTGATCTTGTAATCTGAAGCCTGATGATTGTTAAAAAAGAACGGAGATTTGATAGATGCTCTTGTGGAAGCCTAGCTGCTGGCTGGGCTCCAAAAGCATTCCATGTAATTAACAATTCTACATGGTGAAAATGAAGGCTTTCAGGGCAATATGTTTGCCTAAATGATGTAGCAAGTTACTTGTAGTCTACCATCTCAATCATTATGTCTATTTTTGTGGTTTGGCTGTGCAAATAAACGGTTTTAAATCTGTTGTCTTTGAATAAGTGTGGAAACTGCAATATTGAACCCATTTTCACTTGTGTTTCACTGAATTAAGTTTGACAAATTGCAATTAAGTATAGTCTTTCCGCAGATAACTCATAATTTCATCTACCCTCATGTCATTTTTTTAAGCTTTGATTTTCCCCTTCTCCATTGGAACTGCTTGCATGCTCTCATTTGCACAATTATATTGACCACAGTTGCAGTGTTAATCTGGAAGAAACTGCAGATAGGGACTAACATATCCAAATACAAGTACTGTCACAGGTTGTGTGGGGATTTGGGCGGTAGCTCTTTGTTTAATGTTACTGTTCAAGCATTTAGAGTTGCAGCTGCACGAAAGTCCATTATTATTTCACTTGCTCTTATGTAGTCCAATCAGTTTATTGGGATCAAAATCGTGATGAATGCGGTGTTAGCACATTCAGGGAAAGAGTATATTTTTAGTGAATTAAGAAAATATTGGGGGTAGTTCTATGCAAAATTGTATCTGAAGTGGAAGTATCTACCTACTATGTAGTACCATGATCATGTGGATACAGTATACTGGACATGTTGACTTGTTAAGGTCATCATATTAAGCTTTAAGAGTTGTTCCTTTCAGTGGATTACGAAGCTATGTATATTAAGCATGCTTGCAGATTTGTTCTTTAACTGTGCCAATATTTTTAGCCAAGTGAGTCCTTTATAACTGTTAACTGCATGCATTTAAAGGTTTAACCATGTTTTTTTAGGTTATAGAACAGTTTTCATTTTTCCTGTGTATCTTGCTTTCTCGGCCGACATCCAATTTTCTTTGATTCTTTCTACTTTTCAGAGAGTTAAAGATGAGTTGCATGGGAGGCAAATGCAAATCAAGGGCTACTGTGAAAGAAGAGATGCAGGGCCTCAGTTTCACAAGTCAGAAGGGCACGAAGAGTTCCACGCATCTCTATCTGCAGCAGCTAAGCTTCTGTCAAAGGTCAATGGTGTGCTAAATAAAGATGAATTGGCGCCTGAGAACACTCCTGATCAAGCAATACAGCGGAGCATCTGCCATGAGAGAAATGGTCACTAAAACTTATTCCTCTGATCTGTTCACAAAGCAGCAGTTGAACAGGTTGAAGGAGAACCATTACATGCTGCAGTGACCACTTTATTTTCTTTAATAAGGTCACCGGCAAACATAGCTGTGTGTAGCCATGGAGTTTCATCTTGGTTATTGCAGCAGCAGAATATTCTGAAACAAACGATGGATGTACCCTAGCACATAAGAAAAGGTGTTGAGAAAATGCAGTTATAGCAGCAAAGTCCTCTATAGATGCTTGCATTCACACATAATTTGTATCCATGTTAAAGTGTGTTGCTAACCACTGATAGAATTCCAGGCGATTGTTTCAAGGCACGGAGGCAGTTCATTTAATTGAAATAATATTGTACACATTAGATCATTCCATGAGAAATAATTATATAGGTTCTTATGATAACTGAACTTAAATTGACTAGGGTCATATGTTAGCATTTCACATTTCGTTATATATATTTGTGATGACGAAAACATCTTAAAATGTTATTCTTTCATTTTGCCCTAGAAAGGGTTGGGGCATATCCAATCATAATCTTAATAACAAGTTGGACGGAGTCCGTGCTTCTCAATAATTTTTCCCTAATAAGGGTTGGGGTAAATCCAATTATGTTCTTAGGAGTCCATGATTGTTGATTGTCATATTTTCTTACAATGCTTATCAGTTAATGATTGTTGGTGTTGTTCAAGGAGAAAGCATTTGGTGCTATATATCCAAACAGTTACTGAATTTTGTTCAGATTAGTCAAAATATTGTTAGTCTTTTGAAATCTGTAAAAGATGAAGAATTGAGTCTTATATTGACAAATAAGATATGAGAATTTTCATAAGAGTAAAACACCATCCTACCATCTTTGTTGTTAAGCAATCAACTTTTTCTGGGACATTTGATACAATGTTTTGCATATTGCTTTATATTATCAAAAGACCACGATTAATGGAAAATGAGAAATAGGCATTACGGCTCCTCACGTTCAGAACTCAACACTTATATCATATTTGCTCGTTAAGATCTCAACCTTCTTCTTCGGCGACAAGCTATCGACCACCAACGAACAATGAACAAGAACTACAAGCTCCCTCAATGGAAAATCCCCAAGAACAATGACAACAGGCACTCTCACCTTGATGTCCAAGGGAATTCTCTTTTTGTGTCGATTCTCCATTAGAGCTCCTTGAAGCCCTGACCCAAACTGACTTTCTCCCTTCAATACCACATTCATTATAGTTACATTCTTATGACCTTGGTGGAAAGCTGGGAGCTTGCCCGAACAAAGCGTGGAGTCCGAATAAATAACAACCACCTCACTTTCCTTTCCATACTTGATACCGATCTTCTCATTCGGGTTCTCGGCCTTCACCTTCACAATGAATTCAGTATAAAGGCTGAAATCGGGTCGAACTTGGAATGCCCCGACGTCGAGATGTTGGACATTGTAAGATGGGATTAGAGGCTTGTAGTGGTTGTATAGGTATGCCATGGTTGCGGAAACCGTAATGGCGAAAAGAAAGAGAAAGCAATAGCAACAACACATGCATTTCAAGAAGCAACTCGCACCTCTCTTATTTGGTTTCGAGTGGTACCGAGGGATGTTCCGACGATAAGGAGGCGGACGGAGGGTTCCCAGATCCCCTCCGGTTTCCCCTAGCATTACATATTTTGAAGGATGAGGTGGTGGTTGATTAGGATGATCCATAAGACCAAGAAAAAGAAAAAGAAAAAAGAAGATGTTTGAAATGTTTGAAGTTTTGTGATTGTTGTCATGTGAGGAAAAGAGATTGAATTAGGCTTGAGACTTGAAGAGAGCAATTGCATGCAAGGAAACTAGAGGTAATGTTCATGTTAACATGGAAGGAATATTCAAGTTTTGCAATAGAGAATGAATTAGAAATTCTTGTTTGTTGGAGAGTTTTCCTTTTTCATTGGAGGTTTGTTCCGTTTTGACAGCGTATGGAACGGGTAACCGGTCCATCTTGGTTTTATATATCCAGGAATCCAAGAGGTGGGGAACATCTTTCTCCTATGTTTAGAAGATTTAGAGTAATTAATGTTGTTAATTTTTTGATTTTTTTTTAGGTTAGTAACTAATATTTTTAATTACCAATGAAGAAAATGAGCTTCACCTTGTGCACACGAACTCCCTGAGCTTAGGACAAATCCCAACTAATCTTATTATCAATTCATTAAAAATTGAAAGAAAAATTGGTGGTAGCAAGGCTCTAACCGAGGTACTTCCATTAGTTGAGCCGTGGGCACCACCAAACTAACTCTTTGTTGGCAATGGATAAAAACTTTTTGATATGAGTATTTTTTTTTTAATCTTAAAATATTTTTATCATCTTATTTAAAGAAAATTAGAATAAAAGGTAAAAACATACAGTGTCAAGTATTTTCTACTTCAATGTTTTTTTTATTTTATTCAGTTTAAATATTTATTCTCTTTTATTTTAATAAAAATGAAATAAAGGATTAAAATTGATCATTTGAGGTTTTAATTATTTTAATTTAAAAGTGTCTAATATATTTTAGTAACAAAGTTTTTCACTTATATTGAAATTTATTATTTTAATAATTTAATATTGCTTAATACTTTTATTTTTTAAAAAGAAATTATAGAAAACTTCATGTACAATCAAACATGTAATATCATATTCTCAATAAAATTGTTTAAGATTCCTGCTGACAACTATAAAATATTTCTATTTTCAAAATTAGTCCTAATCATTTTCATCGATATCATTTGGACATGCAAAATAAAAATATAAATGTTACAAGTTAACCAAAATTAATAAATTAGATTTTTGATATATTATTATTTAAAGTAATAATTTTGTTAAATTTATATAAATGGTTCAATTTTTTTTCACAAATCTTCTTCATTATTTTAATTGCTCTTTTAGCCAACTAGGTAGCATACAGCTTAATTTCTTTATTTTGTAATACTTGATTTTTGTCGGCACTATTTTTCTTTTTAAAATAAGGCTAAAGTGTATTTTCTTTTTCCAAATTGTCAATTTTTTTTCAAGACCAAAATGTCACTTTAAAACCAAAGAATATTCTACAAGAAAAGTAGGAGTGTTAGTCCGTCCGACCAACCACACTAAATCGAACATAACCAGATAGATTAGGTTGAGTTGATCTAGGCATTTGAATTGAATTAGGTTTAAAATTTTTAACTCAAATGATTTAGGTTGAGTCATTAATTGACACCCTTAGAATCTAACTCAACCGAACATTAACCCTAAAATCTCTCGTCCACTAAAGTCACCAAATAGCAAAACTAGCTAAATTTTCAAAGTTTTAAATTCAAATCATAACTTGTGTGTCCTGCCAACGGGCCATTGGCATAGTGGTCCCAGCTCCAAGTCTATTTTTTGGGGTCACGGGTTTAAAACTTTGGAGAGAGAATTTATGCGGTGGTGTGCATAGACTTCAGTGTCAAGCAATGCGATGGAGTTCGGAGAAAAGTCTCTTACAACTTAGGTAAGTAGCGTGGTTGATTATGTATTTGTAACTGTATATCACCATGTCTAATTGTTGATGTGAGAATTAGTTTATCCCTAAGAGATGGGATACTCCATAGGTTGGGTCGAGTATTAAGTATGTCAGGTGTAAAAAAAAAAAAAAACTTGCGTGTCCTTAAAAAAAAAAATAGATTCCTCTTAATTTTATTATTATTTTTTATTTCTTGTAAACATAATAAAATATAAAAAAATCAAGCTCATTTCAACAACCCAACTCAACCTTAAACTAATTCGGAGAGAAAAGAGGGAGAGAGATGGTTGGGCCAAGAAGGCCAGAGATAGCGGTGTTCGGCTCCTCCATTGTTCAGTTGAGCTACGCCCATGATGGATGGGCTGCCATTCTCACTCATTTTTATTCCCGTAAAGTGGGTTTCCCTCTTCTTCTTCTTTTTTTCCCTTTAATTATATCTATATATATATATATATTTCATCTTAATTGACTTTTCCATTTTCGCCATTTCATTATTATTCAAAACCCAGCCTCGGCTAATTGTGATTTGAGTATATATATATATATATATATATATATAGGCTGACATCTTTGTGCGAGGATACAGCGGTTGGAATTCAAGGCGTGCTCTTGAAGTTCTTCATCAGGTTTTCCCAAAGGTATCTGCAATTTTTCCCTCTTTTTCTTTTTTCAGTTATGATTTTGTAAGAATTTTATACCAGTTTCTTTGTAAATTCAGTTTGCCCTTTATTTTATTTTATTTTTTAAATTTTTTCCAATTTTTTAATATATTTTTTCACATTTTCATTTTGTTTCCTCATGGAACTTCTTTGGTGCCAGTTAGACTTCTAGGTACATGGCCATTAGACAATAATACTCTATTAACCAGATTTCACTTACCTTAATTTTACTCTATCAATTGCTACCATATGTATGTACTTAAAGTTCAAATAGTTCGTTATACTTGGAATTCAACACATATTGTATGAAACTAAGAACCATGCTTATTAGTTAATCTATGCATCTGGTACCGTATTGCTGAAATCTATCATTTTCTAGAGTAATATATGGCAACTTTTTAGCAACACCTTGTTCTTCACTTTGGTGTAGGATGCCCCAAGGCAACCTTCTTTGGTGGTAATGATTCATCGGCTCCTCATCCATCCGGCCTGGGTCCTCATGTACCACTCCCAGAGTTCAAAGAGAACATGAGAATAATTGCAAAGCATCTAAAGGTTATCCCTTTTTCAATGGCATGTTCTTTGTTCCATCTCGGAGAATCTAACCTTCTTTATTTCTCATCTGTGCCAAGCACAATCCAAATGCCTAGCTAGTAGTACTAACTCTGGTAAGAGTGTCGAATTGGATGCCCTTATAGGTGTACTGCTAAATCAAAAAACAATGCCAACTGGATAATGGGACCATCCTTGGTAATGCATTTACCTTTAAATTCAACTACTCAATTCGACTAAGCCTTTTCCTGGATTTGGCTACATGAATCTGCTTCCTCTATTCTGCTATATTCAAGGCTAAGTCGACATTTAAATTAATAATGCTCTTCCCTTTGAGCAACCAGATTAATGTGATAAAGATGGCTACAATAATCCAATTGGGTCTGCTTTTCTTTTTTTTCTTTTGAAAGATTTACAAAAACTTTGGATTTTCATCCTATTAGAAAATACTATTGTGTGCTTAACAATGGAAGTATTTGGTAAGCAGAGCCTTTCAGAGGAAACACGCATTATCTTCCTAAGTTGCCCCCCTCTCAATGAGGGAAAACTCCATGCATCAAGGTGTCGTAATGCCTGTCACATTTCTTCTATTGGTTTCCTTGTTTTCCGGAAAAAAAAATAAATAAATAAATCATCAACTCTTATGAGAATGTGAGTTCTTATATGGATTTGTCCACTGACTCGAACAGGATTAGAATATTCCGGACAAATGAAACTTCAAGGAAATATTCAGAAGCCTGTATAGAGCTGGGCAGGGAGATGGACCTGAAGGTTGTTGATCTTTGGACTGCTATTCAGAAAAAGGATAATTGGAAAGAGGTGTGTTTTGTACAGTAAGTTTCACTCCTTTGCTTTTTTAACTATCAAGTTATTCATGAAGAGTTAGCAAGTTGAGTAGGTCTCATTTTCCAAGAAGTTGTTGTCACAAAGATCGATTCATTAATATGTGATTAATAGTTAAGTTCCTTGCAACTTGCAAGTGTTGATTTTTTTTGATCGTATGAGGGAATGGTGTGTCTTATATATCATTTTGTCTTGTCAATATGACTGCTTAATCCTATGCATCGTAATTTTTTTTATTACTTTGATCTGAAACAGGTAGAAATAACTTGTATTTCTTAAATGAAACTGCAATTTATTTTTCCCTCTATTGACATAACTTTACTTCTTTCCAGAGATGGCATTCATTTTTCATCTGAAGGGAGCAAAATAGTTGTGAAGGAGATAATGAAGGTGCTAGAGGAAGCTGAATGGAAGCCAAGCTTGCACTGGAAGTCCATGCCAACAGAATTTGCAGAGGACTCGCCATATTACCCAGTCGCCTCTGATGGAAAGAACACCATAAACACATCTGAGTACATGAACCCAACTGAATACAAATTTCTCTTGGATCCAATCCAATCAAGATTGTAGAAGATCATACTTGCAGGTCCTTGGTCGCCTGGTATTTTCATATTCAAGGTTGTTTAAGATGCTTTTGTGGGGACCACGCCCATGTGGGCAACCCAAAAGTGGACGGCACATGCGCCGAAAGAGCCGCCACGCGCCTAAAGTTTGATTTAATTTTAAATTATAAATATATTAAATTATATATTTATAATTACAAAAATGCCCATAAATACTCCTATAAATAGAGTTTAACTTCATTCTTGAAATTCATTCCTTAGAGTCAGAGAGTTCTATTATGAGAGATCTATTTAAGAGATCTAATCTGTAAGATTTACCTAAGGGTGTAGTTTGTATTCTCTGATAATACAAATTTGATGTCTTCCGTGGACGTAGGTAATTTGTCGAACTACGTTATATTTGTTGTCTTATTTTTTCTTTCATACTTTACCACGATTCCGCACAATAAATTGGTATCAGAGACAAGGTGAAGCTTTGAAAAAAAAAGGACATTATGTCGAATTTTTTCGAGACTGCGTCGAAATTTTGAGATTCTGTAAAAGTGATCGGAACTGTTTTCTGATCACCCGTGGAGGTAGCTCTTGTTTTCAGGAGTCCAACGCAATCAACGGCGAGAAAAACGGACAAGAAAAACAAGTTCCCGGGAGCCGATCAAAGTTTGATCCTTGTACAGCGTTTTACTGACACTGTTCATCAAGGCTCTGTTCATCCGATCCGGATCCGACCCATCTGCCCGACACTGTTCATCCGACCCATTTCTGTTCGACCTGCACTGTTCATCCGGACCAAACCCACTCAGTCAGCGCACTGTTCATACGGCCCAAGCCCACTCAGTCAGCACTATTCATCTCGGCCCAACAGTTCGGCCCGCACTGATCACCAGACCCAGATCCGGAACTGTTCATCCGCGGTCCAGCCCACACAGACATCACTGTTCATCCTACCGTCCAGCTCACATGGTCCCACTGTTCATCCGCGGCCCCAGCCCACACAGTTGCACTATTCATCCGAGGTCCAGCCCAAAACAGTCTCACTGTTCATCTCGTGGTCCAGCCCACATAGTGTGCGCTGTTCATCCGTGGCCCAGCCCAAACAGTTTCACTGTTCATCCGCGGCCCAGCCCAAACAGTCCGCGCTATTCATCCCCGCGGTCCAGCCCACATAGTCCGCGCTGTTCATCAAGCCCAGTCTGTTTCGGCCCGCAGTTGACCGAATCCATTTTTCGGTTGACCAACCATATCCGGCTCATTTTTCGTCTGATTTCAACAAAGTCAGACTCCTTTCCACCATTTTCGACCGTTCCGGACGCAACCGTGCCATCAGTTTCTGCAGATTTAGCTCCTAAGTTATTGATATAGCTTAGTTGGAGACGTTTATCAGTTTTTCAAGCACTTTCCAGCGTCATACATATTTTCGGTCTTAATGGCGGAAGAAATCCCAACCACAAGCAGGCCTTGGCAAAGAAGTTCGATGTCCAACGCAAAGTTCGAGGTGGAGAAATTCAACGGCACCAACAACTTTGGCATGTGGCAATGCGAAGTTCAAGATCTATTATTCTGGGAAGGATCGCATATCGCCTTGGAAACCAAGCCCAAGGATATGTCTGATGATGATTGGAATTTTGTAAATCGTCAAGCTTGTGGAACAATCAGACTCTGCTTAGCAAAAGATCAGAAGTACTTTGTCATGAAAGAGACTATGGCAACAAATCTCTAGAAGAAACTGGAGGACAAGTACATGACGAAAAGCGTAGAGAACCGTCTCTACCTGAAGAAGAAGCTCTTTCGTTTTCAGTACAAGCAAGATACTCCCATGATTGAGCATCTTGATAATTTCAACAAGATCCTCGCTGATCTACTAAATCTTGATGTTGAACCTCTTGATGAGGATAAGGCACTATTGTTGTTAAACTCTTTGCCTAAAAGTTATGAACATTTGACAACAACTTTGCTATATGGTAAAGATGAGGTTAAATTCAGTGATGTTTCAAATGTTTTGGTGAACAACGAGTATCGAAGGAAGGACCAGCGCGGTAATAAGGAAGCATCACCAGAAGCCTTGACGGTATCCAGAGGCAGGGCTAACAACAAATCTAATAAATCCAGTGGGCGAGGCCGGTCTCGCTCAAAGTCAAAAGGACCTTTATCATGTCAACGTCTTGCAAAAGATGAATGTGCCTATTGTCACCAAAAGGGGCACTGAAAGAAAGATTGTCCAAATAAGGGCAAGACAGATGCCAATGTGGCACAGAAGGCTGAAGAAGATTCTGCGTTCTCAGTTTCATCTATAGACATTCAGTCTGATAGATGGATATTAGATTCCGGATGTTCCTATCATATGTGTCCGAATCGCCATTGGTTCTCAAAATTGGATGAGTTTGATGGAGGAGTCGTGGTCATGGGCAACAACAATACCTGTCAAACAAAGGGTATTGGAACTATACGCCTAAAGATGCATGACGGTACAACAGGACGACTCACGGACGTCAGATATGTCCCAGATCTAAAGAAAAATTTGATCTCCCTAGGAGTCCTTGATTCCAGCGGTTACAAGGTAACCATTGAAGGTGGAGTTCTAAAGGTTGCCCGTTGAGCACTCTTGGCCATGAAGGGTACTCAGAAAGGAAATCTTTATTTCCTTGACGGACACACAGTAATCAGAAGTGTCTCAGCTTGCACCAGTTCTAATGATGTTTCATCGGACACTTCCCGACTTTGGCACGTGGCGCTCAGACATGTTGGAGAGAAGGCTCTTCAAACCTTGATAAAGCAAGGTTCTCTGAAAGGTGCAAAGACCGGGAAACTTGATTTCTGCGAGCACTGTATCTTAGGCAAGCAGACGAGAGTCAAGTTTGGAACTGCAATCCACCGCACAAAAGGAACATTGGATTATGTTCATACCGACGTTTGGGGACCCTCTCAAAATGCTTCATTGGGCGGTAAACGTTGGTTTGTTACTTTTATTGATGATTTCTCTCGCTATGTTTGGGTTTATACCATGAAGCATAAAGATTAAGTGCTAGATATCTTTCTTAAATGGAAGAAAATGGTAGAAACCCAAACGGGAAGGAAGATTAAGAGGCTCAGATCTGATAATGGAGGAGAATACAAGTCAGACTCATTTCAGAAATTTTGTGACAATGAAGGGATAATCCGACATTTCACAGTCCCAGGCACGCCACAACAAAACGGTGTTGCTGAACGCATGAATCGTACTTTGGTAGATAAAGTTCGCTGCATGTTATCTCATTCTGGACTGAGCAAGGCATTTTGGGCTGAAGCTTTGTCATATGCCTCTCATATCATCAATAGACTTCCTGCAATAGCACTAGATGGCAAAACTCCCAAAGAGGTATGGTCTGGACACCCCGTTTCAGATTATGATTCTCTGCACATTTTTGGATGCACAGCATATTTCCACGTGAAGGAATCCAAACTGGATCCTAGGTCCAAGAAAGCGATTTTCATGGGCTTTAGTGAAGGAGTTAAGGCTTTCCGACTATGGAACCCTGAGACAAAGACGATTGTAAAAAGTCGAGATGTAACTTTTGATGAATCTGTGATGTTAAAACATACAGTTTCTGATAAAGAAAATCGAGATCCAGATTTGCATCAGCGGGTGGAGTTAGATATTCCAGTAACTCCTGGCAAGTCAGCAGAGATATCCAACCATCCTGAAGAAGACAAGGAGGAAATCTCAGTTGAGGTGGAGGCTCCAGGACTAGACATCAGTCAAGAACCAGAATCAATTGCCACCAGTCGACCACGAAGAGAAATCTGCAAACCTGCTCGGTACACTGACATGGTTGCATATGCATTTCCAGTCACCGGAGATGATATTCCATACAATTACAAAGATGTTATTCAGAGTATGAAAAGTGATAAGTGGAAAATGACAATGAATGAGGAGATGACATCACTCCATCAGAATCAGACTTGGAAGTTGGTTCCTGTAATACCCTGTATTTCACAAAAAAAAAAAAAAAAAAATTACTATTTGAAATTTTTACTATTTGGGCAACGCCAGAACGTTCAGGCGCGTGACAGAACGTTCAGGCGCGTGACAGAACGTTCAGGCGCAATGCCAGAACGTTCAGGCGCAATGCCAGAACGTTCACGCGCATGACAGAACGTTCAGGCGCAATGCCAGAACGTTCAGGCGCATGACAGAACGTTCAGGCGCATGACAGAACGTTCAGGCGCATGCCAGAACCTTCAGGCATGCCAGAACGTTCAGGCGCAAAAATCTCTATATAGGAAACCTCCTCATTTCTCATTCCTCACACCAAATCACCTTCTCTTGTGATTTTTTTTCTCCTTTCCACGCATTCTAAGTTTTTAGTCTTTGAGACTCCCGGTGCGGTGCAACAAAGTTCTGTCCGGAGGAAAACGCCAGATCTGAAAGCGGTGCAACGAAGTTCTGTCCGGAGAAAAGCACCAGATCTGAAGGTGGGGAACGAAACATAGGTTTGCGTGTTTCATAACTTTTATTAAAGTTTACATTCAATTATTATTATGTCTACTATTCATTTACACTGCATTATGTCAATAATGTTTATGACCTGAATGTCCTAACTTTGCACGTCGTGATACCGACCCTGATAAGGATCACTAGACGTTGACAAAGTCAGTATAAATGTCAAGAAAAGACCAGACTAGTAGACTAAACTAGTTCATGCATTGGCATCATACATATCACCACCTAGGGACGTATATGGTTTATGACTCATAGAATAGTTAGAAGCATTGCTCACTATTCATATTATTTCTCTGGAGAAGGACGTACATGAGAACTCGGCTACGCCGGGGAGGGACATCAGTACGTGAATCCAGAGCATCGTTCTTGAGGAGGGACGTACAGTGAGAACCTAGCTACGCCCGGGGAAGGACACCTGTACGTGAACTCAGGCGATGTACGCTCATCAAACCATTAATACGTGACGGTGTCATGCATACGTACATATTGATTGATTATGATGCTTACATGTGTATTTAAGATATTTGATATTGAAGTATGCTTTATTAATTGTTATACTCATGCACTATTTACCCACTGAGCGCGTTAAGCTCACTCCAATATTATCAAATCTTTCACAGGAAATTAGGGTGGACTGGGTGCAGGTTATGGGGCCCACATTTTGTACCCTTTGTATGAATTATTGGGGATTTTGGGAGTATGTTCCCTTGACCATTTTATGTACAAAAGTATTCTGAATTATATGAAATCAGATTTGTACTGTAATTGTATTTCCGCTGCGCACTCTGTTATTACCATTGTGATTGTTCCAAATGTGCGCCCTGTCCGAGAGTGTACCGCCGGTTTAAGGCGCGTCCGGGCGGGGTGTGACATTTAATGGTATCAGAGCGTACGGTCCACGGTCCGCCCAAGTCCACCAAATTAGGGGAAGAAAAATGTTATTAGATATATATATCTCTAGAACTATATATACATACATCAATTATATATAGTTGAGATTTGTATTAAATATATATCTAGAAAACTATATGATTTTTATATAGTTGATTTAAATATACATATAGTCAAAATTTATTAGAAACTATATGTGTAGTTATTATTGAATATATGTATCTATATACATTAGTGTATATGAGGTACGTATAAAAAAAAAAAAAATCGAAAAAAAAAATTTCAAAAATTTTTATTTTTCGAAAAATATAAAAAAAAAACGAAAAATTTTTATTTTTCGAAAAATATTTATTCGAAAAAAAAAAATTAATTTTTCGAATAATATATATTCGAAAAAAATAAATAAATAAATAAAAATTTCGAAAAATTTTTATTTTTCGAAAAAAAAAAAAATTTCAAAAAAAAATTTATTTTTCGAAAACAATTTATTACAAAACAAAATAATCATAAAAATTTGAGAAATAATTTATTTGATATATCTAAAACTATATATATATATATATATATGACTTCTATATCTAGTTAAGATTTTGATTAAAAACAACTATATATGATTTTTATTTTAAATATATATATATAGTTGCTTTATGGCAACTATCTATATAGTTATAATTAAATATGCCAATACATTTATAGGAGAATACGACATATATACATATTCCAAATAATTGGTTTTTGAAAACCATATATAGTTATGAGGAAATATGTCTATACATTCATATGTGAATACGACATATATACATTCAATCACTAATGACGAAAATTTCATGATGCATAAATATTAAAAGACAACTCGAAAATAATGTCTAGCAGACAAGGCATAAATCTTAACAATATTAGGAATATAATTTGTGTCTTTCACACAAATTTATTTTCCTTTCAGCAAAAGAATGGCCTCAAGGGAAGGAACAACTTCTACTAGCAGGGAACCAATTCCCACTAGACTAACGGAATTGTCCAAACGAGAGGTTGTGACCATGAGGAGCATCGACAATAGCGACCTCCGCCTCCGTCCAATCCTTCATGACAAACTCGCAACACTGGATTGGTTAAATATAACCAAAGTCGAGGGTCAAGTCTCATACAACTTGGTTAGATCCTTCTATGAAGCCATGACTTCCGTGAGACTTCACGGAGATAAGATCAGCCCTAATTTGGAGACAACAATCATGGGAACAAAAATTCCTGTCAATATCGAAATTATTGCTCGCCTTTTGGAGATTCCAATTGAGGAAAAGATTATTGATCCACATGACCCCCAGACAGTTGCAGAGATCGCAGAATCTAATGCACAATTATTCAATTTCCTCGCCAAAGAGCCATACACTCAATCAACATACACCAACCTCCCAAACAATCATCTTAAGCCATCTCTTGTCGGCCTCGGAAAGATTGTATACGGCAACATCTTGCCAGAAAGGGGCACTAGGGGCACTATGTCAAGGGCCCAACTCCTTGTGTTGTATTGCATAGAGAAGAAAATAAAGGTCTCCCTACCACACATCATCATCCAACAAATGTTACGGGTAATTCAAAACCCTTTAACAAAGGAATTCCTCGGTTACGGAGTCTTGATTATGAGGATACTTTCCGAGGCAAACGTTGACACTTTCGATGGAACGTCAAAGCTGATCACTGAACCAGTTACAGCATCCTCTATCTTCAAGACATATGGCACAAGTGGAGGGGTAACTGATGAAGAGGTATTCGGCACGACAATAAGAACTGCCGAAAGAATGAGAGACAAGCACGGGCATTGCCTTCGCAAATGTCGACACAAAATGCCTGTCAGAGAAGGCCCAAATAATGATTCAAATCCACATCCTACATCAGACCCAGCCAGTGATCCCACCGATCAACCATTTACTGACGAAGACTTATATGCCACACTAAATCCACCTATACAAAGTCATGATAGACAAGGTACGCAAGCAAATCCACCAACTTGGAACGTGCCAACTCAAGGCAACACTTTGTACCAAAGATTTCCAACTCCTGCGGTACAATATCAGCCAGTTCCACAAGTTGCTGTAAACCAACAACAACCGTACTGGGCGTCACCAAATCTTGGAGGGCCAAACATTCCAATGAGCCCATTATTTCAAACTTTTTCATCTCCAACAAACCAAATTATCCAAGGGGTTTCGGTTATGGGATTCCCGCGCAATCAATACCACTACGTTCCACCTATGAATCACCCATACAACCAATACTTTCCACCAATGCCTATGGCCTACCCTTCACCTACGAGACAACCAACCCATCAATCACCAATGGGACAACCGACCAACCTACTTGAACGGTTAGATGAAATGGCATCCAATATTGCTGCATTGAAAGAGAGCCACAATCTTGTATTAACTCGTTTGCAAAACTCCAACGCAGAGCGGGCAAACTCTCAACCTTCTGTTAGTAGTCATTCTGTACATAACAGTAGATCTCGAAGAAACGGTAGTAGGCACGAAAGTCAAGATTAATTCCTGGCATTGTAAAACTTTCTTTGATATATATGAATGAAATTGTTTTGTTTAAAGACTATCTTTGGTGGGCAGACTTACAACCATTCTTTCTTTTGTATCACTAACTTTGGAGTGGTATGGGACACAACAAAATTGGATGATACTAAATAAAATGTGGAAGTAAGAAAACCCATAACCTTGTGTGAAAAGAAACATTTGGAGAAAGTTGCATTACTAATATTATCACTAAGTTTACACGGTATGGGACGAGTAAATTTGGACGATACTATTAGTGAACTTCTATTCAGCCAATGTTTTTAGAGATCGTGTTCATACAACTTAACTTGGTTTCCACCCTTATTACTAAATTCATGTGGTATGGGACATATGAATTTGGATAATAATCGAACAGACTAAGCGTAAGCGTATGAATGCATAAGATTGCGATAGAACGTTAAATCAGGTTATTTACCGAGGCAAATCTTAGAATTCTTATGACTCGTATGGATTTTCAATGAAATATATGTATGTTCAAAAAGACCAAAACCAAATCTTTTGAAATACTTGCACAATTTTGTACTTATTATATAAACGTTCTAACCTTGTTTTTACACCATGGCCAAACATACGAGCTATATAAGATTCTTTGATTCCTCAACAAAAACCTTACACTATACTTAGAAAAATAGGTGATTTTAATATTGCAGTACTCTCGAAATTGTTGCTGAGCATATTCTAACATTATACTTGGCTACAGTTCCTAAATCTTGGTTTTTCTTTTCTCTTTGCCAGTGAGACAATGCAAACCAGGAAGAGAGGAAGGCCACGTGTTGTTCGTCCAGCAGTGGAGGCATCTCCTGCGATTCAGGAACCGCCGCCTCAGACAACAGCACAGGCCACACCCAACACTGCCACTACATATGGGCAGGCAATACCACCACCCGCACCCTTTGCCTTGCCTTCAAGCATTGAAACCTTCTTTGCTGGATTTATTGAGGCAATGAAGATCACTGTTCAAACTGCCGTTCGTGAGACCGCAGCCAGTCAGGTTGCCACGGTTCAAGCACCTGTAAAATTAGGGTCCGAAGCTCAAACCGTTCAGATTACTAAATACAAGCGGTTACAACCTCTTACTTTCGATGGTACCATTGATCCTGATGAGGTGCAAAAGTGGTTGGATGAGTCCAAGAAGGCTCTTGATGCAATGGGAGTCGATGAGACTCGTAAAATTCCACTAGCAACCTACCAACTTGTTGGTGCCGCAAACACATGGTGGATCACAGTGAAAGAAGACCCAAGGGTCAATATAGCAGATATGACTTGGCAACAGTTTGAGTCAATGTTTATTGATGAGTATTTTTCCAGCGCGGTGACAAAGCAGAAGCGCCAGGAATTTGCTAAGTTATATCAGGGAACCATGACTGTCAGAGAATATGCTGGAAAATTTAAAGAATTATCAGTCTACTCTCTCTCCACCATCTCAACGGAGCGAGATAAGAGTGAGAAATTTTATAATGGTCTTCGCCATGACATTCGACAAGCCTTATCGATCTTGGATCTCAAGATTTACAAGGAGGTTGTTGACAAGGCCATGAGTTTTGAACAAGAGAAACTCTTACAGGAACAGAGAATGAATAAGGGCAAACGGCCTGCAACGTTTTCCCAACAAGGCTCCCAACAGGGCAACAAGAAAAAGCCCTACTACAATCAAAACCCAGCCCTCCCAGCCCCAGTTTCCAAGAATGAGGCCACAACACCTGCGGCTGAACCTTCTACCCTTAACCATCAGGGTTTCCGCAACCATGGCCGTGGTGGTCGTTATGGACGAGGTGGCCGTAGCAACGGCAATGGCAGAGGTGGTGGTCGACACCACAATCAACAAGGCCAGCAGAATTATCAGAATGGCCAGCAACACAATCAGCAGTACAGGCCGACTTGTTACAATTGCGGCCAGAAGGGCCATGTCAAACATCTTTGTCCGCACCTTCAGCAACCTATTCCGGCTATTCCAGTCTAACAAGCACCACCTGCTGCTAACGCCCAACCCAGGCCGACCCAGCAGAACCAGGGGCGCTCTAGTTCTGTTTGTTCGCAAAAAAGATGGTTCGTTACGACTTTGCATCGATTATCGCAAGTTGAATAACGTCACCATCAAGAACAGATATCCGTTGCCCAGGATCGATGACTTATTCGACCAACTTCGAGAAGCCAAATACTTCTCTAAGATTGATTTACGGTCCGGTTATCACCAACTCCGGATCCGGGAGTCAGACATCACCAAGACGGCGTTCAGAACTCGGTACGGTCATTACGAATTCTTAGTTATTCCGTTCGGCCTAACAAATACACCTGCTGCATTCATGGATTTGATGAATCGCATATTCAGGTTATACTTAGACCGGTTCGTGGTGGTTTTTGTCGACGACATCTTGATATATTCCTCAACCGAGGAAGACCATAAACTACATTTGAAGATCGTCCTCCAGACCTTACAAAGACACCAACTGTATGCAAAGTTGAGTAAGTGCGAATTTTGGGCGCAGAGAGTTCAATTCCTCGGCCATGTGGTTTCAGGCAATGGCATTGAGGTCGATCCTTCTAAGGTTGAAGCAGTCTTAAACTGGAAGCAGCCTACCACTGTTACTCAGATTATGAGTTTTCTTGGTTTGGCTGGCTATTACAGACGCTTCATTAAGGACTTCTCAAAGATTGCTGAACCTATGACCAAGCTCACTCGAAAAGACGTGCGCTTCATCTGGAATCTCGCCTGTGAAGCATCATTTCAGGAATTGAAGAAACGCCTCACGACGGCACCTGTACTTATCACTCCAAGAAATGGAATTGGTTTTTCATTATACACCGATGCCTCTCTCCAAGGCTTAGGTGCCGTACTAATGCAAGAAGGCCAAGTTGTTGTATATGCCTCCAGGCAACTGAAGATTCATGAGGGTAATTACCCAACCCATGACTTCGAACTTGCAGCTGTTGTGTTTGCACTTAAATTATGGCGTCATTACCTATACGGTGAACGGTTCGAGGTCTTCTCAGATCACAAGAGTCTTAAGTACATATACACTCAGAGAGACCTAAACCTCCGCCAAAGAAGATGGTTGGAATTCTTGAAAGACTATGACTTCCAACTCCAGTACCATCCCGGAAAGGCCAATGTTGTGGCCGATGCTTTGAGTAGAAAATCTTATGTTGCTTGCACTCTTAACTATGAAATGGGAAAGTTGGCTACAGAGATGGACAACTTTAACCTCCAGCTGAACGAAGAGGGACCACGCCCACGACTCTCTCAATTGTCCGCTACCTCTGACCTCGTTCGCAAGATTTCAGCTACTCAAGCCAATGACCCTATGTTAATGGAGAAACGAGAACTTCTACTCAGCGGGCAAGACTTTCCTCATTGGTCAGTCTCTGACGACGGAGCCGTTTTCTATAAAAAACGTCTTTGTCTTCCGAACGATCCCGAGGTTCGGAAAGACGTGATTACTGAGATGCACTGTTCGAGATACGCTATGCATCCTGGGGGTGACAAGATGTACCAGGATGTCAAGTGACAATTCTGGTTTTCTGGAATGAAGAAGGCAATTGCCGACTTCGTTGCTCGATGTCTTGTTTGCCAGAAAGTTAAGGCAGAACGCAGACTTCCCTCTGGCCTTCTCCAGCCGTTACCTATTGGAGAATGGAAATGGGAGAACATCGCAATGGATTTTGTTACAGCCTTACCTCGAAATAATAAAGGGCAAGATGCTATCTGGGTTATCATTGACAGACTTACCAAGTCTGCACACTTCTTGCCAATAAAGTTCACGGATAATCCCGCCAAACTTGCAGAACTATATGAAAGAGAGATCGTACGCCTTCATGGCATCCCCCTCACGATCGTCTCTGATCGAGACCCTCGATTCACCTCAAACTTTTGGAAAAGCTTCCAGAATAGAATGGGTTCTAAGATCACTATGAGCACAGCTTTTCACCCTCAGGCTGATGGGCAGTCAGAACGGCTTATCCAAATCTTAGAAGACATGCTACGATGCCGCATTTTGGACTTTAATGACGGTTGGGCAAAGTATTTGCATCTAGCTGAGTTTGCATACAACAACAGCTACCAATCTAGTATCGGCATGGCACCATACGAGGCTCTTTATGGTCGGCCTTGCAGATCTCCGGTATGCTGGTTAGATATGGCCGATCGACCGCAGTTAGGCCCTGAACTAGTTCACGAGACTTCTGAGAAGATCACACTAGTAAAGGAACGACTTCGTGTTGCACAAAGTCGACAGAAGAGCTATGCTGACAAACGGCGACAGCCTCTGGAATTTGATAAGGGGGACTTTGTTTTTCTACAAGTCCAGCCCACCCGAGGTGTCAAACGTTTTGGGATCAAAGGAAAGCTCTCCCCGCGGTATATCGGTCCATTTCCGATCATTGAACGTATTGGCAAACTTGCTTATCGTCTGTCCCTTCCCTCGTCCATGCCTAAGGTTCATGACGTTTTTCATGTATCTATGCTTCGCAAGTATCGTCCTGATCCTTCGCATATCATCCCTTTAGTCGAGGTTAGGGTTGAGGAAGGAAATAAGTATCAAGAGAAAGCAATACAGATTTTAGATAGAAAAACTCAAGACCTACGGAGACGTAGCATACCACTTGTGAAAGTGCTCTGGGATAACCACGGCATAGAGGAAGCTACATGGGAACTAGAATCAACAATTAAACAGAAATACCCTGAATTGTTTTCTAGTACCACCTGATGTTGTGATACATTGTATTATTTTCACTTCTAAATACCCGGATGAAACATTGTTTACACTTATCTTCATACATTGTTTCACTTGAATAACTACGCAGATATCTGAAAATCATATCAATGGATTTCGTGATGCACACACGCCGTGGCTCCTTAGCAACCTGCGGCTACTTCGCAAGAAATACCCCTCATCCATACTTGACTTGATTTCGAGGGCGAAATCCCTTTAAGGGGGGTAGAGTGTAATACCCTGTATTTCACAAAAAAAAAAAAATTACTATTTGAAATTTTTACTATTTGGGCAACGCCAGAACGTTCAAGCGCGTGACAGAACGTTCAAGCGCATGCCAGAACGTTCAGGCGCAATGCCAGAACGTTCAGGCGCATGCCAGAACGTTCAGACGCATGCCAGAACGTTCAGGCATGCCAGAACGTTCAGGCGCCCGCCAGAACGTTCAGGCGCCATGCCAGAACGTTCAGGCGCCATGCCAGAACGTTCAGGCGCATGCCAGAACGTTCAGGCGCCATGCCAGAACGTTCAAGCGCAAAAATCTCTATATAAGAAACCTCCTCATTTCTCATTCCTCACACCAAATCACCTTCTCTTGTGATTTTTCTTCTCCTTTCCACGCATTCTAAGTTTTTAGTCTTTGAGACTCCTGGTGCGGTGCAACAAAGTTCTGTCCGGAGGAAAACGCCAGATCTGAAAGCGGTGCAACGAAGTTCTGTCCGGAGAAAAGCACCAGATCTGAAGGTGGGGAACGAAACATAGGTTTGCGTGTTTCATAACTTTTATTAAAGTTTACATTCAATTATTATTATGTCTACTATTCATTTACACTGCATTATGTCAATAATGTTTATGACCTGAATGTCCTAACTTTGCACGTCGTGATACCGACCCTGATAAGGATCACTAGACGTTGACAAAGTCAGTATAAATGTCAAGAAAAGACCAGACTAGTAGACTAAACTAGTTCATGCATTGGCATCATACATATCACCACCTAGGGACGTATATGGTTTATGACTCATAGAATAGTTAGAAGCATTGCTCACTATTCATATTATTTCTCTGGAGAAGGACGTACATGAGAACTCGGCTACGCCGGGGAGGGACATCAGTACGTGAATCCAGAGCATCGTTCTTGAGGAGGGACGTACAGTGAGAACCTGGCTACGCCCGGGGAAGGACACCTGTACGTGAACTCAGGCAATGTACGCTCATCAAACCATTAATACGTGACGGTGTCATGCATACGTACATATTGATTGATTATGATACTTACATGTGTATTTAAGATATTTGATATTGAAGTATGCTTTATTAATTGTTATACTCATGCACTATTTACCCACTGAGCGCGTTAAGCTCACTCCAATATTATCAAATCTTTCACAGGAAATTAGGGTGGACTGGGTGCAGGTTATGGGGCCCACATTTTGTACCCTTTGTATGAATCATTGGGGATTTTGGGAGTATGTTCCCTTGACCATTTTATGTACAAAAGTATTCTAATTATATGAAATCAGATTTGTACTGTAATTGTATTTCCGCTGCGCACTCTGTTATTACCATTGTGGTTGTTCCAAATGCGCGCCCCGTCCGAGAGTGTACCGCCGGTTTAAGGCGCGTCCGGGCGGGGTGTGACAGTTCCACTTCCGAAAGGAAAGAAACCAATTGGCTACAAATGGATTTTCGCTAAGAAGGAAGGCTTTCCCAGCACAGATGGTATCCGATACAAAGCCAGATTGGTAGCAAAAGGCTACGCTCAGAGGGAAGGAATTGACTACAATGAGGTATTCTCACCTGTTGTTAAGCATTCGTCAATTCGAATATTATTGGCTTTGGTTGCACAGTTTGATCTCGAGTTAGCCCAACTCGATGTCAAAACTGCTTTTCTGCATGGTAATTTGGACGAGAAGATATATATGTCTCAACCAGATGGATTCAAAGTACCAGGAAAAGAGAATTGGGCTTGTAAGTTGAGCAAGTCACTGTATGGCCTGAAGCAGTCACCGAGACAGTGGTACAAGCGTTTTGACAGCTTCACCCAAGGGCAAAAATATACTCGGAGTCAGTTTGATCATTGTGTCTACTATCGCAAACTTCAAGATGGTACATTTATCTACTTACTTTTATATGTAGATGATATGTTAATCGCATCTAAAAGCAAGGTGGAGATCAACAAGCTAAGGCTCAATTGAGCTCAGAGTTTGAAATGAAGGATCTTGGAGAGGCCAGAAAAATTCTCGGGATGGAGATAACTCGAGACAGGGCCAAAAACACAATCTGTTTGACTCAGACTCAATATTTGAAGAAAATTCTTCAAACTTTTGGCATTGGCAATGACACAAAACCTGTGAGCACACTATTGGCTCCACATTTCAAGCTAAGTTCATCAATGTCACCAAATTCCGAGGATCAGAAGAAGCAAATGGAGAATATTCCATATGCAAATGCAGTTGGTGCCTTGATGTATGCTATGGTGAGTACCAGACCTGACATTTCACATGCTGTAAGTATGGTAAGTCGTTACATGCACAACCCCGGTAAAGGCCACCGGCAAGCAGTGAAGTGGATTCTACGGTATATTCATGGTACTGTGGATATTGGTTTAAAGTTCGAGAGAGATAAGAAAAGTTGTAAGCATCTAATCGGATATGTGGATTCGAACTATGCTGGAGATCTTGACAAGCGCAGATCTACTACTGGTTATGTCTTCACTATGGCAGGAGGACTAGTGAGTTGGAGATCAACACTACAGTCAACAGTTGTTTTGTCTACTACAGAGGCAAAGTACATGGCAGTAATAGAAGCTTTCAAGGAAGCAATCTGGCTTCATGGATTGACTAAAACTTAGGAATTGTGCAGAAGAATGTTGAAGTTTTCTGCGACAGCCAGAGTGCCATTTGTTTGGCAAAGAACCAAGTTCATCACAGTCGAACGAAGCATATTGATGTTCGTTTTCATTTTGTTCGAGAAATAGTAGAAGAAGGGAGTATTCTTCTGCAAAAGATCAAGACTGCAGATAACCCCGTAGATATGCTTACAAAGGTGGTTACAGGGATCAAGTTCCAACATTGTTTGGACTTGATTAACATCTCACGAGCTCAGAGTGCCTAAGGGCACTAATGGAGGCAGCAACAGTCTTTTGAAGGAAGCTTGCTATCTATAGAGAGATTGTAGGTGTAGAAGAGCCCCGTTCCACATGAGGTGGAGGTGGAGATTTGTGAGGACCACGCCCATGTGGGCAATCGAAAAGTGGACTGCGCATGCGCCGAAAGAGCCGCCACGCGCCTAAAGTTTGATTTAGTTTTAAATTATAAATATATTAAATTATATATTTATAATTACGAAAATGCCCCTGAATACTCCTATAAATAGAGCCTAACTTCATTCTTGAAATTCATTCCTTAGAGTCAGAGAGTTCTATTCTGAGAGATCTATTTAAGGGATCTAATCTGTAAGATTTACCTAAATGTGTAGTTTGTATTCTCTGATAATACAAATTTGCTGTCTCCCGTGAACGTAGGCAATTTGCCGAACCACGTTATATTTGTTGTCTTGTTTTTTCTTTCATATTTTACCACGATTCCGCACAACAGCTTTTGTTGATGTATTGTTGTGGTCTGTGGCTAACTCTTATATGCAGGTTCTTTGTGAACGCATTTCTGCACTAGTATAAGAAATTCTTGAATCTTACTTTTACGTTTTGTTTTGTTACATGCATAACTAAATTAAGTATGTTGACACAACAAACTTATTAATTACTGAATTAAGGATTCATCTGAACTCATCATGTGGTTCTTTGAGTGCTTTCCTCGATTTTATTTTTCTTCTCAAGCAAATTTGTTGCGCCAATGCACAGGGGTAAGATTTCTAATAAGTACGAGTATCTGAAAAGTTTTATGGCTGATCTATTTTTTTTCTTTCAGGGCCCTTTTGATAGAGTTTTTATTAGTACTTTTTACTTTTTAAGTAGAAGCATTTTTTTACATGAGTTTGGCAACTATAACTTTTTGCTTAAAAAAAAAAAAAAAGAGCTAAAAGCACTTTTCCTAGAAGTTACTCTTGTTTTTTTTTTTTTCGGTCGAAGATAAAGTTTCATTCCATGGAAAATTACATGGAGAACAACCTACCTACAGATAGAGATCATTCCTTGAACAATGCAGGCATAACATCAATAAAGGTATCAAAGACCAACAATGAACTTCAAAAGCTCTGCAACATTTATGGTACCAAAAACCAACAATGAGCTCAAGGGTTCAACAACATCGGTTAACACCGACAACAATGGACGAATTCGACAACAAGAGGGTGACGCCCTCTCAACCAAACAAAAAACAAAACAAACAACTAAAACAAAAAAACCTTGACCATGCAAAAGAGGAGCGGAGCGGAGAGAGAGAGGTGAGCGGCGGGAGTGGCAAGTGTGGAGGAGCGATGAGCAGCGACAGTGAGCAATGAGTAGCAAATGGCGGGAGGAGAAAACAGTAAGAGAGAAGAGAAGGTGGCTCTGTCGCTAAGCGACAGAGAAGGGATTTTCGTTTAAGTTAACTCCTCACCATTGTTTGTATTCAACTTCTGCTTATGAAAATTATTTACTAAAATGCTTTTATTAAAATTATGATGGTTAAGTATAAACAATAAAAAAGGATAAAAATTGTCAATTTTAAGGAAAAAAGAACACTTCTAAAATGCTCAATCAAACATTTTTATTATGGAAAAACAAACTTGCCAAACTGATTTTCATGAGCTTTTCTATTAAGGCTTATTTTACAAGCAAGATTTAAAAAAAAAAACAAAAACAAAAACAAAAACAAAAAACAAAACAATAACAACAATGTATTCATTTGTTGCTTAGCAAGGGAGAGGTCCACACTCTTATTATAAGTGATAAACTAATTTGTTTATATGCCATTTTTCTTTCAAGTTGTGGGAAGAATGACACGTGAGATTGGGCATCCCCTCTTGTGCTGATGATTGCTTGGCTTTGGCAAACACAAAGGGTATCAGAGGAAATAGAGCTAAAATCATGAGAGTGGCTCCTTTGGCTACTTTGTGGACGGTGTGGATGGAGCGTAATCGAAGAGTTTTTGAAGGAGAGTCTAGGAGCGTTAATAGCAAGACTATCCTTTCCGCTAGCTCTTGGATATATAGTTGCCTTTAAGCTTAATAATGGGTTCTCTATTAATCAGTAGATTAGAAACTGGGAAGCTTGTATGTAGGTGGAGGTTTGAAGGGTGGTTTGCTTTGTGCTTGTGTTTTAGATTATAGTTGTTTGTTTATTTTTTGTTTTTTTCCGATGCTTTTGTGCTTTGTCTGTTTTTTAGGACTCCTGTCACTCAACCTCTTATCAATATACTTAACATTTATTCTCAAAATTAATTAATTAATTAATTTGAAATGATATGCAAAACTTTTCTTTCTCTAACCCCCCCACCCCAAAAAAAAATAATAATAATAATTAAATAAATAACAATAGTAATAGTGACTGTAATTTAGACTCATTAGAATAAATTAAAGAAATGATGGGAAATAAATAGCAAAATTAATTAAATTTAAGTGCAAATTGAAATTAAATAATTGATTCTATGGGCCATAAAATCTACACCTTTATTATTATATTTTGAAAGACATAAATTGCTTTCCCCCTCCCATGTGATTGCTGTACAATGTAATAATACTGTAATGTGTTGGAAGAAATGTGCATAGCATACATGTGATATTTGTGGAAGCAGAGCCGACAAGGATGCGTATGAGCCGCTCACTCATGCACCCACGTAGATTCCTACATGGCTTTTCTGTTTCAGCTTTTTCCCATCTTTTCGAAACCAATGGTACATGAGGGTGACGTACACTTTAAAGCAGAAGCAACAAATTGCAAGCTCTTACATAATTGTTTCATTTTGATTCAATATTTTTCAAGGAGTCACCGAGCTAGAGGTCTAGAGTGAGAAAGAAGGTGAGGAGAGGAGAAGAGGGGATGGTGGGTCCAGTGAGGCCTCAGTTTGTGCTCTTCGGATCCTCTGTAGTTCAGATAAGCTTTGAAAATGGCGGATGGGGTGCAATTCTTGCTGATATCTATGCCCGTAAAGTGCGTTTTCTTCTTCTTCTTCTTCCAACTTCTTAATGTTGTTGGTTTTTTTTTTTTTTTTTTATTGGCTTGCTATAATATTTTTCTTTGTTATTGTTATTATTACAACCAAAACAGAGAATTTTTACAAGCAGATTAAGACTTTGAATAAATTTATTGGCTATGTTCCTTGGTATTTAATTAGTACTTATAGTCATTACATCTGAAGGGCATAATGAAGAGGAAGTTCACATTTGAAAAAAAAAAAAGAGGGTATTTGTTATTAGACAAATTATTGGGCTGTATTTGACTCAGGGATGGAAGGAAACCAAGCCTTAGTCTATTTGTTGGATTTTCAGTAAATTAGCACCATTAGTACCATCTATACTTCTTCTTTTTGGGTATTATATGTACTATCACAATGCAAATACTCAGGGCATGATGAACCTTTCTTTTTTTTTTTGTTAAACTCCTAAAATTATATATCATTTTATGTATTATTCTAATCTTCTATTAAAAGTTGCAGGTCTGGATTTCCTGTGCCAATTTATTTTATTTTATTATTTAGACAAGGGTATCTAGGTATAAAGCAACACCCAGCTTTTATTTAGTTGATGGGAGACACATGTTGGTGAAGGCTTAAAGGGGTTAGAAGCAGGCTTGTGATGAGAATTTTGATGTTTTATCAAACATAGTGAATTAGTTGCAGGAGAATAGAGTCTTGATACCATGTAGAAATGCAGGTTGAACTTGTTATTTCCATTATAAGGAAGTTCTACTCAATCAAAGAACAAAGAGTACAACTTTTACAGTGCAAAACTGTTTTAATTTGTTACAAAAGGAAAAGAATTTATACAAGAATATATCACAAGAATTAGGTGTTATGTACTGTGTTGCTCGGTCCACTATGTGGACCCAATGGGTTATTTTTATTTTCACGTATTAGTTTCCTACTAGTGAATGGATAGGTGATTACTCACATAACCAAGTAAATTTGTGTGTTCTTACTTTTGTTTGTTATTTGGATCGTTTTATGCATCCGTTTGATTAGTATTCCGCTTTTACTGCCTACAAAACTAGGCTGGTGCCCTTGTTCCCAAAGATACAGAATATATGAATTTCTTAGAACCTCTGTTCATAATGAGTCTAGAAGTGTTCCTGACAACAAATTTTGGAGGTGGCCTCCAATGTTATTGATCAGGTCAAGATTTTCAAATAATTTTTGTGAACTTATATCTCCAAAACTATATAAGTTTATCAAAAAATCAGTTAGTTCTCAGGGCTAATTTGAGTTATATACCCTTTTTGCAGGGTGTTCTTATCATGTTTTTAAGCCATTGGGAAACACTGTTTTGCTCATGAACTCCTGTATTTTGAATTCTACTATCTTTCTTTTCTCTGCTCATCCAAGTTTCTTCTATTGGAACCCCTGAACCTGAAAAACTCCTCCTTGATGTTCCATATAAAATGGAAACTATTTGTTCGAAATATAACTCATTATCTGGTTTTGATCCTACTAGACAGTATCACATAATTCCTTTCTATTGAGTTCATCTACTTTTCCTTTTTTTAAATCAATGTTTTATCAATTTTCATTGACTCATTTGCCATGAACTCTCCTTCAACTTAGCCAATTTGTAGCTCACCCTTCAGTTTGAGATGTGCATCATTACTTCACACAAGCATTGAGTTCCAAAAGAAGCATAAGAAGCAGCTTAAGGATCTACACTGCTTCTTATTTCTTGTTACTTTTGCTTCATCTGACATACTTTCAATATGTTGATTGAGCAACTCGCCTTTCTTGTGATGTAATATAGGCTGACATCGTCTTACGTGGATACAATGGTTGGAATTCAAGGCTAGCTCTGGAATACATTGACCAAATTTTCCCCAAGGTATTAAATGTTTCGGTTGATGTTCACTCTTTCTGTTAAAGAGTTTTCGTCTTCTATTACTTTTAGTTTGAGATATCTATTCTATTTCATCTTTGTTTGTTTAGGATGCCTCTGTGCAGCCTTCCTTGGTTATAGTTTATTTTGGGGGAAATGATTCAATAAATCCTCATCCATCTGGTCTTGGCCCCCATGTACCACTTCCAGAATACAAAGACAACATGAAAAGAATCGCACAGCATCTAAAGGCAAGTATTAACATGTGATATTTCCATGCTGCCACAGCATATACACTTTCTTTTTAGCAATATTCATTCTTGTAGTAAAGATGTGTATTATGAAATCGGGTCAAGTTTCCATGGATGATCGCTAGGTGATTATGCCATTGGATCATCCTTAATAGACACAAAATATTTATTTCATCATATAAGAATTTGGAATTGGGTGCCCATACTGACAACCATTTGACATTCAGAGCCTTTCGGAGAAAACACGTATTATTTTTCTTAGTTGCCCCCCAGTCGGTGAGGAAAAACTTCTTGAACAAAGGTGTTGTGATCGCTTTTTATTTCTTTTGGTCCTTTTTCCCTTCCCAAAAAAGAAGAAGAAAAAAAGTGGGAATGCAAGTTATTACTTTCTTTTTTTTTTCCTTCTTGAATCATGCAGTTTAGTCAATGAGCTCACACGAACAAATGAAAGTAGTGGGAGGTATTCAGAAGCTTGCATAGAGATGTGCCGGGAAATGGACCTGAAGTTTGTTGATCTCTGGACTACTCTTCAAAAACTAGAGGATTGGACAAACAGTTTTTCTACGTAAGTTTAAGTCATTTAAGTCGACTTCTTGATCGTTTATATTGATTCAAATCTTAGAGACTCATGTCTGTCACTTAACTACTAGTATAAAGCATTTCAAAAGGCCTAGGGACACCTGAGAGGGCATCTTGTAGAAAGTATCTTTTGCCTTGTGTCAAGTCATTAAGCTAATACTATTTTTACTCAGTTTTGGTTCTTGGGAGTGCAATAAAATAGAATCCATATACCAAGCCATCCTTGGAACATCTGTTTGTCCATTTGTTCCTGCTTTTCCGGGGAAAGAATCTCCTAAGATTTTCGAAAAATTGAGAGGGGAGTTTCCACGTGGGAAATAGTAATATTGGTGAAATGAAACTCCATATTTTTTTTCATTTAATCGACGTCTATGGTTTTTTTCAGAGATGGTCTTCATTTAACTCCAGAAGCGAGCAAGATAGTTGCGGAGGAGATTCTGAAAGTACTAAAGGAACCTGACTGGGAACCAAGCTTACACTGGAAGTCTATGCCAACAGAATTTGGAGAGGATTCACCAAATTATTCGCTTGGCCCAAATGGAAAGGACGTCGTGAATCCATCTGACTGGAGGTTTCACTGGAAGTATGTATGGGATTGAAGATCCACCAAAGAAATCTTAATTGTGGAACGAAAAATTTGAAGAAATAGCTCTCTGCAACATTATTTCTGTTGTTTTTATTGTTCTTGTTTGTTTCTGTCGGACTTTGATCAAAATGCATTATCCTAGTGATGCTTTTGAAATTGTTAATCTTAATAAGTAACTGTTTTTGTTTTTTTGTTTTGGAAGATGTTTCTTCACACTTGTTTAAACCAACGGTGTCAGAGTTCTTCATTGCATTGCCATCATGCATAGAAGGTATTTGATATGAAACGAAAACGGTGTAGAGAAAATGGGCACGCTTCTATAATAAAAAGGATCTAAAATTATAAAACCACCATGCAAAATCTCAATATAACCCTGTTAAGATCATGCTTCAATTGATTTTTGGGTTACTACAGTCAATTACAAATTCACATCAAACATCAAGAAAGAGTAATTTGGCAATACTATGATGATTTAGTTGATAAAACAAGCACCAAACTTGGATTCAATGAACAGTCAGTTCTAGCTTGCAGATGTAAAGGCGTACAGTTGCACTGAAGAGGTTCTTTTATGAATAAACGTACTATACTCTAATTAGGTTGTTCATGAAGAAGAAATTTCTGTTCCAGACTCCCTACAATCTTCACATCTCTTTTCAGTAAAACATTTACAAACAGAATTACTATGAAATAACACATAGAAGGAAGGAATACTTAAAAGAAATGGGGAAAAAAAATGGAAAATACCCAAAAGCCGCCAACAACAACAGTGCACACCACAACCATTCCAGCTGAAAAAAAACTCAATAACAACGAAATGAGAACAGCCTGCATCTCCCAATGTTGTAAGATACATGGAAAAGAAAGCTATCAGGCCATAGACACATCCAGTACCGTGTTTCGGATAAGTTACATTTGCCCTTTCGGGCTCTGCTCTTCACTTTGTTACATGGCAAAACACAGTTTCAACTGGAAAGCTGAAACCTGCCACTGGGTTTTCTCCTTCTCCATCCCTGTATAGAATACTCAAACAGTAAGGTCATGGAATAAAATTTAAATGATAGCTAATCATGCTTTAAGATTACGTCGGTTTATTACATAAAGTACAGAGGTTTGTATAACTTACAAAGGCCAAATAGTACACAAAAGTCAGTCCAGCTAGAACAACAAACGCAATTTGAAAGACATTATACCTGAAATGTATTAAAGAAAGAAAAATAAACCATTAGTTAAGAAATAATCTTTCTTATTAAACCTCCCCCTCGGCCCAAAGCCCAAAAGAGAGAAAATGGAAAAGAATTAGCTAGGTAAAATAAATGATTTCATAAAACATTTATCAAGCAAGTGACAATTTCTTACTTGTACAGATATTTAATTCCACGAAGAGACTGCAAAGTGTGGCCAAATATTTCCTGAGCTGCAGTTGCTTGAGCATAATAACCGAATGCTGTGGCACAGAACTGAATCACACTGCAATGGGCAAAAATCAAGAATTATTACTGCCTACCAGGAGATTGTTTGATGCTTGCAAAACGACATATAGCTCATGTGAATTATTAAGTTGATCATGAGTCCATAGCTATCTTGAATGGGAATCGAACTGTTGTGGAACTTGGTAAATCAAATCGAGATTCATATTGATGAATCAGATCAAGATAATTAAGAAAGATCTAACTACTTAGCCCTCGATAAAGCGGAGTGGAGGAAGTGGATTCATGTAGCCGACCCCATGTAGTTGGAAAAAGGCTTAGTTGAGTTGAGTAAATGGTCCGCATACATGATATGAATCGTCTATGTAAATAACAAGGTAAAGTATTGTAAATTTATGAAATTTAATTTATAACTTTACTAACTGTTCATTTTCCCCAAGTTAGAGTTCCGAAAACGAACTAATAATTTATAAGGATAATTTTGTTTATGAAGGGGATCTTCCTTACAAACATTTAGTTCATTCCAAGTCTTTAACATGATTTCTATTGAAAATAAAATACCATAATCAAATTCTTTTTTAACATTCAAACCAAAATAGATGCTTCACAATTGTTCATAACCTATACCATCTTTCACTATGCTAATGAGATATAAATTGATTCCAGGAGTTTTTTTCTTTATTTAAGAACTTACACTAATAAAAAAAATAGTTTATTCTAAAATTCTTAAGGTTAAATTGTCTGTAGTCATATCTAATAGTTATTTTTAACAACAAAATACTCTTAGATATCACGTGCAGGAATGCAGGCTTCAACATGCTAATTGCATATAGAATACTTTCGGTTGGTATGCATTGTTCATTGCTTATAACCTCTTACAGTATACAAAAATATGGCATTCAACATGATACATCATTCTCAAAATGATCCCCAGTTGTGTCATGTGTGCCATGCAATGATCACTCATCAGTGCTTGCATCAAGAAAATTTAATACTGGAGATCCTACCCACAGAATATAAGTAAATTGCCTGCACCCAAGGCTTAATTTCTACTGTTCAGATCATAGGCCTATCACTATGGACACCAATAAGGTGAAATGGGGTCCTTCGCCCTTCAGATTTGAAAATGATTGGGTCTCTCATCGAGATTTCAATAATAAGATCCAGACATGGTGGCATTCCTCTATTGTCCAAGGATGGGAAGGTCACAAATTCATGTCCAAGCTGCGAGAAGTGAAGGACTCATTAAAACAGTGGGACAAGGAGGAGTTTGGTCTTGTCAAAGGTAGGAAGAAAGAGGTGGAAGAACTCATTGGCAAGATGGATGAGATGGAGAAGGCGGCGATTGGTCGGCGGAACTTGCAGCATTTAGGAAAATCTTTAAAATCGAGTTAGAAGAGTTATGCATTAAAGATGATAGAATGGCATTACAAAAGGCTAAAATCAATTGGTTAAAGGAGGGAACGCCAACTCAAGGTTTTTCCTTAACTTGTTAAATAGCAGGAGCAATAGGAGTATCATCTCTAGTATCGAGAAGGAGGATGGCGGTTTGATTGAGTTCGAGGAGGGGGTAGTGGAGGAGATTATTGCATACTTCACAAGGGTATTTTCATCAGACAGAACGTATACATGGGACATTGAGGATCTTAACTAGGGGGCAATATCCACAACAGATAAGGAATTTCTTGAACGTCCTTTTGAGGAGGAAGAAGTTAAAGCAGTTGTGTTCAACTGCGATGGCTCGAAGGCCCCGGGCCCTGATGGGTTCTCAATGTTATTCTACCATAAGTCATGGGAGGTGGTGAAGGGAGAAATTATGAGGGTTGTGAATGAGTTTTATCAAACAGGAGTGATCAATAACCGGGTAAACGAGACATATATATGTCTAGTCCCAAAAAAAGGCAACTCCAAATGCATGAAGGACTTCCGGCCAATTAGCCTTGTTACCAGTTTGTACAAAATCATCTCGAAGACGCTATCCTTAAGACTGAGGGCAGTATTGCATCTACACAGTCGGCTTTCATTTAGGGGGGGCAGATTCTTGATGCAGTGTTAGTTGCCAATGAAGTTGTTGAAGAATGTAGAGTGAAAGGAAAAAAAGGGGTAGTCTTCAAAGTTGACTTTGCCAAGGCATATGACTTTGTGGATTGGGGTTTTCTTGAATATGTGTTGGGGAAAAAGGATTCGGGGCGAGGTGGATAAAGTGGATGATGGGGTGCATGTCCTCAGTTACATACTCAGTTGTTATAAATGGGAGGCGAAGAGGAAAGTTTGAAGCAAAGAGAGGACTGAGACAAGGCGACTCTCTATCTCCTTTTTTGTTTACCCTTGTAGTTGATGGTCTGAGCAAGTTAATGTCCAAGGCTACTCAGTCCTTGCTGGTGAAGGGCTCTCAGGTGGGAAGAGAAAGAGTGGAAGTGTCACATTTACAGTATGCAGATGATTTCATGTTAGATGGGGAAGAGGAAAATGTAAGGAATGCATTAAATATCCTAATGTGTTTTTGTGAGTTTTCTGGTCTTAACGTCAACATGGCAAAATGTCAGCTTGTGGGGATTAATATGGATTCAGAGGTCATACTGAAGCTTGCCAATAGAGCGGGGTGTTCTGTGGGGGAATGGCCATTGAAGTATTTAGGCTTGCCTTTGGGGAGAAATCCTAGAAGTGTGGGTTTTTGGGAGCCAGTTCTTGGCACCATCACAAGAAGGTTGGAGGGGTGGAAGAGAGCATTCCTTTCAAGAGGTGGGCGATTGGCTTTGATCCGATCGCTGCTTTCTGCCATACCATCATATTATTTGTCTTTGTTTCAGATAACTAATAAGATGGCAGGATGTATAGAGAAAAAGATGAAGACATTCCTATGGAATGGAAAGGAGGGGGCGGGGTTTAAGAATCTTGTGAAATGGGAAGTGGTTCAGAATCCAATTGAAAAGGGTGGACTTGGAATTGGTAACATAGTTACAAGGAATAGGGCTCTATGTGGGAAATGGATTTGGAGAATGATGCAAGATCGAGATTCGTTGTGGGCGAAGGTGATTACTAGCAAATATGGAAGGTTATCACTATCAGGCCATGAAGAAAGCTTGAGAAGAGCCAAGAGGGTCACTCATAGGTGTCCTTGGAAATTTATTGTGTCAGGCACGCGCAAGATTCTAGAAAACTGCAGGCTTAAAGTTGGAGACGGCAATACTTTTTGTTTTGGGAGGATAAATGGTTAGGAGATGAACCATTGGCAATAACTTTCCCACATATATATAGGATCTCAACCATACACAATCGTCCCATCTCATCTTTCCTTGGCCATGATCACACACCTATTCTTAACTCCCCTTCATGGAATTTTCATTTTTCTAGAGTCGTATCCTATAGAGAACAAGAAGAAGTTTCCTTACTACTCTCCAACCTTAACAATATTGCCATATCCAATAATCCAGACAGCATAGATTGGGTCATCGATACATCTGAACAATTCTCTTGTAAATCCCTACTCTACATTTTAACAGAGTCCCCCATCTTGCCATCATTCCCTTTAGCCACATATATATGGAAGGTAAAGGCTCCATCTAAAGTTCAGGTTTTTGGATGGCTTTGGCACATAGGAAGATCAACACATTTGATATACTTCAAAGGAGATTACCCAGCTTATATATTTCACCTAACTGGTGTTCTTTATGCGAACAGGATGCAGAAACTATAGATCATTTATTTTTTCATGTGCCGTAGCTAGGCGGATTTGGATTTTGGTGGCAGGTCTTCTCCGGGGGATGTGTAGGCCCTCCCCAAAATATTAGCGAAGGTCTCTCCATGTCCCACATGCTGAATGCCTCCAACCAAGCAAAAGGTGTGGGCCTTATTGCGTCATATGCGACCCTTTGGTCTTTGTGGTTAGAAAGGAACAACAGGGTCTTTAATAATAAAAATAGGAGTGTGGAGCAATTGTGGGAATCGATTAAATTGGTGGCTAGTTCTTGGGTGTTTATTTCAGAATGGAACTCAGGTTTATCTTTTATCTGATTGGGTGTTGGGTTGGGAAAGATGCGTGCATAGTGTCTTCATAGTGGATCAGTCATGTGGCTCTAGGAAGTTGGAATTGTTTTGGCTTGTATTTCACTAATTTTATTGTTGCTTGTCAGAGTCATATATGTAATTGTTCTTATTCTTATTTTATAAATAAAGTTATTATGTTTCTGCTCAAAAAAAAAAAAAAAAAAAAAACAAGCAAACAAACAAAAACAAAAGAACAAAAAAACCTTAGACAATAAAATATACTGACCTGATGGAGCAAAGAAGAATAAGTCCAACATTGAAAAGAAAAGAATTCATCAGAGTTGCTCCCCACCTGAAACCAAATTGTTCAATGGTAAACATAAAAAAATCATAAAGAATATAGGCTTGTGACCTAACAGTTCAGCAAATGTAGTATTTCTGTTACTTCATGGGATGAATGGTAATGAAGACCAATCTCAGACCAAGCATCATGGCTCCTGCAATTACTGCAAGTAGAAGGTAGAAGCAGAAGAAGGCAAATGCAACCGTACCAAGAAGGCCTGGTTAAGTAAAACAATACGCATGTCAGATCTAATAATAAAGCTCAAGCATAATAGGAAAAGAAACAGAAAAAAATAAGGCAAGTGACGTTTCCTTGTTACATACCCCAGACATCATCCAGCTTGACAAAAACTTCATTTAAGAAAGGGGAAAGCGGAGGATTAATTAACAAGTAGATGATGATATGAGCAACCCAAGCAACTGAAACTATCAACCTGAAAAGCAAACAGTGTATGGCAACTCAGGTTTTTATTCAGATTTTGGAGAATTAATAAACCAATCAACACTGGATAATTATAAATAAGAGAAAAATACATAGGAAACAGTCCGAAACGGGAGTTAACCACGTGCACTACAATATAATAAACAAAAGAATAGGAAGACCAGGTAAATCACATTCTCATGTCATCCAACATCCCGCCCCCACCCCCCTCCCACCCCTGGCGGAAAAAAAAAAGAAAGAGAGAGAGAGAGAGAGAGAGAGAGAGAGAGAGAGAGAGAGAGAGAGAGAGAGAGAGAGAGAGACCCTGGCCTCATTATGACTGTGTAGGGACAACAAACATATTTGAACGAGCTATAGGACAGCTCAACAGATTAAGGCATTTTGATATTAAATACTCGAGCAGCCAAACAATCAAGAATCGCAAGTGCAGATGATGGAAACATTAGCCTTGAATTGGTTACCACTAGAATCCTGGCCTACAGGTTCCAACAACACCAGCAAAATATTTCCTGTCGCTCTAGACAAAATCTCATCCAGTCAGGCCACAAGGCCCACAACTTCCAGAGCTATTGCTCAAGACAAGAACTTGTGCCAACAACAACTAATTGTCAAGAAGTCATAAAAGCAATAATATGTCAGTTTAAGCTTTAAAAGCAAGTTAATGTAGAACCAGACCACCATTAAAAGATTACAAATCACATTACAAGTCATCTTGACGTGATGACTAAAATGATTAATTAAAACACCTCTGAACAATAGAAATAGCATGAATGAGTTAAAACTATATGCTTTAAAAATGGCAGATTCATAATCAGGCACTTACCCTAGAACTCCCAATACAAGTTTTGCCAAGTAGCCAATAACAGTTAAAGCCCAAGCAGTCTCCGCCTGATAAATCAAGGGCAAAACAAGACAACCAGAATAAATCTAATAGTAACAACCATAGGCATGTCTATAATGTCATGCATGTGAATTATACTAAAGAATCACCTTTTCTCCTTGAGGATACATTTCTTCTAAGGCCTTCACATCCTCTTCCAAGTGAAGTAATTCCTACATCAAACCAATAGATTTGTTAAACCACATAAATTACAACCTCATATACTAACAAATGTTTAAAGACTCAAAATTTTCCAGCAAAGAGAAGCAGTTAATGTTATAATATTTCTCAATATCCAAACAATATTTATTTTATTGAAAATAGGAAAATGTCCTGGCAATGTCTCGGGTCCCAGTTTCCCACTAAGAGGCAGGCTGAGCAACAAGGCATACCGTATGAAGGACAATTTGAAACCAAAATAAATTGCAAAAAAGCCATAAAAATATTATCGAAATAACTGATTGGATAAAACCAGTAAACAACAAATCAATTCTACCTTTTCAACTTCCTTGACATTTTTACGCCATTTTCGCCCCTTGGAACCACTTCTCTCTTCCTGATGAAGTGCATCAGCTGCTTTCTTCAGTTCCCTTGCCTTTTTCGCCAGTTCTGTTGCTTCCTGCAAAAACCAATGCTTTTTGTAAGTGACCACAATAAGAAGACAATCTAAAAGAATTGCATGGTGCACATACGATTCGACAACTAAAAGCTGCATACGAACTGCACCTTGATATACTGCGAACGGGTAATGACAGCCTTTGGGCGCCGAACGAATGAAAATATAAGTCCAAGAGGTAGGCAAGCGATCCCAACGCCACCAAATATCTGTATGAACAATGCAAAGGTAATAACCAGTCTTGGTTCATGAGATGCTACTGCAAATTAGGAAGCAATTCTAAGAAAACAAGTTCTAGAAAAACCTTATAAAATAAGATTTCAAATTTTTGGGTGATGTAAGGGAAAATTTTAATAAAAGATTTGAGCATGTTGTTATAGAAGAAAAAGGAACCCAATTTGATAGCATCAGCATTAGAAGTTTGAAATGAAGAACTCAAAATGTCATGTCAAGGTCACCCTCTTTGGCCTACCAACCCCACATGAAAGCTAGGCCAAACCCTTGGTGATAGCAGCCTGCCAGAGATCAGCACAATTGATAATACATCAGTGACTCTGAGATTTGTTTTTGGAATAGATCTATAACATTTTGAGCATGTTACTGATGTATGTTGAAATGATAATGTGCCAAAAAGCTACCTGTTCAGTGACACTGAGAAATCACTAAACATGTCAGTACGGTCTCTAGGTCTACCAAGATGTTGGTCACATACTAACAGCATTATTGATCAATTTGATCTTGGATGATCGGTAATGTTAGATTTTAGGAAATGTTTTTGTTAACCTATAATGCTGACTTTTGTTCAAAAGTGGGAAGCAAATCTGTTTTCTCCAATTGCATAAGTAATACGATATCCCCAAAATCGTATCTCAATATCTCATAGAAGCTCTACCCATAGATTACACCAAACTCATGATGCTTTAAGATCGTAGAAATCAGCTATAGAATGTAATTCTAGACAAGATTATATACTTTAAAGATCTATTGGAATCAGATGATAGAAAGTACCTAGGAAATGTGATAGAATCTGAAGTATGTACACAGATCCTAGCCCTAGATGTGTTATGAGAAAGAAAAGACCGAAAATTAGTAGGCCTGTGTCCCCAAGAAAGCATCCAGCATAGCATTGGGTAATGGAAGGTTGACGTCAAACTTTTGATGTAATGAGAAATGACACCCAGTTGTGCTAGCAAAAAGATTAGAGAGGTTGGCGAGCGTTTGAGGATTTGCACGGTCATGGGTTGCAAGCAGCAGAGAACAGCTTCCTTTCGTCAAAATGGAAGTTATTTTCCCCTCCTCTAATCTAATTGATAATTTTCTTGCACTGTCCTTAAGAGCAAAAAAACACAAGACAAAATGACAAATAATAATTTCATGCAATAAGTTGTCTCTTCTACCCCTCTGCAGGGAAACAGACACCGCCCGAGAATACTCAGAAACCAATAGTTTGTCCAAGGATATAAAAAATGTTTTCAGTAATCCTAAGAACAAATGAAATATATAACTCTAATGTTCCACATGCCAAGGACAGATAAGTAAAAAAACAAGGAACACTGTGAAGTAGAATTTTGAAAACTTGCAAGAAGCATACAGCGAAAAGCACTGATCCAACGATGGTAGCAAGAGCCACCACATATTCTGGGAAAGTAGTACGCATAGTCCAAGTTTTCTCTGAGGAAGCACTAGCTGAGTATGCAGAGCACTGCACAAAGAGAAACATGATAAGACATGAAAGATTCACAAGTTCTCATCAAAATTATTACATATTTCAGAAACAAAAATAAAAGGGAAAAGTGCGCTGAAAACAGGATGGCCACCATAGCAGAAATCTTGTATTCTTAGTGAAATTGATAAAGATATAGTGACATTACAAAATTTAACAAAAAATTCAAAAGCAAAGGGTTGAGATATTCCAACTTATACAGTAATAATTGTAACAGAAACTGCAGCACACATATATTGAACTTGTCAAAAATATAACAAAAACAAGAATAACAGAACCTGATGAAAGGATGAGCCAATACATGGTTGACCACTTGAAAAATCTGTCCAACTATTTGGGAAAGCTGTTGTGGGTGAGGATAGGTGCCTAACCGTGAAATCCACCTTTCCAATTAACCCTAATGCAATCAAAGTGGATAAATAACAATCAAACTCCACTATCATAAATAACAAAAAGGTGCAAATATAAGTGACAATGGAAAGATGATCCAAATAAATTAAAGCTTATGCTCCATCTTAGGGTATGTAACTAGCTAACTAAATCACTTAGGCTTGTGTAGGGGTTTACAATGAGAAAATGTTTTCATTCATGGCAGGATATGTTAACAAAATTCATGAAGGCAAAAAATAATATAAACAAGAAAGTATTGCAATTGACTTTATCTTGACAGGAGAAGTAAATACTTGCAAGATACTACCAATTGACGTCAAGAAGATTCTACCACAGCTTCAAAATATTCCAGACATTAAGAATTATTTCCTAATTCTAACGAGGCTCTTAAACAGAGTAAATTGAGGGCTGTGGAAACTATGGGCCATTCTTACAAATTTTCAGATGTCAAGAACTATTTCAACCTAATAGCGGTACCAATATTCTTTTCTGGTGGTTGTCCAAAATTTGGTCTGGAAGCCAATGCTTAGCAACACAGAAAATGGACTGATGGAGTATAGGAGATGCTTTACAAATTATGCTACACGAAAAATGGACTGGTGGAGTATAGGAGTTATACATACTACTATGTGGCAGACTGGTTAGCACAACACTGGAGAAATAAGCATGAAACTGTTGTGAGGAATAAGGATCATACAATATAATAAGACTAAGAGCATTTTCACAGCCTTCAATGAAATTTATTTTCCTAAGCCCAAACTAAGGAAAAGAAAAAAATGATAATAAAAAATCAGCAATACCCATGCACGTTTTACACAATCTGCACAATACATCACACATCTTTAAGTTTAGTAGCAGAGTGAACTTTTTTGTTTTTTTTTCCTCACTATGTTAATAGAATTGTGTGTGTTCACCTACCACATTCCATGGTCAAAAGAATTTATATAAAAGATTGGTTATATAGTTTCATCATTATGCTACTATTTCAAGATCAACAAAGTCGAGAATGCCAACCCCATTGTATTCAAACAACTAAAAATGGAATTAACTACGGAAAACACCTAATTTCCAACATGCAGAAAAATAAAAGAAATATTTAGGAATCTATTCCTAGAATCAAAAGTTCCGTAACTAGATTTTGGCAGTGTTGTCAAGGCCTCGCCTAAGCCACGCCTAGGCCCTTGGACTAAAGAAACCGCCTAGGCCCTGGAGGGGGTTCTCTGCAATTTTTTTTATCAAGCGCGTCTATGAAATTTTTTCTTTTTCTTAAAACAAAAACCCCTCGACCCATAACGTTGGAACCATCCAAACCCTAAACCCCAATGACATTGAGCTTTCCTTCGACCATTCTCCGACTCCGCGATAGCTTCTGGCAACATTCAGACGCCGAAAACTTCTTTTCACCCTTTTTTTCATCCAATTTACGACGTGCTTTCTCTTTTTTATTTTATACAATTTAAAATAAAATACCAAATATAATTATAAATAACTAAATATATTTATATATAATTATTTATTTAATTTTAATACATAAATCATAAATAAATTATATAAATATATTTATTTATTTGTAAATAAATAAATATATTTAATATTATATGATTTTATTTATGATTTATGTATTAAAATTAAGTAATAATTATATGTGTGTGTGTGTGTGTGATGTCACCTACGCCCTGCCTAGCCTAGATAAGGTATAATTGGCTATCCAATTGAGAGATCAGATACTCAATATTTGCCTCATTTCAATCTGACCCACCCTTGCATTCCCATTTTGTTCCATCTACTGCCCATTTTGCACCTCTATTCATTCCACTGAAATTTTCCTTCAATCAAGAGAGAGAGAGAGAGAGAGATAGAGAGAAGAAAACCCTAAAAATGTTCACTTTCCTTATTTTAAGATAAATATGTTTGATTAAAAATCAAGAGATACCAAGGACTGAAAAGGGAGAAAGAAGAGAAGATATGAACCACAGAGAGAGTGTGTCTCTATAGATCCAGAGCACCATATGAGTAATGTATCCTATTGAAGTTGGAAGTAAGATTTAATAAGAATGTTAGTAGGCCATCCGTACTTCATGAATTAGAATAATAAAACCAGAAATGAACATATTCAAAAAATGGCGAGAACATCTCTAATTGAAGATAAAAATAAGTAAAAACCATCCAAAATGGATAAGACATATCCAACAATTCACATCAATGATAGAAGGTAGATAAAAAAATAACATAGATAGATATATTAAAATTTAGAAAACTCCTTGTAATATAAATATTGACTTTGCAGCACTTGACAAGAGTGGAGTAGTCGAGAAAGCAAATTCATATAGCCAACCCTATAAAACTAAGAAAATGCTTCATTGAGTTTCATACGTTCGCATGCCGCAATCAATTTTAATCAAAACAAATACTCATTCACACAGCCTACTAAATTCCAATCTGGAACACATCATAATACCAAACAATTATTAACATTACAATCCATCAAATCACCATAGAAAACGAAAAAAAAAAAAAACAAGGCGGAAAACAAAAAACCAACCATATAGAATGCCGAGCACAAGTCCGCAAACAATGGCAGTAGTCCCAACCCACAACAACGCGCTCATTATCCGCTTTCCTATGCTCCTGCACGCGACGCATCAACCAAACAGCAACAACAACAACAACACATCAACCATTTACCATATCTCACACAACCAGCAAAAAAACCAACGAAGAACCGTAGATAAAAAAAATTTAAAAATAAAAAGAAAAGAAAACGAACTTGTCCTGATCGCCTTCGTAGTAAAACATAGCGAAAGGGATGATAAAGAAAACCAGAATAGCGTCGGCAATGTAAACGGCGAGCCAGAGATCCTTCATCGGCAAGGTCAAATTACAAAGGCCATTGTAAATGGCGTGACGACAAGCCTGGCGATTGGCGACATCGGCGGGGAGCATCAAGATGGAGATGGCGGCAATGGTGAGACCTAGAACCACCACGAACTTGGGGAAATACGCCTGGTTCACGTCGTCTGGATGTTGGTAGTTCACCAGGAGATAGATGTTGAAGATGAAAACCAGAACGCATACCACTATCGCTACGATTACCAGAGCCAGATTGAAATCCCCCATGCCTCCTGATCTCGAATCGACTCCAATCGAAAATGAAAACGAAATCGATTCGGAATTAGATGGAATTAGGAGATGTGATTTTGGTTCTTTAAATGAGGGTTTCCATTGGATCTGATTTTTTTTTTTAGGGCGAAAAAAATGATTTGAAGAATCGGAGATTGAAAGAGGAAGAGAGAAGGAAAAGTTGAAACAGGGGAGATTTTCGAACGCGCGATCGGGTTTGGAGAATTTTCGAGTTGGAGGTGGGATGGGTGGGGTTAAATGTGTGAAGTTACGTTTTTGGGCTTGGAGCTTGGTTTACTGGTTGTTTATTTGTGGTGTTTTCATTTTGGTGTTTGTCTGATTGTTGTGGATAGTTTTGGTCATGTGGGCTGTTTCGGACAACCTGGCTTGCGAGTTTGGAGCGCGGAGGTTACAACTCACAAGGCCACCGAAAGGGGGGGTGTCGCCACCATTTTTTCTTTTTAAAGGGTAATGCTAAATAAAAATCTCAAAACACAAGCTAGATGACGTGGCTATTACTCACATAGTTAATTTATGTTTTGATTTTTTTTTTTTTTGGTTTATTTAAGCAACGTTTGGCATACAATTTAAAAATAATTTTCAAAAAATTTGATAATAGTTGATTTATAATATCTAATAAGTTTTAGTATATTTAAAAAATATTTTTAAATTTAAAAATAACGAAAACTTATTTCGTTTGTTTCCAAATTTTACATAATTTAAGTATAAAAAATGTTATTGTGGGTCCCATCTTTTTTGTAATAATTTTACTAAAATACATACGTTGAAGTACACATATACACGTATTTTATACGTATGAGCTAAATATACTTGTGATAATACACGTATTTGATATGTATGAGCAAATAAATATAATTATTAAATAAAGAATATAAGTTTTATTAGTGGAATGGGTTGGTTAATTAGATATGTGAATTGGAGTTAAATTAAATTGATTAATAGATGAGGAAGTTGGTTTGTTAACTTGCATGACGAGCATGGGATAACATGGGGAAGTTGGTTTGTTAACTTGCATAAGGAGCATGGGATAAAAATAAAAATAAAATAAAATAAAATAAAAAAGAAGATGCTCATCTCCAATGCTTGCCGACAAGGGAAAACAAAAGAAAAAAAAAAGAGAAAAGAAAAGAAAAAAAAAAAAAAGAACTTGCAAAAGAAAGAGAAGGAGAAGAAGATGAGCCGAGATAAAGGAACGGAAGGAAGGAAGGAAGGAAGAAAGAAGGAGAAAAGGAGGGAGATCTGAACCTGTGGTAAACTATTTTTGCTATTTTTCGTCGTAAAATTACTATCTAAGCTAGATGTAACCTTTCTAGCGGAGTCATTTTTGTTATCGGGGCCGTTTTACGGCGTACAATTGGGGTTTTTGACCTAACGTAAATGAAAAGCCGCTAGAAAGGTAGAAAAATGCTCCCTAGACTGTTAGAAACCCGAATATGTGGTTAGATTCAATTTTATGATTTTTGGAGCCCGTTGGACAATTTTAATACAATTTACAACATTCGGATGAATAGTAAATAGTGAATAGTATTGTGAACAATGATGTGAACAGTGATTTGAAATCATAGATTCGTAGAGAACAGAATTCCAGACGTTTCGATACTAAGATCGTGATTTTTGGATAATTTGATATTTTTAGTAGCTACCGATATGATAAATGATGATTCTCATGATACTCTATGATTAATTTCAGTGTTTAAATTGAGAGCTTAAGGGCATGGATAAACGCTCTTGAGGAAGCCCTATTGTTGCTCGATTTTAGAGGTTGAATTAGAAAACCCGTGTAACTACTGTGAGTATAGTTTCCTTGATTTGGTTCTTGTATGACATTATATATATCCAAAATGTTTGATTGTATGCATGGTATATTGATATATACATTGAGTTTTATGGATCATGCAAACTGATTTTAACAATTGGAGTTTGTAATGATGAGGTTTTGCGAATCCTCATTGTCATTTCGTTAGGAATTAAACCCGGATGAGGTTTTGCGAGTCCTCATTGTCAGTAGGTCTGTCCTAACAAGGGTTGCGATCCTTGAAATGACTGTGAATTGGGTGATAAGAAGCTGTGTCTACCATGTACGGCCATACAAGGCTTAGACCCGCTCTCTTGCCTTGCGGAGGAGGGAGATTGTGCATTATGTTATTGAAAATTCATGAAATTTTATGATGTTGACATGTGCAATATATTCGTTGAATGAGGCATGTGTTGAATAAATGTTTGAAATGATTTTAAATGTCATATTTCTATAAATGTATATAATTGTCATCTCAAGAACTATATGCACTGAGCTGTTGATTGCTCACCCCATTTCCTCCAATATTTTAGGTATTGAGTCGAAGGGAAAAAGAAAACTCTGTGAGTGATAATCACGTGAACCTTCGTCTGGTACGTGTACGTATGCTTGGAGGAAATAGAATATATTTTTGTTATTTTGATATGTATAATTATCACATACTATAAATATACTATCACCTAGATGGGTTGTGTGGTAATCTTATATAATGCTTGGGATGATGAAATGTATTTATCAGTTGGGAATTTAATTTGTGGAATGAATGAAATGAATGTGAGTGGAATGATCATCTATATAGTTAGTTGATTGGATTTGATTTGTGGTATAAAAAAAAAAAAAATTCTGTACGTTTGGGATGAATTGTGAGAGTACGTGAAGGCTTACAGTGTATTGTATACTGTATACGGGTATGTACAGTGTATAATACATTGTGTCGGTCATGACGTCAGCCTACGTCAGGGGCGTCGTGACATTTTTTTCAACCAACCAAAGAAAAACTTAAAAACAACTTTTATTTATTTTCTAAAAAATAAGTTTTTTTCTATGTTTTTTCCATTTTTTTTTTGACTTTTTATTATTAATTACAAAAAAAAAAACAGAATTTAAAATGGATACCAAATGCAACCTTAGCATTTTCCTTTCAAAAAAAATTATAATAAATTAATGATATGTAACTCTTTTTTTATGTTTTTCTTTTTTATCTATTAGTACATGGCTAGAGAAGGTCTAGACCTAGGGGTGGCAATTTGGGCCATTTGGCCCTGACCGCCCGATCTCACCAACCTAAGAATAATCGGGCTTAACTGGGTTAGGCCTTATAAAATTTTGAGTCGGGCCGGGTCGAGCCGGGCCAACATTAAAAAGTCTTAGCCCAGACCCAATCCAAAAAATATATAGGTCGGGCCATTAGGGCCTTAAAATCGGGTCTTTGGACCGAGTTTTTAGACAACTAATGTAATTAAATACATATTTTAAAGTTAAATTAGTCACAATAAAATATAAATCAGAGAATGAGTGTTTTATAAAATGAACAGTTGCAGGTTCAAAAACAAAAGAATTTGAAATAATTTGAATTCAAAACATTATTTAATCTAAAGCTATTTTGGGCGTGCGACACAGTGGGAATCATCAAAGTGTTAGTGAAGAATATTTTAGTTAAGATAACATGGCAAAATTGTGCAAAGAATAGAAAAATCGAGCAAGTAAAAGTGCCCGTGTTTTTCTCGTCAGATTTCTGTCTCCAGCAATGATATCGCGCTATCATGTCCTATAGCGCGCTATCGGCATGTTCATTATGCATGATATTGGCCTATAGCAGGCTATTGAAGCTCAATATACTGAAAAATCGAGAGTTCCTGATTTTTCTGAACTCATTGATAGCGCACTATCATAGATGATATCGTGTTATTGCCCTTTGTACAAAAAAAATAGAATTTTGGCAATAACTTGATAGCGAGCTATCATCAATGATAGCGCGTTATTGCCTTCTGAAAACTTTGACAATTGATTGGATAGTAGGCAAGCTATCATCAATGATAGCGCGCATTAGGTTCATGATTTTGGAAAAATCAATCTTTTGACATTTAAGAACTATTCCATTGAATCAAAACACTTTAATATGAGATTAAACATTTTAAAATCATTCAAAACTCATTTAAATTATGATTAAAACCTTTCGAAAAGCATTTTGTTAAAATCAAATACTAAATCGAAGTGATTTTGAAAACTTTGCAATTTTGAAAGTTTTAGTGTTGAAATTGATTGAAAGGTTACCCTACACACCTAAGATCAAACTAATGCATTCCATATGAGATATGTCTTCGTTCTTCGAACTTGATCTTTGTAGACTTCGATAGCTATTATTTGTTGTGTTCTTGATGATTGATTGTAGCACTTAGAGAAACAATACAAGTGATATCAAGTGATTTGGAATCATCAAAATACTGAGATACCGACGTGAGGAGCATTGGTCCAACAACTAGATATGTGAATTATTTGTTTTATTTAATTTATCTTAAATATGTGTTAATTTATTCTAAATGAACAAGTTTATGTGTCACGACGCCCCTGACGTAGGCTGACGTCATGACCGGCACAGTGTACTATACACTGTACATACTCATATACAATATATAATACACTGTCAGCCTTCACGTAGTCTCACAATCATTCCCAACATTTACAGAATTTTTTTTTCTAATATACCACAAATCAAATCCAATATAGATCTCTATAATCATTCCATTCATTCCACAAATTAAATTCTCACCTGATAAATATCTATGATCATCTCATTTCATCATCCCAAGCATTATATAATATTACCACACAACCCATCTAGGTGATATTACATATATATAATGTGTGATAATTATACATATCAAAATAACATAAATATAATCTATTTCCTCCAAGCATACATATACATACCAGACGAGGTCTTTTTCCCTTCGACTCAATACCTGAAATATTGGAGGAAATGGGGTGAGCAAACAACAGCTCAGTGAATATAGTTCTTGAGATGACAATTATATACATTTAGAGAAATATGACATTTAAAATCATTTCAAACACTTATTCAATACATGCATCATTCAACGAATATATCATACATATCAACAACATAAATTGCATGAGTTTTCAATAACACAATACACAATCTCCCTCCTCCGCAAGGCAAGAGAGCGGGTCTACAAGGTAGACACAACCTCTCATTACCCAATTCATAGTCATTTCAAGGGTCGCAACCCTTGTTAGGACAGACCTACTGACAATGAGGACTCGCAAAACCTCATCCGGGTCTAATTCCTAACGAAATGACAATGAGGATTCGCAAAACCTCATCATTACAAACTCCAAGTGCTAAAATCATTTTGCATGATCCATAAAACTCAATGCAATATATATAAATATAACATGCATACAATCAAACATTTTATATGCGTACAATGTCATACAAGAACCAAATCAAGGAAACTATACTCACAGTGGTTACACGGGGTTTCTAAGCCAACATCTAAAATCAAGCAACAATAAACGTCATTGCTTCCTCAAGAGCGTTTATCTATGCCCTTAAGCTCTCAATTTAAACACTGAAATTGACCATAGATTATCATGAGAATCATCATTTATCATATCGGTAGCTACTAAAAATATCAAATCATATCCAAAAATCACGATCTTAGTATAGAAACGTCCGGAATTCAGTTCTCTACGAATCTATGATTTCAAATCAATTGTATTAAAATTTTCAAACGGTTTTCAAAAATCATGAAATGGAATCTAACCACATATTCGGGGTTCCGACAGTCCAGGGAGTGTTTTTCTACCTTCATAGCGGGTTTTCCATTCACGTTGGGTCAAAACCCCAATTTGTCAAAACGCCGTAAAACGGCTCCCACAGTAAAAATTACTCCGCTAGAAAGTTTACATCTAGCTTAGATATTAATTTCACGAAGAAATAGAGTGAAAATCACTTACGCAGGTCCGAATTTCGTGCGAATCCCGCGTTTCCCCTTTGTCTTCTTCTCCTTCTTCTCTCTGCCCTTTCTTTCCTTTTCGATCGTTTTCTCTCTGTTTTTTTTTCATTCAGCAACTCATTTAATTTATTTACTGTTCTATGAACAGTAAACATTGTTCATTTGTTTAATTTTTAATAAGAATACTGTTCATAGTGAATAGTCCCCTAGTGAACAGTATTTTATTTTATTTTTTATTTTCATTTTCTTCTTCTTCTAAATCTACATAGTTAATTAACCAACCTCATAAATTAATTAATTTAAGTCAACTCCATTTTTTTAATTGTAAGCACCCATATAAGATAATCTCATAGGTAACATCTTCTTTCTTTACATACACACGTATATTGGGTTCCTACGTATAAAATACGTGTATTATCCAACATATATTTAGCTCATACATATAAAATACGTGTATTATATATCTCGATATACGTGTATTTTACCGTATGTATTTAATTAAAATTACAGGGTGTTACATTATGTATATAGTTGGATAATATTTTTCTTTCTTTCATAATTTTAGCTCAATCTGGTCTTATTATAATTTAGTTAAATTCATTATATATTTATATCTAGCCCTACTACATACTTTTAGAGAGTATACATAATAAAATATATTTGGTAAATAAAATTTTAGAGAGTATAGTTACCAAAGTTGAAATGCATACATGTATTTTTAATTAATTATATATACTCTTTTTTTGTATTATATACGTAATTGAACATATTCTTAATTATGTATATACAATACAAATATAAACACTTAATTATATATAAGTATATAACACTCTTTACTATTGTGTTTTCCCTATTATATACACTTTAAATACTCTTAATTATGTTTTTTTTTTCTTTCATTTTGTAAACTCTTAATTATATATATATACATACATATAAGTTTGTGCGTGTGTATATGTATGTATAATATATTTTCTATTTATATAATACTCTTGAATCTTAATTATGTTTTGTTTTTACCATTTTATACTATAATTATATACTATATATATATATTTTTTAAGAAATAGAGTAGGTATATGGATTATACGAATTATATACGTAATTGAACATACTTTTAATAATATATATATAATACAAATTGTGTGTGTATGTATGTATGTATAATCGAGCCTAATCTTCGGGCCTTTGGATCGAGTTAGCAGGTCGAGTCGAGCCTAGCTATGTCATCCCAAACCCATCTAATAAGTTTTAGGCCCGGGCCGACCCCTGTAATAGTCGAGCCCAAGTATAGACCGAGTCATTTATAGCAGGCCGGGTCAAGCCCGTGGGCCTCAGGCAAAATTGTCACTCCTATCTGGACCCTTTAATAAGCCCAAAGGCGAATGCTACGGTGGAAAGGCATATGGAGCCTAAAAAAGTAGACCATTAGAACTAATAACCATGATCTAAACAAGGAGAAGTACTCCCACTTATTTATAAAGGGGAAAAGGGAAGCATATGGAGCCCAAAATGACATTTAACTCATGATTTAGTATTTTTATGTATTTTGAGTAAAGCTACAATAAATAAGAGGTACAATGTTCATTTGTGATCCATCTAACTGATTACTACTAATTTGTTTATTATTAACTTCAATAACTTAATGTTAGTTCTATAAATTAAGAAAAAACTTAATAAAATTACGAGGATGGAACAATTATAACAGCAGGAATGTAGTTTTTGGAGTATTATTTAAGGTTATGTTTGGTTTTGTAATTGAAAAACAAATATATAATTTTATTCATAAACAAATTCAGCTAGCAACTTGTTAGGCTTGATTAACCAAATGCATTTTTTATATTTTAATTTCAGACAGAGAAAACACTTAGATCATAATCTAAATGGTGTATAACCCGGCGTTGTATTATGCCCCCAAATAGGCTTGGAGAAAAAACGAGTATGAATACAAACGGGTACAAACAACACTTGATATTGATGGACTTACACATGTCCATACTCAACTTTCTTTTAAAGTAGACAAGATTTTCTTGATCATACTCATTTGTTTTTGAATAGATCATATAAATATGAACAAACAAGTCCATGTCACTTTTTTTGTCACCCTACCCCCAAATAATAAAGGCTTTTAATTGAAACAAAAAGCACTTTTTTTCAACTACACAGGGTTGAATACATGAATCTGCTTCCTTCATTTCGTTTTCCTTAGGTTAAGTCAATATTTATATTACAAATAGTTATATTTTTTTCAATAATTTTTATCTATATTATTTAGGTCCTTTACTATTTATATTATTACCGTAGAAAATATGGGGCGGCATTGTATTATACTCAAACAACTTAACAACACAAGAGCCTTGACATAAATGCCTATTTGATTGGGTGGCATTGGTTCATGAAGTTATTGATACAAATACCTCCTTGAAGAATAAATTAACTAAATAGTGAACCACTGGAGCTCGCCAATGGTGAAGCAACTTTTGTTCCAGTCTTTCCAAGGTGAGAATTTAGCTCTCCCTTTTGAGAGTTATATACATGTAACTTGGGCCTACATGCCCCCGATGTCACTGGTTATGAGGGGCCACTAATCCTTATTTCTTAAAAAAACAAACAAACAAACAAACAAACAATCTAAGGTGAGAGTTGTGATATTAAAAATAAAAAAGATAGGATCAAGCTAAATTCACCCACCCTTTTCTCTCTGTCCACTCACTTACTCTCTTCACCACTTAAAATTTTAAAATCAAACAATCTCTCTCTCTTCACCCACCCAAATTTTCATTTTGCCCCTCTCATTTTCATCATCCCCTAACCCCAACACTCCCCGCCTCTCTCACCTCTTCTCCTCTCACATCATCACTTAGCTCGTCCCTAAATATATATTGTGATAAAGTATATTTTGATGATACAAAATAAAGTACTTTTCGGTGCTAAATGTGTGTTTATCAAGAACTTATCTTAGCACCTCAGGAAAAACAAAAAGTCAAGGAACGACTTGATTAAGGAACTCAAGATCACATCCAACGGTCAAGTTTGTTTCAATCAAAAGGACTTCATCGATCACATCCAGATTTCAAGATCACTGCACTCGAACGCTTCGATCAAGCTTCATGTTTACATCTCTCGATCAACGTTCAAGTTATTCAACTCCGCGCAAAGCTCTTGTTGAAGATCTCATAATGAAGAGTTGGATTTAACGGTTATGAGAAAAGAGAAATACACAAAGTATTTAAGGTATATTTTTCTCTAATCGTTATTGCTCAAAATGTTTTTCAAAACCATGCATAAATCATCTATATATGTTTTTCTAATCTGCATATTTTGATTTCATATTTTTCGGTATTTCAAATAATCTAATACTATATATTTAATTTGAAATCTACCGAGTTTTTATTCACATTTATCGTATATTTTATCACGAGTCAAAACTATTTTTAAAGAGTCTTTTAGGACGCTAATGAAATAACAACGCTCTCCTGAACTTAATAAGTCGGGACGCTGATAGTACATTAGGAAGCTGATAACGTTCAAAGTTGAATAAAACTGATTTATCAAGACGCTTACTTGTATAGTAGCGGCCTCCTTTATTAGTCAACCTCTGACGTTGTCAAGAAGCTGACTCAGCATCAACTCACTGAAATATGTCTTAAGTTTTTAAATGTATCTTTGAGGACGCTGATAGTTATAAGTTGAATAATTTATCAGGACGCTATCTGGATAGAAGTGCCCTCACCTTTAAGAATCAACTTAGTAACTTTCAGGACGTTGATTGTCCTTCAACGTGCTTGTGTCTTTGTTTAAAATGTTTTTAACTGGTAGGACACTTACATAGTTATAACGCCCTCATGTTTTAAATTGGCAGGACACTTACTCGGATAGTAACTCCCTCATGTACTTAACTGTTTTAAAACATAGCAGAACGCTGACTGTGCATTAGCGTCCTCAAGGTTAAGTCATTTAAGTGTCAAAGTAAGTCAGGACGCTTACGAGTAAGTAGTGCCCTCACTTAAGTGTTTTGCTGGACACTTATATGTAATGAGCGCCCTCAAGGAACAAAACGACAAAGTTAACATTATGCGTCAGGACGTTGATTATGGAATCAGAACGCTAATTCAACAACTGTCACTGTTCGAACAAGTACACTATGTAAGTTTACTTTTTTAGAACAGACCTTTGTACAAAGTTCTTTTCAGACCTATCAGAGATCGTCTCTGATACATGAAATATTTTTTTCTAAAACTTTCCTTTTTTATGAAATCTGAAAAGAACCAGAATGTTAGTGAAAATTGCAGTTGTCATTTTCATATAACATTCTAGCCGTTGTATGTAAACGTTCATATTATTTGAACTTCAAATGTCTAACGACTATGTTCTGCTAAGTCTATAAATACCAACACTTATGTTCGACCTACGAGTTGTGACATCATGACTGGAACGGAGCCCCCTGTATATCCTCCCTTGACATCACGGTATCCCAATAAGCCTTCTAGAACACACCATAATCTCAAATACACAACAATAAACACATGGACATAAAATAAGATCATAAAAAAAAAACATACCAAAATGACAACCAAATTTTTTTTTTCCAAGTCCATAGTGTTCAAAAGTACAAAATATACTTAACTATAAGTACAAACCCATCTAAATGTTAAGTACAAGCATTAGGTGTTACATAGTACAATTTATCAAAATAAATGCGAAAAGTACTAACACCTACGTCAACAAAAGAACGAGGACGCTTCGCAGCTAAGCTTTCCCTTTTCCCTTCCTATCAGGTCCTGAAAAAATAAGGATGGGGGTGAGCTATAACAAGCTCAGTGAATGTTTTATACAAGTGGCAACATATATATGCATTTAATTAAAACATTAAAAGATCATTAAACCATTTAAATAATCATGAGAGTAAGCAAGATTACATACATGCCAATTTAAATGTATCATGTCATAAACAAGACAATGCATACCATTTATAAATATGCATATGCAACCTAAACACCTCCTGAGTAAGAATCAATATAAGGGTCATGTGTGTGTGAAACCCATGCCCGACCGATTTCTTACCCGTATCTATTAGGATTCCTAGGATTGCATGAACCATAGGATTTTCCCATCAAGGCAAGTACCATACCTAGGCGAATCCTAATCCTAATATACACAACCCATAAAAAACCTCTGCAAGGTCCACAATTGAAGATTCTTGGTCGGTCTAATGGAATTCCATAAGAAATTCCAAGCTTAGGGAATGCACATAACTCATTTGCTTTCCCAACTGACTATGCTCAAATACAGTTCATGAATTCAATAAATCATGCATACTACATTGTACAAGCATTTAAAACATTTTATAGTACAATGCCACATATAAAATTCACAAGTAAAAGAAACACTCACACTTGATTGGCTAGACCTAGCCAATCCAATTCCAATCCAAGAAGCACTAGAAAACCACAAAATCACCCAAAGTACTTCTATCCCTAATTGGCCTATACGGGTTACTTAGATCCACCACAACCCCTACATGAAACATGGTTCATACAATACTAAAATCAGTCAAAAGTATGCTCAACAACCATGTTTAAACCTAATTTCATAGCCAATTAAGTTCCTAAATTGGTTATACACATGAGCCAAATCCCATATTGCTCAATTCAACCAATATATATCAATTTAACCCATAATTAACCCAATTGAATGTAATAGGTTGATCCCATGATCCAATCACCAATATACATGACATTCAATCATAAATAGGGTTAATTAACTATTTATCAAGTCAATTTCATTAATTGACCAAGTCTAAGTCAAAATCTCCAATTTGAACAAAATCCCCAAATCACATGCAAATCCTCAATTTGGGAAAAAATCTCTACAATAGGCATAGAGCCAAATTAAACTAGGTTGTTCAATTCTAACACATGTCCAACCATTCTAAACCAATAATTTCATTCAATTTGGGTCTAATTAGACAATTCCCAAGCCAATTTAATCAATTGACTTGGTTTAGGTCGAAAACCCCAATTTGAGCAAATCCCCAAATTACATGGCAATTTCCCAAATTATATGACAATTTTCCAAATTACATGGCCTAGACCAAAATTATACTATAATAGGGTATCCACTAATCAAAATCAGTAATTTGGAGTGTCATCCATCCACAATTACCCATGCATTCATCATAAATCACATGCAATTTGAATAGTAAACTCTAGGTCTAAAATTCTAATTTAGGTCAAATCCATAAAACCCCACCAATTTCTTGTTAAAAATTGGTGATTTTACCATTTATGGACTCCCCATACCATCTAGATACACACATATCACAAAATTAAAGCCTAAGTCCAACATTGATTTTCCACCACTCCCTTAAATTCTGGGATTCATACAAACCTTAGGTCAAAATTAAGCTTGCAAACACACATGAAAGGGATAAAAGGAAGAAAATGAGAAAGAAATTGATACCTTGAAGGGATTTTGGGCAAAAATTACCCAAACCCTAGCCTTTTCTCTCCTTTTTCTTCTCCCCTTCTTTTCTTCTCCTCCAAGCTCCTTTCCCTCTCTTCAATGTGAAAAAATGAGCAAGTGAGCTAAAAAAAATGACTTGGTTGCTTTTATAGAAAAATTTTGGGCCCACATGAAAAAATACACTTAAATAAAAAGGAACAATTTTTTTTGCTGTAATTACTTGACTTTGATAATTAATTTCTTGCAAAATACTCACTAATTTAACATCTTAACCGTTCACAAGTTTTATGAGTCAGTTAACAACATTCTGGTAAACTGTCAGCTCAATCCAACGGTGGAATTGAAAGATCTAGCCGTTTGATAAAACCTACGCAAGAAAATTCGCAAATCCGTGAAATAGTGTTTGGAGTCTTATAACTTACAGTAGATAAGTCCGATCAAGATCTTCACTGTTCATAATGAATATCTATCAGAGAAGAATAATCCAAAAAAAATTCAGTTCAATCGGACCACAGATCTAGGAAATCAAGTCATTGATGTAATCGATGACAGAAATTTCTTCCTCCATTGAGCGAGCTCCACTGTTCCAAAACATCGTTTTCAACATGTTTCGACATCATTCCGAAACTTTATGCACACATTAAACAACTTCAAAGCATACAAAGACACTCAAACCAACACGTGTCGAGCATCAAATACATATACGCATATATATACGGGTATTCTACGGGTCAAAATTACGTCATCCTAAGGTACGGACGTTACAACTTAGGACCAAACAACTTGTCAATCATTTTGTATTGTGCCAAACTTTTTGAAAGTTAGTCTGTGTCAAAATGTTTTTCATTATCTAAACTTTCAAAGTATTTTTCACTGATACCTTATGTATTCAAATGATTTTCATACTGAGCTTATTTTCATTCTATCTTTGAAAATCTATTTGATCTGGTATCAACTCAAATTCTCAGTACTGATTCATATCTAGTATCATTCTTGCTGGAGATAGAATTTGAGAAATAGTTCAAGATATACAGTTGTACTTGATTTCATATCTTAAGTATTGTATTGAACTATATCAGTGGTTGCGTTAACTACTGATCACTAAACCATAAGTTTTCACGCTTATATTTTATATCTACTTTGAAAATTGTATGTGTTCTTGATTTACACCAGTCCTTCATTTTATACATCAATGTTTATCTGGTATATTTTATTTTCGAAGAAGCACTGATTTTCATATCATATCATTCATGTTTTCGAAACTGTACTTGAGCAATACCGAACATTGAAAGGTAAAGGACTGAAGGTATATTTCAACTTAGCATTACCTGTTTCATATTTCATATCTTTGTAATGCTATGTATTGAGCTTAATTATAAAGTGTTCTACTACGTTAAAACCAACCAACATCTTAGTGTTGTAATGCTGGTGTGTTTCTGGACTGACACAATCAGAACAAGTAAAGGTAGTTCACTTAATGATTTCAGGGTTGAAATCATGAAATGTTTTCTTAGAGCCTGCAAAAAAGAACTGATTCATCATCATCCCGTTTAAGGATAGGTGTGTTCTTAACCTGAAAAATGATAGGTTATCTCTTAACTTGTAAAAGAGAAAAAAAGTTTATCCTCACCTACAAGTAGGAAAATCGGTTCATCCTCATCCAGTAAAAGGATAGGTGTGTCCTTAACCTAAAAAATGACAGGTTATCTCTTAATATGTAAAAGAGAAAAATGTTTATCCTCACCTGCAAGTAGGAAAACCAGTTCATCCTCATCCCGTAAAAGAATAGGTGTGTCCTTAACCTTAAAAAAATAAAAAAAGTTTATCCTCACCTGCAAGTAGGAAAACCAGTTCATCCTCATCCCGTAAAAGGATAGGTGTGTCCTTAACCTGAAAAAGGATTTGTTATCTCTTAACCTGTAAAAAAGAAACGGTTGTTCTTTATCCCATAAAAGGTTCATGGTTCTTCCTTATCCCGTAAAAGGAAAACGATTCTTCCTTATCCCGTAAAAGGAACATGTGTTTTTCCTCATAAAAAAAAAAAGAAATACGGTTCATCCTTAGCCCGTAAAAGGATAGGTTTACCTTTAACCTGTAAATGACAGTTGTAATGGTTTGGCTCTCACCCGTAAGAAGATCAGTTAGTGGATTGAGAAAATCCTAATCGGGAGATTAGGTAGCGGACGTAGGCTCTGGTTCGCAATTAAGTAGTGGACATAGGCTCTGCCGAACTACCGTAAATCTGTGTGCTACACGTTTGCAATTTAGACTGTGTTCTATTTTGCATCATATTCCAATACTCTTATGTAAATTACTAAGTTATTGGAAGATAATTTTAAAATTGACCATCGCACCCAATTCATCCCCCTCTTGGGTGGACCAACACTTTCTTCTCCATTGATTCATCATTTCTTCAAGTTTTTCAATCATTCAAAGGGTTAAAACAATATTAAGAAGGTTTGTGAGCTGTTACCTTATCGATCAAGTCCGACAACAATGCATTTTTTTATTTTTTTGTCTGACCCTGATGGATCAAACAGATGAGATATGTCCAACCTATTGGGGTAGGACAAACTTCATTATGTCCGCCCACTCAAGGTCGGACACACCCAATCCGGGGGTAATTTTTCTAGGTTTTAAAATTCATTTTCGCCCCATTTTCCCTTCAATTTTGGATATGTTTTTGCAAAAAAAAAAAAAAAAACTTCAAAAGGGTGAAAATGATAAAAGTATATGCCTTTGATTCAAAAAATACAAGAAAATGACAAGATTGAAGATTGAGATGAGTTGGAGAATTGAAGGGTTGAAGGGTTTAGGATAAAGAGTGGGTGGGTGAAAAGAGAAAAGAAGGGTTTAAGGAGGTTTATTAGTGTCCTTTTTGATAATTTCACACGAGGATTTTTTGTCTCTTTAATTTTTTGATCGGGTGGGTGAACGAAGAGGAAAGGGCATGTGGATTTAGCTAGACCCAAAAGATAAGAATTGTAGTTTTTTTACTTGGCTATAATTATATAAAGTTACTTTGGGCCTAAATGCCCACTTCATTTGCAGCCCTACCAGCCCCCGCTACCACCTACACTCAACAACATTGTGCTAAGGGCTAACATGATAGGCCCCATTGAGGTGAGAGTTACTAGCTCAAAGGCCCGCGGTCTTAGTCCACTACTACTAGTCATGAATGGGTCCTGTGCTCTTCCTAGGTTTAGGGTCCATATGCTTATCACAACATTTTTGTTTTACTAGCCTCCCTTTGGTTGTGGTAATATTGGTCTCGTTTGGGAAAACTTTTTTAAAGTATTTTTGAAGCAAAAATATTTTTGAAAGTGTTTAACAACATTTGCTTTTAGCTAAATTACAGTAAAAAAAATAGTTTTCAGCTTTTAAAAGAGACCGACTTTTTTTAAAAGTGCTTTCAAAAGCGTTTTTCCTAAAATTACTTTTGAAAATATTCTGCCAAAGAGACCATTGTCTTTCAGTCATACTATAGTAGGAAAATAATTTTTTATTTTTTAAAGAACTGTGTATGGCCGACTTCTTAATTTTTTTTTTTTTAGATTCACTTTTTTAAAAATTACTTTTTAAAAAGCTATAGTAAAAGGCTCATTATTGAGATTTCTAAATTCAATTGCCTTTATCCCATGTCAACAAATCAAATAAACAAACAAATAAATGTTGACTGAAGAAGGTAAGGTTTGATCCAAATTTGCAAACAATATACAATTTTTATTTCCTTCCAATTTTTCCATTACTTATAAATATTTCCTCGTTCTCATAAGTAAATAAGGATAACTTAGAAAAGTTTAAGATAACATACTTCACCGATAGTTCACCAAGTATTTACATGATTAATAATATTGAACTTTCTAAGTTATAAGAAGGGGAAGTAGTGTTGACATTTAAATAGTTTAAATTGTTAATTACACTTTTCATCAACTAATGTTATTCTTTTCTTTGTTGAAAATAATGTAGTTAGTTATACTTTAGAAGTCTTTAAATCTCAGTTATAGCCTCTATCTATTAAAGTTTTGTGCATGAGATATACAAAATAAAGGCAAATGTAATAAGATAATAAAATAAAATAAAATAAAAACATTTTTATGTGAATTTTTTAAGTATTTACAATATTGTTAGACTCCATTTTGATTCCACTTCACATTCAACATTATAATTGAACTATTTAACTAACCTCTAATTCTTATTATCACCCTCCCATTACTTTTTAAGCTCACTCAATTCTATTTCTTTCCACCTTTTATTTCTTCACTTAAATTTCCCTCATTTTCAAATTTTTTTTTTTAAAAAAACACCTTGTACTAATATATTCCTATAAAAAATTATATCTTATTTTAAAACAATATTTGTACAATTTCATATAATTGCATTCAATTGATTAAACTAAAATGTAAAAAGAAAGAAACTTAAACACTCCATGAAAAAGCATAAATACCACATGCCACCTATCCATGTGCAATGCTTGTACCTATTACCTAACATTAAAATAATGATGGAAAGAAACAATGGAGTTCAATCATTAAATTTATTATAATATCAAAGGGGTTAATAAAAAGTGATATTTTAGATCTTTACTCTCATACCTTTCTAATTAGGACTCTCTGATCACACTTTCTTCTACCTCTGAGACGTCTGGCTCTCCACTCTCTACTCTTTCTTCAGTTAAACCAAAAAACCAAAACAGAACAAAACGTTTCACGTTGAGAAACGGGATGACTGGTTTAAAACCAAGTTCTCAATCCCAATATAGATTACGTTTTTCTTCTTTCCTTTATTAACTCTCCTTTTTGCCAAAAGTGGCGAGAGATCCGGAGAAACGCAGAATTTTTACAATTTAAACAGCAGAAACAAAAGTACAGCAGAAAACAGGACTTTCCCAAGTCAAAAAATTCACAAGAAAAAAAATTAAGCAAAGTTTGAAGCAACAAAACCATCTAATATTATGATAATGGCCGCTTCTTCTTCCAGGCATCATCACCGCTTCTTCCTCTACCCCATTCTCGCTCTCTTTTCCTTCTGCATCTTCACGGCTCTTCTTCTCATCAAGGTCTTCTTCTTCTGAATTTAATTTATCTCCATTGATTTTGTTAGTTTCTACTTGTTTCTGATTCTGGGTGTTAGTAAGTTTATTAATTTTGTGAGTTTATGCTTGTTTCTAATTCTGGGTGTTTGTTAATTTATTGATTTTGTGAATTTCTGCTGGTTTCTGATTCTGGGTGTTTGTTAAACTCTAGAATTTTATGACTTTCTGCCTGTTTCTGATTCTGGGTGTTTGTTACTTTATTGATTTTATGAATTTCTGCTTGTTTCTGATTCTTGGTGTTTCTTAAACTCTAGACTTTTTGTGAATTTTTGCTTCTGGGTGTTTGTTAATTTATTGATTTTGTGAATTCCTGCTTGTTTCTGATTCTGGGTGTTAGTGAATTTATTGAATTTGTTAATTTCTGATTCTGGGTTTTTGTTACTTTTTCAATTCCAGTTCGATAATTTCATCTCACAAACCAAAACAATTGCGGGTCACAACTTGGACCCGACGCCATGGCATCTCTTCCCTCCAAAGCAACTCAACGATGAGTCAAAATACACCAGAGCTTCGAAAATTCTGCAATGTTCTTACCTCACATGTCGGTTACAGGGGGAAAAACAGATTAACAATGTAGCAAAGCTAGACCCACAATTTTACTTCGATAATTCCAGCATGAGATCGTCATGCCCGGCTTGGTTTCGCTGGATTCACCACGATCTTTCTCCCTGGGCTCGGTCTGGAATTTCGTATTCCAATTTGATGGAAGCCCAGAAGCTTGCGGCGTTTCGAATTGTGATTGTTGGGGGTAGGCTTTATGCGGATTTTTACTATGCTTGTGTGCAGAGTCGAGCAATGTTTACGATTTGGGGATTGTTGCAGCTTCTTCGGAGGTATCCAGGGATGGTTCCTGATGTTGATATTATGTTTGATTGTATGGATAAGCCTGTTGTTAGTAGAGCAGAGATTACTGGGTTGCCGCCTCCTCTATTTCGGTATTGCACCACTAATGAGCATTTTGATATCCCTTTTCCGGATTGGTCTTTCTGGGGATGGTAAGAATTGATTCCTGAGAACACCTTTTTTTCAATTGAGTTTTTCTTGTGTTGTTAGGTTTACCATATTTCTGAACACTTTATATCCTAATTTTTATTGTTTCAGCTAAATTAATTCTATAATGCCTTCTAACTGTATCTTTAGTCATATATATTTCTTTATTTGTCCCTATTTTGTTTGCTTTCTTTTTAATTGCTTTGATGGGTATGTTAAGAAAATGTGTTTTTCCATGTTGGCGAATACTATATGTAGCTAGTTTTAGATTGGAAATGAATTTGAGTCAGACCCAATAAGATACTTTGGCTTGAATTGGAAGAGAACTTGGAAGTAAATATAAGGGGGTGACCCTCAACTTTGAGTCCAGTTGAATTCAAGTTTGCCTAAATTTGTAATTGGACTAGAATGATGATGGTTGCAATTTATTTTGTTATGTGATGTTAATCGTTAATTATCGTGTTATGAAAATGTACATAGCAAATTGTTGTCATATGATAAGAATCTTATATTGTTGGAATTCTGAATGTAAATATTACGAGAAGATTCAACATAAAACATTAGTTAAATTGATAAGTATGAAGGATCAAGTTAGCAGAACAGGTCGATAACGATTTCTTCTATGATATCAAGGTAAACGAATTACACAATTTATTCATGCGGCACTCCATATAGCTCATGTAGCTGAACATTTTCTGTCTTGAATGAAGACAGAAAAAATTTTACAGCTCATCTCAGCTTTCGGATTTAATTTGTTTGGCACTTCAAGAGATTTTCGTTGAACTCAAGCTGTGTGAATTTGTTTTGCAGGTCTGAAGTAAATATAGGACCTTGGAATGAAGAATTCAGAAGCATTAAAGAGGGGTCCCGAGCTGTAAGTTGGACAAAAAAATGGCCCCATGCTTATTGGAAAGGAAATACTGATGTTGGTTCTTCTGTGCGTACGGAGTTAGTTCGTTGTAATCACTCTAGGGTCTGGGGAGCCCAGATTATGAATCAGGTTGAGTTCTATCAACTGCTCTAGAAATTTCTTTTCCTGAACTTTTATTGTTCTTGCTTTATTATGGAGGGGTTGTAATTTGTAATGCACAGCATTATGAGGTATTAACTGAATATTTTTCTTATGATGATGCTTCACAGAATTGGTTAGAAGAAGCAAGAGGAGGTTACGAGCAATCCAAGCTATCAAACCAGTGTAAACATAGGCAAGTTACTATATTTTGTGTAATATAGGATAAAACATTTTGCTTTGCTTGCAATTATTTTGATGATATAACTCTTTGGAAACATTACATTTGCACATGCTTATTGGTATGGATTCCAGATCTTTTAGGCCTTAATTTGTGATAAGACTTAAAAGGAAAATCCAAGCCACCGATTCCACAAATTATCCAAAGAAAAAGTCATACATTTCTTGCATTCTTTTTGGAGATAGAAAATGCATGAGTAATGAATTTCTATTAAAACATTTCAAGTACATATGGTTTACACACAGACCACAGGACCTCCTACATTTAAGCTGTCATAATGAGTTACTTCATTTGCAGAGTGTCATATTATATGTATAATTCAAACTGTCGCTTTAGTTTGAAAATGGCATTATTCCCAACATTGATAGAATGTATCTTTATGCAGGTATAAAATTTATGCAGAGGGTTTTGCTTGGTCTGTGAGCTTGAAATATATCCTTTCATGCGATTCTCTCGCACTTCTAATATCACCAAAGTATGAAGATTTCTTCAGTCGTGGCCTTGTGCCAAGAGAAAACTATTGGCCCGTCTCTCCCACGCCTAATCTATGCAAGTCCATAAAGTTCTCCGTTGAATGGGGCAATAAACACCCAGTTGAGGTAAGTCTTCCCACCACCACTCTGTTCTAAAACTGGTAACATAGTTAAGGATCCATGGTGTGTGATTTGTAGGATTTTTGGAAACACTCTTAGCCAATCAACCTAACCATTTTTTTAATCCAAGTTACTTGGCCTTAAGTCAATTTGATATTTTTGTTTTTCAAACAGGCCAAGGCAATGGGAAAAAGGGGACAGAAATTCATGGAAAATTTGGCAATGGAGCAAGTTTATGACTACATGTATAACCTCATTACCGAGTACGCAAAGTTGCAAGATTTCAAGCCTTCTCCACCTTCATCTGCTCAAGAAATGTGTGCAGAATCTCTGCTCTGCTATGCAGATTCAAAGCAGACGGAATTCTTAAAGAGATCAAGCGCGTCCCCTTCACAGTCTCTTCCGTGCAATCTCCCACCCGCAAATCCTGATATAATCAACAGTTGGATGCAGAAGAAAAGGAAAATAATCAATGATATGCAGACCTTGGAAAAATCTTAATCATAAATGGTTAACTAAAGTGATTATATCTCCATGAGCTTTTTTGATAATTGAGCACCTGAATAATTCATTGTGATATATATGAAACCTCCCTATCCACACACTGGGTAAGTTTATAGGGAGCGGCCCCCTTGTGTTCAAATTTCAAACTTATGACTCCGGCTTCCTGAGAGGTGCATTTGAGCTCGTCGTGGTTGTTTGTTTATACTGTATGTAGTCCGGTCTTATCCACAAACTATGCAGTGCATAATTTTATCCATTATGGACGAGGAATTTGAATTTCTATCTCCTTAGATGAATTCTAAATCCTTCTCCAGCGGCTTCGATATCCCATCTTCTCTATGCAAGAAGAAGTCCTTGAGTTTTTGTTATAATATTGATATCTTGTACGGATAAATATTGAGTGATGGAAAATTTTGGCAAAATATGTTATAGCTCTTGTTTACATTCTCCTTGAGATTGAATTAATTGCAGAGAACTTTTGCTTATGTATTCTTTTTTTCCCTGTCTTTCTTTTCTTTTCTTTTCCCTTTCTGGGCTTCCACAGTTCTACTACTATTGCACCACATAGGAATTTTGAACCCTTCTTTTTGGTAGAAAAGCTGGCCAAGGAATGTACTTTAATAACAACCTCAAAATTCAATGGTACTACACTAGTAAATTCTCAAGGTACATCATAAAGACAAAGACATTGAAGTTGTAGATCTTAAAGTTTCAAAAGCATTTTTTTTGTGTGGCCTAAAAAATTGAAAGAAAATGTCAAAGTGACATCCAATGTGTACATTTATAGTGCACATCACTTTTATAAACCATTAAATTGTCTCGAATCATATAACGACACGTAATTTGAGGTAGTTCAATGGTGCATAAAGATGATGTACACTTTGGATGTTAATGTAGTTGTGGTGTGTAAATGGTTCTAAACTTAAAAGAGTTCAGCCACGTCACACAACCATAAAAAATAGAGTATGTTAAGTTAGTTACTAAAAGTGTATCAGTCACATGTGTAAAAAGCCTATAAAAAATGTACTGCATTACAACCTGGGTATTCTCTATATTTAAGAAATAATTCAGCGTTGTAGAGAAAAGTTTTGTGAGAACTACTAAGTGGTTGTAAGAGAGAGTCTTAGAGAGATAGATGTTATCTCTGTTGTACTGAACATCTCTGTAAATTTTCTTTTACATAGTGGATTGATTGATGCAACCTTGTCCGAGGATGTAGACTTCTCCTATGAGAAGTTGAACCACGTAAAGCCTGGTGTTCTTGTGTTTTCTTTGTTCAGTGATCTTTGTTGTTTTATTTCTTATTTTGAATCAAATCTTTCTGAGTTTAGACAAGGTAAACTCAACAACTGGTATCAGAGCTAGGTTCAAGAATCAAGAAAAATGGTGATAGCAAAGTATGAGATAGAGAAATTCAATGGGAAGGGCGATTTTTGATAATGGAAGATGAAGATGGAAGCAATCTTGATACAACAAGGCTCTGAAAAAGCATTAATCCCTAAAGCTGAACTACCTGAATCAGTTACTGCCCAAGAAGAGGAAAAGTTCTCTAAAAAGGCATATAGTGCCATAATTCTAAGTCTCACGGATCAAATCTTGAGGAGGGTATCCCATGAAAAAATAGTAGTTGGCTTGTGGAGAAAACTTGAAGAGTTGTACATGAAAAAAGTACTTCCAAATAGAATATACTTGAAGAAGCAATTTTTTGGTTTCAAAATGGATGAAGGAAAATCCATTGATGACAGCTTTGATAAGTATAACAAGCTAATCTTGGATCTTGAAAACCTGGACATCAAGGTTGATAATGAAGACAAAGCCATAATTTTGTTGAACTCTTTGCCAAAGCAATTGAAACATTTCAAAGAGACTCTCAAGTATGGAAGGAAGACAATCTCTTTGGATGATGTACAAAATGCTCTGATTTCCAAGATGCTTGATATGACGAATCAAGAAAAGAGCAGTAATGGAGAAAATCTGAATGTGAGAGGAAGATCACAAAAGGGGGATTCCAATGACAAAGGAAAATCACACTCAAGATCAAGATCAAAGTCCTTAAAGAAAGATTAGAAGAAGGCAAAATGCCACCACTGCAACAAGTTGGGACATATTCGAAGATTATGCCTAGAAAGACAAGACCAAAGCAATGAGAAAGAAACCTCTAAAGGAAGTGCAACAATTGTTGATCGAGTCTTTGACGATGCAGAGGTCCTTACCATTTCAATGAGTAGTGTTTCAGATGAATGGGTGTTAGATTCTGGGTGTACATACCACATGTGTCCAAGAAGAGACTGTTTTGGTTCATATCAAGCTGTAAATGGTGGCAAAGTGCTAATGGGAAACAATTGTTGGGACTAGTACTGTCACACCTTGGGTTGCACAACGTGCTCCCTACCCAGGTGTGGGCGCACTACCTCGGGGAGAACGCCAGCCATTATGGATCCATAATATTGTCCCATCTAGGTTGCACACAGTGTCCCCTACCTAGATCATTTGTCCCCACTATTCATTCATGAATAGTGCAGGGCCTCCCCCAGAATCGAACTCGAGACATCCCCTTAAGGAGTCTAATTTCGCATTCTGAGTAATCACTAAGCCAATGGTTCAGTGGCTACTCAGAATGTGAAATTAGACTCCTTAAGGGGAGGTCTCGAGTTCGATTCTGGGGGAGACCCTACACTATTCATCAATGAATAGTGGGGACAAATGATCCCGTGTACAAGAGACGTCCTTGTGTGGCGGTGGCTGTACCGGGATGAGACAATATTATGGATCCATAATGGCTGGCGTTCGCCCCGAGGGGGTGCACCCACACCTGGGTAGGGGGCACGCTGTGCAACCCAGGGTGTGACAGGTACTGTGGCCATGAAAATGTTTGATGGAACAGTGAAAGTTCTAAGATAAGTTAGGCATGTCCCTGATTTGAAGAGAAACTTGATCTCCCTTGGAACATTGGATGATGATGGCTACACCTTTAAGTCTCAAGATGGTCAATTGAGAGTGACAAAAGGTGCCTTGATTGTGATGAAAAGGGAAAAGAGAAATGGTCTCTATATTCTTCTTGGAAGAACTGAACCTAGTGGTTCATATTCAGTTTCAAGATAAGATTCTGATAGAACACAACTATGGCATCAAAGATTGGGACATCTAAGTGATAAGGGGCTGCAAGAACTGCACAAACAGGGTCTCTTGGATGGTGACAGTATCAGTAAAATTGATTTCTATGAATCTTGCATTCTTGGAAAACAACATAGGTTTGCATTTAAGAGTGCAATACATAAGACTGAAGGGATCTTGGACTATGCTCATTCTTATCTATGGGGGCCAGCCAAGGTACCAACTCATGGTGGAAATAGGTATTTTTAATCCTTAATAGATGATTATTCTAGAAAGGTTTGGTTGTATCTAATGAAAACTAAGGATGAAACTCTTGAAAAATTCAAGACTTGGAAGGCCTCAGTTGAAAACCAAACTGATAAGAAATTAAAAACATTGAGAACAGATAATGGCCTAGAATTCATTAATGAAGCATTTGATGAATTGTGTAAGAATAGTGGCATCCAAAGGCATAGGACTGTGAGGAAAACCCCTCAGCAAAATGGTTTAACTGAGAGAATGAACATGACACTGTTAGATAAAGTAAGGTGTATGTTATATGGATCAGGTTTGTCAAAGTTTTTTTGGGGAGAAGCTGCTACAACAGTTTGTTATTTGATTAATAGAATACCTTCTGGTGCTATAGGTTTCAAAACCCCAGAAGAAATGTGGTCCAGAAGACCACCTAGTTACAAACATCTTAGGGTGTTTGGTTGTATAGTATTAGCTCATCAAAGTGAGGGAAAGCTAGAACCTAGAGCTGTAAAAAGAGTTTTTGTAGGTTACCCAGATGGTGTTAAATGATAAAAATTGTGGATTAAAGACTCTCTAGGGGTTAAGATGATCATAATTCATAAGCCGTGATGTTACTTTTAATAAACATGAAATGTTTTCTTCTATAGCTAATAATGCAGGACATGCTAGTGAGGCTAGTAAGAATGAAGAAGGAAAACTTGTTACAGATAACAAGTATTTTGAGTTTTAGGTGGAGCCTCAGAGTGGAACAACTCATGATCATCAACATGATGATGGTACATCATCAAAAACTAGAGAATGAACCAGTTCAGCAAGATCAAACACATCCTCATGAAAGTGTAGAATCTAAAAATCAGTATCAGTTAACAAAAGATAGAGTGAGAAGAAATACCAGGCCACCTGATAGATTTGGCTACGTAGACCTGATTGCTTATGCTGTAGTGACAGCTCTAGACTATGAAGAGAGTGAGCCAATGACATATACAAAGGCAATACATAGCAATGATTCTGAAAAATGACTTATTGCCATGACAGAGGAGTTTGAGTCACTTCAAAGAAACCGAACTTGGGAGTTGGTTGAGAGGAAGGGAAACCAGAAACTTGTTACTTGCAAATGGATCTTCAAGAGAAAAGAATGTGTCTCCAAGGAAGAACCAGTTAGATACAAGGCAAGGTTGGTAGCTAGAGGATATACTCAAAGGGAAGGCATAAACTATAATGAAGTCTTTTCACCTGTAGTCAAGCACACCTTCATAAGAATCCTAATGACCTTAGTGTCCAAGCTTGATTGGGAATTGGAGCACCTTGATGTTAAAACAACTTTTTTACACTGAGAATTAGAAGAAAAAAATCTTCATGGCACAACTAGAAGGTTTTAAGATTCCTAATAAGGAGAATATGGTTTGCCTATTGAAAAAGTCATTATATGGACTTAAACAATCCCCAAGACAATGGTATAAGAGATTTGACACTTTTATACTAGAAACTGGTTTCAAAAGGAGTAGCTATGATGAATGTTTTTACTTCAAGGACATAGGAACAGGTTCAAAGATTTTCTTGTTGATTTATGTTGATGACATGTTGCTGGCATGCAAAGACATGAAGGAAATTCAAAAATTAAAGGATCTTTTAACGTTAGAATTTGATATGAAAGATCTAGGCTCAGCAAGGAAGATTCTTGGCTTGGAAATTGCGAGAGATAGAACCAAGGGTACTATATTACTGTCACAAAATGGCTACCTTGGAAAAGTCCTGAAAAGGTTCTCTATGGAGAATGCAAAACCAGTAAGTGTTCCCTTAGTTGGACATTTCAGGTTTTCATTTATGCAATGCCCGAGCACAAGTGAACATAAAAAGGACATGGAAGTGGTTCCATATGCAAGTGCCATAGCGTCCCTAATGTATGTTGTGGTGTGTACAAGAACAGATTTGGCCCAAGCTGTAAGTGTTTTTATTAGGTTTATGGCAAACCCAGGGAGAGAACATTGGAATTGAGTCAAGTGGCTACTAAGATATGTAAAGGGGTCACTTGAGGTGGGATTGAATTTTGGAGAAAATTCAAATAGTCCTGAACTAACAGGTTTTGTGGATTCTGATTTTTCAGGGGATTTAGACAAGAGAAGGTCTTCTACATGATATGTGTTTGTCTTGTTTGGAGGACCTATTAGTTGGATGGCCCATCTACAACCTATGTAGCACTATCAGCAACAAAAGCATAATATATTGCTGTTACAGAAGCTATGAATGAAGCTTTATGGTTAAAGGGTCTACTCAAAGAGTTGGAGATGTTGCAAAGAGATGTTGTACTATTCTGTGATAACCAAGGAGCAATCCATTTATGCAAGAATCCTGTATTTCATGAAAGGACCAAGCATGTGGATGTGAGGTTTCATTTCATCAGGGAAGTGGTAAACTCTGGATTGATTAAGCTTGAGAAAGTGCACACCGATGACAATCCTGCAGACATGGCTACCAAAGTGGTACCATTGAGCAAGTTCAGACAATGTCTGAACCTGCTGCATTTGGTCCAAACCTGATCCTAGGAATTGACGAGGAACACTTCATTGAAATCTGCACGTGAAGTGTAGAACCAAGGTGGAGAATTGTGAAGTGTAAATGGTTTTAAACTTAAAAGAGTTCAACCACATCACACAACCATAAAACATAGAGTATGTTAAGTTAGTTACTGAAAGTGTATCAGTCATATGTGTAAAAAGCCTATAAAAGATGTACTGCATTACATCTTGGGTATTCTCTGTATTCAAGAAATAATTTAGCGTTGTAGAGAGGTTTTGTGAGAACTACAAAGTGGTTGTGAGAAAGAGTCTTAGAAGATCGATGTTATCTCTGTTGTACTGATCATCTCTGTAAATTTTCTTTTACATAGTGGATTGATTGGTGCAGCCTTGCCAAAGGATGTAGACTTCTCCTATGAAAAGTTGAACTTCGTAAATTCTAGTGTTCTTGTGTTTTCTTTATTCTATGATATTTGTTGTTTTATTTCTTGTTTTGAATCAAATCTTATTGAGTTAGACAAAGTAAACTCAACATTAGCACTACTCAAAATTGAATTAGAACACTTAATGTACGGAAGTTGGCCAAAACACAAACTAAAAAAAATAAAAATAAAAAAATAAAATTCTATCAATCAATTTAGGGAAGTGGCGCCATCTTGTTTGCAGTCTCAAGGTGAATTCCACTCGTATTATATTATATTATATTGAGAACACTATTAAAACCTTATGATCTTGTTATATGCTTGAGAAAAAAAAAGTTCCTTATTTTTTTTTTCAAAGGCTAAGGTAGCTATTTAATTTGCAGCTTGGTCTCCTTAGTCAAAAACCATTAACATAAATCCAACAGCTGTTTATTGGAAAGAAGAGAACGGTGGTTTCTACGTGATGGTGAAGACTCTTGGTGTTGCGGAAGACAAAGATTGTTAAAGATAATATAAGAAAAACTTACTAACTCATCAACTAATTTCAAAAGGTAAAGTGGGACTCTTATTAATCACTTATACAATGAGATCACTGATTATTCTTATCATACATTTGTATTAAACCAATAACAATCAAGGCCGCCCATAAAATAAGATATTCACTTCAGATTTTTTTTTTCTTTTTTAAACCATCAAGTAGTTCGGAGAAAAGTTAACTTTGTGATTTCAAACTCCCATATGACAACTCGTAAGCCCCATTTGAGAGAGTATTTTAAAAATATTTTTTTAAAAAAAGTTTTTCAAAAAAATACTTTATGAAAAAGAAAATAATACGCGATATTATTACATAATTCAAAATAATTTAATTATTTTTATATATAATATCAAAAAAGTGTATAAAAAATTTATGTGTTTGTAACATTACTTTTACCAAAAAGCTTAAAAACAAAAAATTATTATTATTATTATTTTTTATCAGGTACTTATTATTATTATTATTATTTATCAGGTACTTAAAAAAAATTCTTTCTAACGAGGTCATAAAATAAAAGACAATTTGTGGGTCCCATAATTTTTCGTACTGGCGCAAAAACAAAAAGGGATGAGAGGTCGCAATGAGGAGAAAGTAAGTCCAACGGGCGATTGACAGTGCGCAAGTTGGAAACGCATCTTTCACTTTCTTCTCCGCTTTTCAGCAGAAAGAAACAAAACCATTTTTACAATTTCACCACTTTAATTATTATATATATATATCCTTCCGTCTTCTTCTGGAATAATATAATAAAACTATCCTTCTGAACCATATTTTTAGTCTGAAATCTAATTTTGATATTAGAAGTAGTAATGTTATAATTTAGTTGTATTTAATTTTTAATTTAAGAAACAAAATACGATTTGAAAGGTAAGTTTATAAAAAAATTATTTTTTATTTCTAGCTTAATTAGACTCAACCAACCAAATGCTTCTCTTTTTAGAAGTTCTCCATTCAAACAATCTTGAGGAGGGAAAGCAAGTTGCTCACAGGTTGAGAAGATTTGGCGTGTGCTCTCCACTTGTTGTTTTAGATGTTGTGTTTGAGGGGGTTTCTCCTCTCTTTTTAGCTTTTGCTTGATTGTATATGTCAAAAAGAAAAAGAAAAAAAAGAAAGAAAGAAGCAAAACATTTACATTTTGTGTAAATTACCTGTTCTATTTATAGCTTATTATCCTTCATTATTCCTACTCTTATTCTAGGTGCAAAAGTCATTCTTATTTTTTATTACTATGACAAAACAATAATATTTTTTGAAAACAGTAATAAAACTAATAAACTTTTAAATATTAAATTTTAAATCATTAACAAACAATATAAGTTATTTGCAATGCATAAATGTTATATAAATATATATTAGATTTTAGATTTATGATTTGAGTTTGTATTTTATGGAGATCAATGAAATTCAATTGGCGCAAATAATTGAAAAATATTGATGCATGAATCTCATTATTTTTTATTTTTTAGTTCCACCGCTGAGCGACGCCCAAGTGATGTTCTCATCTGCTTTGTAGAGAGATTAATTTACCTGAATTTAACTCAGGTTGGACCACATAAGTGTAAAAGTCTTTTAATAAATAGTAGTTCTATACACGAGAAAGATTTTGAACTTACGACTTTATTTGAAGAAAACACATGCATCTAAACCAACTAAACGTTGGTCATGAATCTCATTATTCACGTCAAGATTAATGATATTAAAATAGACTTATTTGGCTGAAACAGATGTAGCAATGGTTTGGTTACTTGAGACCCAAGCTTAGTCTCTTCTTAAAATAATTAATCTAGGAAGCACCCCATTTTGACCAGTAATTTAACCATCTTATATATTATATTTGATAATTTGACAACATTAGTAGATGATTTATCTTTTTGCCGGTTGTTTTCTTTTCTACTTGAAGAACCAAGTTTAGTTTGTCTTTTTTTTTCTCAAATGATTAAGAATTCACCCTATTTTGACCAATTATTAAACCATCTTGTTATATTTGATAATAGGATAAAATTAGTATATAATATATCTTTTCGTGAGTTATTTTGTTTCTACCCTAATGCCCATTTTGTACAAGATACAATGAACCTTACCTTTTGTAAAATAGATGAATGAGAAAGAGGAAAAAAAGAAGTGTTTTTGGATGAATCTTCCTGTACATGTATGTTGGATTAGGGGTGTGGTTTGACCAAAACCATAAAACGGAATTGAAGGTTTGGTTCCATTTTTAATATATTCGGTTTAGGTTGCGGATTGAGAAATTAAAAAACGTATTAAGCTGAATCAAATCAATTAAGGTTAAAATTGTAACTTATGTTAAATATATTGTAATATATAATTGTTACATAATTAGAAAAATAGTTATTAATAGTAAAATTATATATTTTTATTACTTTATATTTAAAATAATTATTATTTTGGGTTAAATATCTAAATCAATTAACCCAAATCGAACTAAACTGACTTCGATCAATTCGGTTTGGTTCGATTTCAATTTAAGCACTAAACGGATCCAAACTAAACCTATAACACCTATATGTTGGATCAACTTCTTGGCGTATCGACCCGACAGTCACCCAATCGATCAAGCGATCGGTAAAAGTGATAATGATTGGTGAATAAACTCTAAATAAACATAATATTTTTGTTTTGACTCCAATGTAAATAATTCAAAATGGGCTGGAAAAAGAAAGAATTTTTTTTTAATATCTTTTAAATCACTCAAATCAGAATAAAAAAATTATGACTATTTAAAATTTACTTACCGTTTGATAAATCGATCAACTTATCTACTATTTGACTGATCAGTCAAAACGGACATATGAAAATTATAATCGATCGGTAGTTAAACTTTAAATTATCATTTTCGTTTTAATTTTGATTACAGTGATTCAAAATGCATTAGAAAGAAAAAAAAATATTTTTAACGTCTTTTGAACCATTAAAATCTGAGTTGGAATGAAAAAAATTGTAACAGTTTAAATAAGTTACAAATTAGTAAATATTTACCAAAAAATGAGATGATTGCAAAATAAGGGAAAGGTAAAATGATAAGTGTAACTCCTAATTTAACAGACAACTAAAGAATTAAAAAGGCGAAGATTCAAACCCTAATTTCAAAAACTAGAAGACCTGTGCAAGATATTGATAGCCACCTCCACCAAATCTCTAAAAATCCCTTTCCATTGTTATATTGCTAAATATGGAATTACTTCCTCTATCCGACAAATCTAGGCGTAGGGGTCTCCAGTCCAAAACCTGCCACGTGGAGTTAAAAAAGAAGGACGCGAAGCCGTGTCCAAACACATCTGTAAATAGCAATCGCTTGTGTGAAGAACACTGGAGATTGGAAACATGCGGTCTACTTCCCTGTTCCTTTCGCCGCCTCATAAATTACTAAATTAATATATATATTATCTTTAAAATTCATGCCCTTTTATAGTTAAATGTATTACGTTAGTGCATCCGTCACCTGATTCTGTGGGCCCTATTATAATCTGTCATGTCCTAAAATAATGACACGTGGTAGGATTCCAGTCCGTCAACTTCATGGCAACAAAATTGTCAGAAATTTGTAACTGATAATCAGACTAAAAAATGCCATCCAGCAGACAAATGAAAACGGAGCTCATTTAGTTATTTGGCTTCAGGAAGTACAAGAATTTCTCTCAACTTGCCCTTTGTTTCACTTAGCTATCCAACGACTCATCAACAAAACTCAATTCAGTTAAGCCTAATTGGCTCGGTACATACACAAAATTAACATCTAAATTATAAGTATTATATATTTTTTAATTATTTTTAATAATATTATTTTAGATTTTTTTTTTATTTCCATAAATTATTAAGCCGTCACCTCTTAGCTGTGTTTACATATATGGAAATATATTTGATTACGTGGTAACCCAAAAACCAGTGAACCAAAAATTCCCATCTTAGTGGGCCCAAAAAGGGGGTCTCATGTGATACTTATCTAACTCTCGAGACCACAGAATCAGAATAAGAACCGTACTTCCACAGCTGCTCTATTTATACCCTTTTCCCTCCTTCCTGCTCCTTCACTCTCATCATCAGCTTGTCTGTAAGTATTCTCTCTGTAATATGTTTTCCCTCAATTTTTAAATTTAGGGTTACTTCAATTCCTCTTCTAATCCCCAAATTCTCACCGTCTCTCACATTTTTTGCAGGTGCTGGTTCCTCCGAGCCGTCAAAGATCCAATCTTTCCACCTCCACTTCATCAAAATCCAATCTTTCCCATGGCCGGAACCGGAGTAGTCACAGTCTACGGCAACGGCGCCCTCACCGAAACCAACAAGCAGTCTCCGTTCGCCGTCAAAGTCGGCCTAGCTCAGATGCTCCGCGGCGGCGTGATCATGGACGTCGTGAACGCCGAGCAAGCGAGGATCGCCGAAGAAGCCGGCGCCTGCGCGGTCATGGCGCTCGAGCGCGTCCCCGCCGACATCCGAGCTCAGGGAGGCGTAGCTCGGATGAGCGATCCCGGCCTAATCAAAGAGATCAAACAAACCGTGACAATCCCGGTCATGGCCAAAGCTCGGATCGGCCACTTCGTCGAAGCTCAGATCCTCGAAGCCATAGGAATCGATTACGTCGACGAGAGCGAGGTCCTCACCGTCGCCGATGAGGACAACCACATCAACAAGCACAATTTTAGGGTTCCGTTTGTCTGCGGCTGCCGGAACCTCGGCGAGGCTCTCCGGCGAGTCCGGGAAGGAGCGGCGATGATTAGGACGAAAGGAGAGGCCGGAACTGGGAACATTATAGAGGCGGTGAGGCATGTGAGGTCGGTGATGGCGGAGATTAGGGTGTTGAGGAACATGGATGATGACGAGGTGTTTGCGTTTGCGAAGAAGATAGCGGCGCCGTACGATTTGGTGATGCAGACGAAGCAGCTGGGGAGGTTGCCAGTGGTGCAGTTTGCGGCCGGAGGAGTGGCGACGCCGGCGGATGCGGCGATGATGATGCAGTTGGGGTGTGATGGGGTTTTTGTGGGGTCTGGGGTGTTTAAGAGTGGAGATCCGGTGAAGCGTGCGAGAGCGATTGTTCAGGCGGTGACGCATTATAGTGATCCGGAGGTTCTTGCGGATGTGAGCTGTGGTTTGGGAGAGGCTATGGTAGGTCTGAATCTTAATGAGAAGGTCGAGAGGTACGCCAATCGGTCGGAGTAGAGAAGAAGATGATGATGATGATGATGATGGAGGTCAGGTTTTAATGTTATTCTCTTCTTGTTACTGAAAAATTGACTTTACCCCTTTGGAATATATCTGAACTTTCTTTTTGAAATACAGTAAGCAAGCAAATTGGGTTAATGTTTTTGGGGTTCAATTCAAGTGTATTGGATGATAGTGGCAAGAATTGTTGTTGTTGTTGTTGTTTTTATCTTTTTTGTTCAAGCGGTGAATGGATTGATTGATTGGTGAATTAATAGCATTGGATTGATTGGTAAATTAATAGCATTGATTTTTATGTGAATATTAGATTTGATTTATCAGAGTATTTGGATTTTCTGTTGTTTTGGTGTAAGACCCATTTTTTATTGCTTTGTGTCGTCTTCTTCATCTTCTGATCTGATTTGACACTTGTTGTTGTGGTTGTTTTTTTTTTTTTTGTTCAAGTGGTGATTGGTAAATTAATAGCATTGATTTTTATGTGAATATTTTATGGTATTGGATTTGATTTATCAGAGTATTTGGACTTTCTGTTGTTTTGCTGTAAGACCCATTTTTTATTGCTTAGTGTCGTCTTCTTCATCTTCTGGATCTGATTTGACACTTGAGGGGTATTGGTTATTAACCAAGCTGCTTCATTGAAAAAATGTTTTTTAAATTTGAAAATTAGTAAAACTTGTTTGGTTTGTTGTTACATTACACACAAATCAAGTAAGATAAAAAAACAAAAATTCTTATGGGGGCCTAATCGGGTACAAATCAACCAAAATTAAACAACTTCTATATATTTTCCCAAAACAACCATTTTACTTAAAGACATTTTTTCCTGTAAACATTTTTTGAACCACAACCAACCAAAAGTTTTTTTTTTTTTGAGCTTTTTCACTTTTTGTTTTATACAAAAAAACATGAATGATACCAATCACAGCCTAAACCTAAGGAAAGGTCTCGCTTTGAGCCCAAACAATGCCATCGTGTGTGATGTCACACATCTTTGATCAATTCCTTCTTCTTTCAATCTCTTTCGATCTTCTCTACTATTTTCTTTGTGATTTTGTATGTCCTCTCTTTTGAGGAGGAAGAAGAAGAAGACGAGTCTGAAGAGAACGATGGTGTTGAGGATGGGCATCGATTAAGTGAAGGAGAGGCAATGGGTTGCAGGGAGGGGTGTTAGGGTTTAAAGAGAGAAAAAAAAGAAGGAAAAGCGGGGTGTTTGAGTGTCGTCAGGTCGGGTTGGTGGGTTTGTTTACATCTCTTCTAAAGATTTTGGGAGACAAAAAGGTAGTAGGTACGAACCAAACCACAATTTTTTTTTTTGTCTTTTGCTTCTGTTGGGGGTGGCTTGGCCATTGATCATAGAATATTATAAATGAAAAGAGTGATAAGCAAATTAATTGTGTTAGTTAACTTGGTCAATGTGATGATGACAAGAAACAAATGTTTGGAGTTTCAATTTCATTGCGTTGGTGTTGAGTCATTTGGGTAGTAAGGTTTATATTGGTGCTCAGTGTTCAAGTACTGCTCTCTCTATTAGCATGTGTGCTAGGAGTGTGTCGGGTTGGGTTAGGCTAATGCTAAAATCCAACTCAACCCAAACAGATTTGGGTGAGAAAATTGAACCCAACTAAAATCAATCTATCTCCTCAACCCAATCCAACCCCCAACTGATTTAGTTTGGGTTGGGTTGGATTGGTCATTTGAGTTGAGATTTCGACCTAGGATTTGGGCTAATGTATTTTCAAGTAACATTTACGTAAATTTATACATATATTTCGTTATCTTTCAAGTCCTTGCCTGTAAATTTCATCCGAGTCATGCACACCTACCCAAGAGATATTGGCCCCTGGGCTTGGGTTAAAGCCCTACTAATCCCCTCACCTGTTGGATTTTGGCTCAAACATGAATTTTTTGTTGGATTAGAACATGAAACATGTATTTAGAAAGTAATTAGGACTTTTTAAATATGGATAGGTGTTTTATGATTTAGTTGTATTTGAATAAGGAAACCATGTTAGTATAGAATGAGGAATCCTTGTTGGTCACAAAGTTTTTAAATATTGTGGTTAGAAAGTCTATATTTAGGAGGTTCCTCATTGTTTATTAATCATCCCAACTAGTGAGTGAGATCTAGAAGAAGGTGAAGCTTGGTCCTTGGAAGCTTTGTGCAAGAGTGTAAAGTTTAGAACTTGTGCGGGTGACGCAGTTGAAGTTTTAGTTTTTTCTAGAGTATTCTCTTTATGTTATTCTTCTTTGCCAAAGTCTCAGATCTGTCTACTATCTGGTGTAGAAGTACTTGAGGTGTTTAATTCCTCTGAGGTATTTATTATATTGATAGTGTGAATTATTTTTGCCCGTGGTTTTTTCTTTGATTTTGGGGTTTTTCACGTATATCTTTGAGTTGTGGGTGTTGATCTCTATTGTTCTTTTCTTTATTGAATTTGTGATATTAGAGGATTTGGGTGTTTTTCCCAACAAATTGGTATTAGAGCTACGATTCGAGTTGTACTTCAATTGATTCATTAAAGTGTGAAGAGATATAGAGGTGTCGAATTATTCATCCAACTTGAAGTTTGATGTGGAAAAGTTTGATGGAAAAATAAATTTCGCCTTGTGGCATAGTTTGGGCTGCGAAAGGCTTGGATAGGTAAAGGTAAAGAAAGTGATGAGGATTGACAAGAGTTGGATATGAGAGTTGCTAGTACGATACGACTTTGTCTTGCAAAGAATGTTCTTGGGAATATCAAGGGTAATTTTACAACAAAAGATTTTTGGAAGAAGTTAGAAAGCTTGTATGTGACAAAGAGTCTATCAAATCGGTTGTATCTTAAAGAAAAGTTTCACACGTTGCGGATGGAAGAAGGTACAACAATAGCTGATCACCTTAGTGCCCTCAATGGTATAGTTTCTGAGTTAGAAGCAATTGGAGTAAAAATTGAGGATGAAGATCAAACACTTTGACTGATTTGGTCCCTTCCAACTTCCTATAAGCATATTCAGACTACGTTAATGCATGGAAATGATACTGTGAATCTTGAAGAAGTTACTAGTACGCTATTTTCTGAAGAGAGAAGATTAAAAGGTGCTGGCAATGATTCTTCGGAGGGCTCGGCATTGGCAGTTGGTGGAAAGAATGGGCATCATAAAAGGTTCGCAAAAGGGACATGTTCGGGGTGTGGGCAGTCGGGACACCTAAGGAAAGATTGCAAGAATTAGAAAGGAAAAGGAGCAAGTTCGGCAAATGGCTCCAAGTCGGCAAATAAGAATGTCGATGACGACTGTACTAATCTGAACGTTGTCGAGTTCAATGATGATTTTGTTCTGATGACATCTGTTAATGGTAGAAATTTACAGCATAAGGGCAATTGGGTGATTGATACCGGGGCCACACATCATATATGTGTACACAAGGCATGGTTTGGCAAGTATGCAAAATGTATTGGTGGCAAGTGTGTGTCGATGGCTGATGGCTCCCAAAGGCCAATAATGAGAGTGGGTGAAGTTCAGGTGAAGTTGTTTGACGGACGTGTTATTACACTTCATAATGTTCGACATGTACTGAGTTTTACTCAGAATCTGATTTCTCTTTTCAAGTTAGATTCTGAAGGTTATTGGTATTTTGGTAAAGATGGAGTATTGAAAGTTTTTTGGAAGTCTATTATGATCATGAAAGGTGTTCAAGACAAAAACTTGTACGTGTTGATGGGCAAACCAAGATTAGCATGTGGAGCAAGATCTGGGTTTAAAAGGTTGATCAGAAAGTGGGTTCCAGTTGGCAAGTTCAAGGGTGACTTGGACTTGGGTGATTTTCAACATTGAGTGCCATGGCCCATGAAGGCCAAGGGGCAAAAACATGAGATTGAAGTAGATGAAGCATTGATGTTTTCGCCATGGTGAAGATTGTTGGATTTTGGCTCAAACATGCATTTCTTGTTGGATTAGAACATGGAACATGTATTTAGAAAGTAATTAGGACTTTCTAAATATGAATAGGAGTTTTATGATCTAGTTGTATTTCAATAAGGAAACCATGTTAGTGTAGAATGAAGAATCTTTGTTGGTCATAAAGTTTTTGAATATTGTGGCTAGAAAGTCTATATATAGGAGGCCCCTTATTGTTTATTGATCATCCCAACTAGTGAGTGAGATCTAGAAGAAGGTGAAGCTTGGTCCTTAGAAGCTTTGTGCAAGAGTGTACAGTTTAGAACTTGTGCGGGTGACGCGGTTGAAGTTTTAGTTTTCTCTTGAGTATTCTCTTTCTGTTATTCTTCTTTGCCAAAGTCTCAGATCTGTCTATTATTTGGTGTAGAAGTACTTGAGGTGTTTAATTCCTCTGAGGTACTTATTATATTGATAGTGTGGATTATTTTTGCCCATGGTTTTTTCCCTAATTTTGGAGTTTTTCACGTATATCTTTGAATGACATCAACAACCAACTAGATACAATACCACCAGTGATTCAAAGTCCTTGTAAATTTATTCCAGACGAACATCTTACGTCTCTCATCCAGTCCTTGGCACTCTCCAGTCCTTGGCACTCTCCAGTCCAGACTCTCCATCATCGTCTCAGCCTCCACCTCAGAGAGACAACACTCCTATGACGTATGAACAAATTCTTGCGGAACAAGAAGCACACGATGCAGCCTTAGCAGAACTTGAAGGTCTTCCGGTATATGATTATTATGAAGACAGTCAAACATACTGGGATGATCTTGATGAAGAAGCCGCAGAGAATCTATCCCCTTCACATTCATACTCCCATATGCCGCCACTTACGCCGCCTACGTCTCCATAGTCATCTCCGACAATATTCGTATCCTCGCCTTCGTCTCAGTGCTATGTATTATGCTCTGTATAGTCATCGTCATCTCCGGTCATCTTCTCTGCAAGTTCATACCGACCTTCCAGCAGTTCGCCTTTGTCTTCATCGACTCCTCTATCATGCCTCGTTTTCTCCTGGTACGTCTGTTTCTCCTTTGCAAGTTTCGACTGTCATGCCTTCCCCAATAATGGATGCGTCCACAGTTGATGCCACGTCATCATCCATAGCTACCACCAGTGCATTAACTTCTCATTCACCTATTACCATCGCTAGCCTAGAAGATTCGGTCTTATCTTCAGCTCCGCCTTTTGACTCAGCCATGTGACGTTTGGCCCCACTAACACAGCCTTTGTCTCCCACTTCACACGTCTTCGTCAACTTTATCTTTCTCGACAAATCACTGTTTATCTACAAGTCCAGACAAAAGTAATATTGTATACTTTTGACTTGACATCCACAGTTCTCCGCACTCAGCCGACACCAACTCTGTTCATCAGCACGTCACACATGCTAACACTCGTCCAGTCCCCATCCAGTTGCTCCTTTCCAACTATCTGAGATTCAAACCATTTAAGTTCATGGATTCTATCAGCATTCAAGTCTGCCATGTCCGCCAGTCTATAAATAGAGCTCATTTGCTTTGTTGAAAATCATCGAGTCAAGAATAATCATATGAAGTTTTATGTTTAAGTCTTCCACTTTCTTCAAGTCGTCATGAGTTTGTTGTATTTCTTCCTGTTTGTATTCACCGTCCTTTATGTATTTTCTATGTATTTGCATATTGAGTTTATCGAGTCTGTTCTGTATTATCTACTAGGTGTTTAAAGCCCTAGAATCCTACTTGTGTGATAGTAGAACCCTTCACTGGATGGGGACTAGACGAGTGTCAGCATGTGCGGTGTGTTGATGAACAGAGTTGGTGTCGGCTGAGTGCGGAGAACTGTGGATGTCAAGTCAAAAGTATACAGTATTACTTTTGTCTGGACTAGTAGATAAACAGTGATTTGTCGAGAAAGATGCCGTTACGTGACACAAAATTGACTAAGACGTGTGAAGTGGGAGACAAAGGCTGTGTTAGTGGGGCCAAACGTCGCATGGCTAAGTCAAAAGGCGGAGCTGAAGATAAGACCAAGTCTTCTACGTTGGAGATGGTGACAGGTGAAGGAGAAGTTAATGCACTGGTGGTTGCTGCGGATGACGACGTGGCATCAACTGAGGACGCATGCATTATTGGGGAAGGCAAGGCAGTCGAGACCTGCAAGGGAGAAACATACGTGGCTGGAGAAAACGAGGCATGATAGAGGTGTCGATGAAGACAAGGGCGAACTGTTGGAAGGTCAGTATGAACTTGTAGAGAAGATGACGATGATTGTACAGAGCATAATACATAGCATTGAGACGAAGGCAAGGATACGAATATTGCCAGAGATGACTATGGAGACGTAGGCGGCGTATGAGGGTATGAATGTGAGGGGGATAGATTCTCTGCGGCTTCTTCATCAAGATCATCCTAGTATGGTTGACTGTCTTCGTAATAATCATATACCGGAGGACCTTCAAGTTCTGCTAAGGCTGCATCGTGTGCTTCTTGTTCTGCAAGAATTTGTTCATACGTTAGAGGAGCGTTGTCTCTCTGAGGTGGAGGCTGAGACAATGATGGAGAGTCTGGACGGGAGAGTGCCAAGGACTAGATGAGAGACGTAAGATGTTCGTCTGGAATAAATTCACAAGGACCTTGGATCACTGGTGGTGTTGTATCTGGTTGGTTGTTGATGTCATTCAAAAATCTGCAGATACCAGATATAACAGAGTCAGAGAGATGACATGAATATGAATGAAACTGTTGGAGATAATGTTATGCTACAAGACCATGATTTGAATCAACATATGGTTGATGGCAGATATATATAGCAGTATGGCGGCGAGGCTGCAGTTGTCTTATCTCATTGATATGGGTAGTCCAGGTACACAGTGGAGCAAACAGTTGTAAACAGTCCTTTATCTGAGAAGGTTGAGGTTTCTGGATTTGTTTGAGCAGCTGCAATGGCAGAAATGCTACAACAATCTTGTAGAGACAAGATACATACCAAATATACCAATACAGATTTTTCAGTAAGTATAGTACGTAGGTGAATTATAAACAGATATGGTCGGGTCTGATGAAATGGATTGCCATTATCCACTTGTTCTGGAAAGTCCATTATATGCCGATGGGCATAATAAAATAATTTGGACCGGGCTAATTTATTAACCTCATGGGCTGTTTTGGGCTGAGAACTGTATGGTGGTACAGTGATTGTACAAATGAGAGGAATGAACCCAAATTGGTTATATAAATGAATAGGTTTGAGCCGTGGTACAAGCCTGGGTTGTAACAATAAAGAAAAGTTAAAATAGCCAGTGAGTAAAGAGGCTTGAACCTTGTTCTTTTGGATTGGACGGGTTAAAAAGTCTGCAAGAACATTCTTCTGGCCTGGAATATGTTTGACAGTAAAATTATACTGAGTAAACCATTCTTGTAGGCGTAAGAGTTGAGCAGACGAAACCATTTTGTTTTTGAATGTCAGCATCTTAGGAAAAGATGAATTATCCATTTGTATTTCAAATTGTGCTGGTCTGTGGAAGAAGGCAAATTTTTAACAGCAAGGATTTTTTTGATAGAAATATGGTAATGAAGTTTAGCTTCTGAGAATTTACCACTTTGATAGCCACAAATATTGTCATTAATACCCTATTTTTCAAGGAGAACAGCTCCCCAATAGTTATCAGAGGCATCTGTCTGAAGAATGAGAGAACCTGTAGTAGGTAAAACCAAAGGAGGATGATTCTGATAGACATTTTTCAGATGCTGTATGGTAGTGGTATGCATAACTTGCCAAGCCGGAGGATTGTTCTTCAAAAGATAAGATAAGACAGATGTGTATTGAGACACACGTGACAAGAATGAGCGAAAATAATTGACTATACCAAGGAACTGTTGTAACTGTTGTCTGGTAAGATGTGAATCAAGAAACTGCAACAGTTCGATGGCAATATGAGAACCAAGTTGATAAACTCCATTATAAAACTTCATACCAAGAAAATCAATTTCAGTGGTATGAAAAATGCTTTTCTTTTCAGAGAGCATAATTCCTGAAGGTTCAGTAATATCAAGGAATTGATGGAGAAGTTGTTGATGATCAGTTTCATTTTTAGAGAATAAAAGAATATCATCAATGTAGATTAATGTTGTATGTAACAAGGAAGCATAGATCTTGGTCATAGCTTTCTGAAATAATGATGAAGCAACCTTGAGGCCAAAAGACATAACCGTCCATTGGTAATGTGCATTGATTGGGGATGCAAAATGTCATTATGGGACGATCATCTGGATGAACACTAAGTTGCCAAAATCCTGCTTTGAGATCAAACTTACTATAAATAGTAGATTCGATAAAGAGAGAGAGCTGAGACGAAATCTTTGGTAGGGGAAATTTATCATCTCGTAAGGTGTTCAAAGGCTTGTAGTTGATCACAAGTCTTTTCTTACCTCGTCTTTGTTCAGCTCTTTTGTTAACATAAAATGCTTGGCATGCCCAATCAGAATTGATGGGTTCAATAAGACCCTGGGCAAGTAATTCAACACACTCTTGTCGAGCTAGAGTTAACTCGTCAGGAGGCATTCCTGGGTGGATCGCCATGGTTGGATTGATATCTTCATTCAGTTTGAATGGCAAATGGACATAAAACTGATCATTCTTCCACTGAGGATGAGGATTGGTAAAATCCTTGTGTAACTCGGTAAATGATCGTTTGAGTTTAGCTTGTAGATCATTTGTATCTTGGATAACATAAAGCTTTGGCACACTGGTGTATGGAAGAAACTGATGTTTATACAAAATACCATTTGGTAGAATTCTGAGTGGTGTTCTGGAGTAAATGTTCATTCCAAATAAGATATCCTTATCAGGAAGATCACAACCAATGATATGAGTCCAGATAATTAAATCTGGGAAGAACTTCAGACCAATCTTCTTGGCAGTAATTAGGTTTGTCTGAAATACTTCATTGTTGGCGGCTTTGAATAGTTCTTTATGGGGCTTCCAACAACCAGGATGAAGAATACGTGGATTCATCATACTTTTATATGCACCTATATCAAAATAAGCAATTACCTTGATGGGTTGATCATATTTTGATTGGAGCAGCGATATCTGAGCATAGGGCATCATATGAGTAGGAGCTATTGTTGGAAATGAAGGAGGAGATGGTTGAGAAACCATTCCCATAAAGTTATCATCATCAATAGAAGAGTCCGTAGAAGATATATTCGATGAATAATCCTGATAGGCAAAAAATTTATCTTCATCAGGAGAATCTTGTTCAGAGAAGACAGATTCAATATCCTGATCAGGCTGCATAGAATAGGATTGTTGAATCTGATTTATCAAATGTTGGCTCTTCTTTTTATCAGGGCATTATTTTGCATAATGTCCTGGTTTCTTGCAAATATAACAACGAGCATCTTTTGGTGAAGAATTTCGTTGCTTGAAATAGCGAAGTTTCCTTTTCTTTTTCCAAGGAAAACGTTTCCTGGAAGAAAAGAAATGTTTCTTCTTATGCCCAAAAGAATCATGCTTCTTTTTCTTCTTTTTCCCCTTGCAATGGCAGTTAATCTTCTTTTTACAGCCAATTTCGAGATATTTCTTTTGGCAAGCTTGTTTGAAATTGTGATCAGGACTAGCCATTTCTTTGATGGACTTGCGTATTTCACAAAGCTTTTCAATAGCCGTAAGTAGAAACTAGAAGATTTCTGCAAGGGAAATTTGATCAATAGGTCTACCAGTAGCAAGAATAAGTCTATTAAGTTATGGGTGAACTTCTTCTGGTAGAGAGGCAATGAATGTATATTTGAGATCTGGTTTGTTGATTCCGCCGAAGAGATGATATCGAAGAATCATTCTGGAAAAATGTTTGTGGAGATCTCGAATGTTTGGAGAACAACACTTCATTGTAAAATACTCCTGTTTATATTGTTTTTCAACAAGAGTAATATCACCAACGAATTCCTTCAACATGAGTTGATATACCTCAAATATAGTCATTTGTACCATTTGAATAATACAGTATTCACCCATGCTCATTAACCAATCTCAAAGCAAACCAGTACATCGTGAAAAGAAATCACGAAGAACATATTCAGAAGATTTGCCTGAGAGCATCTGGTTGTCCATCCATGCACACCAAGCATATAACTTGATTCGCCATTTATCAACAGGAATTTCATCAAGAGAGAACTAAGGACCATTCGCCTGTTTGTTGTTGGTGGGTGTGGATGGGTGTCATGAGGACCAATAGAAGGAACATCTAAAATTTCTTCATCATTAGAATTTAATTCAGTGATTTTAGGATCTCGACGAGAAGAGGATGCACCTTGAGCCATGTGGATATCAGCGATATGAGAGATATCCATAAGATGAGTTACATCTTCAGATGGAGTTGTCCACGAGGACGAATCAGTAGTAATTTCATCATCCGAAATCTCAGTATGAGAAGAATGATCTGTAGCAACCTTGGGATCATTACTAGCTGTCTTCTGGTCTTGGTGAATAAGATGGTCTAAAAATTGGACAAAGGGTTCAATAGGATGAGACGGAGGTGGGTCAGGGATAAAGGGTTGAGTTTCGGTTTGAGGATTAGGAGGTGAAACCGGGTTAGTTGGAGGTAGTCTGGTCGGAGGGTATGGGGGATCATAGTAAGCAGGTTCATGTTCCATTGGAGCATTGCCTTTATGATCACCAAATATTGGACGAGGGCCACATGGAAAGTGAGATATGGGAAATGATGTGGATGGTCGAGGAGAGAGAGTTGGTTTAGGTGTGGAGGTCCCGAGTATACTAGAAAATAGGAACTGGGTAGACTCAATAGGTACAGATGGACGGGGTGTTGGTTGTGGAGCAGTGAACATATAGGAGTCGAAGGTGGTCTGGTATGGAAATGATGTGGGTTGTTGGTATTTCCGAAGATCAGCAGTAACATATGACAATTGTCGTTTCAAATGACGTAGTTATGCTTCAGTATGATTGAATTCCGGACCAGTATACCTTTGTTCCAAATAATACCAGAGAGTAGCATCTAACTCAACAATTTTGGCTGTAATGTTAGTATAATAATTTTGAGCTAGAGAGGCTTGAGCATCAGTCTTGTGATTAAGACTGGTAGTGACTGAAGACAAGTTTGTCAACTGAGTATCGATCTTCTGTAGATACTGATTTTGTACAAGAACATTCTTTGTCTGCCAATTAAGAACCTCTTCTGGCTGAGAATGAGGCTTAGGAGATCCATCAGCTCGTATTTCAGTAGGAACTGAAAATGGTTTGGTTGTTGTTTGATGTTGAGGATCTGCTACTCTTGTAAGTGGTGAAAAATCTTGATCATATGGACCAATAGGATAACAATTTTGCACTAGTGAAGGTGCTGGAGGAGCAGGAGGCTTATCAAAATTTTGTCGGGCATCAGATCTGCAGGACGATTTCAGTTTCTGCCTCCTTGTCTTATAATTATTAGCATCATATTGACATGAACTATCCAACCAGTCTTCTAACTCTTCTTCATCCTGACAGGTGCAATCAGAAGTACACATATCCGGATTGCAATCCCATATAAAATGACCATTGATATGAGAATGATATACTGGGTTGCCGGAGACTTGAAAAGAATGGACAGGAGGGCTGTCCTTGTGATACATATAAACAGGTTGGATCATCATAGAGTGATGGACAGGAAGAACTTCTTGAGATGCCTGAGGTAGGTCAAAACTGATTTTAACCGAACCATCAGACTGTTTCTTCATGAGAAGGCAGGTTGTAGTTGTAACTGGTTCAGAACGTTTGAGGATATGTTCATAATTGGTGAACCAGGTAGTCGACATCATTTGATTTAGATCTTTACGAGGGATCTACTTCGAGATCTAGACAATAGTGGGAACTTCATTGTCATTGACAAAAGCCATGACTGTGTCATGAGGCTTCTGTGTTCGTAAATGAATTGCATGATCCTGAAGTCTAAAGGCCATTTGATGATGCATGGTAGCAATAACACTATCAACCCAATGTCATACACCTGTGAACTGAACTTGAACTTTGAATCGTGTTGGTAAAGTAGGATCACTTAGACAAATATTAAAATCAGGAGCTATGGTGAAAATTATGGAGCCGTGACCGAGAGTAGTGATAACAGTACCCATACAAGCATGTTCATAATCTAAAATGTTGGTATCCAACAAAGCAACTCTGGCGAAGAGAGGGACATCGCATATCTAATTCTATCTAATCGCATAAAAATAATTTCATCTTATCTCGCACGCTAAACGGGCTCTTAAAGTTTTCAAAGCATTTTTCATTATATATTAAGTAGTTGAATCCATCAAATCAAGACATTAAATTGAGTTCATAGATACAAACAAATTGGGAAATGCTAATTTAATTATAAAAAAAAAATGTAATTATAAATGTAACTATATGTACATTTATATTTATTAGATATATGTATTTTACACATTTCAAATGGATATAACAAATTACTATGGATAGAAAAATAAGTTTGTTTATGTTTAAACAATATAAATGTTAGTGTTAGAAAAGGTAAAATAAAATCGAAGCCTTAAATATATATGTATATATAATATAGAGTTAGTTAGAGATTAGTTATATTACTATATCTATAACTAGCTTTTAAAAATGTGACCTTACTTGTTAATATAGATAATTAGATATTTATAATTCATGCAATTAGGTAAAGGAACACTGTTATAGAGAACGAAAAAGAAAGTGAATTCTTGTAACTCATGTTCCATCATCTTTTGTGAGACCTATGGACCCCAATGGCATGGATCACCATGGCAATCATATTTGTGATATACCATGGTTCTTTGACTTGATCCATGTGCTCCCTTTATCTTATTATTCAGGTCCTTGACCTAATCCGTGACCATAAGTCTTTAAATATCTAACATAAATTATTAAAGAAAAATGTTAAAATAATACCTTAAGTGTATATTCATTGACTATATTATATTTATACGTTATGTTATCGAATTATCTCAACAATACTTATTTATAGTGAAATTATAATGAAAAAATATTTAAAAGGACTTTTCGGATAAACATTTTTAGAAAAGCTCTTTTAAATTAAGACCAATATAACATTAATTAAATATTAAATTTAAGAAGGGTTGTTGGAAAGAAAAGTCAAGTTTCATTAAAACTTTTTTATTCAAATTAAAAATATTTATTATAAAAAAATAGTCCTTGTACCACATTTAAATGTGATTAACCTAACAAAACCGACCTTCATTGGCCGACATAACTAATTAATAAGCTTTATTAGTCTAGCTGTCTTCATATATATAGGCCGACATAACTAATTAATATTCTTCCGTAGTCTATTCTACGGTTAACTATGCTCTTTTATGGGTAAGAAAAAAATTTCTCGCTTTTTCGTTAATTAAATATTTAAAAATAAAATTATTATATTAAAAATAAAATTATTTTTTCGCCAACCAAACAAACATACGTACGTTTATAGATTATGAGCCAAGCTCTAACCACACTCTATCATCGAGGTCGGTGGCTTAAAAAAAAAAGAAAAGAAAAAAAGAAAGATTGATGCGCTGTAACAGCATGCGATTATTTTCTCTATCGAATAGATGAAAAGCGCGGGAGAGAGAGAGACATTTATAACGGCATTGGAAAGAGGACATGAGTCCCTGCATTAAAGTCGCATTCAACTAAAACTTCTGGCTCACACTCTCTGCCCTTTAATTCCTAAATTAACATCGTTCGTCATCATTATCAGAAGATCTTCTTCAGATCGATTCAACAGTTTCAGAAAAATCCGAATAAAAAACTTCAATATTCAACCTTTTTTATTGAATCGAATCTACCAAATTACAATCGATTCATCATAGTTTCGAGTTTCTGCGATGGCAAATTACAAGGTCGGGATGTTCTTCACTCGTAAGTTCAAGATCAACGAAGCAGGGCCGCCGACGGACGTCAAGGAAGCCTTCGCGAGGTTCACCGACGGCGGAAACTCGATGACGCCGGAGCAGCTACTGAGATTCTTGGTCGAGTTTCAAGGCGAATCGGAAGCGAAGATCGCCGATGCGGAACGGATCGTGAAGCGGATCGTGCAGCTGCGGCACCACATCGCCAAGTTCGCCAGACACGCGCTCAGTCTGGACGATTTTCACCATTTCCTCTTCTCTGATGATCTCAACGCGCCGATCGGATCTCAGGTTCGATTCTTTTTTTTTTTCTTTTTTTTTTCTGTTACGGTTCTACTGAATTGTGAATAAGTTAGGGTTTTTGAGAAATATTGTTGGAGTTGTTGATTATGTATAAATAAATGTGTAGGTTCACCAAGACATGGCAGCTCCGTTGTCGCATTATTTTATATATACAGGACACAATTCGTATCTCACGGGAAATCAGCTCAGTAGTGACTGTAGCGATGTTCCGATTAGAAAGGCGTTGATGAGGGGTGTGAGGGTGATTGAGTTGGATATATGGCCTAATTCGTCCAAAGATGACGTGGATGTGCTTCATGGAAGGTATTAATAGTTCATTGGAAAAGTCATCAAATTCTAATTTTTATGCTCCTAGTTTTTTCTTTTTTGCGTCTATATTGTAACGATCAAAGTAAAGGAAGACCTAAAATAACATTGCAAGAAATAATTTAAAAAGATATATCTATTTGTAGTTTAAATGTCAATTTAGCCCAAATTGATAGAGAGGAGTGTATGAAGCAGATTCATGTAGCCGACCCTATGTAGTTGGGCAAAGGCTTAGTTGAGTTCAGCGAGTGTAGTATTTCTTTTTTTTGTCTCTTGTGTGGTAATGGATAAACTTTTTATGAGGAAATATGAGAATATATGATTCAAATTGTGGGATAATCTTTATTAGTCGCTTTTTCCCGTGCATTCCAGAATGCACTCTTTTCGATCTAAAACGTGCCCTTCTCTATGCTTCACTTAATGTTGGTGTTGTTAAACTATAAGGATCTGTCAAAACAAATCTTGTAAGATTCAAATTTTGTCTTACCATTTTTGTGATATTAATAGACGTATGACTTAAGCTCACTGAACACTATTAGCTTTAGTGGCATGTAATGTGGTCAAACTTTTTTTTTTCTTTAATTTTATGATGTGTTGTACCTAATATAATTGAAGATGATCATAAGTATCACTTTGACCCTTAACATAATCATTAATGTTAATATTTTGAAGAATTAAGGCTTGTGAGTAGTTTCTAATTTTTTTCGAGTATTTTGTTTTGGAATGTTGTTCTCTTGAGTTTTGCATTTTGAATAATGAAATGGAATTTTTTGCATGACTGTAGGACCCTCACTACTCCAGTGACACTCATTGAATGCTTGAGGTCCATTAAAGAGTATGCTTTCTCCACATCACCATACCCTGTCATAGTTACTCTAGAAGACCATCTTACAGCTGATCTTCAGGAAAAAGTAGCTGAGGTGAGCACTTATTATTAAAGGAAAGAAGTTATTCTGCAGATCTTACCTTATTGCTTGGAGTAATTGTGGGAGTGGTTATTGCTAATTAGAGATTTCTTACCCTGCAGAATTTTTTCTAAACTTGTAAACTTACCCAGAACAAATTTTCCCAACTTGTATATATGTTCTACACATTCCCTATAAACATACATAATCAATATACAAAACATTCATTGGTTCTTTATTTTTTATGGTATCAAAGAACTTTCCTGGTGACTCTTGAGATCTTGATACTTTGTTGCAAATACACTATGGCTGAAACAAAGACAACAGATGTCTCAGTAGATGTTTCAGATCCGCTCTTTCTTCATCACTCTGATCATCTTGGAATCATTCTTGTTTCCAAGCCTCTTGAAGGATATAACTATGGTCAATGGAGTCGAGCAATGCGTATTGCATTGAGTGTAAAAAATAAAATTGGGTTTGTGAATGGATCCATTAAGGCATCGTCATCCAACGATCCAAAATTCCATGTCTGGCAACGTTGCAATGACATGGTACTGTCATGGATTTTGAACTTGGTTCATCTTGACATAGTTGGAAGAGTTATTTACGCAGACACAACAACTGAAGTTTGGAATGATCTTAAGGAGAGGTTCTCCCAAGGTAACGACTCTAGGATCTACCAAATACGACAAGAAATTGTGGAGCATAGACAGGGACAACAATCTGTTTCTGTTTACTACACTAAATTGAAAGCACTTTGGGATGAACTAGCGTCGTATCATGATCCCACATCTTGCAACTGTGGAGGATTGAAGGGGATTGCAGAACGAGAAGAAAAAAGAGAAGGTCATGCAATTTTTGATGGGATTAAATGAATCTTATGCAATTGTTCGTGGATCCATTTTAATGATGAACCCCTTACCAGACACTCGGAAGGCACATGCCCTTGTACTTCAACAAGAAAGGCAGGTTGATGTTGCTTCCTAGCAAGAGACAAGTTTAGTCCACCATGCAATGCAAGCTTCATCAGCAACCCGATCATTTTCGAGGCAAGATGATGGAACTCCAAGGAAATCACTTAAATGCACCCACTGCGATCGTGATGGCCATACTGTTGATCGATGTTTTTACATACATGGATTTCCTGTCGGACATAAATTACATGGAAAGAACACAAAGCCAAAAGGGAAGAAAGTGATGGCGCACAACACTCAAGTGCACATCACCGAATTAGCCAAAGGACCTGATGCAGGGAAAGTCACATTTACTATTGAAGAATACAATCAACTTATGGCATTGCTTAGAAGGGAAAATGGTAACGATCAATCGCTTGCTAACGCCACAGGTACAATTGCTTGCAACATTTCTCTATTTGATCGATGTTCAACTTTATATTGGATTGTGGATAGTAGAGCTACAGATCATATATCTAAACTAGCACCAACACACAATAAGGCTGACACTTTGTGTGATTTTGTGGAACTACCAAATGGGGGAAAAGTGGAAATTAAATCCACAGGCTCCATTAACTTGTCATCTGATTTAGTTCTTGATGGGGTTTTGCTTGCATGTTCCAAAGTTTCGAGTTAATTTGTTATCAGTAAGCAAACTTGCTCGAGCATTGAAATGTAATGTGATATTTTATTTGAATTTTTGTGTGGTGCAAGACATGGATACGAAGAAGACGATTGGCCTGGGCAAGCAATGTAATGGGTTGTACTAACTCACCCCACACCAAAATCCACATCTAGCACATACCATTACCAAGACCTCCAACCTCTGGCACCAACGGTTAGGGAATCCATCATCTGCTCCACTTCAGGCATTATCCAATACTATTCCAGAAATATTTTACAATTCTGAACATGTTTGTGAAATTTTCCCTTTGGCAAAACAAACTCGTTTATCTTTCCCTCGTAATTCAATTTCATCAATCGCACCTTTTGATTTAATCCATTGTGATATTTGGGGACCTCATAGAATTAATTCTCATTCAGGGGCGAGATATTTTCTTACTATAGTGGATGACTTCTCCCGGTTCACATGGACACATCTTATGGCTTTTAAATCACAAACACAGTCATTAATAAAATCCTTCTTTACTTGGGTGAAAACACAATGTCATTGTGACATCAAAGCCATTCGTGCAGATAATGGGAGTGAATTCATGTCCATGCAGACCTTTTTCAATGACCATGGCACAATTTTTCAGCGTGCTTGCCCTCACACACCTCAACAAAATGGAGTGGTAGAGCGCAAGCATCGCCATCTTTTGAATGTGGCTCGTGCCCTTAGATTTCAAGCAAATCTTCAATTGATTTTTTGGGGAGAAAGTATCCAAACAGCTTCTTATCTTATAAATTGCCTACCTACACCCCCTTTATCACAAAAGTCACCTTATGAAGTTTTACATGCCAAACCACCCACTTATTCTCATATTCGAACTTTTGGATGTTTGTGTTATGCCACCAATCTCACACCTTCACACAAATTTGATGTGCGTGCTAGACGTTGTGTCTTTATTGGGTATCCTCTTGATCAAAAAGGGTATCGTGTTTATGAATTAGCCACTAAGAAAATTTTTTCGTCTCGAGATGTTGTTTTTCATGAACATGTTTTCCTTTTTCTAGTTCCCCACCGGAAGACCAAACGGATCATCCAACCTTACCTTTGCCTCTAGAGGGCACGACTCCACTTGGTCCCCTCTTAACACCAGAAAGTTGTCCATCAAGTGAAGCCCATTTGCCGAGCTTACTAGAACCACACTCCATTACACCAAAAATTGAACCTCCACATGTGCTACCATCCATAGAGCATTATCCATCCATTCCTCTTGAAGAATCCTCTTCTCCTATTCAACCCATTGTCTTGCCAGATTTGCCTCCTCAATCCATCCCTCTTCGTCAATCTAGTCGAATTACAAAGGCACCAACCCACTTCCGTGATTATCAGGTCAACCATGCGACATTGCTTGGTCCATCATCGGCTTCTTCTTCTGTGTCAAGTACCGAGTATCCCTTACATCAGTATATCACTTACAACAACTTGTCTCTTGCTCATCGTACATTTGTTCACAACATTTCTCACTTGGTTGAACCTGAGACTTATGAGTTGGCATGTTGTGATCCGAAATAGGTTGAAGCTATGGATATGGAACTTCAAGCCCTTCAAGACAGTAATACTTGGACTATGGTTTCTTTTCCACCTGGTCATCATCCTATTGGTTGCAAATGGGTATATAAGATTAAGTACAATTCTGATGGCACTATTGAGCGGTATAAAGCTCGTCTTGTTGCAAAAGGATTCACACAACAGGCAGATGTAGATTACACTGAGACTTTCGCACCAGTAGCCAAACTTATTACTGTTTGATCTCTCTTAGCTGTGGCTGCAGTTAGAAATTGGGGCCTTCACCAAATAGATGTGCAAAATGCTTTTCTTCATGGTGATCTCACTGAGGAAGTTTACATGTATCCACCACCAGGTTTTAGTCGACAGGGGGAGACTTTAGTATGTCAACTGAATAAATCTCTATATGGGATCAAGCAAGCTTCTCGAAGTTGGTTCCATAAGCTCTCATCAGCAATACAAGATGTTGGCTTTGTGCAATCAAAAGCGGAATACTCTTTATTCACCAAGATACGAGGAAATTCCTTCACTGCTATATTGCTCTATGTTGATGACATGATCATTACGGGGAATGATGAAGAAATGATCCAAGATCTTAAAAGGTTCTTGAGAAGCCAGTTTAAAGTTAAAGATTTGGGACACTTGAAATTCTTTCTCAGGGTTGAAGTTGCACGCTCAAGAAATGGAATTTCAATTTGTCAACGAAAATATACCCTTGACATATTAGAGGAGGCTGGTCTACTTGGAGCAAAACCAGTACAATTTCCTATGGAGCAAAACCTGAAATTGAATCCAACAGATAGAGATCCCTTAAAAGACCCAACTTATTATCGTAGATTGGTTGGAAAGTTGATCTATCTCACCATCACAACGCCAGAGATCACTTATTCTGTTTCTATTCTCAGCCAATTTATGCAGCAACCAAGGAAACATTCCCTGTAAACATACATAATCAATATACAGAACATTCATTGGTTCTTTATTTTTTACTTATTATTTTGGAGATTGACAACTTCTGGAAGACACTTTATAATGGCTGCAACTATTCTTGTCACTAGATGGTATCTCAAGCATTTGGAGATTTGCTGTTTTACCCTGAATCAGAATGCTTGGAGGAATTCCCTTCTCCAGAATCATTGAAGTATCGTATTATTCTTTCAACAAAGCCACCAAAGGAGTACCTTGAAGCGAAGAATATCAAAGACAAGGGAAAAGAGTCACAGGAGGAAGAAAGATGGGGCAAGGATATCATGGACCCTGAAGAGGAGCTTGAAACAGATGATAAGGTTTGATAATAGGTGAACCATACTTATTTCATATAATGTTCTTTTCTGAGTTGATAACTTAACAGTTTACAACATATGCTGCAGAATGACAGTGATCAGAGTGAGGATAGTCCTGATGATGAAGATGCTGATGACTGTGACCATAAGTCACGCCACTTAGGACAGCCTGAATATAAAAGCCTCATAGGTATTCATGCTAAAAAACAGAAGGGTGAACTAAGTGAGTCCCTGAAAATTGATACTGGTAAAGTTGGGCGCCTTAGTTTGAGTGAACAAAAACTTGAGAAGGCCACTGAAACTCACGGAAGTGATATTGTGAGGTATACAGTCGCAAGCATCAAGTTGACTGCAAGAAGTTCTGCATTCTTTTTTACTCTCTTTTGCATTTCTTTGTTTCTAGATTGCTTTCAATTAATATATATATATTTTAATGCTTGACACTCCTGATTCTAGGTTCACACAGAGGAATATCCTCAGGGTATATCCAAAGGGAACACGGTTTAACTCCTCAAATTACAACCCATTAATTGGTTGGAGCCATGGAGCTCAAATGGTTGCATTTAATATGCAGGTTAATATTTTCATTTTCTTGATTTTGATATTTAGCATTTTGGTTTTTCTTCTTGATATAACAGAATCTCATTCAGATACTTAACATTCTGTATCTGAAACCTATCCTAAATTACAGGTGATACCTTCTTGATCTGAACTTTTAACGCAATAAAGTGCCTGTTAAGGATAAGGAAATCTTATTTATTAAAAAGGTAGATGTAAGATTGTAGGTGCTTTGACTTGGAGCAAGACTACTTGTGTTAAACTCATGTTGGATTTCTCTTTAATTTTTTTTTTGAAAGGTTCTCTTTTAGAATTTGAATTCATTATCAGTACTTGATGTCAATTTCAAATAGATAAATTTAATCATTGTAAAAAATCAACCATGCAGGAGTTTTCCTATTTCCAGTATTTTTCAATGTGCCTCTCTCTGCTGTCTCTGTCTCTCTTATCTCAAAAAAAAAAGAAAAAAAAGAAAGATAAATTAAAAGAAAGAAAGAAGCTTCAATCAATTGAAACTGCTAGAATGTTATTCTTCTGTTATGACTTATGAGGAGATGGGCGTTCATTTCTGGCTCTGGGATACCTTATTATATGTCAAATATTGTCATTTGGTGAACCAGCTAGTGAAGTTGGACTGAACCTTGAAGTCCTTCTCTTTCCCCCTCCTTGTCATTCTAACCCTCAGGTGGCTTGTGCGACTCCTCTTTGTTCCTGTACCTCTTCACAACTTCTTCATGCTTGGACTGGAAGTGGATATTCGTGAATACTTTACTGCTTTAGCTGAATAATCCTATATCATCTGCATAAAATTCTAAACCGTCTCTGACAATGAATCAACAATGCAAATTGTTTTTCTTGTGTTTTCTTGATTAATCAACATTTGAGGTTGTAATGCTACCTTTTTTAAGGTTAGCTTGAGAAATTGTTCTTTAAAATTGTCAGCTGCTAAGGTAACATACTGTTCCCCTTATTATAGGGATATGGCAGATCACTCTGGTTGATGCAAGGAATGTTCCGATCAAATGGAGGATGTGGATATGTGAAAAAGCCTGATCTTCTGATGAAGGCAGATTCTAACAACAAAGTTTTCAATCCTAATGCAAACTTACCAGTGAAGAAGACTTTAAAGGTGATGAGTCCATTTAGTCTTCAATTATAGTCTCTTGCAAGAGAACTCTAAATAGTGCTCTCATGTTGTTGAACAGGTGACTGTGTACATGGGAGATGGATGGCGCTTGGATTTCAGTCAAACACACTTTGATTCTTACTCCCCTCCTGACTTCTATGCAAGGGTAAGTCCATATGAATCATCATTGTGTTAACTCTCGACCAGTTCGTACAGTTGGCAGCATGGATTCCTTTTGGCAATTTAGCTCCATGATACTCATGTTTAAGGGTCCCTGGAAGTGAATGCTCTTTTGAAAGCTGTCTTTACCATTTTTTTTATTTTTTTTTTTATGAATAAACTTGACCATCTGACTGTCTATAGCCATGCACTAGAGAACTCTTTTATGGTTTTCTTAAAAAGAAAAGGACGATACTATATGAACGATGAACCTGTGTTAGACAATACCTGCAGAACATGAACAGATTCACAGCTGTTTGACAAACTCAAATGAGTGTGGTCAATATTGATACTTTCACCCGGAGATCTCCTATCTGATATTATGGGAATTGAGTATTTGGATTCTACTCAGCATGTATTGCTTTTCTGACCAGACTATGGAGTCTGCCCTTGTATACACTAGGGCAGGATCAATGATAACTTCTCATGTTCCTGCTGCTGTCCTTAGTCTTTTACTGCAAGTTCCATGAAAGGACAGATTTCTTTTTCCTATTCCTGTAGATCCTGTTGATATTCTGCCATTTGTAGTCTCACCATGATGATAAACATAAATTAAAAGAAATTATCATAGTGCGTTAAGTATATAATTTAGGACTCTAGTTATGTTAGTTGAGTAGAATTTTCAGTTTTTAGTGGGTAATCAAATTAGGAAGTTGATTGTCTATAAATAGAAATTTATCAAGTTGTCATAATACATTGCTTGTTGGCATTGGAATTGTTGATTAAATGATTATAATTTTTTTCGCATCCCTTTTCTCTTCTAGTCTTCCTTTCTGGTCGACAGCACACCATCCCACTTATTGCTGGACTATATTTGGATCCTGGGGCTGGCTCCTAAGAGAGCATTTTTTAGTTCTCATTGAAGTTAAACTGGTCGGTCCATATAGTAGCACATTACTTGATTAATCAAATGGAAAGCCTTCAAGACGATTGGCAACTAGAAGAATTGCACGGGAAGTTTCCAAAGTGATAGCTAAGGGTCTATATATTTTCAAGTCAAGGGAAATTTCATGGGATTGTCTATGATAGAATTAACCCTTATTTTTTGGAATGATCGTCCTGGCTAATACAACTTACATAAAGCTGGATTATGTCGGTAGTTAGAACCTCAACTTAGACTATAGCACATCTAAAATGGCATGTTTGCAAAAAAAAAAAATGCATGTAAATATTGGTAAAATGTGTTTTGCAGATTGGTATTGCAGGAGTGCCAGCTGATGTTGTAATGAAGAAGACAGAGACATTGGAGGACAATTGGGTGCCTGTTTGGAATGAAGAATTCCATTTTCCATTAACTGTTCCAGAGCTGGCTCTACTTCGAATTGAAGTCCACGAGTATGACAAGTCGGAAAAGGATGATTTTGGTGGCCAAACATGCTTACCTGTTTCGGAATTGAGGCCTGGGATTAGGGCTGTGCCATTGTGCGACCGCAAAGGTGAGAAGTTCAAATCTGTAAAGCTTCTTATGCGATTTGAGTTCGTCTGATATGTGGCTTAGTTTCTGTTTTTGTTTTTGATATTATATGTACTGCCAGTATGCTTTTCCTTCTATAGTTAAAATGAATTAATAGAATAATGTCCAGTACATCTCTAGGTTGTAAGTGTTCTATTATAGGCTAACAGCGACTCCACAGATGTAAAAGTACCTTTGATTTCCTCTGCGTGCGTGTGCTTAATGTAAGTGAAGGTTGAAAATATAGAAGAGGTTGTATCTAACTTTCTTTTGATTATTATGAGAATACTGAAGAGATCCATAACAAGGATGTAATATTGTAAAACTAGATGCTTTATGAATGATAGTTGCACAATATTTCTTTCCTTGAAATGATATTTGGCCTCATTAGAAATAAATTGAATTCACTATCAGATCACATGGTTTTGCTTACATCGACACTCTTGCAAATCTTATGAATCATGATTCAAATATATTTTAATTTAAAAAATGAGAATCCCAAGGTAGGATTGAATAACTCAGGTTACCCAAAAAAATATAAAAAATGATATATTTATTAAATAATATTCTTACTTGGTGAGCAAGAAATCATTCTTATATTTAACTTATAAAAGTTCTAGAATTTTGTCTATATGAAAACAAAATTCATTTAAAAAAAGAGAGAGTAAGAATACGTGGTTTAAACTTAGCTCATAGGTTTGACATATTCGAGTCCTGTGGAGCAAGTCTCAGCTTGACCCATTAAAAGAAAAGGAAGCATACGAAAGGTAATTGCATAGATTGTGTATTATTAGGCATTACCTAGGTTTTTGTCATATAATAACTAAACTCTTGTTGAGGAGGATTGTATTAGGTTAGAAATCAAAACAAAAATCAACCTATCCAACCTACTAATATATATCAAGTTATCAACAGCCTGCAGGGTCCTAACTTTTATACATAGCAACAACAAAAAAAAAAAAAAAAAAAGACTTATATACGTAGCAATTTCTCTTTTATTATTTTACTCACAACTTCATGTGAACACATCAAGCTAATGTTGTAAAGTCTATAAGAATATATATATATATATAGATAATGTCATAGAAAACTGATTAAATACTGCAGGGTCCTAGCTTAAATACATAACAATTTGTATTTTATTACTTTAATCACAATCTCATGTGAATACACGATGTAAAGTCTAACCAACAATCACGAGGTAATCGAGCAAAAAAATAAAAGATGTGTTTGTTCCCATGATATGAAGTCAATATATTTACGATATAAAAATTCCAATGTATTAAAAAAAATTTATATTTTATATTTTTAAATATAAAGTATAATAACTAAAATTATATTGTGCATTATAATTATGAAACAATTTATGTTCTTTTCATAAATATTAATTACAAATCTTTTAAATAATTAAGTCGCGAGGCATCAAAGACACTATTGTGACAATTGGTAGAATCTGCATTTTCAAAAACAATAATGGTACCATCAAATCTCACTTAGTGACCTGTCACGTGTTCGTGACATTATTGTGGCTGGTTATGTTGACATAAATTAAGATAAAAACTAGTATCTAGTTCGTGATCCGAGAAATTAGAATATAATTCAAAAAATAAAAATTTTAAAAATAATATTTTGTTATTTTTTGAAAACAGTTTGTTTTCTTTGTAAATTCCAAGAAATTATTTTTAAATTTCTTACTAAACGTGTTTTCTATGTTTCTAAATTTTTGGATATAAAAAATTGTATTCGAATCATAAACCAAATGCATCAATGATTTGCATAAAATGAAAAAGAATATTAGTGTTATTCACGGATAAAAAGTAAGAATATATATTTCTATTTTCAAAAAAAAAAAAGAATTATCATTTTACTCATAATCAACATTAGCTACATTTATAAAGAAATATAAAATCAATAATATCATAATTTTAAATACTACTTTTAACTAAAATTTAAAGTTCTAATTTGTACATAATAAACAATACAATATCAAACAGAGTAATTAGAAAGCGTTCTAGTTTAATAATAGTATATCAAGAGCGATGATTTGGTTAAAAATGTCAGTTTGGTTTCAGTAAAACGTGGCGAATTTGAAAACTGGTTCACCAATCTCGATTCGCCGCTCAGTCGGTCAACCCAACTCAAGTCGACTTGATTCTAAAACACAAGATCATCATCATCATCTTCTCAACCCATTTCTATTATATAATTTCTCTGTTTCTTCTTCTTCATTGTTGGAGAAGGGAAGATGTCGTCGAAGAAGCAGAGTTACAGAGTGTGCTTCTGTTGCTTCCGGAGATTCAAACTCACAGTGGCAGAAGCACCACAAGAGATCAAATCGATCTTTGATCAGTATTCAGACAACGGAATCATGAGCTTAGAAAATCTGCAAAAGTTCTTGTTTCAGATTCAAGGAGAAGAAGAAGAAGAAGAAGAAAAAGGCAGCAGTAACGAAGCTACCATTATCAAGAACTTCATGACGAATCTCAACATTTTCCACCGCAAAGGACTTAATCTCGAAGCTTTCTTCACATTCCTCTTCTCCGACTCTAATGCTCCCATCTCTCCCAAGGTTTTTTTATTTCCTGTAATTTCTTGATTGATTGTTTAATTTATTTCCTGATTTTACATTTTTTTTACTTATTTTCGGATACTGTTCATCCAAAATGAGTACCAGCGAAGGTTTTCTCATGAGAAAAAACAGAAAAAAAAAAAAAAAAAACATTAATGAATGAGAAAAAAACTTTGGTGGTTTGAAAAAAAAAAAATTCTCACAAAATCTTAGCAATCAATCGTTCAACTTTTTTGTTTTGTTGAGAAAATGGTAATTTTGTTGTAAATGACTTGAACACTAATTGATTTAGGTTATAGATTGAGTGAAAGTGTTTAAGTCCTAAATTTAATGAGTATTTGTTAATAAGAGTTCTTATTATGGTAGTTGGTTGATTTGATATTTGAGTTCTATTAGTAGTTAGTTTATTCATTATAGATATCAGATAGCTAGGTAGTCTACATTGATTGGTGGTAGAGTGATGTGTTGAAGATTGAGAGATTATTGATTGAGACCAATGCAAGTGATTAGTGCCGAAGGAGTGTTTTCTCGTTTTGTAATCTTTTTAGTGTAATGTATTGATATCTCTGTCTGCGGATGTAGGAACGATTGCACGAACCATGTGAAATTGATTGTTTTGATTCTGTGGCTGGCTGTTTTAAAACTTCCGTTGCGTTTTGATTTGATCAACTGCAGTTGAAAAACCCAACCGCAACAATTTTCATAGCTAACAAAGATGCTCTTATTTGTTAAATAGTTTTAAATCTTTGATCTTTTTTTCATTAGTAGTTGTGCTTGGATAATCCCAACCACCTTTTTTTTAGTCAAGACAACCATCCTTAGATGACAACCATCTAATTGCAACAATGTGTGATATGGAAGGCCTTTTTTCTTTCTTTGTTTTTTGAAGGCAGGTACTTAATATGCCAACATGTGTGATATAATAAGATTTTTTTTTTTTTTTGTTATATAAAAATTAATAAGATTGTTATAATTATGCTACTGATTAAATGCAGTATATCAGGTTTAAACATTTATTCGCAGTATCTATTTTCTATTGTTTGATCACAATCATTAATAGTAATATTAATGGTATTGATAATTTGAACTCATGACCTCATAACTTGTAGCACCAAACTATAGTGTGCATCACCACATATGGCAAATAAGTTACGATAAAAACTAGCAATTCTAGTTGAAAGGGATGCTTCTGAGATCCCTCCTGTAAGATTGTAGTCCCTCCCTTTTTCTTTTAACCAAGCCATTTACCTTCCAAAAGTAAAAGAAGTTACCATGAGAAGGAGACATTTTTATTAACTGCTGGTGCTTTGTTCTTGCCAATGATTTCTTTGTCTCTTGAATTCTTTCTCTCTAAACTTCATCAACTGGCCCAGCCATAAGCTAGCCATGTGCATCATAGGCATCGATCTTGCACCTAAAGCTAATGCATTGTCTTGTCTTCTTCCTATTCCGTTGCAGGTGCACCATGATATGAGTGCTCCGTTGTCTCATTATTTCCTCTATACAGGGCACAATTCCTACCTTACTGGGAATCAGCTCAACAGTGATTGCAGTGTTGTCCCAATTATAAGCGCACTCCAGAATGGAGTAAGGGTAATTGAATTGGATTTGTGGCCAAACTCAAACAAAGACAATGCTGATGTTCTTCATGGAGGGTATGAATTAGCTTGAAATATAAATGCACCTTGTCCATTCGCCACTTTCTCATTGCCAAATTGATTTTACTCAAACCATTTCTTGAAAACTTAAAAAATATAAAAACATATTGACGTAGCTAAGAAAATAAGAAAATGCCAATCTAATGGAGGGCTAGCATAAATTTAGCTTTTCCTTAAAAAATAAGTGATTATTTCCTTAGTGTTAGATTCAAGCTTCATGAACCATGATCATTATACAAAATGGAAAGCATTTGCTAAGAATGCGAGCTAATTTGAACTAAACACTGCTTCTCTTTTGCTAATCGGTGAATAGACTACTTTATGGATTTGGACATGCACACCATTATCAGAAGTTCCTATTGCTAGAAATTCAGCAAACTTGAATCGTTGATTATCAGTTTCCATTTTCCAAGTATTCTCTTGATTTCATTTTGAAGTGATCTGTGACTTTGCATAATTGTAGGACCCTTACTAAGCCAGTAGAACTTATCAAATGCTTGAGGTCCATTAAAGAACATGCTTTTTCTACATCCCCATATCCTGTCATTGTAACTCTGGAAGATCATCTTACTCCTGCTCTTCAAGACAAAGTTGCTAAGGTGAGCATTTTTCACTTTTGGTGACTAGGTAAGTAACAAGATTTTGCTGTTTAGAAACTCTCTTTTATGACTAAAAACTGTTTCCATTCCTAGATGGTGTCTCAAACGTTTGGAGAAATGTTGTTTTACCCTGAATCAGAAGGTTTGGAAGAATTCCCTTCTCCGGAAGATTTGAAGTACCATATTATTCTTTCAACAAAACCACCAAAAGAGTACCTTAAGGCTGAGAGAAAGAGAAATTCCCAAGTTGAGAAGGACTCTCTTGAAGACGACATTTGGGGAAAGGATGTCTCAGACCTTGAAAACGAGCATAAACCTGATGATGAGGTTTGTTAATACATGAAATATATGCCAGTATACCATTTACCTTCTATACTTCTGCATACTGATCACTTCATATTTGCAATATTGAGCTCCAGAATGGTGGTGATTCGAGTTCATCTGATGGTGATTCTGATGATAATGACCATAGGCCAAACCAGTCAGGAGCACCAGAGTACAAGCGTCTGATTGGGATTCGGGCTAAGAAACACAGGGGCAAACTAGTGGAATCTCTGAAAATGGATGCCGATAAAGTTGGACGCCTTAGTTTGAGTGAACAAACGCTTGAAAAGGCAACATTCTCTCATGGAAGCGATCTTGTCAGGTATCTTTGCTTCAGTATCATACCTACAAGAGCTTTTGCAGCTCCAAGCTTTGCTTTGCATTTGGTTGTTTGATTGTTTCTAGATAATTTTGAATGCATTTTGAGGCTGGGGTTATCTGTTCCTAGGTTCACACAGAGGAATCTGCTGAGAATTTATCCAAAGGGTACTCGATTTAACTCCTCAAACTATAACCCAATAATTGGGTGGGCTCATGGAGCTCAAATGGTTGCATTTAACATGCAGGTAGTTTCTATGCTATAGAATTTGCATATTATGCTGTCAGGGTACTTTTCTTCTGTTGGATATGTGGCAAAACATTAAAAGTATGCGAGAAATGATAGGAGCAGCCCCAGTTAAAGATAAAATGAGAAAATACTAATTACGGTGTTTTGGGCACATACAACAAAGACCTTAGATGCTCCAGTTAAGAAGAGTGATCTCTTATCTTAACAAACCATGTTAATAATAGAGGTAGAGGCAAACCTAAAATAACAAGGACAGAAATAACTAAGAAAGATATAATTATTTGTTATTTAAATATCGACTTAGCCGTGGAAAGAGCATAGTGGAGGATGTAGATTCATGTAGCCAACCTCATATAGTTGGGAAAAGGCTTAGTCGAGTTGAGTTGAGTTGAGGTACTTTTCTTCTGCTCAGACTCGGTGATCTAAAATTTAATTCTTTAGTCAACTGAAACTTCTTAGAATCTTGTTCTTGTCAACTAAGTAATGGGAATTCATTTCAAAGTTACACCGAGCTTTTAGTTTTATGATATTTTTTTGCTATCCAGTGAAACCAGCTTCTGCGTGCTCAAACTTGAAATGGGATGTTCATTCATATTATAGTGCTTTAGATGAAAATTCATGTCTCCTAAACTACATAATTGGCAAGCAATGACATTACTGTTTTCTTCCATTATATAGGGTTATGGCAAATATCTACGGTGGATGCAAGGAATGTTCCGATCAAATGGAGGGTGTGGCTATGTGAAAAAGCCTGATATTCTGATGAAGGCAGATTCAGATGTTGAGATCTTCAAACATAAAGCAAACTTACCAGTGAAGAAAATCTTAAAGGTGATTAAAAGTCTTTTTATCCCACATTTATCTTCTCTTCTCTTGATGTATTAATTTCTTAATAGAGCTCTAATGTTCCTTTACAGGTGAAAGTCTACATGGGAGATGGATGGCGTTTCGATTTTAAACCAACACACTTTGATTCCTTCTCTCCTCCAGATTTCTATACAAGGGTAAGTTAGTATAACAAATTCAATACGAACTATTAGGCTAGTTTAGTTCACACATGCAGAATAAGAAAACATTTCTGGTTCGAGTATAAGTAGATAGTCTAGAATGTAAAATGCAATTTCAGAAGAAAGTGTGTAATAATATCAGGATTAATATGTTTCGCAGGTTGGTATAGCAGGTGTTCCAGCAGATGCCATAATGAAGAAGACAAAGATATTAGAAGATAACTGGATACCTGCTTGGGATGAAGAATTTGAGTTTCCTTTAACCGTTCCGGAACTAGCCTTGCTTCGAATTGAAGTACATGAGTATGACACTTCCGGTAAAGATGATTTTGGTGGCCAAACATGTTTGCCTGTTTGGGAATTAAAGCCTGGGATCAGGGCAGTACCCTTGTTCGATCGCAAGGGAAACAAGTTTAAGTCTGTGAAGCTTCTGATGCGGTTTGAGTTTGTTGAAGATTTGCTTACCTTTGGTTCTTAGTAGTGTGAGAGAGATGCTCTATATTTAAAAAAAAAAATTAATAATAATTAATTTTCTCCCTTCTTGAAAGGAAGTAAAGGAATGTAGAAAATAACTGATGTCATACAGTATTGATTTTTTTCATTGTATTGGGGAGGAGAATTGTAATGTGATGATTTGATTGTGGTACAACTCAACTTAACTAAGCCTTTTCCCCGACTATACAGGTTTAGCATTATGAATTCGATTGTAATAATATAACAAAAACATTGTAATTTTACAAACAAGAATATAAATATAGCTATATAACAAGAACATGTTATAATATGTTTAACATAAACACCAGGTCAGGGGATCAAGGAAATGGCCCCAAAAAAGGTGACAATGGATTGGGAGGTATAGAACATGAGCCCACATCATCTTTCAGTCAGACCTTCGATCTTAAATGCCCTTTTCAATTTAACTCACTCTGATATATATGACTTTAAAACACAGCCAAAAACAAATCTAAAAAGCTCATTAATTCTCCAAAAAAACACTTTCAAATGCAACCGTTAATTAATTATGTTATCCCATTCCCATTCCAACCAGAAAGCATATGTATTATGTAGGGTTTTAATTCTCAATATCATACAAAATGGAATTATTCTATACTTGGGCATATTTATCAGCTTTGGATCCATTCAATCTCACCCTTTATTCGCACTTTATTCACCATTACAGAAAAGTTTGATTCCTATGAAAAAAAAAAGCTTCCTTGGCCTTCATAGCAATAGGATCACTTTATGGTCGGTCATCCGGTGAAAAAATAAATGTGTACATATTACCACGTGTAAATGTCCTTTTTCTCCCCTCTTTTGCTATTTCTTCAATTTACTTCTTTCATTTAACCTTTCTAATTTCTAATTTTCTACTTTTCTTTTACTTTAATTAAAAAGGACATACAGAATTCAGAATATTTATATTTTATCTAAAATATTTATACCTGTAAATTCTTTTTTAAAATTTTATTTAAAATATAAATAATAAAATCCAAATGCAATACAGGTATACAAAATATACTCATATATTTTTATTTTTTTTATCGGTTTTTCGCCACTATGAAGGTGTCCTCCTACCCGTCTTTCCAGAATTTGAGGTTCTACACGAATTTATAGTCGTCCTTCTTACTCAAGATTTAACTGAGACAGAACTCGAACTCGTAATCGAATCCCTTAACCTATCTTGAGTCTGCTTTTTGTGCCAAGAGACCAACCCACCAACTCACGGTTATACTCATGTTATCATGAATATTAAATTGATTCAAGCCCTATAAATATAATTAGTAGGTAAAAAAATAGAAATTTTTTGAGTTAAAAAAATGTTTTCGCCTACCATTTTTTCAGTCAAAGGTTTGAGAAAAGGAAGTTATGGTTATTTAACTTAATAACTAACTAACAAACAACCGACAAAAAAAAGTGTGGGCTCCACCACTATCACCAAACTCTGATGGTGGGACCGACCATAAAAACCATACCATATGCCGCATCGTAACGTAGAGAACATCATGGAACATATACTCCGTCAAACAGCAAAAACGCCAAGCCACGTGGCCCCACCCTACTACGCCTCTCCATTTTTTCTCTTTCAAAAACCTCTGCTGCAACTCTCTTAAGTATTCTAACAGCGAGAGCGAGAGCAAGAGCAAGAGCGTTATAGTAGATACTAGAGAAGAAGTTAAAACCGCTATCAAGTGTGAAGCTTTTTTATTTTGGATTGAAATCATCAATGGAGAAAGGGACGATGGATAAGCATACGTACAGAGTGTGCTTCTGCTTCTCTCGGAGGTTCAAGATGAGTGTGGCAGAAGCACCGGAAGAGATAAAAGGGTTGTTTAAGAAGTACTCAGAGAATGGAGTGATGAGCGTTGATAATCTTCAGAGGTTTTTGGTAGAGATTCAAGGAGAGAAGAAAGCCAGCAAGGAAGAGGCGCAGGAAATCATGGATCGGCTCAAGGATTTCAAGCATCTCAATATCTTCCAACGCAAAGGCCTCTCTCTCGAAGCCTTCTTCCGATACCTCTTGGCCGATTTCAACCCTCCTCTCCGTCCCAATCTTGGAGTAATTTTCTTCTTCTTCTTCTTCTTCTTCTTCTTCTTCTTCTTCTTCATTCCTTGTTGTTCTTGTTTTTGTTGTTGGGACATGGATGGTATTTTGGGATTTGTTGCGGTTTCTTGATTGCCCCTACAACGCTTTTTCATTGAAGAGTGATTAAGTGCAATTAAACATTAAAATGACTGGTTAAATGTGCTAGTGGTTAATGAGGGTTTAACAATCAATATTGTTCCACAATTGAATAAAGAGATTAAGGTCCCAATTGATACAACTTTTTTTGCAAAAGTGTTTTTTATTTTTTATTATTTTTTAAGATAGAGAAAGCACTTTTCTGAGAAGAGTGATTCTATATTGGTTGGGGGTGTGCAGTACTGGAGTACAAACTCATCACCCCCAACACTTTGGATTTGCTTTGAATCACGTGCCAATGTCCGATTTATTGCAATCCAATGATAAGGGGTTGCAATTTGCACTATAGTACAACATATCACTCTATTTAGCATTATTGATTTGAGGAAGCTGGTCTCTTTCTCCAAAAAGCAACAAAAAACTGTTTAAGTTTGTTCTAAAAGCAAATGTTGTGAAATGTCTCAAAAACTGCTTTGGGTCTAAAAGCAATTTGTAAATGCTCCACCAAAAGAGATCTAAATGTGATTTTGCTAGTTTGTGCAAGTTTTTTTTTTTTTTTTTTTTGTTATCATGGGTATCGGGGACCCCTCTCCCCATTAATCTCATGGGGCCGGACACAACCCAATAGTACCGAAAAAATGATGGGGGACATAGACTCAAACTTGAGACTTCCCTATAAAGTGGATTTTAGGTGGGTTTATGCAAGCTTTGAGGTAAAGGGTTCAAACCCCCATCACTTACCTATTAGGAAGAAAAGAAAAACAACACAAAAAACTAGTTGAATACTTGAAGGCATTGAAAGGCCTTTGGGCCCTCTGCATTCATGAGGTCCATCTATATGATGTTGCCCACTTTTAAATAAAATCTCCATGTTCCGGAGATGGTATTTTAGGTCTTGATTCTGAATTTCAAGTGGAGAAATTAACATGAAGAAAATTTTCTATAGGCACAAGGCATGGTTGAATGCTTGTGAGCTTGAACAATTGAGGTTGTGTTGCTGTAAAGACCTCTTACTAGCTTGAGGAAGTTTTTATTAAAGTGGTGATTGTTATTTGAGATGCTCGAAGTATATTTTGAAGGGTGTCTTAAATCAAGGCACTTTTCTTGGCATGAACTTGGATTCTTTGGCATGATTTCCAAGTTAGAAACAAATCTATAGCCTTTTATCATGTAAATAAACTCCCATTAAAAAAAAAAAAATTGAATAGTGAGAAATTGTTGGTAATGTAGTGTAATAACGGAGAATGATTTGCTGTCACTCTTCATGTATTTGAATAAACTCTTTTGGACATTGATAGTACACTCAAGTAGATGAGTTATTATAAGAGGAGGAAAAGGGGGGATCATTTTAGTCATTATATTCATGTTTATAACTGTAAAAATTCTTGTTAGTTTTTGAACATCGGTCTTTTCTTACTGATTTTTACAACTAGTTTTTGTTCACCTTAAAAAATGGTCTAGCCATGGAGACTGATCATCCTTTGCCTAATGATCTATATTTCCTCACAGGTGCACCATGATATGATGGCTCCATTATCCCATTATTTCATATATACAGGACATAATTCCTACTTAACTGGGAATCAGCTCAGCAGTGATTGCAGTGATGTCCCTATCATAAAGGCACTCCACAACGGTGTAAGAGTGATTGAATTGGATATGTGGCCAAATTCTAAAAGAGATAATGTGAATATTCTTCATGGCAGGTATGGAGTTGATGGGCGGCACCATCCATCTCTATCACATTGCCGAGAATTTATTTCAATCTCTCCATTCTCGTTTGACATGCATCTTTCCATTTGATTGGATGATTATTCCTTCTTATATATTTTCTATTCCATTAGAACATCCCTTGAAAAGCTTTTGTTAGGAAATCCACATGGTGATCAATGTTTGCAATCTATGTTACCTGGACTCGGGTATGGGTGTCGGATATGGGTACATATCTAGACATCCGACTTGTTCATTTTTAAATTCTGGGGTACGGGAACTCAGCTAGAAAGTGTCAAGAAATTTGAATCTAGGTACTTAGACAATGTTATGTTCTTATATTATGTGTTCTTTCCTTTTCTTCTTTTTTTCAATCGTTCATTGTACTTTTTGTTCCCTCACTTAGGTGAATTATCACCTATTATTCATTATCATCTTTCATGTTTTTTCTTCTTTCCATTGAAGAATCCACATAGTAACATTTTAAAATCTAAAGTATTAGAAGTGTATCCCATGCCCATGTCGTATTATGAAGTGTTGGGCACAGGTAAGTTAGGGTAAAGTAAAGAGTCTGTGTGACACAGTTTGCAATGTGAAAGCAATGCATATATGTTAAGAGGCTAGAGAAGTCTTGCTCCAAAATAAAAGAATAGGACTTATTTGTTGAAGCCATTATAAATTTTAGGCAATGTATGATAAGTGTTATAAATAGCCCATCATAAAACTAGTATTTTTTAGAACTTGGGCTGATGATGTTAAACTGGATGAGTACAAAACTAAAAATTCTTTAATGGTTGAACAGTGACAATGAATGTCATGATGCAAGTTGAAGCTGCCAAAAGCACAATAAAAGAACAATTTGACTTAATGGAATAGTGATGAAAGACAGGAATTTTCAACCTAATCGAAAATATGACCCTAGATGAGGCAAGTTGCAGACCAAGAATGTTTGAGCTGAGTCTATTAGTTTAGATTACACTTTATGCTTATGTCAATGTTGATTTGGTCTTGTATTCAATTTTCTAGGGTGCTTCTTAAGGGGTCTTCAATCATTATCATCATAAGAGTTTTAAAGTAACAAACCAGTAAGCAGGAGCATTCCATTTGTCAAAAGAAAAGAATCATCGCCAAACTGAAATCTGGCCATTTCAAAATATTGATGAGTCCCATTCATTTATTGTATGAATCTAAGACTTTACATAGTCGTATCTATATTGGTAAGGATATCCATAATAGGGGCCTAAGCCATGTACTTCAAGATGACCCTTAACCATGATAGGAATGTCAGAAACTGTCAACAGAAAAAAAAATAATAATAATAAGTAAAAAATAAAATGACAGTTACACTTAAAACACTAGAATAGTCCAAATAGGAAACTTACGGTTCTTGGAACTAAATTCTGAGTAACATAAGTTTTCCAAAGCTTGGACTTTGAAGAGCGAAAGCTTGTTACTCCCCTACTCCATGGAATGAAAGCTCTCCTAGCTTATTTGAATTTTTCAAATTTTTATTTTTAAATTACAAAAATTCCATCAAAGTTAAGTAAACAATTGAAATAGTTTGTAAAGTTAGGTAAATAAATCCATCAATTATAAATCGTATCTTCCTCAAATTCCATTTCTTTATTCTCCTTGTCATTCACGTTATTCTTTTTCATATCTTTTGGTAGAAATACAAGTTGTCAAGTTTGCTTATGCATTCCTATAGCATTACAAATTTGTAATGTCTAGACTATTGTATCCTCCAGTGCGATTGCCTGCAGAACTGTGAGTGGCATTTTCGCTTTAGGACTGTGCACCTTTGCATGCCTTAATCTTTTACTGCCAAGTCTCAATTCCTTTCACATTATTTTTGAAAGATCTAACTCAAATTGTTTTTTCTTTTATTCCACTTTTGTTCAATCAGGACAATCCCAACAATGAATGCTCATCATTGGATAAGATAATTGTAGCACCAAACTTAATTGATGCGTGATAAGATAAAAATATTTAAAGCAAGCATTGAAGTAGTTTCCATGTTTTTTACATCTATCCCTGCTATATTTGTTAAATAATGAATTGATTACTGTAATATAAAAACTGAAGACACAAACTAGGAGCATTTTCTTCTATATGTTTGCTTTTTACAGTATATTACATCTATACTTTTTTTAGTTCTAATTTCAACTGGTTGACTTCTTTGCATGACAAAGGACACTCACAACTCCTGTAGAACTAATCAAATGTCTGAAATCTATTAAGGAGAATGCCTTTGTTGCATCTGAGTATCCTGTTGTGATAACTCTAGAAGATCATCTTACTCCAGACCTTCAGGCTAAAGTGGCAGAGGTGAGATCCTGATTCCTTCTAGAATTCAACCACCTGTGTGTTTAACGGTCACATTATCCATAACTACAAAAAAAATTAACTTCTAGATGATCACTCAAACATTTGGAGATATGCTGTTTTATCCTGGGTCAGAAAGCTTGGCGGAATTTCCTTCCCCAGAATCACTGAAGAAACGAATTATTATCTCAACCAAACCACCAAAAGAATACAAAGAAACTAAGATTGGTAAGGAGAGTAACCCCGTGAAGGGAAAGGATTCAACTGATGAAGAAAAATGGGGAAAGGAAGTATCAGACAGTAAAGCGCAACTTGAAGCTTCTGATAAGGTGCGTGGAGAAATAGCAGTTACAATGATACTTGTTATTTAATACAGTAATTTTGTTACCCTAATTTGTAACCTACTAACTATTTGCCAGCAGAATGATGTAGATGCAGGAGAAGATCATCAGGATGAGGAAGGTTTAGATGAGACAGATCAAACCTCACAGCAGATTGCACCACCTGAATACAAGCGTTTAATTGCCATTCATGCTGGGAAGCCAAAGGGTAAACTAAGAGAAGCACTACAGGTAGTGCCCAATAAAGTCAGACGTCTTAGCATGAGTGAACAAGAGCTTGAAAAGATTATAAAAAACCATGGAACTGAAATTGTCAGGTACTTACTAAAATTTGACAATAACTGATTTTAGCCATATCTTATCTTATGTAGTTTGCACAACTTCGTTTCCTAAAAATGTCCAACTGTGGTTTCCATTATATGTTTATCGAGCTATATCCATGTGGGATGCCCAGCAAGATCAGTGTATAGAACTTCAGCTATTTGCTTTTCGTGGACACACGTTTTCAATTGATAAACTGCAGTGAAACAGCTTTTTCTTTTGTCAGCATCTGTTGGGGAAGATTTCAGGTTTAGTCTAATGGTGTATTTATGTTAGGTTCACCCAAAAAAATTTGTTGAGGATTTACCCAAAAGGTACACGATTGGACTCATCAAATTACAACCCACTAATTGGGTGGATGCATGGAGCTCAAATGATGGCATTAAATATGCAGGTTTGTCTGTTTTGCCATATCCACTTGGGAATTGTGTTGTTGCCATGTAGCAATGTGTGTGTGTGTGTGTGTGTGTGTGTGTATTTTCTCATCTTATACATAAAAAATGGCTACACCAGTTAAGAAGAGTGACCTTTTAACAATTCATGTTGAGGATAGAGGTAAAGGAAGACCTAAAATAACATGAATAAAGATAATTAAGAAAGATATAATTATTTGTAAATCATAATACAAAAGTTGACGTAACCCTTAATATAGTGAAGTAACGGAAGCAGATTAATGTAGGTCCTATGTACTTGTGAAAAGGGTTTATTTAGTTGAGTATGCATTCAAAATAAATAAAACAAAATATTATTTTGAAAACAATTCTTTCTTGATATGAACATCTGCTAAAAGTAAAACTACCAAGAGGAATCCATTTTTTTGGCATTTAAGATTCAAAAAAATAAAATAAAAAAATGAAATTATTAGCCATGTACTTGTTTCTGTGGTCATGCACTTAATGGTGGGACATGAACTTGAAAGGTAGCTTATTACTATAGAATCCTTGGGAAGTATCATGAATTCCTTGCTCTGCAAAAAGCATACACAGTACCAGAACATTAGCAGTATCCTCATCTGATCCATGCTATCATCTGTGTCTCACCCCAAGTCTTTGATTGTATAGGAATCTTTTTTTTTTTAAAGCTGTGTTAAATAAAGGACTGAGACTTTACTCTCTTTTTTTTCTTGTCAATATATATAAGGAACTTCTGTAGAAAATATTGTTAGATGTGTATTGTAAGGATAAGACTGAAAGTTAAGGACCTAAGGGCCCAGAAAATTGTATAACTAGATCCTCATCGGAAAACATGGTTGTGCATCCCACTTAGCCTCAAGAAATTGTGACATAATCCAAACCTTGAACAAACGAAGTAGAATGGTTTTCAGACTCAGTAGAACTCTAGCGATATCCTCTCTCCGTCCTGCTATGTTCCTGTGAGATTCTCAATATAGTAGTAAATGAAGGCAGCTATCGAAACATAATCCATGACACTTGATTTTCTTAATTTTTTGAAGTATTGGCCACAATATCTTTGGTACTTAAGTCTTCATCCACTGTTTTAGTATTGACACAGACGTAAAAGTTCTACTGCATCAACACTTAAAATTTTATATGGCAGGGGTATGGGAGGTCACTCTGGTTGATGCATGGTATGTTCAGAGCCAATGGAGGGTGTGGTTATGTGAAAAAACCTCATTATATGTTGAAAGTTGGCCCACATAATGAAATATTTGATCCTAGAGCACATTCACGAGTGAGGAAAACCTTGAAGGTGGGTGAGGCTTTCTTTCGTTATTTGATCTTTCTTCTGTAATCCTAGAGTTTGAGCTTTGTCGCACTAATAACAGGTAAGAGTATACATGGGAGATGGATGGTACATGGACTTTCACCGCACGCACTTTGACGCATACTCACCGCCAGATTTCTACACAAGGGTAAGATGATACTCATTAGGTAAAGCATGGGTTGGCATCATTTTCCTAGGTTTGCGAAATGGGTCTAAGTGCCTGGTTATTGGTGTCCTTTTCTATTCAATTTACTTGCTTGAGATCCTACATTCTATTAGAACTGTCACTCATGGACTTGACTACCGAAGAAGATTAAGATGATGAAAAAAAGAATGACTTCTTGGTATACCGTAAAGACTCTCTACCCTAAGACTGAGAATTTTATGTGTTACATCAACGAGCTCCTGGTGCTAATATTTCCAGCATATCTATTGTCCTTCCCTAGTTCTGTATGCTTATGAGTCTTTTTGTGGGGCAAATAGGCTTAAACCTTGACCCCACAGCTTCCATGCCAAATGTGAAAGCATTGACCTATGAGTTCAAACCCTTCAAATATTAGTGATAGCCTTATATGCATTGTTGGCCAGGCCCTCTACCTACTAGCTGTAGCTTCTAGGTCTAACGTTACCTAGGTTTTGTAAGAAGTCTTGGGTTCACGCCTCTTTATTGGCAAGTACTAAGGATTTCCTCCCTTTGTTCAAGTCTACTCCATTCTCAAGGTGATGATTTGTTGATCTGTTTACAGGTAGGAATTGCAGGAGTGCCGGCTGATTCTGTGATGATGAAATCTAGAATTATTGAGGACGATTGGACACCTGTTTGGGATCAAGAGTTCTTTTTCCCATTGACTGTTCCAGAATTGGCTTTGCTTCGGATTGAAGTTCATGAGTACGATATGTCTGAAAAGGATGATTTTGGGGGTCAAACTTGCTTGCCTGTGTCCGAGTTGAGGACTGGTATTCGAGCTGTCCCTCTCTACGACTACAAGGGAGAGAAATACAAGTCTGTAAGACTACTTATGCACTTTGAGTTTGTTTGAAATTATCGTAAACTATCTGGGCAATGCTGCTTAATTGGTATTCTGTTTGTGTAATATATTTACTACTTGTTCCACAGTTTTTACTTCATTTCCCTGCAGTAGCAATAAGTTTTGAGCTTGTACTGTGTGTCTGTTGATTTTATTCTGCAAGTTTCACTTTGATTTCCAGAGTTGCAGGAATGATGATATTTTGGCTATGCACATAGGTGAGAGTGCCATATACTTTTAACCAAATTTTTTTATTTATAAACCTCTGGGGAAAAGGGGAAAAAAGAATCAATAATTACTTAGTGCTTAAAATTCACCTTCTGATAGTCTCAGGCCTACTTTTTTTCTTTCCCTTTTTTTAAAAAAAAAAAAAAATTGTTCTCCCTTGCTGGTGTATCAAATCTCTCTCTTGAATTTTGCTTGTGCTCATCTTTCTTGTACTGAGCAATGGCATTTAAGACACCACCCTGGTGTTTATGATTATATTTACTTTTATTTATAGGGAAGATGTGGGGAAGAAGGAAAGACGTGTTCATGGTAGTACAATACTAATTCAATTGAGTAGGTTCTGTATGATTGTAAACATTAATTCTATTATAACATATATATAGTTGAATGTAAAAATTTCAAACAAGTCTAGAGTCACGGTTCTATAAAGTGAGTGTCGCAACTCTACACCAACAAGAATTAGTTAAAATTTCAGCAAGTGAGTGCTGCGGCTCTACGCTAACTGAAATTTTTACTAAAAATTAGGGAATCGAGCGCCGCAACGCTAAAAAGTGAAAGTCGCGGCTCTTGAACAATAAATTTGAATTTTTTTTCTGTTTTAACATGATTTTTTTTCATGTTTTTTCTCAAGAACACATCTGTCCAAAGGGATTTCGTCCCTTATTATGATTCTTATTATTTAAACTCATTAATTTTTTCAAAAACATAGAATTTTTGCCAAGATCTTTCTCTCTTTCTACACTCTGTTAATCAAATTTTTTGGAATTTCTCTTTTTTATCAAAATTTTTCAAATTTTTTAAGAGAGCAATATTGTTTCTTAAGTTTGCTATTGACGATCCACTTGGAGTACTTTTTAAATCGATTGGATTGTTGCAGCTTGAAAAGCGACGATTTTTGCTTTAGGTAGTGTCCTGTGCGCCTCAATTTCTTTTACTGTTTCTTTCAATCTCATCAAGTATTTACATATTCCTACAATTTCTACAATTTCTACAATGATCGAGTTTAAAATACCTTCCTAAGTTTGCTTCAATGGTTTGGCATATGGAAGGTAAGTCGTGAGTTTAACTGTTCAAATCTCACAACTCACCTATCTCCAAAAAAACAAAAAATAAAAAAAAAAATTCTTAAAAAACTCAGTATCAAACAAACCTAAGTTATTTTTCTCAAATGTCATTGTTAACGGAAGGATAAGGTAATTTTCTTAAACAAAAGTATTAGTTGTATAGTAGACCCATGCCCATGCATAGACCTGTTGCATTCAAAAGTTGACTCATAGCAGAGTCCAATGTGATTTTGCTTTGAAGCATTGTCAATATACATACAGGAGTATCAGGCACCTTAACGTGCACCGACTAATTTTCAAGGCAAGCCCTAACGAGGATTGAAGAAAGAGAATGGCTACCTCCTAATCAATGTGTGGGTGCCCCTAAGTAGTCCATAATGTAAGAAATGTTTTTTTAGGTAATAGTCATATCTATCCAACTTGACAACCAGATTTAAACTTATGTCTTTATGAATTATGAGTACGAGCTTTAATTACTTTACCATCTTATTTGATGATGGTCAATATATTGGCTATTACAGCAATAGAAGACCCAAGGTCGTTCCTGTATAGAAGTTAAGTCTCAAGGTCGTTCCTGTATAGAAGTTTCAAGTTTAATTCTTGAATGGGCGAAACGTCTATTATTTCGCTCTCGTCTTGAAGAGAGACTAGTTTTATACCAAAAGGATACGGAATATCTCATCGAAACCAAAAAAAACAAAAACCAGTGCAGTGGTTAGTTGGTTATCTGCACGGGGAAAACGTGAAGCAATGAGTAGCTCATACCAGAAATTCATCTATAATCGGTGGTTGGCACACTTGAAGGAAAGCCTCTTCGAAGTTGTGCCCATAGAGAAGGGATGCTGCCCTTCTTTTTCTTCCATTGGTTAAAATATACAGCACTTTTTTTTTTTTATTCCTATAAATCCAATTAGGTCACCAAACAAATCCAGCAGTCAAAACTATAAATTGCAATTAAGTATGTAAAAAAATCATTCAGATATTATAATATGCAGATATTTAAATATCTACAGTGTATTAAACATTGACCCAATTAACTTGAATCACTATGAAGAAAAAACAAATTGATATCTTCCGTGTATAGTTTAAATTCTCAAGGTACATACTAATTTATGAAAGCTCATTTTTTTAAGAATAGAAACCTATAATATAAAAAATAAAAATGTGGCCGATCGTTAATAGTTCAGTTAGTTAAAGAATTGAATATAAATAAAGTTGAGGTTCAGGTCTCGAGCTCGAGTTTGAACGTACTTTTATTTATTCGTTCATGTTAAGAAAGTCAGTCTAAACACTTATATTATATTTAATTTTAAAAGGATTAATCTTAATTAAAATGAATGATTCTTTTCGAATATTGAAAAATTAGTAATAAAAAAAAAATTGTGTAAAACATATATGTTTAATTTTGGTTATTTAGTTGGATGATAAATGGCATTATTTTTATAGGCTTGTCGAGGCTGATGGAAGTTGTTCATTAATGCTGCTCATCATTGACCCATTTTCGCCTACTTTTCAAACCTTGTGTTCCCTACTTAAATGAACAATTAAGATTAAAGTCCGCTCAGGAATATAAGAATTTAATATCATTTCAAAGAAAGGGGCCCACAATTGAAATAGGTAAACATCTTTTCAAAGGATTTTTTTTTTTTTTTTTGGGTTGGGGGATTAAGCTTTTCAAATTCTTTAGTATAATTAATAAAAAAAATATTAATTTAACGGTAACATTATAATTATATATTTATATTCATTAAATATATATAATTTACACATTTTAAAATATATAATAAATAATCTAATTAACATAAACATACAATTCTATTATTTTATAATTAAATTAATATTTTTTAATTAATAAAATGTTAAGCCATACAGAACGATAAATTAATAAAATTCTTTAAAATTTTGTTTTCAAATTTAACAAACCAAAAACATTTTTCATGTTTCAAATATTTGAATATAAAAAATTATATCTGAACCAAATAGTTCTTAAAGATATTCTTTTCATTTCAGTTTGTTAGTGTCTAGAATGTTAAAGACTCTGCAAAAGGCCATAAACCATTCTCCACATCCCAACCTCAATCTTACTTATAAAGTAGAACATGAACAAGAATCAACAAGCCCAATCAAATTATGTTTTCTTTCTTCTGTTTCTTCTCTCCAAAATACACAGAAGAAAACTCAAACGTGTTTCAATGAAGAATTTTCTTTTTCTCTTGGTTTTACACTTAGAAAAAAACACTCAATCAGAAGGAAGAGAATAGGTACCACTAGAAATGCTACTAACATGGCTATCACTGCAAAGAAGAAATGCCCTCTCAAGATTGGCAACGATATCACTCATTGTCGGCCGTTCCTTCCCTTCCATATTCACACAATGCAATGCAGTATAAGCCACCAATTCAACTGCTTCTGCTTCATTTGTTTCTGGCACTCCAACCCTTGAATCAACCACTGTCCAAAGCTCTCCTGCCAAAATCTTTGGCACTGCATAATCTACTATGGTAATCAAACCCCCTCCTTCCCCTTTCTCATCATCTTTGAATATAGCTCTCTTACCAGTTAAAATCTCTAACAAAACCACCCCGAGCCCATAAACATCGCTCTTCACAGTCAAAACGTTTAACCCGTAATACTCAGGATCCACATAACCAACCGTCCCAGCCGCCTTAACCGACGTGTATTCTCCCTCGATTTCTGGCCCCATTAACGATAACCCAAAGTCCGATACTTTTGCCGTGTAATTAGCATCCAATAAGATGTTAGAGGACTTGATGTCTCTATGGATTATGGGTGGCACTGCATAATTGTGAAGGTATTCTATCCCCCTTGCAGCGTCCAATGAAATCTTGATCCTAATCTTCCAAGAATTCAATATGCTACTACTTTTATCGACATTGGTCTTGGAATGGAGATGATCACGAAGTGAGCCGTTTTTCATGTACTCGTAGACTAGAAGCCTCTCGTCGTGTTCTTCACAAAAGCCAACGAGCCCGACTAGATGTTTGTGGTGGAGACGGCAAAGGAATGCTAGTTCTGATTCAAACGCACTTTCTTTTTCTTCGAACTTCTTGGCTAATGGACCGGATTCTCCTCTTTTAACAGCAACGTCTCGGCCGTCGAGAAGCTTTCCTTTGTACACTGTCCCAAAGCTTCCTCCTCCAATCTTGTTCTCTAAGGAGAAGTAGTTAGTAGTTGCAGCAAGCTCTGATAGAGAGAATTCTTCGGGCCGGTCTAGGTGCTTTGATGAGGTTCCACTCCTTTGGCGCTTCATGGATCGAGAGCTTTGGCGTTTAATGGTGGATGATCTCGAGAACGGAGGATTAAGAGACCCACTCCATGTCATCACAGTATGAGCATTGGTTCCAATGATTGTGGGCTGCACAGAATTATAGATTTTTTGGTGAGTACAACAGCAAATTCCAGACCACAAGCAATAGATCACAGTGCAAATGCCAGCAAAAACTCCAACCGATCCGACAATGGCAAACGCCAATAACCGTTTACTTAGTCCTTTCGAAGGCGATGATTGTGATGGCAATGGTGAAGGAGGTAGTTCTGGTGATGGTGGTGGTGGCGGTGGTGGTTGTGAGAACTGATCTTCTTCACATTTGTTGCAAATACTTCCATAACCATAGCAAAGAGAATTCGAATCGGGATAAACACCACAAGAACTACAAGAATCTTGAGTACAAGGCCCTGGAATAATCTTGGGCAATGGAAGAAGAAGAGACATGTTATTATTAGTACTAGAATTCACAGGCCACCCTGGTCCCCAACAAATCATGGATAAGTTCATTGTTGTCAATCCACAAGTAAAATTGGAACCTGCTACAATCGACTCGAACGAAATCCCTTGAATCCCATCTCCAGAAAACTCTCCTCCTTTTCGTCCCCAACAAACCACAGTTCCATTCAATCTCCTAATTCCACATGAATGATTCGCTCCCAATGCCAAACCAGAAAACCCAAAACCTGAATTACCCAGTATTGATGGACCACCCAATTGCCCAGAATCATTACTCCCTTTACAAATCAAAAACCCAGAAATATTTAAACCACAAACATGAGAATCTCCAGCTACCAAGCTCGTCATTGAAACATTCCCAAATTGCTTCTCAATTTCATTTCCAATAAAACTACCATTACTCGTACTAGCATTACTACCCCAGCATCTAACAGTATTATTATTCTTCAAAATCCCACAAGAAAACCCTCTTCCTGAAGTAATTGCCCCAAATTGCTGTGTGTTGCTTGGCGAAGGAAACCTGTTTTGGCCTCTCCAACACAAAGCTCTACCACCACTTCTCTCAACTGCACAAACATGATCAATTCCTACACTCAAATCCCTCAATCTGACGGTCGAATTGAAGTACACCCGTCTGAATTTTGTACCAACCGAACTTAATAAATCAAATTGCCAACAAAGAACACTAGACCCACCGGAAGTAAGACCGCAGAAGAAGTCACGGCCGCCGGAGATCGCTTCATAAGAGATGTTGGGTTCTACAAATACCCTTTGACCTCCTGGTCGATAACACTCAATTCTCTGCCGGAGTTCGCCGGCGACGATCCCGCAGACTGCGCCGGAGCTGTAGCTGACGGCGATGGTGGAGGCTGAGCCTAGCCCATGTGTTATTACCCAGTAGAATTGAAAATTGAAGAGAAAGAAGAAAAGGGAAGTTAGTTTTGTGGTAGAAATCATTGGAAAAAGAGGTTTGGTGGTGAAATTGGGCTTGTTGGCTTCATTACAGAGAAGATAAAAGACAAAGAACAGAGCTCTCTGTTCATCAAAAGAAGAAGAAAGTTTAAAGCTTTTTTTCTCTTTTTTTGCAGGAGTTTCATGTGGGTGAACTTTACTTAGTTTCTGTTTTTTAGAGTCCACACGACTTTCATCTCTTCTTTTCTTAATTTCTCACTTCTTTCCTTCGTTTCTTCTTGTCTGGTTTATGGTTAAGGTTTCTAATGCGACGAACAATAGCAGTCGTTGTTGTCAGCGCCACCGGATCCTCTGTGTTTATGGGCTTTCCTGTGCTCCATATGCTTGTATTGGATAGGAAACACGTAGGAGGAGTTTTGGATTTTGTGGGGTGTGTGTTGGCGTGTTGAGTGAGCAGTGGTGGTGTAGAGAGGATGGTTTGACAGAGGATCTTTGGTTGGTAGACTGATTAGTGAATTTTAATAGAGGGGGAGGGTGATTTGGTAATTTTTCAGTGCTTTGGAAAATGACGATTTAGTGGCTTTGAACGCGTCGTGTATTTTGTTAGTGCACTGAATATTTTAGAATATTAATTAATGGACCAGAATAAAAATTTGTACATATTTGAAAAATTTGCGTGTTTTTTTTTCCTGGTAAAGGTGAGCGTGTCTCAATTGTTTATTAATATTTTTTTTTTTTTTAAGTTTTATCGTTAAGCAACAGTTAAGTGGTATCTTCTTTTATTTTGTGACGAGACTAATTTATTTAGATTCGATTCGAATTGAATCACAAAAGTATAAAAATTTTCGAACAAATGATTAATGAATTTGTAATATAGCATGGAGGAACTCAATTTCACTTTGTTTTTTTGTTTGAATTTTTAATTCATATTTGTATATTTTTAAAATTATCTTTGTCATTGTCAATTAAATATATATGGTAGTGTTTTAATTTTGAAAATGACCTAAAAAAAATATTTTGGAGTACATTTAATTTTTTTTTTCATTACCAAATCTGAAATGGAGTACAATTTCAATTAAATATATATTGTAGTGTTTTAATTTTGGAAATGACATATATAAAAAGTCTGCACTTATCTAAATGGAGTACAATTTCAATTAAAATATCTATAAAACATTTTTACTAATACCAATATATATTTAAATTTATACTAACAACACACTTTCATATCTTTAAAAAAAAAAAAAAAACATTTTTGAAACAAACCTGACAAATAAGGGTTGGATGGATAGAATGTTGTGATTACTAGCTAGAGCTATTGATGTAATTGGCCCTAGAAATTCATTCACGCATGCCAACCATCCTTTAATGGTGTCTATGTATTTTATTTCTTCTTTTTAATCATAACATATATATTTAAGGTCAATGATATTGCTTGAAGATGGGATTTTCAATTCACATAAGTTCATAAGGATTAGATTTCTCAATAATATTTCTCATCATCATACATTTTCCAATGTAGTGTAAGAAGAATGTATAGTTGCAGGAAGAGAAGTATGGTGTGACCACCTATATAATTATACGTAGTTAATTGGTCTGATATAAATAGATTGCTTGGAGAAGGGATTTTCACATATGCTCTCTTGAGTACTGGAATCCTCATGAATATTATTAGGTAATGATAATTTTTTTCAATATTTCTGGTTCGTCGATTTAATATATATACATATATTAAAAGAGAAAAAAGAAGTGACAGTGAGGATTGCATAAGTTGGGACAATGAAAGTTCATTATAAGAGTATAGGTGATGAGAGTTTCAAGTTTGAGAAATGGGTAGATGACAAACTAATGGTTTATATATATTTATATGAATGGCATTTTAGAAATATATCAGAATTTTTTTATTTTATTTTTTTTAACAAAACTTTATATTTTTTTTATTTAAGATTTTGTATTTGAGCTCCAGCCCAGGTTAGCAGAATAGTAGCTCCGCTCCTGATGGCCACAAACACTTAAGAATGTCATTGGCCAACAAGTAGTAGAAGGTGTTTTAAACTTAAATCTTTTAGGGTAGGTGTATTTACACTCAACTACTGAACTAACTCACCATTAGTTACTATTGGTCAATATTAGAATCAACCTTTTGTGGGGAGGCTCTCCAACTCATAATGTCCTCCTAGATACCATGTTTGATAGACAATCTATCTTTCAATCACTAAGCCAACCTAATATTGTTTGGTAATTTTAAAATTATATTATAAATTTCAATGAAAATATAAGTATATTCTTGTCTTTCTGTTTTTTTTAAGTAAGAACAAAGCATTAGAAGAATAAATCATTATAATGATAAGTATTAAATGGGAAATTATTAAACTAGAGTGCTTTAAAGAAGTACAATGAAAGTTAAGTTAAACACAAGGATGTGTTAAAGGGTCGTTGGGAGCCAATGCACACCCATGCTGGCCCCAGTGATGATTTTACACGCAATATACATATATGGTTCAATCCCTAAAATGTCACATCACATTCACACCTAGTTTGTGTTTAAGTGTTTTTTTTTTCATGATTCTTATTAAAAGAATAATTCTCTAAGCTTGCCCGTATTTTTTTTTATCATGGGAGAGTTTACTATCAAAATATTTCTTTTGTTTGACTTAATTAAATAAATATTCTTTTAATAATTGCCTTGTTGATAGAAAATATTTGTCAAAATGAGAATAAATTGAAGACACGTTTTAATCACGCCCTTAATATATGTAATAAATTGAAGACATTAAATCCAATGCCATAAGTAGTAGTTGTCATGCCCTTATATGTGTAATATGGTATTGTTAAAGCTAAGGCAACAATTATGTCCTCCTAACTATATTATTTGTACTTACAAGCCTTATGTTGTTTGGCCAAAGTTAAAGTCTAACATGAACAACGTAGGTGTAGTAATTAAATTAGTCCTAACTCAATTGTTCAGTTTTGTCCGAATCAATTTTAAATGAGTATGGATAAGATTTATTTAAAATTGAGCTGGGTACGAACAAAAATTTATCTTTAGTATTTAAATCTGGCTAAGTAAGCTTAAAAAACAGAGTACCGAATTCCATTCTACACTGAAGGTAACATTGATATTTTAAATTACTTTTTGGTTGCCCTAACTTGCTAAGACCCTTTCAATTTTCTTAATAATTTGGCTCCAAGTTCTTAAAGTTGATGAAAATTGAGCTACTCAATTTTTAAAACATATGAAGATGGGCAAATAATTATTGTCTGTTTCTTAATTATTTGTACCTCCACCCACTTGTACTTAGTTTTTTTGCCACCCCCTAGCCCGAAGGTTAATTTCTTTATGAATTTCTTCAAGGTGTTGATAAATGACCTGTTTTTCACTGGCATAATGCATATATTTAAATTAATAATTAAATTATGGAATAGTTTTACTTTTTCTTTACCTGGCTTCTAAAAGATTAGTCTGGTTTTTTGTAATATGAGGACTAATTAGAAGCTGCTCTAGAGATTATTAATAGTACAAATAATAAGTTTGGCAACATTTAGTACTTCAACCTCATTTAGAGCCATGTCTTAAATCATAGGAGTACATAACATGACATGATTTCATTTTCTTACAGTCATTATAACTTAAGTTCAACTTTCTCACACGAATAACAATTTATTTGAAAATTAAATTAATCGGGACAGTCTTTTCTCTATGCAATGTAAGTTTCATAATGACATCAAGAAGATATTTCTTTTATTACATTGAATCACATACATCCAAGTCATTTAAGATTAACTGATCAAAAATAAGAGTCATCTCAACTAATAATCAGAAAACAAATACCCACGCCAAGGCTCGGTAAGACCGCAATAAGCCTTCAATAGGGGACACAACAATCCTCACAGGAAATTTTTTATAAAAAAAAAACCATCACATACAAGGGGTTAGATGCCTGACTGGGTGAGCTACCTATTATTGGCAAATACATTCTAATTTTTTTCAAGTATTTAAAAAAATATATCCAATGATTATTTTTTTTAAGAAAAAGATTGACACTGTCCTTGCCCAACGCATTGATAAGTAAAAATATGAAATCAGGAAGAATTCAAAATGATTCAATTATCCCTATTGGCAAATCCCTTCTCCCATTACAAGCAAGATTAAGATTCAAAAAACCCTTCACTCTGATGCTCGCATTACTGTCAAATGAAGTGAAATATTTTCATCTCTGATGTACTTCCAATCAATTTTCTTAATTACCAACTGCTTGTAATTGTATCAGCAATTGGAGGAAAAAATAAGAAACTCCCCCTACTGTGGCATATTGCAATTTCTCGGTTCCTTCAACATCAGGGAAATCACCATCTTTAGCTCTATTAAATCCTCCAGCTAACCACCCCAAGTTTCTATATCCACCTTCATATAGTCTTGAAACAGCCATCAACGACCTGAAAAAACACAGCACAGACAGCACCAAAATGCATCATAAGGAAAAGACATCACAAATAAACTTTTCGCTTATTGCAATATCATATAACTGCTGATAGCTCTCTTCTCAGGGAACGAAATGGTTTTAGATTCCCACTAATGTGAGTAAAAAACTGGTATATTTACGGTTTCTTGACTTCTTGATCATGTATAGAAAAGATATATTGTACCAATAGATTTGGTATGTAAGGCCATCGACCTAGGCTTTGACGATCGAACCACCTTAAGTTGTGTGTTCCTCTTTATTTTTTGATTTCTTTGTTTTTATCGATTTGCAATTTGCAATCTACAAAGGTTTTTTCAACACATGGATTCTTACCTCAATCCTTCACCACAAGCTACGAGGAGCTTAGCATCCTTGTCGGGCACCAATAATGCGACTTGGCCGAGGAAATCAGGGTTGATGGTGGTGAATTGTTGGCCTGTCCATAGACCAATGTAGCCAAAGTGCACCCATTTCTTCAAAAGAGTAATGGGACTGTTATCAAGGTCTTTAATGAACAATGGAACATGTAGAGAGCCTGAGACATGGGCCTTCTCTTTCTCCCATGCCGGCCGGACATCGAGAAGTAGAAAGCTCTCGTTGTTCATGGCAGAGATTGCTTCTTTTGCAGAGACTGACCAGACGGTGCCGGACTGTATCAGTTCCCGAGCACTGGTGCAGACGGAGTTGATGCTTGAGTTAGAACGTGGCTGAAGCTTCTTCTTCCTCCTCAAGTTCAAATTGGAAGCGCACAACTGATCTAGTCTCATGGCCATCTCTAGCTCTACTGTTCTATCTTATCCAAATAAGCAGCTAGAAACCTTGCTCCTATGTTTTCATGTTGGATTTTTATTTATTTTTTTCGTTATTTTGTAGTTTTTGAAGTTCTGAGTTTTGAATCAACGCGTTGAGAGAGGAAAATCATGGGATGTTAAAGCGGCAATGCAAGGGGTAATGACCCGTAGTCTCGACCACACAATTCTTATCTTTTGAACCAAGTTCTGAGCATAGAGATCATGGGATTGAGCACTTGGACCCATGAGATGACTAAAACAATTTATCAGCAATGCGCTCCTAAACCCAACTAAGAGTACAAAGAGCTTGGTAACACCATGTAAGAGTGGAAACAAGGCATATGCAAATGTAGTGTTGTAGTTTAAGTTCTCCATGGGTTTGGTTCCTTGATCATAGCAAAAAATGATTTTCCCTAGCAAAATGGATCAGTAAAATTTGGTAACTTGCTTAAAAAATCAGTATAATTAATGACAATGGTACCTCAAAAAAATAACAATAATAATTATTGACAATAGAATTGGGTGGACACGCACTGAAACATCTTTTGAGACATCAACGGTTGCAAACCATTAGTCTTCCTCAAATCATGTTGTAGGACCTGATTTGAAGAAGATCAATGGTGTACAACCATTGGTGTCTCAAAAAGTGTTCTCAGATGTGTCACTCCAATATTTTCCACAATAAATAAATAAATAAAAATGTCACAAATGCCATGACAAATTTTCAGTAATAGATTAGCAAACTAACCTCACTACATACATAAATTTGGCAGAGTTTCCGCACATTGCTGCATAAACAGATTTCATGAATAATGAAAGTTGGATCACCAACAATGGCACCTGAAATGAAATCATAGAAAATTTTGCAATGAATATACATTTGTCAAATGATCAGACACCCATGCCACTGCATAAAGAAGATGCTGGCTCTTGAGCTCTTTAAATAGGAGCTTTGGCTTCCTCTTATCAATTTATTTCCAAGCCCAGTTGGAGGCAGGAATGCTATGCTTTTCGAACCAATCGGGCATGTGAAACCTTTCATAGAGTACAGGCCTCACATCGTTCTGTATAGAGAGGTGTTTTAGAAGAGGAAGAAGAACATCCATAAGCTGCACAGAACCGAAGAAATAAGTCAGACAAGGCAAAGAAACAAAAACAACTAGTTTTCCTATGTATAGGCTTCACATCTGCAATGCAGTGGCAGTAACAGTTCTTTTTTCTATGGTTTAATTTGAAAAGTCGTGATACCTGGTCATCATAAGGCTGCCCTGCAGAAAATGGAAGGCATGGTATTCCATTCAGTGGTTGCAACAGGAAGCTGAACGGATTGTTATCAACAATAACAGTTCGGGAGAGATCCTTTGATAAGCAAGAGAGATCCTTCACATGTTCCCTATACTGCCTGTGTTTTGCACATTTAATTCATTAAACATTCAGTTCCTTACTGGCAAAATAAGCAGTGAAAATCAAAACTAAAAGAAAAGAAAAAACAACATTCTATGTCTAACGACTAATTTCAGGAGAATAAAAAGTTCATTGCAAGGGAGATTCAAGTTTATCAGTTTGAAACAATGAGAGGGACCCGTGGATAACGGTAACTTCAAGTCATTAAAGTTCCTCAACATTCAATTCATTTATGTTGATATTCAAGCCTGGAAATTGTCAACATATTTCAAGAATGCGCTACACGCAAAATGGAATGTTCATAAAATTTTAAATACATACAATGAGATGTAGCTTGGGCATAACACATTTCAACATGCATAATTTAGTAATATTCAACTCAACTCAACAAAGTTTTTCCGTACTACATGAGGTCAGTTACATAAATCCCAGAAAGAGGAGTCATAGCATCTAAGAATTCTCAATCAGAGTCTCAAAATCAATAAGCTGTTATTTATATCTTAGGATCCTAAACAATACTCCATAACTTCCATGGCTCTGTGGTCAAAGTGCTTTTAGCATTTTTGGATATCTCAACATTTGGTGTTAGATGGTCCATATCTGAGTTTAAGATCACAGAAGGGTAACCTACAAATTAACATGAAGATGACAGTGAGAAAGGAAAAGGAAGAACAGGTGGTCATACTTCAGTTTAGGACTGACGTTGGGAATGGAAAGGTCTATCTGGACTCGAATGATAAATGATACAAAGCAGGCTCCTACGGACATTGACTTCTGGCGAGAGTAAATTGATCCACAACATAATGCCAACATATTGAAGGTCTTGCTTACTATACAAGTCAAAAGACAATGTGACCAACCTAAACTTTAAGCATCTCCAGCTTCTAGGGCCATCCTTACAGCTGTGGCCAAAAGATTCTTCACCTTTACACACGGACAATATTAAGCATTATCGTCCCAGCAGTGATCTCACACAAGGCAGTATGCATGCACCCTAAAAAGGGGCTTGATTTCTGGTACTGAGCATTAAAGTTATAGCTTAACATTTCTTTCAACTCTTAGAAAATCTCAATTTAAAACATTACTACTCAGCAGTCATCTACCTACCTCCGTTGGCACCTTTAGGGAAGCAAAAGATTTTATTAGGTTTTAATACATGATTAGCCCAAAGAAATTTTAGGGAAAAGAAAACCAATAGGCTTCAAAGTCATCAATCATCAGATCTAAGTGTGTTACATGATTTCTATTGCAGGGGAAGCACTTCTTGATTACATTTACAGACATATAGTTCAACAGAGACATATGTCCAAAATTCAGCCATCTCCTCAAGGTACGCCACAAACCTAAGGAACCAGAAACAGGATGGATGCACCTAGTTGATAAGTTTGTATATGGCAAAAAGGAAGACGGAGAAGTAATCTACAAATTGGGGTTCCATTGCATTCTTTGGCTAAGATGGAGATAATGGAAAAAAAAAATTAACATATAGAATGAATATTTAGTTTTATCAATATTGAGGAATTAATTCTTGTACTACAATCCACAAGCAATATGAGATTACTTTAAAAAAGAGAGAGAGAGAGAACCATAAGAGAGAGATTTTGATCAAACTTCAGTTAATAATATCAAGAGTCATATAGAAAATGCTGGTCAGCTTTGTAACTTTTTTATATATTCCAATTTGCTAAAAGTTTGAGCTTAAAAAAAACTTTTTGAGTTTTTCAACCCCAATCAATCAATCTAACACGCGGCGGAAATATTCAAACAATCAATCGGGCAATTACACAATCAATTTTACATGGTTCGGTCAATCAGTGCCTACGTTCACGGGTGAAAAAAATTAATTGAAAATTGAAGATTGATTGTTTGGCAAAGGTCTTGTCAAGGTGGAGATTGTTGAGATTTACTTGAACTCTAATTGATAGAGTTGGAGATTGAGTGAGAGTCCTAATTATAATGAATATATGTGATAGACTTCTAATTACAGCAAATGTCTATACATAATATAGACAAGAATTATTATTGTCTATGTGGGACTCAAGGGGGAGAGGGAGCACTCTCCCCTATAAATAATATACACTCCCACCCTCTATCCCTCTCTTCAACTCCTCTTTGGAGTGGAGTGTATATTTGGGGCCTCCCTACCAAAAAAATTATTGTTTTATTGTGTGTAGTGTGTGTGTGTGTATTGGGTGGATTTCGGGTTTAAATTTTGGAACCTGACATCTGAACCTACTTTTCATGTTGTTTGCGAACACTCAACTGACCCCGACTATAGCGTAGAAACCCACCCATAGCCGATTGGTTCAAATCGGGTCAGCCATGTTTCATGAGACCTCGGGTGTGGTGCTCACCACTAGTTCCCAGACAATATAATGACTAAATGCATATGCTATCAATTTATCATAGTAGTATCAAAAGGTCAGTCCAGTTCTATTGAAGCTGTGGATACAAACTACAGTAAAGAAAAGAGAAACTTACGTGCTGATTGTTGAAGGTCTGTAGAGACGAAGGCCAAAACAATTCTCAACATCTATCCTATCAACAAGTGGACGAGCATAGCCTGTACAACACCTAAAGATGATAAACTAAGAAAAACCAGGAACATATAGAAAGAACAGAAACGAAAAGATTACTGGATCTAAATGCAAACCTTCAAGGCCAGCAGTGAAGAGTACAAGGTCAGCAAATTCACTACTCTGTTTTAAGAACTCACGCAAGCGTGGACGTTCAAACACCGTCACATGATTCACCTTCGGCTTGCCATCATATTCCTGTAATCCAGAAATTTTAACATCTAGTGAACTTCATTCACAATAAATGGTCAGAAAATGAAAACAAGGAAAGACTAGCAACTATCAGATGCAGACCTTATCCGAAGATACGCATTCCAGCTCAAACCATTTCAAACCAGCTTCTGTAGCTTGATGAAGAAGAGGAGAAGGCAAGCTAGATGTCTCATAAGCACATACCAGAGTCTCATCCAGGTCTAGAACAACCTGCAAGACAAGGTATATTTATCAGAATTAAACATCAGAAGAATGAGAAGATGTTATGCATGTCAAGAGAAGCTCCACGCTCTCGATGTTTCAACACAATCAAGTTCATGGTAAGTTGCCATGGCTTAAGGCATCCGAGAACTTAATCATTAAATAGCGGTTCAGTTGAATCTCGTGGGAAGCGGCAGGTATTAAGCCAGTGTATTTTATTGTTGCAGAAGCTTCTAGTTTGTACCTAATATGTTTTCTTTGAATTGATGGTCATGCATTATTGGGAACGAGAGAAAGGGTCAAACTACACAAGTGAAGCTCATTCAACCCATGAAACATACAAGATGAACAATTGAGACATAATCAATTTCCTAATCGATTATCTGTCCATATTAGACTCCAGATTAGGATTGCTATTAATAGATGTATGGCAAATATCTTTGAAAGTTGAGGTCGAGGCAAAATATTTGACAAGTCAATGCATGATGTAAGGTATTTAACAAGCCAATGCCTTGAGGCATAACTTCAAGATGTAAGGCGTAAGCATTATGAAGACCCATCAAAATTCCAAGAGAGAGAGAGAGAGAGAGAGAGAGAGAGAGGGATGCAAAACTTATTTCCAACCTTTCATATCCACACTATCTTTAATCAAGTTAAAACGCAATCACATCCATCATACAAATTTCCAGATTTCTGTATAATCCTTTAACTTCTTCAGTTGAAATGTCCACCAAAGAACTCTCAATAGTCAATGTTGGAAAATGGATAATAAAACATGGGTTTTCACCATTTTCAGCTAAATATTAAAGTGGGACCCACAAGTGATTTTGCGTGGGACCAAGTTGATTATTAATCTTTGATATGTGAAGATTAAGAATATATAAGTATTTAGCTATACCCATTTATATATGAATGAGAAATTGAGTCTAAAGTAGCCTACTTGATATGAGTAAAGTGGTGAAATTTAAAAACAATCTCTTAGTCCTATATAGAAAAGATAGAATTCTAATTATTTACTTGTAAGTGTAGCTAGAGTACTACACTTGAATTTCAGCTAACACACACACAAGGAAGGCTCAAGGGTGATGTTTTGCATCACCCCGCGCTCGCGTGCAAGGGCGAAAGGGCGATTGGGAGGCTTAGGGCGCACAGCACTTTGCACTTCATACACATCGTCGCAAGGAGCTAGGGACCTTTTCATGAAAGATAGGATCTGGGTTGTCTAGATACGATGAATATAGTTATGTCTAGGTGCGATGTACAAAGATCCGACAATGTGGGATCGGATGCGCTGATCAGGACCGTCAGAGTGCAACCGATTAGATCGACAACAATTCAATTGTGCGGGATCGGTTGCGACGAGCAGAGCCATTAGATTGCGCCTAAATCGATCGGATACGATCCAACGATGTACGATCGGGTGCATCAATCAAATTTGTCAGATCACGACTTGAGGAGATTAGACTCGATCTAACGGTGCAAAAACAGACACCATGTACAGCCACGATTTGCCTATAAATAGAGCCTTCCAGAACTTAGAAATTCATCCCAGAAAATTCCAAAATCTCTGAAATTTTTTCTCCTCTCTTCTCTGCTTTTAGCATTCTTTTGTGAGTGAGTACAACAAATTTTGGTTCGATTATTCTTGTGAGTTGAAGTGTTGTTGTCACAAAAAGGAGATTGTTGTATCTTGGGAGACAAGTGTCATACACCATGAGCACCTAAGAGGGGCATCATTGTCTTAAGGACATAGAGTTACACTCTAGCCTCAATCTACGTCATTACTTTGCTGGAATAGTAATTGATCTAGTTTTTTTTTTTTTTTTTTGGCAAGAAACGAAAACTGTATTGAATTAACTATGGTGAAAAACTATACATGGATATACACCCGGGATATGACCCGAAGTTAAAGATCAAAACTCTGTAAAATAGGTTGTCAACCTCTCAACCACTCCCCCAGAGAAAAACCCCTAGCTATCTTACTGGCACTAACCCAAAGAGAAGCCAAGAAAAGGAAATTTTCCCAAACAGCCCCTGAATCCCTTTCATGGTCATCAAAAATGCGACAATCCCTTTCTTTCCAAATAGACCAAACAACTGCAAATACGACCACCCACCAATAATCCCTAAAACGCCTTGGCACAGTTGAATCATCATGAAAGATCCAATGTGCAGGGTCGATGGAGAGAGACCCCCATTGAAGGAAGTCTTCCCATCTCTTCCAGACCATTTTAGAAAAGTCACAATCAACAAAAAGATGTTGACGAGATTCCTCATTAAGTTTACATAAACAGCACCAATTTGGAGATAAGAATCCAATTCTTGAACCTTCGTTGCAGAATATCCGCACAATTTAACCTATCATGAGCAATACTCCATCCCAGAAATTTGGTTTTTGAAGTAACATGAGCTTTCCAAATAAAGTCAGGAGGGATCGAAATATGGGAAGGGAAGGAGGTAGCGGAAGAACACAAAGATGAAGGAAGGATTTATAAGAAAACTCTCCCGAAGATTCCAAGGGCCAGGGAACTCTATCACTCACATCTGACAAGTGAACTCCCTCAAGGATCTCAAGGAGGGAGGATGCATCTGAACACACACTCTCAGAGGTTTTCCTTTTAAGATGGAGACACCAAGAGGGACTACCACCATTATCCCCCTCCCGAAGAACCAAGAAATCACAAATTGGATGGTAATGTTAGGAAGAAAGCCTATAAATATTTGGAAATAAGTCACAGAATTTAGATGTACCATACCAAGAATCTTCCCAAAATTTGAAGGAGGAACCGTCACCCACTTTGAGTCTCAATTATGCCCAAATCACACTTATTTCTCTACAATCCTTTTTTGAAACCATGCAGCTCGCTGCTAGCCATCATAAGAATTCCAATTTGAACCTTTTTTGCCTAAAAAAGGAGCAACTTTCTATTTTTCTAATTTTAGCTATGGAGTTTACCATCAAAGAGCTGCTACTACGTCACAGACTCACAGTAAAGGTCAAAGCACACATCTTTCCATGTAAAGTCTGATATGTATTATTTCTCCATAAGACTGGGTCAAGCACCTGAGCATCTTCAGATTGAAGAATAGGACCTGAGCATCATCAGCCTGCCTCAAGAATAGGACTTAGTTGTAGTTTGTTTTCAATAAATGGTTGTAACTTCTTCCACATTTTGTGCTACAACCTGTTGCTATTTTTCAGTTGTTTCCCTTTGTAAATTCTCACTTGGCTTATAAATAGCCTAGGAGCTGTGGAATAAAGGTATGCAAAAAATAACTCCAGATTTCTTCCCTTCTTTGACCCTCTGTTTTTCTTCTTCTTGGCTAGTTATTAGCTCTCCTTATCAAATTACATAACATTTGGTATCAGAGATAGGTTCTATGGACACTCGGGCCAGAAGCAATGCTGAGTTTCGCAATGAAGTCAACGAAATCCTAGCTCGCCACGAGTCCAGCTTCGACCAAATCCATGGTACCCTCCAAACTGTTTTGGCAGAACTCCAAACCATGTGAGTCTCACAAAACACCACTCCCATTGATAATCCATTTGCCCCAGCCGAAACCTCCCATAACCAACCTCTTCCCAATACCAACAACACCCCTGACCGAAACCATAACAACTACCCCGACCGAAACCGTGCACATTTGAAACTTTCATTTCCTAAATTCAACGGAGACGATCCGACGGGCTGGATCTTCAAAGCTGAAAATACTTTGATTTCAACAATGTGGCTCCTGACCAACAAGTTCAACTTGCTTCCTTTCACCTTGAAGGTATAGCTCTCCAATGGCTTCGATGGCTGACCAAGTTCAGAGGTCCTTTAAATTGGAGCGAGCTAACCAAGGCCCTGTTGCTCCGCTTCGGCCCCACCGACTATGAGGATCCCTCGGAAGCTTTGACCCGCCTCAAACAAGCTTCAACAGTTGCTACTTATCAAGAAACCTTCGAGATGCTTTCACATCGGGTTGATGGGTTACCCGAAAACTACTTGATTGGATGTTTCATTGCGGGACTCCGTGACGACATACGACTAGATGTCAAACTCAAACAACCACGCACCTTAGCCGACACCATTGGAGCTGCCCGCCTAATTGAAGAGCGCAACTCTCTACAAAAAAAAAAAGGAGCAGTTACTTTCGTCCCCAAGTGGCAGCCTTTACCCCACGATCTGCTCCAAACAACACAGCCGGAGTTCTCGGATCCCCACCCACACCCAAGGTGGGTCAACCTTCGACCATCGCTCCAATACCATTCCGAAGAATTACCAGTCAAGAGGCACGAGAACGACGCGAAAAAGGGTTGTGCTACTATTGCGACGAGAAGTTTACTCCGGGTCACCGCTGTCAAAAACCCCAATTGTTTATGATAGAGGAATCACCATTACTCGACCCTACCAGTACCATGGATCCTCTTGAAGAACCCGATATAACAGAATCCCTTCCTGAAATCTCATTCCATGCAATAGCAGGGGCAGCACATCCTCAAACATTCCGAGTGGTAGGTAAATTGCAAAATAAAGCGGTGACAGTCCTCATTGATGGTGGGAGCACCCACAACTTCATTGATCAAGCCATAGTCACGAAGTTTGGGCTGAATGTCGCACGTGATCAAAAGTTGCAAGTCATGGTGGCTAATCGGGACAAAATCAATTGTGACGGGCGATGCCTTGGACTCACACTCCTCGTCCAAAACTTTCCTATTCAAGCTGATTTTTACGTGTTACCCGCAGCAGCATGTCAAGTGGTTTTGGGCGTTCAATGGTTAGCCACCCTTGGGCCGATTGAAACCGACTACAACAAGCTCACCATGTCTTTCCAGCAAGGAGGTAAACCTTGTATGTTCCAAGGCCTTAGGCAACCAACAGTCACCGCCTTAAGCGATAAGGAACTTCTCAACCTCAATGGCACCCCCTTATTTTTCCAAATCATCCCAACTCATGAAATTGCTTCAGTTAGTGACCACCCCGCTGATCTCGCCCAAGTTCTCACTGAATTTGAGCATGTCTTTGTTGTGCCCCATACCTTGCCACCAGTTCGAACCCATGATCACCACATTCCATTACAACCAAATCAAGAACCTGTGAGTGTCCGACCCTACCGATACCCTTATTATCAAAAGGCAAAAATTGAGAAGATGGTGAAGGAATTTCTTGACTCGGGTTTGATCCGTCCCAGTACCAGTCCATTTTCTTCACCGGTATTGCTCGTCAAAAAAGCTGATGGTGGTTGGCGGTTTTGTGTTGATTACAGAGCTCTCAACAATATTACCATCAAAGACAAATATCTGATCCCTGTCATCGACGAACTCCTTGACGAATTACATGGATCCCGGTATTTCTCCAAGCTCGATCTCTGTATCGGATACCATCAGATACGAGTTCAAGAGACTGATATTCATAAAACTGCTTTTCGGACACATGACGGACATTACGAATTTATTGTGATGCCCTTCGGGCTTACAAACGCCCCCTCCACCTTCCAGAGTTTGATGAATGACTTGTTGCAACCTTACTTACGGAGGTTCGTTCTAGTTTTTTTTTACGACATTTTGGTGTACAGCAAAAGTTGGGTCGACCATCTCGACCACCTCCGTGCAGTCCTTCAAGTTTTATCTATCAATCAATTGTTTGCCAAGAAATCCAAATGTTGTTTTGGCGTTTTACAGGTGGCATACTTGGGACATCTTATTTCCTTTGCAGGAGTAGCAGTTGATCCGGCCAAGATTAATTCAGTTCTCAAGTGGCCTATCCCCACTTCGGCAAGAGGAGTTCTTGGTTTCCTTGGATTAGCTGGCTACTATCGCAAATTTATCAGTGGGTTTGGAGGGATTGCTGCACCACTCACTCGTCTATTATCCAATGATGGGTTTCAATGGACTTCCGAGGCTGTCGTTGCCTTCTCCCAATTAAAGAAGGCGCTCACATCTCCACCAATCCTCTGCTTACCAGATTTCTCTCAATCCTTTGTGATCGAATGCGATGCTTGTGGAGTAGGCATCGAAGCTATTTTATCACAACAAGGCCAGCCAATTGCATACTTTAGTGAAGCTCTTAAACCCTCGGCCTTGACTTTATCAACATATGAGAAGGAGATGCTAGCAATAGTCAAAGCCACCCACAAATGGCGACCATATCTCATCAGCAAACCTTTCATCGTTCGCACGGATCAGAGAAGTTTAAAATATTTGTTGGAGCAACGGATCACAACGCCGGCTCAAACACGGTGGTTACCAAAAATTCTCAGGTATGATTATATCATTGAATACAAGAAAGGAAAAGAGAATTGTGGTGTTGATGCTCTCTCACGGGTTGGAGAGCTCAACTTCCATGCTGTGTCCTCGCCCATCGCTGACTGGTGGACCACACTCCAGCAAGAGGTAGCAACCGATCCATTCTATAATCAGCTGTTGGGCTCACTACCACCACAATATTCCTTACGGGATGGAGTGCTCTTCAAAAATGGGTGTATTTATTTGAGTCCCACTTCGCAGCTCATTCCTACCATTCTATCCACCCATCACTCTTCACCGGTTGGGGGACACTTTGGCTATCATAAAACATTGAGTCGCCTACGTGCAAGTTTCACCTAGCCTCACATGTGCACCGCGGTCAAAGACTTCATAAAAAATTGTGATGTCTGCAATGTTGCAAATCTGATAATACACGACCCGCCGGTTTATTACAACCGCTGCCCATACCCAATAAAATCTGGACTGATATCTCCATGGATTTTGTGGAAGGATTGCCATTATCCCGCGGCAAAAATGTCATCATGGTGGTGGTTGATCGCTTGTCCAAATATGCACACTTCCTTCCACTCAAACATCCATTTACTGCCCTCACAGTAGCTCAAGTCTTTCTCGAACAAATTGTCCGACTGCACGAAATGCCAGCATCTATTGTAAGTGATCGTGATAAAAATTTTATTAGTTTATTTTGGAAGACCTTATTTCGGTTGCAAGGGACAGCTCTCTGTATGAGCTCTAGTTATCATCCACAGACCAACGGTCAGACGGAAGTGGTTAATTGCACACTCGAGCAATGCCTCAAGTGTTTCACGCATGAACACCCAACCAAATGGACTGAATGGGTAGCATGGGCTGAATATAGTTACAACACTTCCATCCACTCATCCACCAAAATCTCCCCTTTTGAAGCAGTGTATGGTCAACCTCCTCCAACTCTCCTTTCTTACATTCCAGGCACAACAAAAGTTCAAGCCGTGGATGACCTTTTGCGCAGCCGTGATGACATTCTCCGTACCTTACGTCGGAATTTGACTGTTGCCCGTGACCGCATGAAGTCCCAAGCTGACCAACATCGTCGGGAAGTTGTTTTCGAGATTGGTGATTATGTCTACCTCAAACTTCAGCCGTACAGGCAGAAGACCGTAGCCGTCCGCAGCTCCATGAAGCTCTCACCTCGATTCTTTGGTCCTTACAAGATTCTTGCACGAGTCGGCCCAGTGGCTTACAAACTTGAATTACCGGTGGCTTCCCAAATCCATGACGTCTTTCATGTGAGTCTTTTAAAGAAACACATCGGCTCTGTCACTTCTGCCTCCCAGCGCCTGCCTCCCATCTCTGACGCAGCTGAAATTCTTCCTCAACCTGAAGCTGTGTTGGACACCCGTGTCATTCAAAAAGGCCTTTACCGACCCAAAACCGAGATTTTGGTTAAATGGATGGGTGGCCACTTGGGAAAATCGTTAGCGTTTTTTGAAAACCTATCCTGCTTTTATCCTTGCGGACAAGGATACTGTAAGGGGGGAGGAATGATATGTATTATTTCTCCATAAGACTGGGTCAAGCACCTGAGCATCTTCAGACTGAAGAATAGGACCTGAGCATCATCAGCCTGCCTCAAGAATAGGACTTAGTTGTAGTTTGTTTTCAATAAATGGTTGTAACTTCTTCCACATTTTGTGCTACAACCTGTTGCTATTTTTCAGTTGTTTCCCTTTGTAAATTCTCACTTGGCTTATAAATAGCCTAGGAGCTGTGGAATAAAGGTATGCAGAAAATAACTCCAGATTTCTTCCCTTCTTTGACCCTCTGTTTTTCTTCTTCTTGGCTAGCTATTAGCTCTCCTTATCAAATTACATAACAAAGTCTTAATAGCCACTAAATCCAACGAATACAAAATCAGGAAACACCGAAATTTAAACATTTACAAATGCAGTTGAACCAAAGCAGCAAATTTATTCAATGAAAACCAATCACTAAATTCATACCAGAGAAGAAGCCAATCACACAAATTTTCTCAGCAAATTTAAACGCACAGACAAACAACAAAACCGCGGCGATACAAATTTCAAGATAAAAGTCAAACAAGCAGCAGAAACAAGATCAGAGCAAACGAAAAAACTAACAGATTCTCCAAAAACACCAATCCGATCATACATACCGTAAGTCTCTCGCATCGCTTCTGATCTTCGTCCCGATCGACTTCACTTCCACTCACCTGCACCGAACCCACAGACGGCGAGTCTCGCAGCGGCAGTTCAACGATCGGCAAGGGCTTGTAAGACGAAGAAACAGTAGAACTAGAAGCAGAAGAAGAAGAAGAAGAGAGCAAAGGATGTCGAACGCCGATAAAGGAGAGAACTTGAGACATGGAAGGTGTGACCCTCACGATCTTAACGAAGACTTGGAAGAAGAACAGTAACCAGTTAATCAAAGCTCTCCAAATCGTTAGAGTTTCAGGACCAGCGCCCGCGCCGGAGAAAACATCGGCGGTGGCCTGAGTCAGCTCGGCCATCGCCTCACTGTAGATAGAGCGAGAGAGAGAGAGAGAGATTTGAATCGATAAAGGTGAGTGAGAAAGTACGAGCGGGATTGAATGATTGGAGAAGGAAGGGAGAAAGAAAGGAAGCGTAAAAGGCAACAGGAAAAAGGACAAGGCGATTGACGACGTTGCTTTCGTTGGTTTGTTGCTTTTAGCTTTGGGTTTGCCTTTTAGCTGGTGTTGATGCTTCTTTCTTGTAGCTCTTGATTGTCTAGACCAGGCGCCTTCCCATCTGATTCTCTGAACTGAACCGAGTGACACGGCAAGAAGCTTTCTTGGGGGTCCCACAGCTGTTTAATATTTACCAGGATAATTTAGGCAAAGCAAAAGCAAAAGCAAAATAGCCTTCCTCTTTTTTTAATCTCGTCAAAAAATAATAATAATAATAATAAATAATGCAGAAAAGGTGTTGAACCACTCAATCATGGTGTGAGTAATTAATTTTAACATTAATTAGTATTTATCATGTTTGAAATGGGAGCAATTGGTGACTAAATCATTTTATGATTATCTTCTAATTTTAACAACGATAATATATATATATTATTCATCACATTTTTTTTGAAAGATATTCATCACATATTGATATGGCAATGAAATGTATGTTCCGTTACCAATTAAATTCCACAAAAAAAAAGGTTTCATTGAAAAAAAAAAAGGCTTTTGGTGCAAGAAAATATCATATTATTATAGAACAATTTACGTACCTAGTACGTATGAGACTCCAATGTATTAATGGAATTAAGCATATTAAAAGATGACATGGATGAAATATCAATTGTTAAAATTCAGAATATCAAAAGATGGCATCAATAAAATATTAATTACACAATTACGTTGTTGGACCATATATCGAGCACTACGTAAGTCATGTTATTCTTGCCCAATAAAACGTAACACGTGCAACTCATGCCAGGTATATGTATCGGCCTGTTCTGGACAAAGACTATGAATCTATTCAATCGTACACACAGTATTAGCCTATGGTCGGTACTATCGCTCAGATTATTCACGATGTTTCTTAGGTCGGCACACCATATCATAGATCACCGACTACCATCTGTCGATCTTCTTACAGACCATGTCTTCAATATAAGCAGATAGAACGAAAGACTAAAGATCGGCATACCCACCTGTAGAGATCTCCGACTCTGAAACAAATGACGACAGAACACTTGATCAAGTAGTGATAAGGCGTGATCCACTGCGATGAGTTCGGGATCTACGTCTAACTCGACTCTAATAAGGCCTGAAATTCTACTAGTTCAACTAGAAGACTAATAAGTCATCCTAATCCTATAAAGATTGTACCAGATATTCCTAGTTCGATCATGAATCAAACATGCTCCCCCAACAGAATTTAAATTCTTAATTCTGTAACAACACTACTTCAAAGATCTCAAGCCCTCTCTATAAAAAGACTACAACCCCTAAGGGGGAGGTAAACAATTTTAAGTCATTCTCGACTTAGTTCAGTACTACTAAGCTCTGAACTAACTTAAACATCGTAGGGTCTTTGACCGACACCACATCGGTGTTTCTTATAATAGCTTGTATTCTCTTATTTTTCCTTTCTCGGATAATGAACCTCCAACGATTTCTCCAATACTCTGACAAGTTTTACATTAACACCTTCTTTCTACCTCATCGTCTACTAGTGTTGATCAAATCTTACATTAATCGTATGTCATGCATTAAATTTAAAATTCCTTGCCTAACCGCATCAAATCTTCTTCTAAGTACAAAAAAACTCATTGTATTTGATTTTACATAATTACAAAAAATATAATTATATAGTACAAAACAAATATCAAATAAATAATTTATGAGTCAAGTCAAATCAGGTGCGCCAAAAGTTGAAAAAAAAAAAATTAATTGAACAAGTAGAGTTACTTAAGCCGCACTCAAAATCCATTTTAGCTTTTAGAAAATGATTGACATGAAGGAAAATCACAGAAAGAATGTAGAAATATTATCATCAAGTAGCTCATTTGTTGGCATTCCTCAATTTTATGTGAATTATTTCAAAATTGGCTCATCTTAGTTTGAAAGTTTTGTTGAATTGATATGATGAATATCCATGATGATTAAGCGGTCTTGAAATTAATATATAATCATCCATTGTGTTTTGGAAACGAAAATACTACTTTATAGCTCAATGAATCTATTTATGGAGCTAGCATAGTTGTTGAACCACTTTATTCTCCATATTTTTCAGGTTTTTCTCTTTATATAGATAAGGGTAAGGGGATTACTTGATAGATTTCAATTAATTATATTCCAAATAACTTATCCAAACTTAGCATGTGTATGTATTTGGAGGCAATTTTAGATTATACAAGTTAGTAAACCCGTGAGCTATTTTAGTTTTTGTATTTTCTTTATAAATTTAAAGTAATTATTTATAATTATATAATTACTTATTAAAGTAGTATCAATAATAAATGTTGATATCATGTACAATAAAATTATATAATAAGTTTAATAAATAATAAAACTTTCATAAAGTATTTATGAAAAATAAACATTAGAATTGAAGTTTTATAAATAGGTAAAGATGTTGGGAAGGAGGTGATTAATATGAATAGGAGGAAAGAAAGAAATCAATTGAAATATATGAATCAAAGTCACTTTTATGTTTTTGTAGTTTAAAAATTAATGACTAAAATTATATACATAGGTAGATCAGACGCTGGGAAGGAGTGATTTGTAAAGGAAGAACAAATTAAATAAATTAATTGAGAGAGTAGTTATTGATAAATAAGAGTCAAATTGATAAAAGGACTCTAAAGGAAAGAAGAAGGAGACCCACGTCAAAAACTTAGGAAGAAGGAGTGCATTATTATTAATATATTTATAGATTAACCCATATTGTTTTTTCTCTCCTTTTCTTTGTTAAGACACATTGATCATTTTGTTTTGTAGCTTTCTCCTTTTCTCTTTAAGATTACTATAACTTGATTCACCTTTAATAGTTAACAATGTTGACTTTGAATGGACTTAACATAAATTATATTGTAAAATTAGTTGTTCAATTATACATGTTCAAATATTTAGTACAAACCTAGTATCACATGACACTGTTGACCCTTGGAATTTAACCATTTAAGTTATTAATCAAGAATTGTAACTGTTTTTTTTTAATACTGACACAAGGTTAGAAGATGCTGATACTAGAATCAAAGGAAGTCGAGATACTTCAGTAGGGTAAAAAAAGGCGAACACAATATAATATTTAAAATAAAAATATAAAATTATATCTAATTATCAATAAGTAAATTATAAACATTATAATAAGATATTATTATTTCAACTATAAAAAATGTACAACAAATAAAATTAACAATTTCATATCCGCTGCGACCATATGTTGGACATTGTAATTTTTTATTTTTTTCCAGTTACATTTTTGTAGTCAGGAAAACATTTACCAATAATAAATAATAATACTTATATAATGAACCTCAATGTCATTGTAAATCCAGCATTTACTTGCACTATGGTGAAATTATTCTTCTACAATATGATTATTACATTACCTTGTTAAGTTATTATAAATATTATGTTAAAATGTCTTAAAATTTTAAATCTAAATAATTATAAAATAGTAAAAACAGGTGCTTATTGCATCAGCTGTGATAATGTTTTTAAAATCGTAAGCAAAGGACTAAATGCATTTTTATTCTAAAATATGAAATCTCATTTAAGTTAATTGTTATTAAAATGAAGTTTATCATATATTTAATACATTGTACTAATAATTCAAAATAAGATAATTTTTGTTTTTGACAAATTAGTTGTAGAGCTACTACTATGGATGTTTTGTCTAATTTATAAAACATTTTATTCTAAAAGGAGATTTCATAAGATAGGAAGCATTGTTTTCAATATATGTAAATTATCAATAATGTACTTTAAAAGCACTTGAATTTGCAATCTAGAGAGAATGATTTTTTTTAACATTGTCTTTAATTATATTTGCATGTGGCCAATATTTAATTTAAGGTAATTACTCATATCTATAATTAAAATAGAATGCACGTGCCATTGAAGTACCTTTTTAATTTTTTATATTACTAATATGTACTCATGCATGGACGGTTTGATTTTGTTTAAAATATATATTTTTTATGATTATAAGACTCTGATGCAATTAATGAAATAGTTTATAATTATTATTAAATAGAGGAATCAACTCTTTTTAATATATAGCTAATTACTTCTTTTGGTATTAAATCAAGATTTTCAAAGGTTTTATAAACAAACAAAACTCAAAACAATCCATAATCAAATTTAAAATAACAAATACTACATAAAATAAGATTTTGTAATTTTTCAAACAATATTCAGTTATAAAAATTATCAATATATTAATTATAAAATTTGATTTAATTTTAAAAATTAATTATAAAATACATTTATTATAATTAATTAATATAAAGCCATGTATGGTGCATCACGCATGCTACACCAGGCAAAACAAAATCGTTTTTTCATCACCAACTTTGCACTGGACCCTGCCACGCGTCAGTAAACCAGAAAAACCTCTCCGTCCAATGCAAGTGGACCATTGGACCAGGAAACAGTACATGTGGCCTAAGGCAGTGGCCAACGTGTCCATTAACATTACCGGGCCCTGGACCAGCCAATCATCCTCACCACGTGTACCACAGCACTCAAAACCACTAGAATCCCAAAACAACTCCGCCCATACGATATCTTTCCTCACCAACCCCCAAAAACCAGATGTACGGTCAATGATACTTCTTCTATACTGGGCCCAGAACTGGGCTTTATGGACCCGGACCCACTCTTTAAGCCCGACTTTATAGTCTTCTTTCTTTCTTTCTTTCTTGCAGAGCGGCTCCGGTTAGAGAAAGAGACCAACGAAGAAGAAGAAGAAAGAGAGCTGTGGTTTGGGCAACAATGGGAGTGGATTACTACAAGGTTCTTCAAGTGGACCCAAACGCGAAAGACGACGACTTGAAGAAAGCATATCGGAAACTCGCGATGAAATGGCATCCTGATAAGAACCCTAACAACAAGAAAGAAGCGGAAGCCAAATTCAAACAAATCTCCGAAGCTTACGATGTAAAAATTTCACTTATATTTCTTTCGATTTCTCAATCTTTCTTTGTTCCTCTTTGATCAACGATCAATTTCCGGTTTTTTAGGTTCTGAGTGATCCTCAGAAGCGAGCAGTGTACGATCAGTTCGGTGAAGAGGGGTTGAAGGGGCAGGTGCCGCCGCCGGGAGCGGGGGCAGGGGGGTTCGCCGGAGGATCTTCGAACGGAGGATATGGAGGGACGACGTTCCAGTTCAATCCGAGGAGCGCCGACGACATTTTCTCGGAGTTTTTCGGGTTTACGAGCCCGTTTGGTGGAATTGGAGATATGGGAGGGTCTCGTTCCCGGAGCACGCTCTCCCCGGAGGAAATCTTTGCTTCGTTGAGGAGTGGAGGCGGCGAGAGCTCTGGCAATGCGCCGAGGAAGTCTGCGCCGATCGAGCGAACGCTGATTTGCAGTTTGGAGGATTTGTATAAGGGGACGACAAAGAAGATGAAGATTTCACGGAACGTTATCGATCCCATTGGGTGAGTTTTTCTACTTTGGGGGTTTATAGATATTGTGAAAGTTCTGCTGATTTGATGAGTGATAAGGGCTAACTTGATTTTGTGCTTTGTTGTTTGTCTGGTTGTGAGATTTATTTTCGGGGAGAATGAATGACATTGTTTCTATTGATTGAAAATTTGCATTAATTTGGTCCAATTAGTGGCATTGCTTATGTTTGGGAGCTACCATGTTTTTATTGAACTGAATCTGTTTATAGTTTCCTTTTTGTCGAGTTTCTGTTGTCAAGATTGCTTCTAGTGTACTGCATGGTACTTATTATGGATTTTCTATGACAGTTGTTTTTTTTTTTTTCTAAGAATTTCTGTTATCTTGTGTTTGCATTGTCTGGCTTCATACCGCGTTTATGGATGGTCATTTGACAATCATAGACATGGTTATTGCTAAATAGCTAATTATTTGTTGGGTAAGGCAGATTGGTGGTGCATCAACATCTTCAAATATTTTTCTCCTTAAGAAAAATTGTTGAAAAAACTGCAGTGTGGAGAGAGCCGGGAAATTCATATATTTTTTCCTTAACTAATAAAAGGTGTTGATGATTATTTTTTTATTTAAAGAGGAAAGGATGCGTACATAAGATTTAAGAAGGTCAAGACCTGCCGAGAGAGCCAACATGGAGTTGGTAAAAATGTGGCTTTGGAACGCAAAGGTTCTTGGTTCAATTCTTGTCACTGCCCCACCCTAGGGGATGAAGGAGATTAATGGGTAAGGAATGGGCCTGATGCCTCCTCAAGAGTGTCGTAGGGTGACGGAGCTGGTTATACAACTAACAAGGGAAAGAACAAGGAAAAAATAATTCATATCTTTGATTTCCTTTTATCATTGTATTTTCTTAATTCTTTATCTGTTAAGTTCTGTCAATATTGTAGTTTATTAACCCATGTTGGCATTTAACTCCTGAAAGGTCTAGAAGGGGATTTGAATCTATCAAAATAAAAGGCTTTAAAGTTTGTAATGAACAATTTAAATCTTCTTTCATGCATTCGAAGTTTCTTCTTGTTTGGAAAATAACCCCAATGATGGAGAGCCAAAAGTCGCCGTAAAGCCTGCCCCCTTTCCTATCCAAAGAAATAGCAAAGAAAAGAAAAAATAAATAAAAATTGGTTGCTTGTGAAGAAAATGGTTCCCTTGCTTTTGGTTAAGCTTGACTTAGGATATTGTTCATTCAACGGGAGTTGCCTTATGTGCGCTTGTTCCATGATTCTCAGAGTCTTGAATGGAATGAACCTAAAACACTGAGGGAATACCAAATAGAATCAGGATTTATGTTGATAAAAAGTATGATTTATCATTGAATTCCATGCATGTTGTGTTAGTTTGTGTGAAATGTAGGTATTTATAGGTACATAAAATCAACTATAGTATTTATAAAGCCAAAATGTCTTAATGACGGTGTTTCGCTTTTTCCACTAATTCCCAAATTACCCTTAATTCTCAAGAGTTTAACTCGATTCAGTTTTTGTTTTTATATGCATTTTAAGGGTAATTTAGTAAAAAAATCATCAAAAGTATATAACTTTTAAACTTTTAAGGTCGTTGATTCCTTTTTTCACTCATCTTTATACCTATTTATCAGGGACGGTTACACCACTTCCCCAAATGGTCCATATCTTACTGTAGGATGCCTTTGAACCAGCGGTTTAGATCCAACTGTTGCACTCATTCCACCTTAATATATAAAATCTTTTCCTCCTTTTGTAATCTCTTGAAATTTCTATTTGCTCTATTAGCTTTAACATCTATAAGGTATAATTACTTTTACACGTTCCCTATTCTTTTCTCTTCTTTATTTTTTACTATCACCTATATTTATATTAATGCAGCCAGTTTTAATATTATTATTTATTATACTTAACTTTATTTTTTTTAATTATTTTCTATTAAGCATTGGCTCCAACCCTAGCATTAGTTTTCAACATTAACATAATTATATTAGAAACTTTCATTTTTGAATCATATTAGGAAAAGAATTTATACTTATGTAAATTTTTATATAACTATTAAATCTATTTCATCACTTGCAGCGCATGTGCAGTGGACTAGTTGCTATAATGTAAAAATGTATAGAAACTCTAATCAATAGCTACAAATTCTATCATTGATATAAAGTCACATACATTAATGGAAACTTAAATTTGAAGGTTGAGGCATCATAATTGGCAATTATAATATGCCTGATATATATTTTACTTTTTTCCATGGCTTGGACCTTTATTTTAAAAATAAAATAAAATAAAAAGTCTGAGAATCATTATGTTAATGAAGCTTTTATTCTTTGGAACGATTAGTTCAGTTGTAATATGTCGTTGATTTGGAAATTCGGAAACTAGGAGACGTGCTCGTTTGTTGAAATTGTTGGAAAAGTTGGTGAGACAAGCATTTGTGAAGAAAAGATGGAAGAGTTGTCTTCCAAATTAATAGGGCAGCTCAATGCACAAAGCTCTCGTCTATGCAGGGTCCTAGGAAGGGTTCGACCACTTTGGGTCTATTGTATACAGCCTTACCCTGCATGACTCAAACCCGTGACCACTTGGTCACACGATGACAACTTTTACTGTTGCACCAAGGCTCTCCTTCAATTATCTTCTAAATTGATAGCTAAAAGTCTGAAGGAGCTTACATGGTTGTAGAAGGTGTTTGTAGAGTAAGGTGCACATTTTTTGGCAGTGAAATGTTATAAAAGTTGAAAGATTGCTCATAACATGGAGGCTACTTAGGCCACTAGACCATGTGGCACTTTCATAAAGATGTGATCACAGATAGCTTTGTGATTGAGATTTTTAACATTAAATAAGAGCTAGATGAAAGGGGGAAAACTATTATAGCATTAGCACCTCAATAAGGTGACAAGAGACAGATATAGCTAAAAGTAACACCAATGCTGGTAAAAAAATCTATGTGAGAGAGTCATGAATTCAATCAATTTTTGTCGTTGTTTTCTTCTGTTGTGGTGGTCCTGGAGGATTTACTGTATGTCAAGAATGAGAAAGAAGGATGAATCTTGATATGATGTTTCTGAGATAGATATGTAAAATTGATGAGATATATTAGTGTCAAAAAATGGAGTTTAAGTAGATGTGTTGACATTATTAACAATTTACATTACAAAATGGTGTTTAGTATAGTTATTGTATTCATACCTTGATTGAGTATTGAACTGGTTCGGACAAGTTCAAAGTCAACTACTGGGCAAATTGGGTTTTAGAAATAATAAATAAATGAGAAATGAAGGAAAATTAGTAGTATCCAAAATTTAAAGTTGCCAAGCATTCATTGAAATAAATGTAGCATTTAAAAAAGAAGAAGCATTTGTAAGTAAAAAAAGAGTATTCAAAGCCATAACCTACATTGTGATTGAGTTACCTTACATATTGTGCACAAGGCTTAAAAGTAGTTGAGCACCAAATGAAAGGATTAGAAGGTCATTGTTTATGAAGATAATCTAATCACTGAAACTCATAATAAGATACCTAAATTACTGTTAGACTATTTAAATTTCTCTTGTTTACAATAAAACCAATGAGAAGAAGGTGAGAGAATTCTTGAGCCGGGGGATCTTATCTTAAAATGTTTGGTTTCCAATTTTTACAAATCAGTTGGTTGAGCTGAATTTATGTCAATTTTATTACTTATTTGTTTACTTAATTATTATTTTGCTTTTGAACAGTTGCTGCTAGGCTTTTTGAACCATTTTTCTTGTAGGGGTGACAGTGAAGCCACTTCAATTGGTTGGTTCAACTCAGATTTTGTAGCTATGCTATATAGTAGTGCTCAATGATGAGACCAAAGAGTCTCCGGAATGTAATAAGCTTACATTATAGATTGGCCCTTCATCCAAGGACTAAAAATTAGCCGAATTTCGGCGAAATTAGCCGAATTTTTTCGGTTTTTTTACCATCGAAGCGAAAAGTGGGATGTAAAATAAAAAATGCAAAAATTCGCTAAATAATTCGATAAACTTTGACAACTTCGACGAAATTCGATAAACTTCGACAAAAGTTTAGTTTTTCAATAAAAAAATGCAAAAATTCGAGCAAAAATTCGATAAAATTTGACAAAATTCGATGAAATTAGACAGAGAAGTAAAAAAGATGTTACTTCACCAATAAAAAACAAAAAAACACTAATAATTATGTATTATTTTCAACTTCATCAACCAACATAACAATATAAATTTTAAAAATAATTTAACAAGTTAGCATGGGATATGCTTTACCAAAAAAAAGAAAAAGAAAAAGAAAAGAAGCAAAACAAATAAATAGTTAAAATCGAAATAAAATAAAAACTTAAAAATAAATTAAAAGATTTCCTAAAGTCATCTTTTTTTAGTTAACTCTTATGAAACAAGATTAATAAACAACACATTCAAATAATAAACTAATAAATTAAGCATGATAGAATTCAAACTAGTAAAGTATATGGTCGAGAAGCAAGCCACCACAAAATTAAATATCAAAATAAAGAAAACAAATTAAGACCAAAAGCCGTCATTCAAATTCATCAACTCACTTAACAATATTGATTTTGTTAGGTCGCTTATTGATATTTTTATGTATTAAAAGTGTCTATTTATATTAGTTTTTAGCTTATACTACAATAAATTTAGATATTTAAGCATATATGCAAAAATTCTCTAAACTTCTCTAATTTAGCAAATTTTTACAAAAATTCTCCATGTCGAATTAAACTTCTCCGAATTAATTCTGATTTTTGAAGGTCGAAGTTTAGGGCGAAATCGAAGTTTCGTACCTTGCCTTCATCTAGTTCTAGTTTTAGTTGGGGGATGCATTCTCAGCTCATGTAATGGGCCTGATGGATATCTTTACCTTTGTGACTTTAGGAATTTCTAAATATAATGATGTACCTAACAAGAAAAAAAAAAAAATTATAGTGTCAAGGACTGCTTGTCTTTGTGTAAATCATTGGTGATTGATGTACATCAGACCTTATTAATACAATACACATACTTATGTTTCTTGTCAAAAAAAAAACTTAATAAGAAAAATTGAATGATTTTATAAGGTAACCAGGGAGTGTAATAACTATATGTGAAAATATTTAATAATGGATCTGTTTGTAATGATCTTGACGACAGTTTTTAGTGATTCTATTTTTGTTGTAAACACGCTTAATTTTGATAATCTAAACAAGAAACCAAAAACATTTTAGAAGAGGAAGACGGGTGGACAAATAAGGTCGATTGCAATAAACCAAATTAAATGACGGTGACCCAAGGCATGCTTGCAGATTCTTTAACCCAATGATCCATGAGATGTTAAAGAAATTCTTAGATTGAGATAGAAAGCTGCCTTCCACATCTCAATAATATAGAGTTGATAATCATTTTGAGGATTTGATGCTGACGTTCCATCTTCTTAATCATGGTATATTGGTATTGATGAAGTAGTTATTGATAAGCAGTTCTTTGATCCCAGTTTTATTTATTTATTTTTAATTTTTGTTGAAGATGCAGTCTGGTTTGATCACCTGTAAGTTGTAACTAGAGGACTGGTGGTTACTGGTTAGAACTGCATAGGGGTCATTGTGGTGTCCAGGTACGATAAATAGACAGAGCATATGGCTTGAGAAATAGAAATAAATATTTGGCTTATTTCATCACATAAAACAAATATGTTCATTCCACATATAACAATAGGGTATGATCGTGGATGTGTGTAAAATCATGTATAAAGTTAACTACTAATAGCAAGTAATGAGAAATCAATTTAATTCAGAAAATATTTCAATTTCTATGTAGTTGGAAAATAAAAATATATAAAAATTCAACAAAAAATTGAATTAAAATATAAAATTAATTTGAAAAAAATGGGGAAAACCCAGAAAAATTCAAGAAAATAAAAAAAATCCAAACATTTGAAAAATTTGAAGTTTAATTTTAAAAAAATTAATGTAAGTAGAAATTAATTTGTTCTCTCTTACTCTATGTATATTTTAAACATTATTTTGGATCTGATGAAAATAATAAATAAATAAGTTACATCTAAACAACTAAACTTAACATTTTAAAATTTTATTTACTTAAAATGGTTTAAAAATAATAAAATTCTAAAGACAATCTTAAAATATGTTTCTAATTTTGAAACATGACTAAATATCTAGGGGCTTGTTTGGTATATAAATTTAAAAATTGTTTTCATAATAAGTTTATAAAAAGCTCTTTTTAGAGTTTACTTTTAGAAAATCACAAAAAAAAAACTTTTTGTTGTTTTTTTTTCCTCAACAAACACATTTTCAATAAAAAAAAATCTGTTATTAAATTGCTTACCAAAACGGGCCCTAAAGAATTTATTCAGATTTTTCAATCAATTAATATTTCTTAACTTCTTATAAAATTTTTATTGCAATGATATGAAGAAACAAACAAATTACTTTTTAGGTGCATACAAATATAAATTCTTTAGCCAAGTTTACTTTTAGTACCTAAAAATTCAAATACGAACAAATTAGTTTGCAAACTAAATATTCCTTTGAAAGTTGTAGATCCAAATAGTGCTATGTTAAAATATCCGCTCATCCTCTATAAAAGGCAACCAATTGGATTCCAACTCTTTTATTTAAATTTTCGTTACGACAATAATAAATCATTTACCTAAAAAAGAAAAAAAATCAGATACTTAAATGGACTCATAATTTCTTGAATATGCTAAAAATGTTTTTCAAACTTATATTCGTATGTCTACATAAAATAGAATAAACTTATATTATGTGCAGTTTTTGAGCATTGTCGATGCTGTAAAACAGATTCAATCCCATTATATTAACGCTTTCACGTGTTATAAATGTATAATCATGTTTGTTTTAGTGACTGTTATTGTTACAATATTTGTCAATCATTTTGACATATAAACAATAATTCTATAAACTTCTCTAAGTCGGCCAATCTTGACCATGGTCAATTTGGCATATTCCTGGCTACCACCTAGCTGAGTTGTGGAACTTCGGGCTGGTTCCTACGTTCCCTAGATGATGTCAAACTGTCAAAGGCACAAGTGTTAGGTGTCTCCTCAACAGAAATTTGTTTTATAATGTGGTTTTAATCTCTCATTTTTGGAAATATTGTTAATTTCTAAATTTAATTTATTTTCATTAGACTCTATGTCAGATGTTAGAACCAATAGAAGAGGAGGTAGAATTTCTGGATGATTACTAACATTCAAATGGAGAAATTGTGAAAATAGAAATATAAGAGAAGACTCGGTGAATATTTAAATTCAAGAGATGCCAAGGAATGTAAATTTTGGTATTTAGGCTTAATTATTCATCAGAAAGGAGAAATAAGATATTATATCAATCACAAAATTAAACTAGCTTGGGTTAAGCAGGAAATGCTTTTGGAAATTATGTGATCAAGGCAACTAACTAAAGTTGAAAGAAGAATCTTATAAGATTGCTATTGGGTAGTTAGTCATTTTGGCCTTCACTCTCTAACCAAATTGGATTTGTATTTGATAGGAACTAATTTTTCGGTTGATCTTTTGGGCCTGGTTTTTGTGGCCCAAAAATCAGTTGAAAAATTAAATATGAGCTTAGAAGGCAAGGGACAAGATTGTAGTTTTTCAAAATTGGGTAGGGCATGACTGTCTTTTCATTGCACTTACTTTTCTCTCCTCCACTCTCTTTTTCTTCCCATTCTCTAGTCACTTTATGCCAAGTACAAACTACTCTTCTTTTTTCTCCCTCTGCCCTCCCAAATGCAAGCCACACCCACCCTTGATGTAGAACACTTGGACTCTATCTTTGGAACTTCAGCAGTAAGTTTCTCCTCCTTTCCATTCCATAAAAGGCACACACAAGCAACGTAAGCAATCAAATTGATTGGACTTGAGCATTTCTGATTTATCAGTTTGATTAGTTATGCCTATTTTAAAGGTCGAGTCAAGTTCAAACAATTGGTGGCCTACACCACCTAACACAAGTTGTTGAATTGATTGGGATTTTTGCTCAAGTATAATAATTGAACCTGGTGTGCACCCTTAAAACTGTGTAGATCTATGGGCATCAATTATTTAATATTATTTTGATATAATATTCTTGCTAATAGGTATGTAGTTTTATTTTGAAATAATATTCTTGTCAACTACTTGGAGCATCGTTCAACAATTCTCCAAAATTCGGTGAACTTCCATGAATTTTTTTCCTTTTTTTTTACCACCAAAGTGCAAAGTGGATGTAAAATAAAATATGCAAAAATTCGTTGAAATAATTCAATTAAATTTGAAAAATTCGATAAACTTCGATAAAATTTTTATTTTTCAATTCAAAAATGCAAAAAATGGACAAAAAATTCGATAAAATTCAACAAAATTCGATGAAATTCAACGGAGAAGTAAAAAAATGTTATTTCATCAATAGAAAACAAAAAAAATACCAATTATTATGTATTATTTTCAACTTCATCAACCAACATAACAATATAAATTTTAAAAAATAATTTAAGAAGCTAACAAATTATGTAGTTTATGGAATATGCTTTACCAAAAAGAGAATAAAATAAGTAAATAAATAAAGTTGAAATAAGATAAAAACTTAAAAATAAATCAGAAGAGTTCCCAAGCCATCTTCTTTTAGTTAACTCTTATAAAACAAGATTAAAAAACAATACATTTAAATAATAAACTAATAAATTAAGTACGGTAGAATTCAAACTAGCAAAATATATGTCGAGAAGCAAGCCACCACAAAATTAAATATCAAAACAAAGAAAAGGAATTAAGACCAAAAGCTACCCTTTCAAATTCATCAACCCACTTAACAAGATTAATTTTGTTAGGTCACTTATTGGTATTTTTATGTATTAAAAGTGTCTATTTATATTAGTTTTTAGTTTATACTACAATAAATCTAGATATTTAAGCATATATGCAAAAATTCTCTAAAATTATCTAATTTAGCGAATTTTTACAAAAATTCTCTATGCCGAATTAAACTTCTCAGAATTAATTCTAATTTTTAAGTGATTGAAGTCAAGTTGAAATCGAATTTTCGGTCCTTGACTTGGAGAAATAATCATTTGTGATGTTAAGAAGTTGATAAGGTCATGTTAATATTTCTTGCTCTTCTTTAGGATTTGTTGCTGAATGACCACTTTCTTCTATTTGATTGTTTGAGAAATTGCCTCTCTCGGGAAACCAAATGTAAACTTTGATATTTGATCTTTTAAGTAAACATTTATTTTCTTGCTTTTCTTCTTGGGAATAACTTATGTGACATGCCCGTAGTTTTTTCTTAGTGTCTTATTTGCTTCATATTTAATTGACTACTTGATTAGTTGTTGTCGTTATTGTTGTTTATTATTACTATTTTTTAGCTGAATGTAAGAATCATGTTCTTGTAGCCGGCCACTGTAGCTGGGAAAAGGTTTTGTTGAATTGAGTCAAGTTGAATTGTATTATTCATCAATATAAAAGATCATTAAGAGTTTAAAACCTAAAAAAAATAGCTTCTCATTGTAGAACAATCAACTGAAAGAATGACCTTCAAGTCCTCACTTATTGTGGAACACTTGAGTAGCATTGAGTTTGGAGAACATGTAATGAAACTGCTGCTTTAACCATGAAGGACTTCTATTCCTGTCCAACTGAATTTACTTAACAATCATGAATGTGAACATTATCCACAGCTTGTTCTGTCTCATTGATAATGCTTCGTTACGTCAGCCTTGTAAGTGAGATCTTTTAGTGATCAGAAAACATAAATAGTTTACATTTTATTTTTTGAGAAGAAACGAAGACTGTTATAATAATATTAATAACGTGAAAAGGTACAAGCAAAATGAGCATAAGGGATGCCCAGAAAAAGATAACAGACTATCCCATCTAAACCATACACCAGATACAACAACGCTTAACTAAGACCAAAACAAACAGAGGCATCAAAGCATCATTGCATCCCAACTCCTATACCATTCAGCAAAAGAAAAGCCAGCTCCTAACTTTGAAGAACAAATCCATCTGGCCGCAACAGTCTTAGAATCCTCCATAACCTCGGCAGCATCTCTGCAACCATCCCTGAAAATTCTGTTATTCCTCTCCCCCCAAATAGCCCACAGCACAACAATAGACACAATGCATCCAATATCCTTCCATCTCCTAGGGAACCCAGCAGCATGATTAAACATAAAACAATTATCACAAGATAATGGTGGCACAAACTTCCCAGGGAGCACTCTCTCCCAATCTTGCCAAGCCTGCATGGCAAACGAGCACCTAAAAAACATACGGTCACATGACTCATGATCGTTAAAGCAGAGCACCCAACACTGAGGGGATAAACAGGAAAAAGGCAACCGTTTTTTCAAAAGGTCCTGGGTGCAAATTTTGTTGAGGGCCACAAGCCAGCCGAACACCTTAATTCTATTTGGAATTGGAGCTTTCCAAATGTAGTGACAACAAGGGGGGGCCAGGGGATTGGGAAGGTCTGTGAGAAAGTTGAAAAAAGATTGACAAGAGTAAGTTTCGGAAATATCAAGGGACCAAAGGAAACTATCATCCAAAGAGGGGGAAAAGCGGACAACATTAATACGAGATAACATAGGAGCAATTTCAGCCACCTCCCTAGGGGTTAGATTTCTTGGAAAGTGAAGATTCCAAGAAGGTTGCTCCAGAGGATTAAAAGGAAAATGTGTCAGGAAGTGGGAAATAGGAATGTTGGGGCTGTTGGAAAGACGGAACCGATGGGGAAAGGAGTGGGCAAGGGGATCTTCTCCACACCAACAATCTTCCCAAAAGCGTATAGAGAGGCCATTCCCTAATTTGGGTTGGATATGCGGAAGGAAGGGTGGGTAAAGGCTAGAGATGTGTTTCCATGGACTCCTATGAGTGGCATAGTTAGCAAGGCCAGATTCCCTTCCTGAAGATGAACGCCCGTATTTGCTTCTAAGTACGTGGACCCATAATCCACAACCACTTAGCTCCAAGGACTGTGTTCCTTAACTTAATATTACCGATGCCAAGACCTCCAAGAGGTTGAGGCAATTGAACCATTTTCCACTTAACCAGGTGGAAACTCCTCCCATCATTTGCTCCCTTCCAACAGAAGTAGCGCATGAGACGTTCAAGTTTGGAGATAATTGCAGCTGGAATTTTAAAGAGAGACATGTAATAATTTGGCATGGCCATGAGAACCGACTTAATTAACACCAACCTTCCCCCTCTAGATAAGAAGCTTCTTCTCCACCCACTAAGTCTCTTCTCCACCTTAGACACAACCGGGTCCCAAAAATGAGCATTTAAAGGATTACCTCCTAGAGGTAAGCCGAGGTATGAAAAAAGCCAACTTCCTACATCACAACCAATCTTGTTAACAATGCGAGCAACATCCATAGGATCCATATTAATGCTAACTAAGTGACTCTTGGCCAAATTGATTCTCAACCCAAAGATCTTACAAAAACAATTAAGAACCTCCATCGTTTGCAAGACATTCAGCTCATTCCCCTGAAGAAGAAAGAGAGTTTCATTTGCATATTGGAGGTGGGAAACCTCCACCCTTTCCTTGCCAATGGGGAAGCCTTGAACAAGATTACCTTGAGAGGCCTTCTGGACAAGGCTTCCCAAAATGTCGGCAACTAGAATGAAGAGAAATGGGGATAAAGTATTGCTTTGCCGAAGCCCCCTGCTGGCGTTGAATTTGACCCTCGGTCTACCATTTATGATGACAGAATAAGACATTGAGCTAATGCAACCATAAATCCAACTTCTCCATTTATCCCCCATACCCTTATTGAGCATAACATGATCAAGAAAGTCCCAGTCAACCATGTCATAGGCTTTGGCGAAGTTTGCTTTAACGATCACCCCTGATTTCTTCAGACTTCGATACTCTTCCACCGCCTCATTTGCAATGAGAACCGGACGTCCAAGATCTGCCTATCCTAGACGAAAGCTGACTGAGAAGCACCAATGGTAGTATGGAGAACAGTCCACAACCTGTTGGCCAAAACTTTTGCAATGATTTTGTACAAGCTTGAGACCAAACTAATGAGCTGATAATCAGTGACTTTTGTGAAGTTAATCTTTTTCGGAATAAGACAGATGTAGGTATCGTTTGTCATTTTGTTGATGATGCCATGCTCGTGAAAGTCCTCCAAAACCTTCATAATGTCACTCTTGACCGTGTTCCAAGATTTATGATAGAACAACATAGTGAAGCCGTCTGGACCCGGAACCCTGCTACCATCGCAATCGAAAACAACATTTTTTATCTCCTCCTCAAACAGTCTTTCTAAGAAAGCGCTATCAGCGCTGTTTTAGTTGGTCTCCAATCAGTGCCTTCAATGCCCCAATAGTCATTCTCTTGGGTCGCATACAAATTTTTGTAAAACTGCATGATTTCACTTACCACACCCTCTTCGTCTTCAATAATGCTGTTGTCATCTAATTCAAGCTTGGAGATACAATTTTTTGCCCTTCTATGACTTAGGATTCGATGAAAGAATTTTGAATTTGCATCCCCTTCCTTAAGCCATTCAATTTTTGCCTTTTGGAAAGCTTGCCAGTCTTCGATCAAGGTAACTTTGGCATACTCAATCTTGGCTTTCCTCTTTTCCAAAGCAAGAGTTTCATTCCACCCTAGCAGCCCTCTTTCTCATCAAGATTATTCATGAGATCTTCCAAGCCTTTTTTCCTATCTTTGACGGAACCAAAAACAGGCGCATTCCATTGCTTGAGATGAAGTTTAACTCTGTCAATTTTAACATGAATTGATAACCAACATGGCCACAAGCTGTGGAAGAGTTCCACCAAGTCTGCGCATTACACTGAAAATCCATGTGATCAGTCCAGAAATTTTCAAATCTGAAAGGTGTTGGACCCCACGAAACAACTTTCGTGTCAAGAACAATGGGATGATGATCAGAAGTTAGCCTCGCCGCCATTTCTTGCCTGAAGTAAGGAAATATGGAACCACTTCTCACCATAAATAGTTTACGTATGAATGAAAGAAAAAAAAAGTTCTCTGTAACATCGTAAGCTAAGAAAATATTATCTCCTAGAAAAAACCATCAGGTCTTAAGACTCATAGCACCTTAATCACGATCAAGATTCATTAAGGATGTAAAGGCTAAGAGCTAATATTCTTCAAATGGTGTTTTTGTCTAATTCCGAATGTCGAAAGAAATATGTTCAAAGTCTTGGCCATTCGGGATTGCTATAAAAGAACATTCCCTGAGTACACTTTTGAAAAGTAGATCATAATCAATTTCTAACAACCTCTTCATAAATTCTCAACTTAGAAATGGTGTTGGGTGTTGGCCCAGGAATGTCCAAGAGGGGGGTGAATTAGACAACGATGAAGGTTTTAAGTTTTAATAAAAAATGATTTACGGTTGAAACAAAGTAATGACAATTAATAGACATAGACAGTAAAGAGCAGTAAAACATTAGAGTGCACACAGATTTAGAGTGGTTCCGCTCCTGCCTACCTCCATTACCTAATCTCTCTGATTAGGATTTTGTTGAAACTTCACTATCGAATCGTCTTACGGGTGAGGATCAAACCGTTACACCTTTTCTCAATTTCACAGGCTTAAGAACAACCATTAACCACTTGAGCAACACTTGCGTAACCTTGTGACATACACAGTCACTAGTATAAATCAAACACAAGTTTGATTCCTTCGATGGATTTGAAAGATGTATGAAGTTGAATCAATAAATCCGGAAGGTAAGTATGTATCAAAGTATTTTCGCAGTAAAAAGAACAGACTAACTTTCAAAGAGTTTGCGCAAAAGATTTTTCAATCTTGTTTCTTGTATATGTTTTGTCAACGGTTCAAAGTGTGATACTTATAGAAGATTCCTTTGATTTTTAGATTTTCAAAGAGTTTTGGCACTTGATTTGAATTTCAAGATCAATGGTCAAATTGTTTCATGAAAAAGTAAACATTCAGACTATTCAAGAAAACTGAAACCTCTGTGCAATCACGAAAATAGAAAGAATCAGACAGTGCACAGTTTGATAGTCTTTTTCAAAAATTCTGACAGTGTCGCATTAGCGTCCTGAAGGAGCATCAGCGTCTTGAATTTCACTATTCTGAAAAATAAACTTTTTGTCAACTTGTTCAAGGAGGGCGCTAATACTGCGTTAGCGTCCTGATGGGCTTATTTTCTCGAAACCTAGAAATTCAGGGAGGGCGCTAATGCTACATTAACGTCCTGATGGGCTTCTGCTGGTTTTTTCAGGTTAGTTCGATGAGGGCGCTAATACTCGATCAACGTCCTGCTTTGAACAATGAACATTCAAACCCAGAAACCATCAGCGCCCTGATGGTCTATCAATGTCTTACAGTGTTGGCTTGATATTAAGTGACTAGCCACTGCATCAGCGCTCTGATGGCCCATCAACGTCCTGAAAGACAATGAAAAACAGTTTCTCAAGAAATTTGATTTTCTAATACTCAATTAAATCAAACCAACACTTGAGCTTTTTGGATCAAATCAAACATTTTGAAATCATGCAAATGTTCCAAAGATTAAGCCGAAAAACCTTCGAATTAAATTGATTAAAACGATTTTCTTCAAAATCGAAAAGCTTTTGAAAACTTATGAAAAATCATGATAAATTTATGAAGTGAATGATTTGCTGAATCAGATGATGGCTGGCATTCTACAAGCCTAAATCATTCTAGAACATGAAATTAAATTCTTGAGTAAACATAGTCTTCATCTTGATCACGAACTTGACTTCCTTTCCACCATGCTTTTGAGAAAATTATCCATGCATCATCATGTATACAATATACATAGAATGTGGTTTGTAATCATCAAAATGTCTTTTCTCATTCAGGACATGAGGGTTATTGAAATAACATTGGATACATTTGCAATTTGTTGGGAATTTTTTTTTTTTGCTTAGAAGTTTGTGTCTCAATCTTTTTATTTGTCATGTTCTTGCAGCTGCTTAATCACTTTCATATGGATGCAAAATATTCATCTAACAACTTTGCATCTTGAAATCCCCAACCCTCCTAAACCTCTCTTTGATCCAGATATGGATCTTCACCTGTATTTGTCATGTTCTTGCAGCTGCTTAATCACTCTCATATGGATGCAAAATATTCATCTAACAACTTCGCATCTTGAAATCCCAACCCTCCTAAACCTCTCTTTGATCCTGGTATGGATCTTCACCTGATAATGTTACAACTGTCCAAAATTTCTCTTATATTAAGCTATTCATCTTATTTTTCCCGCTTGATCTTCACCTGAAAATGTAATTAAGCTGACAATAAGTAGAAGGAACCCAGCTTTTCTTTAACCTTGCGTCTATTGATGGCACCAGAACACGTTACCTCTACATGTTACCTCTACTCTAAGAGAGGAGAAGAATAAGATGCCTTGGCAGCTCCCTCCCACAATTTCCAGAATGATGGGTGCTTGATATTTTGGAAAGATTTGAGATTCTGATTGTAATAGTTTGGACCAATGTTCCATCCGTTTTGTACTATGTCACATCTTGAATCAAAATTGATTTGTTTTGGGGTAGGTTAGGCCATATATCTTTGTGGAATTGGACTTATAATTTTTGCCAATTCAGGTTGAGGCACTATTTATGCCAATTTGTGACATAAACCACTTTTTAAAGATACATATTTTTTTGCTTATTATGAAAGCTATCTTAATTGCTTGAACCGGAAGACATTATTGTGTGATCATAGGATTCTGCTATTTACATATAGGGAGCTTTGAATTTACCCACCAAATACACTCACTCTACCCACTTACTTAATAAACTTTCAATGATGTGGGTAGAGTGAATGCACTTGTTGGGTACATTTAGAATCACCCTTTATATATTTTAGAATTTACTATGAGATTCAGAGCATTTTGATTTAAGTTTTGGTTTTTTCACATTGTTGTCTTGAATGAAATTGTGAATCTTTGTACTTCATCGGTTGGAAACATGATATCACAGATAATTCCAATGATTTTTAGAGTTTTATTAAATTACTTTTCTGGGAGCTTTAGAAATCTAATTTTAGTTTTAAAATCCAATAAGATTTTAATTTCCTTATTTTTAGTACAATTCCAATTCATTCATTGGATATTTAGAAATACAAGTGTAATTGGGTCAGTAGGACACACAATGATTATTTATTAGAATTTTCGTTAAATTGTTGCAAAATCTTTCTTGGCCTACATAAAATAATATTTAGAACCATGTTAGCCAACAAGTAGCAACCAATGAAGTTATCGAAAACTTGGATACTTCAATGATGATACCATGCAAACAGGTTTGCGTTGAAGGTTTGAAAAAATTCTTATTCTTCCAAACATATGTTAACGACAAGAGCATAGACAAACCCTTGGAAAAATAAGTTTGGAGGATGGAGGGGGAGAATCAACATCAATGTCAATATTGCCATAAATCCTTATTCTAACTATAGGAGGTAGGGTACACAAATCTCATTCCACTATTTGACTCTTTATCTATGTTTTTTGTTTGATCAGAAGTACCCATATTTTATTGCTACTTTAAAACAAGTCAATTTTGGTCATTCTCTTGTGTTTTAATACCTTCAACTTTACTCGGTCTCACTCCTGAAGTAGTCTGTGCCTTAAACTTACATCAGCATACGTTCTCTTATGTTGTCATCTAAAAGAAGGGAAGGGGGAGGGGAAAGAGTAATCTATAAACCCTTGAGTTTTTCAGGTTCAAGATGAAAAATTTCTGCAGGGTCTATTCTTAGGACCATAAATCCTGTGGGATCCCAAAAAAATACATCAAATTCATTGCCTTACTGCTGCCAATTTTGATATTGTGTGATATTAAATATTGTTGCCGGTAGAGTTTACCGCCTTAAGTCCTTCTGGCCTCACATCTTTCACTTCCTTCTCTTGCATAACCATCGAGTTGACTTGCCACAGTCCAATTGTGTCCCTGATCACCCTTTTTATTTTTTTTCCTTGGCAAGAAACCTGATCACCACATGAAGATACTATCCCAGGGTTTATTTTTAAGATCCCTCACGATTCTATAACCGCAGAGAACAATTGCCAGAGGTCAATTACGAACTAGGCCCAAAATCACGCTTGGATTACTTTGCTCTTTCCATGTGAAAACCTTCTTACAGCAGAATAAACTCTCTATCTTTGGATATGCTAGATTGTCTGGAAAGAACAATGGTTGGAGGACTTGCCATGCAATTTTCTTCTCATTAGAATCTTCTATATATATATATATATATATATATATAATTACTTTCACAGTGCACAAATATCGACCATGCTTCTATTCCTTTCTGGTATTTTAGTCATGTACAAATTCAGAAGATGCATCTGTGGGTGTTCTTGTACACTATATGGGCACAAGCTCAAGCAAAAAAGTTATGTAGAGGAACTGTCATCACTTGTTTGAGTGGGAATATTAAATATTCTGGAAATGCTGTTAATTATAGGCTATTATACTAGTCAATTGTATAAATTCATGATACTCTAATAACTATTAGAATACCTAATTCAGTTGTATTTGTGCTGTATCACGAGAGTAATTCTTGTCTTCCACTATTCTATTTTGCAGGAGAACCACTCCAGTTGAGGAGATCCTGACCATAGTGATCAAACCAGGTTGGAAGAAAGGCACAAAGATCACTTTCCCAGAGAAAGGCAATGAACAACGAGGTCTGATACCTTCAGACCTGGTTTTCATTATTGATGAGAGGCCTCACTGTCACTTCAAGAGGGATGGAAATGATCTCATCTATACTCAGAAAATATCTCTGGTGGAAGCTCTTACAGGTTATACAGTACAGTTAACGACCCTAGATGGTCGAACTCTGACCATCCCCATTAACTCTATCATTAGTCCCACCTATGAAGAAGTGGTTAAAGGGGAGGGAATGCCCATACCGAAGGAGCCTAGCAAGAAAGGGAACTTGAGAATTAAGTTCAATATTAAGTTTCCCTCACGGCTTACAGCAGAGCAGAAAGCGGGCATCAAAAGGCTGTTGACATCATCATGAATAATAATGGTAAATCTTTAAGTTTGTTCTCTTTCTCCTCCCTGCCTCTCTTTTCTTTGTCCTGTTTTTGTTTTGGCTGGCTTCTTCAGAATGAAAACTCCATATGCTTTGAATTCAGAAAATTGTGAAAAGGAGTCTTTTGAGTAATTTAGTAATGAATCTTCATCCTTCTCTTTTTTTCCTTGTCTACGTTAGTAAGAAAAATGCCATGCATTGCAAAATCAGTTATCGGCAATGTGACAAAACTCCAATTAAGTTGTTGGCACCTTAGCCTGCATCCTTTTGCTGCCAAACCTAACTGATGCCAACTTGAATCTGGCAAAAGTTGTAAGCCTTGAATCAGTTTTCAACTCATGTCCATTATTTAGAACTGGAACATTTTGTTACTGCAACTCCAGTGAAAGTTTCAGATTGTCAGACATGTTTTTGAACTGAAAACTTGGTGCTCCCTGGTTAAAGATGATTCAAATCCAAGAACAGCCGTATTTTCTTTTTCTTTGCTACTACAGGTTGGGTTTCCACTTGAACAGAACTCATTATGATTATTCTAAAAGCAGAGAGTGGCGGCTTCAGATGCAAGAAAATTGCATCATGTCATGGCCTTAGCTTGTAACGGTGGGTTTCTTGGCTTCCAAGGGTAAGAACTATCACTTCCAGGACATCCCATTTTTATCACTTTTACTGCATTATGTCACATGGACTCAGGATGCTGATAGGACTTGTTTTGAATGTGTTAAGACTGCCATTGTGGAAATGTAAGGAACTGGGTATCTGCTCCTCAAAGATGTGCAAGTAACCCATGAATTGAAAGTTAAAATAAATCTACTGTGCATTTCATTACATGGACTTCGGGGCAGTTTTGGGCTTGGTCTTGGTCTTGGCCTGAGTAGCTTAGTACAAAATTTGAAATCTGGCAGTGGGTGTTGCTGCTCTCTTAGACAGCATTATCACATTTGACAGATTAACTGGGGGAGTACTGAACTGTACCAAATGCTATTTTCTGGTGTCCGTGGTCTCATTAATTAGGGTAAATTGTGTTGGGGCCACTGCACGAATTGAGTCATTTGTAGTACTCTTAATTAATGCCTGTGATTTGAGTTGTTTCCGTGGGTGTCAGCTATTTCAAGGACCACGGGAACCAATTATACTGAAGAAAGCCCTTGATTTTCATTTTTTTCCCTTTTTTTTTTTTTTTTTAGTAATGATCATTGTTAATTTTAGTTAATACTAGTAATCATGATTTTTTACTATTTATTATTAAGTTTTATATTTTTAATTTTTTTTTTTACTTTTTATTATTACTTTCCTTTTTTTAATAAAGAAAAGCTTATGTATTAATGGGTATAGGAGGGTAAGAATGTCTATTTATATTAAGGGGGCTTTTATTTGTACCTATCAAAAACACTTCCCTCCCCTTCCCTCCCCGCATAATAACTTAATAAATTTTCAATGATGGATATATAGGCAGAGTGAAAAAATTTTGTGGGTATATATATATATATGTGTGTGTGGGTGTGAAATTGATCCTCTTATGCTTTAACTGTCCTAAAGTTGAAATCTATGCGTGTTACTATAGAAGTTGAAATCTATGCATGTTACTATAGTTGATTTGGGCTATTGGTCCTGATTGTGAGTTTTTTTTAAAGTACTTTTAGAGCAAAAATATTATTGGTGGTGTTTTGGCAATATTTTTTTTTTTTTTGACTAAATTACAGTAAAAAAAAAATTCTGCATTTAAAAGTTGGGAAATTTTTTTTTTTAAAAGCGATTTTTAAAATTATCTTGATTTTCCATCAAGAAAAGCTGGAGGTCAACTCGTCAACTGATTTTCTCCTCCACAGTGATGTGACCGATGTGTATGAGGACTGAGATGAACATTTTGGGCAGCACCCAACCTAACCAACCAGCCACACCCATTGCTTCTAAGGTGAGACAGTCATTTCACAATCAATTCATTAATGGTATTTGTTAAATAAAATCAATTCAAAACTATACCAAGAAATCATTGATGTATCTTAAGATTTTCAATCACCAAAATAAAAAATAAAAAACAAGGAAGGATCGTTTATCTGATACTGTGTACAAATCTGAGATAAATCTGTAACTTATTCTTAATTAAGAACATGCAATATCAAGAAAAGAACAATAGCAGGTAATACAGAAAAGCTATCTTCATATATCAATATACTTTGTTTTGACATAAACAAAGAGTAAAAATAACTAATCCTGATAACAGTTTAACCCAACTAACATAACAGAAAACAAACCACATACTAAAATAAGATGTTGTACAATTTACTTTCTGCGAATGAGAGTGAATGGTAGCTAAATTTAGTTGGAATAACTTTTTCTGTTTATTACTTCCTTAGAATCTGACGAAGGATATATATATATATATATATATATACTAAATTTGTAATACTACTTCCTTGAATGAACCCCCATTTAGTAGTTTTCAACATCATCAATAATTGTCAGAAAATCATGCTCACTAATACTTTGAGAGATATTTACCCATGTGTCAAATTGAATCATTGAATGTGATTGGAAAGCTAGCGAAAGGGAGAGAGAGAGAGAGAGAGAGATATAGACGTTTTTATTATGGAGTTGAATAAGGATCACAAGTATCAAAAAATGGCCCAGCTGAAGATTCCCAAACATTGATGGGATCGATGTCTAAATGAAATCAAGTACTGTGTTATGTATTAATCAGAAAAAAAAAAAAAAAAAAAAACAGCTGGATGCACGCACTAGTTATAAGCATGGTGCAGGTTCCTGGTTCCCTAACCAAAAAAGAAAAAGAAAAAAGAAAATCTAAGTGATGATATGCAAATGTAAGATGTGACAATGGAAAGGCAAAATCTAGTTTGCTACCTAGATTCCCATTTTGGAAAGTCCCAAGTGAATGGTAAAACCAGTAGAGGCAGAGGTAACAAAGTGATTAGTCGTTGCTGTATCAATGATCCCTACAAATCATTTAAAAGTCTATTATATCTTATCACCTTAAAAAAACAAAGGGTGAGGAATTATTACTATAAATGATAAATAGAGTGACGTTAAGGTTGATGGACTGATAGATAGGTAGCTTATTAATGCATGCTATAACTTCACTTTATTTTATGAGATCTTGATGCATTAGGTGGATTAAAGATATGAAAGTACACATGGTTGATTTGGGAGATTTTGAAATCTTTTTTTTAATATGGTACTGATTTTTGATAGAGAAAATGAAATTTATAATCAAATGAAATGAGAGTTAGGAGCCAAGTCCTTTTCTTATATAAAAAAATAATAATTATTATTCAACAATTAAACATTTTTCAAGAGTATACCATATACGTACATAACAACTTGTTTGAGAAAGATAGGTATTGGTATTAAAACTTTAGTTTAACTACACAATCAATTCCATAAGTTATATAAGATTTAAGAAAGAATTAAGAACTTTAGTTTAACTAATTTATCAATTTAGAATCTAGTCAACATGTCATTTTCAGGAAGTACTTTCCTTAAGGATTTCAATATTATGTTATGAGACAAGGAATGTTGATGACAGCCCATTACTTTATAAAAGGAGTGTTGTTTTAGACTCACTTTTTTAGATTTGACTCCCTTTTTTGAAATAATTTTGAGTGATATATATATAAATAAAATTTGCTAAGGCTATATGTGGTTTATGGTGTAGGATTCGAATATAATTTTTTGTATTCAAAATTTAATTTATTAAAATTTAAAAATAATTTTTTAAAATTTATAAAAAAAATAAACTGTTTTTAAAAAATAATTAAATATTATTTTTTAAGTTTTTATTTTTTAACTTTTATTCTATTTTTGATTATTAACCAAAACACAACCTAAACTTCTAGATAAACAAAATATTATATATATGGGATTGAGCATACGTTAACCATCGATATTTCAAATAATTTAGAAAGATAAAAGACCCTACAATTTGATTTGATTTTACTACTAATTTGAAAAAGGTTTTGAATCATATATAGTTTAACTGTTACAATAGTTTTGTCCCGATGGTTCTATTTCTATTATTATAATAAAGCTATTTTTTAAATTATGAGATCAATTTTTTTTATGTATATTAATAATAAGATGTTATAATTAATAAATATTCATATGATACTATCATCATAAAATAATATATTTATATATTTTATTGTTTAATATTTATTTTGGGTGTGAAAAAATTAATATGATGATTTTCATGATTATACATGATAAATATTCATTAACATATTATGAAGTATAGTTAATTATTGTAGGATACAAAGTTGGATGTCTTTCTATATATTTCAAAATCTATGTTTGGTGATTTAATTTGTTTCTTTTTTTTTTTTGTCACTAGGTTAAAGTCATCATTATAAAAATGTATTAAATAGTGATCTACTGGGATACTAATATATATATATATTAACTATTTGAAGATGGGATGTTGACCTAAAAATTAAATTGTGGAAAAAACTATGTATTAAATAACAAAATCGAGTCTTATAATCCTATTAATGTAGGAAGACTTCTTTTTCTACATCTAACTATCCAAATTATTTAGTAAAAAAAATAAAAATAAAAAAATCTAGAAATCACTAATTTGATTTGCACTAAATGGTTTTTGTGCTTATAATATTCAAATCAATCATCGCTATCATCAAAATTAATTACAACATTACGCATTAATCCATTTTCAAGCACTATGATTAATTGTAAGATTGGGTTATCTAGTTTCATAGTCTATTTTTCTTATCACATGTATAATAAGCGTGGAGACTACTAGTATTTCTGTAATTAATTACAAAAATATGTTTTAAGGTAGATAATCAACAAACTAATTCTTCAGTACACTTAATGATTGCATGCTTTACCTTTTATGAACCTTAGACATTATTCTCCAAGAACAATTAAAACAAATAGTTTAATTAACCCTTTTAATTTTTATTTTTTTTATACATGAAATATGTTTAATATTGTTAGAAAAAGAAATAGAGTTATAGAGTGTACTATTGGAGTTGATTGCTTAATTTTAAAGAAAAAGGTTGACATTGGGTATGAATTAAAACAAAATATATTCTAAAGTAAATAGTAGTGAAGGTTTTAAAGTATGAAATTTTTCCTAATTAAGTTAGAAGAATTAAATGCAAGGTGAGACATGCCAAGCTTATAGTTTATGATAAAGATCATCACAGACTATACAAGTCTTTGTTGATAGTGAGTTATTAAATTTTCTTCATGATGAGTAGAAGCAACTTGCATTTTTAGTGCCTAGAAGTAGAATCACAAACTATCATTTTTTTTTTTTTTACTTCTTTTGTAAGGTAAAATCTAACATGGGAGGATAAAAGAACAAGAAGCAATACATGTAAACACAATAATAATGGATATTAACAAAATCTAGCTAGATTCAACTTTATCGTATTAAACCTCATATATATAATTTTGTAGATATCATGACACTGTTAATAATATAAATTGGAAATATTTATTCATTAATTTAAGTTTTTCTATACTTAGTGGATAAGCTATACTTCAAATATTGGGTGGGAAAAAAACAAAAGATAATCAACATCTATCTAGAAGGCCGTTGTTCTAGACGAAGTATAAATTAGTCAAAAGAAGTTATTAAATAAACAAACATAGTAAAATAAATATAAAAAAAGATGAATTTTTACAAGTGAGACATGGTAGAACAATACAAAGATAACATAAAAGAAACTTTCAACCCGTCAATTTGGTAAAGAAGTTGTGCTAGCTATAAAGCCATTTGAGAGTTAAATATGATAGAAACACAAACTATTTTATCAAAATTCCTTTATATAGAAAGCCTTTGTTTTTTTTACCCTATTAAATTTCTAACTATTAAATTAGTCACGAAATAAAAACTAAGTTAAAACAAAAACAAGGTCAAAACACTTAAAATAATTTTACAAAACCATCCAAAGTTAGCCAGTCTAGTTGGTTGAGAAACGAGATATAAGTTGTAGATGAGGAACGAAGTTTTGATTTTGAGTCTCAGTTCATGTCTACGTCTATGCATTTACTCTAAAAAGAAACTGTCCAATGTTACGTACTATTTTTGAGTTTAAAGTAATCTCGTCACCATAAAACGGTTAGTAGGATAAAGAGGGGTCAAAAGGCCAAAAAATAATAATTTCAAAAACCATCCAACATAGTGTCATGTCATGTTAACAAAAAGAGGAGAGCCAACACAGCACTGCACATCACTTCTACTATGTAGTCCACTACATATGTTTCCACTTACAATTTTTTAGCATTGCCACAAGCTAAGTTATGCAACTTGGACCATCATGTGGTTTTCTTTTTTCATTACTTTTCTTCAAATCAATCAATTCTCTTTCTTTCTACTTTTAATTCCTAAGAAATTAAGAGAGAGACCTTTGTAGGGTCAAAGAACCATATACGTATATATAATGAAGGTGGAGAATTCTAAGTATATAGGTTCCCCACTTCATAACTCTACAATTTACTTCTTATTGTATTAAAGTTTCAAGTCCCCCACCCACACCCAACTATGGTGCACTTATATATGGACCAAACCTAGCTACATGTCCACCAACCTTTCTTGTTCTCCTTCTTTTACGTTCCCACTTACTCACTTTCTTCCTTCTCTATATTATTACTTCTCTTTCTCTGTACATTTACATACATATAGAAAAAAACATCTTTTTCTCCACAGTTTAGGGGACCATTATTTCTTTCTCCTAAATTTGAATGCAATATATATATCAAACTTCTGACAAATGTATTGTGTGAACCATAATGAATGTAGAGTCGAAATTAATTAATAATAGTTAGGTTGGTACCTTTATAAAGTGTGGTATAGAATGGGAGTACTGTGTATACTGGCTATATTTCGAGATGTCGTTATTTGAAAAAGCGCTAATAGTGACAGGACATCTATCCTACATAGCAACTACTAAAGGCATCTAAAATAATATTGAAAATAAATTTAAAGAACTATACATAATTGAGTTTGTTAGGAAGATATTTAGGAAAAGACAAAAAGAAGACATTTATTTTTTAGAAAAATATTTTTTCGATTTAAAAATTGTATTCATGTTGATATAATATATGATGATTAGAGGGTTTTTTTTTTTTTTTCTAATGATAGGGTGATTTGAAACTACGAGATACGATTGAGAGACTCATCATGAGTTTGAATCACTCTCGTCCATCTCTGTTGGAAGAGATATCCTTTTCGCTGTAAATTCTTGAATTCGAAAGGATTAGTCTCACTTTAAAGGAGAAGAAGATATCTGTCAAGTGTCAAAAAATTAGTACTAAAAAAAAGATAAAGTAATATGGTGTATTCTTATATTAGCATAAATATATATTTTGGTACATCTCTTAAATTGTTTTAAAACTCTTACAGGACGACACTAGCTCTATTATGTAATCCAAGAAACATGGGTGGCTGCGTACGCTTTTACTAATCTATTTTACACCGTGAATCTATTAATTTACACAGATCTAATTTAATTATTTATCCTTTTGCTACATGAAAATGTCTTGACAAGAATAATTAGTGTATATAGAATGAATACTCTTACTTTTTCATTTGATATATGCAGAACCCAAATCTCAAAAAAATGATTATTTCTTTGCTAATATTCTATTCGATGTACTGAAAAATACTTCTCCTTTAGTTACATCAAATAGTCTATTGTTAAAAAGTTAATGGCACCCATTAAAGAAATATTCCTCCTTAATTTAATTAATTTTTTTTCACAAATAATTTAAGACTTCAAATTCTCAAAAGTTCTTTGCTAAACAAGACTTGTCACTATCTCTCTTTCTCCTTTTTCATTTAATTTCTTTTAGGGAAAGGCTCTTGGAAGAATATAGCATCGTGGGTAGTTGAAAATACGAAAATATTTAAGTACTAAGACGTCTTTTTAAAAAAAAAAAATTAATTAAAATTTATTTTACTTTTTTATTTTTTAGAAGAAACTATATTATTAGCTTATTTCACCTTTTTTCTTTGTTTCTTGTTATTGTTATCTTCAATTCAATAATGAGCATTCTTGATTTGACTCTATTATTAGCTTTATATATACACATATCTTTAAAGATAAGCATGGAGTGAGATCTTTAGACCGTGACAGGAAAAGAAATAAACGTGCACGCAATGCATATTGAGGTCACAAATTACTCCACATGTGTGTGATGATTATCACATCTCCCACTAATATATAATATCACCCTTAAAAGAGGACAGTTAGACCCATCGGCCCGTGGCAGCGCAGTTGATAAAAACAACTACATTTTAATAGATTGAAAGACTTAATTATGAGTTCGACTCTTACTATGATATGTACTCAAAAAAAATACAAGATTAAGGACCAAGAAAAGAAAAGAGGACAGTTTGGAAAAAGAAGGCAAAGGTGAAAATAACTACAAATTTGATCAGAAAATTTGGTTTAAAAAATATAACAAGAAAGGGTTATATAATTATAAAGGGGGGATAGAGGCCAAATTATATTAATATAAGATCGAAAAAAGGCAAGGCAGTTAGAACACTTGCCTTTATACGAAAAGTAGGTTTCAGCCCCTGGTCCCAACCCACACTGTGTCAAATCCATGCCCTTTTCAAACTCGGTGCAGAATGGAGCCTTTTATATATATATATATAATGTTTTATGTACGTTGATATTCCGTTTCTTGAGATATTTGAGAGATAATGTATATATTATATAATATTTTTAACATTTAAGAAATATAAAATGTTAACGTTTAAAAATAATGTTACCCAATATATTTTTAATATTACTCTGTACATATTTCAACTCATAAAAATTAAATTAAATTTTTTTTAATATTAACAAGTGGCAAAGCAATATTGCTTTGTTCCTGGCCGGCCCCATTCTCCACTTTCATATTTGCATCTCTAGATACTGTACTTGTTCTTTTTTTGGAATTTCATAAAGGGAGAGTTGAATTGTTTTGCTGACCACATATTTTGTGTTTGTGTAAATGCATCAAAGAGCCCACTTGGCTGAAAATATCTTATTCTAATAACCCTTTAGTGGTAGAAGTCAAATTTAGTTGGTCCATGAATTTTATTTTATTTTCTTTTTTATTGGGATTAGTTTTTGGTTTTGATTGCTGCTAAAATTAATCAAAAATATTGGAGATTAACTGTTTAGGATTCCAATTAATAACATATATATAACACAAATAAGCTTAATTAAAAATTTAATAAAAAATTCTATAAAAGAAGGATATGACTACCACTATATTTTTTTATAAAAGGATTTAGTACATAATAGTTTTTTCTAGCTTTCCAAAAAAAAAAAAAAAAACAAAAACAACAAGTGGACGACTTTATATAGGAGAAATGATTGAGAGTGAGATGTATATGAAGCTAATTAAAAAGCATATATAATATTAGATTTCAATGTTAATAATGACAAAAAGCATCACATCATCATCAAATCCTAAATAAGATGCTTATGCACAAAAGGTTAAAGAATAATGATCCACTTCCAAAAAAGAAAGGTACCCGTTCATGCTGGTCCTTCCTTTAATCCATTAATTGGATTTCCTAGAGATTCTCATAGAAAATTAATCTCAACCACCAATCTTAATTTGGTAAGATTAATAATATTGGAGTGTTGTTCATCTGTCTGGGCAACAAGGTCCCAGACAGTCTAATGTCTGGTCTGTTTTAAAGAGGTAATTAATTAATACTAGCAGTTGAAATATTAAATAAAGAAGAAGGAGAAAAAAGATATATATATATGCTTGTGTAAAGCAAGGATTCCTTTTAGAGGAAGAAGAACAACTTTTACAGAAAAAGTAAACAAAATCTAGATGATCTTCTAGATGCTGGCTTTTATATTTATATTTAACCACCAATAATATTAACAAATATTGTGCAAATGTAGCTTTCAAATGTGCAAGTGTTAGTGCCCTTTTGCTATAAGTCCAAATAAGCTGTCACAAGCTTTAAGCTTTTTGGGGGGTTAGGTTCTGACTGACCCTTTGGGGTCTTGGAGGCTACCTTTATGAGGTGATAGCTACTTGAGATTGGCCCTTTAGGACCACATTTTTGGAAATTTATGGGCCCCCCAGAAATTCTATACTCATCCTACCCCTCACGCTTTTTTATTATTTATTTATTTATTCTTTTTAATAAAATACAAATTAAATTACTTAAATTTAAAAAAAAAAACAGCTATGGCCATAGGGGTGGCAGTGTTTCTAAACCTAATTCCTAATTTTCGTCCGTAGAATATAAATAGGGTTAAGGTATTAATTACCACGACAGAAATATTAATTTAACTATAAATTTTATAATTAAATACATAATTATATATTTATTTATTTATTTATTAAATATTAATATTACTCGACAAAATTAAGTTTTTTTCTTAAGTAAGTAGAGTTAGTTATATGAATTTACTTTTATTTTATTTTATTGTATTCAAGACTAAATCACTATTTAAATTATAAATAATTATCTTCTTCAATTACTTATTTTTATGTTATTTTAAATACTCTTTACCTTTATAGTTACCGAATTATTTATATGCCACTTTTTTTCTAACTAGAGCATCATTTGAAGATCTTTGTGATCTTTTAAACCCGTACTATTGTTTATATTTTACATTTATAAATGTTACTTAATAAATACAACATAAATTTTTAGATTTATTAAATAATTAAAGCTAGATTTGGACAAAGTTTATGAACACAACATGAGTAGTGTTAAAAATGAATAAAAAATCTGACCCAAAATTATACAAAAAAAATTGCTACGTTATCGTATCATCAAAGAGAAAAAAAAAAAAAAAAACAAACATTAACCACCAACCCCTCAAGCACATCAACATGAGTGCAATTTTGAGTCTAATATTTGAATTGTTTTCATATTTTTTTGTCACATGTAATTATAGAACTCCAAAATAATAATTGAAGAAAATAAAGGCCATTTTTTGTAACTTTGTTATCAATCTTTATTATTATGATAAATACATGTCACAATTAATGTATGCTAATTAATTAATTTGACAAATGCCATGTCTTTGTTGTATCATATATATTATGTGTCATTCATAACCAACATATGGTAGTTTAATTGGTTAAAAAATTAAGTATAAATAAAGTTGAAGTCCAAGTCTCGAATTCGAGTTTAAGAGATGCTTCTATTTATTTACTCTTATTGAAAGCACAAATTCAAATACCTCTGTCATACTTGAGCCCGATAATAAAAAAAAATATAATATTACAAATTTTAAGAACATTTCTTTATAAAGAGTACTTTTTCTTTATATAACTTATAGTCGTTATACACACTCTTTTAATTGTCTCATGGTAAAGTTGATGTTATTTCGTTAAGTTTATTCACTTCATCAAAATGGTTAAAAAAAAACTAAGATATAAACAAAAGTGATTTGGTCATGATTATAAAACTACTTTAGTGCTATATTTTAATACATTTTTTTTGTTTTTATTTTTATGAGTTCGTGGTTATTTACTTATTATTATTATTATTATTAGTCTACGGGTATACTGTACGTCAATAAATAGGGCTGAAAGTAATTACTAAATTATTCATAAATTTACTTCATAATTGTATATTAAAAAACAATAAATAATTTACTATATAATTGTCATTCGAGTCATCATCACAAAAGGCAAAAAGGTTGATTTTGACATTTTTAGCCTTATTAAAAGCAGCTTGCAGAGAATTGAAAATTAAGAGCATTAATTATATAAATAGATGTATCCACGTGTTAGAAAAATGTTGAACTTTATTAAATATTTTTTAAAATAATTAAATATATCTTGAAAAAGACAAAAGAAATATAGTAACTTTTTAGGAAGATCAAACACATCAACCAAAAGCTTTTATAAAGTAATATTCTATTTCTTCTTTTATTATATGTCATTATTTTAGAGGGAATATATGCTATGTATGTGCATTTCCCTATTATCATGGAAGCTATAAACTTTTCCACTCAATTTTGATAAGGAAGAACCTTAGCATATTTTGAAAATTCGAAATACTTGAGAATTTTAATCATTTGTTTATTTTTATTTTATCTTTTAATCTTTTCAAGACTTTTTGGTTTCTTTAATTTCAATCAGAATAGATCTTGTTTTTAATTTTAGCCATTTAATACTATAGAGAGATAAATAATTAGCTAATAGCTATAAGGAAGAAAAAAAAAAAGACTTGAAATGAGAGTAGAAGAAAAAGGGTAATTAAAAACTAAAATTAATACAATTCTAAAAGTTTAGGAAAATGATTTTTTTATTGGTTTTTAAAAATAACCCATTTCTTTTGTTTAATCTCAAAAAATTATTTTTCAATCTAGCATATCAAACAAATTTTTCATATTTTTTAAATTTGAAATACAGAAAACAGTTTTTAAATTCCAAACAAATCGGAGCCTAAACTATTTAAAGAAATTATCTTAAACCTTACATTAGAAAGAAAGAAAGAAAAAAAAGAAGGTAGTCAAGTTGTTCTAAAGTACATTCTAAACTTATCTTTCTCTAATAATTTAGATGTTAATTAATTATATGTTACCAACTACACTACAAACTAAATAAATAATGTCATATCAAAAATCTTTTTATCTTTTTACAGGATTGTCTATGTCAGAGTAAAAGTCTATCTAATTAATTAATATATAAATGATCGCTAGCTAGCTAGCATTCGTATATGGTTAAAAGAATTGAATAGTAACAAATTGTATATATTTTCATTTTTGGTTGTCTAAGCATATCTTTTAAACCCAATTCAATTAAAGTTTTTTTTTAGGGTAAGCAAATCAATATCAATATTATATTTATGTATACTTTGTAAATTAGGTTATATAAAGACCAACAAAGATAATCAAACTTAATTGTTACTAAGTTTGATTTACCAGATATATATATGTATCTGAGACTGAATCTCACCCTCATCAAGAAGACATTAATTAAGAAGCAAGCATGGGTGGGGACATGAATGTGAATTGGGCAAAAGAGGGAAATGTAATGGGGAAGTTGAAAAAAGAAAAAGAAACAAAAACAGATCAATCAAGCGCCTTTTTGGAGATAAGAGCAGTAGCCAAAAGGTTGTGTTTTGCTGGAACTCAATTATTAATTAAACGGTTTTGGTTCTGCTGATTTTGGGCTTTGGTGGCGCGGCTAGAGCTGCTTCTGTTGGTGGTTCTGCTCGTGCCTGGTGGGTCTCTCTTCATTATATATCATATCTTAAATTATATTATACATACATTCTAAAAAGAAGATGATTGAAGTAGTAGAAGAAGAAGGGTACGTGTGTGGTGGTCGGCCACGGCTTATTCTTCCTGCCCCCACCACCTTATCACATCCCCCCCACTCCTCACCATTTCCTTTCATTTCATTTCACTTCACTTCACACTCTCTCTCTAAACCACTTTCTCTCTCTCTCTCTCTCTACATCACTCTCTATGTAACTTTCTATCTGTCGATTCTCTTTCTATAAATCACTTTCTCTCTCAAACTCTCTCGCTCTAAATCAATTTCTCTCTCAACCCACTCTCTCTCTCTATACATGTCCATGACACTGTGGGATGACGTTGACCCCTTGGCAATAAAGGCCGAGTCCACGCGGTATCCACACAAAAAACAATCGCCACAGCCCATAGTAGATTTTTTAGGGTGGTGTAAATGTTGGGCCTATTTTCGAATAGGCCTTCCCAGATCCTGCCCCCTTCACCCACCACGTGTCGAATATGACGCTTATTGTTCCTTCTGCCCCCTTTACCAGACAACAACAATGTGGCACGTGTCCTAATGATCCTCTCCTCCCTCTCCTAGTCTCCTCTCTTAACCAACTCCCCCCCTTGTTGTGTTGGGGCCAAATTATGACTAATTTTGAAAATTCATAACTGGATTGAATTTTGGGGGGTTTTATTTTTTATTTTATGTATATATATATATATATATATGTAGAGTTTTGAATATTTGTCTACTGTTTAAAAAGATAGAGAGGAGATAGTGAAGATTTGAGTAAGATTCTTGTTAGATTTTAATTATGACATAAATATTAGGGTAAAAGTTGCATTGAAATGTATCAGATGGAGATCTCTACCTTAATTTCTTTATTAATTTTTATTTACTCATTAACTTACCAATATATTGAACAATTAAACTTGCAACTCTATGCACCACCTCGTTTGCTTCTAGAGGAATAGCGCAAAGCAATACATTGAAAAATATTTGTGCAAAAGAAATCTGCAATCTTTTGAAATGAGTTAAAATGTAAAATTGTTTGTACAATTAGAAATAGGAATGAAAATATGTAAGCATATTAAGTTGAAAATCGTAAATAAAAAATAAAAAATATATATAGGAATTAGCTGTAGTGTAAATAAGTCTAGGGTAGAAAGTTAAATTTGTATTATATTTACTATAGATTATTTTTATTGACTAATCCTCATCACAAGGGACACAACTCCATGCGTAAGAACTAACTCCATTTCCGACTTGCAATTATTCACACTACTCAAGGGCCTCTGTGGGTTAGTGTTTTTTTTACTCCACTTTGCTTTTATTTATAATGGAAAAGATTATTTGTTCCATCTATCAGATTCCTTGTTTCCATCTAGAACAACTTGACCATTTTTTTCTCTAAACCCTTTTTTTTATAATTTTTTATTCATCCACCACCCAAAACACATTATATTTTAAAGTTTTGAACAAAAGAGTAGCACACCCATCATACTTTTAATATCTGATGTCTATAGTTGATTACAACTACTTGTAATGAGAATATTTCCTATACTTTAAAATTATCCTTCTCACATAAAAAAAAAATACTAAATCATTAAATTACTAATCAAACATCTTCATTTACTAAATCATTCTCGAATAAATGATAATTAAACTACAAATTTATTTTCATATCTCATTAGATTATTGGGGTCCACAGACCAACAACAACAAAAAACACGTCAAGCCTACGTACGTCAACGGTTGCTGTTGGTATTATGTTCCCTCTTTCTCTCTCTATCTCACTTTTTCATCCCCTTTTATATATCATCATATTATTAAACAAACAAAAGCCTATAAAAAAAAAAGCTGAAGCTGAGAGACTAAGTGTTACCGAGTCCACTCCTTTTATAAACCAAAAAAAATAAAATAAAAAAAACTCTAATATTATTTTATTATAACTGATTGCTTACTCTGTGTGGGGGGGTCGTTGTATTATTATTATTATTATTATTATTTATAAATTTATAAATTTTATATGAGCGATATCCGTCGCCGGCGGCGATGCCTACACCGGTGACGACAGCCAGGCAATGCTTGACCCCGGACGCGGCTCGAGCTGTAGACGACGCCGTCTCAGTCGCCCGCCGGCGCTGTCACCCACAAACCACATCTCTCCACGCTCTCTCCGCTCTCCTCTCTCTCCCTTCCTCTTCTCTCCGCGACGCTTGCTCTCGCGTCCGCAACTCCGCTTACTCTCCGCGCCTCCAGCTCCGGGCTCTCGAGCTCTGCTTCGGAGCCGCCCTCGACCGCCTACCCTCCTCCCAACAACAACAACAACAACAACAACAGTCCCGCGACGACAACGAGTCCTTGCCGCCCATCTCGAACTCGCTCATGGCCGCTATCAAGCGCTCTCAGGCCAATCAGCGGAGACACCCCGAAAGTTTTCATTTTTATCAGCAACAGTTGCAGCAACAACAGCAACAAATGTCTTCTTCTTCTTCTGGGTCGTCGTCGACGATTTCTTGCGTGAAAGTGGAGTTGCAGCAGCTGATTTTGTCGATTCTCGACGACCCAGTAGTGAGTAGGGTTTTTGGTGAGGCGGGCTTCCGGAGTTGTGATGTGAAGTTGGCTATTGTGAGACCTCCGTTGTTACAGCGGTTCAACCGGTATAGAAGATCTCCTCTGTTTCTGTGCAATTTGACCGGAGATGACGACTGTTCCGGTCAGGGGCAGCAGACGGGTCGTCGGGGATTTGATTTCCCTTTTTCTTCTGGGGTTTTTTCGTCAGACGGGGAAGAGAATTGCCGGAGAATCGGGGAGATTTTGGCGAGGAAGAAGGAGAGGAATCCGTTGCTGGTCGGAGCTTATGCCAGCGAAGCTGCCAGGAGCTTCGCCGAAATGGTGGAAAGGGGCAAAATTGGGGGTGTTTTAGGCAAGGAGATTTCTGGGTTGAGCTTCGTTTCGATTGAAAATGAGGTTTCGAGGTTTGTTTCCGAGAGTGGGAGGGAAGAGGTGGTGCTGCGTTCGAGGTTTGAGGAGTTGAATCGGACGGCTGAGAGTTGTTCTGGGCCTGGTGTTGTTGTTAGTTTTGGAGATTTGAAGGTGTTTGTCGATGATGATGGTGGTGGTGGGTCTGTGGATCCTGTTGGTTATGTGGTGGCGCAGTTGACGAAATTGCTGGAAATTCACCGGCCCAAGTTGTGGTTGATGGGGGCGACGGCGAGTTATGAGATGTATTTGAAGTTTCTGATGAGGTTTCCTTCTATAGAGAAAGATTGGGATTTTCAGATTTTGCCCATTACTTCTCTTAGAGGTTCTGCTTCTTCTTCTTCTTCCATGGGAGGATTACACACAAGACCTCACAGGTGGGTGGCTCTGTTCTACTCTTGGAAGCCTCTTTTAATAAAAAATCTTTGTTTTGATACATATTGCCACATGCTCAATTGCTTTACGTGCATAGAAGTGATTTAATTTTTTTCTTTTTCAATTTTTTATACATATCTCCATTGAAAAGAGTGTAGTTGGTGTTGGACTCTTGTTTTTTGTAGCCATGGAATCCTCTAATTTTAGCTCCTCTATATGCCAACTGTTGTTTCATTGTTGAACTATACAGTGGTCATCTTCTTTCTGGATTTGCTTTGAGTGGAAGATGAAGTTTTAATAATTATAATCTGGGAGGGTATTACTAGAGGAAGCATTAATCAATTGAGGGGTTTGAGAATCTTGAATCTCACAAAATATCCCTGAAGCTCCTTTCTTTACTTTATTTCATCTAAATTGATAGCTTTATTTGTATTGTCGACATTATGTCGACAGCGGAGTTGAGAGGTATAAGTAGTGATGTTTCGTTTAGACTTTTTGAGTTTTAAGTTGTTTTGGTGTAGGGAAAATTGGGCATTAAATAGGATTACGAGTGACAAGGCACATGGAAGCTTTTGAAAGATCAGTTAATGAAAATTTTTGATGCCTAGAGGTCCCTTTTTTTGTTTTATTTTATTTTTACTTTTAATGTGGTGTTGGTAGTGTTATACTTTTATTGGTGTCAGTTCCATATGAAATGAGTTGTTTTGAGAATCATAAAATAGTTTATGTGAATTGTTGGATTTTTTGGTTTGAGAATCAAATTGTGGTGCATGCAAACATCTGCCACCCTCTTTTTTGTTTTGACTTTGAAATTACCACCCAAATGAAGGCCTTGCGTTGAAGTTCCAATCTTTGCAGAGAATAAGGGTAAACCTCAAGAAAATTGAATAATTTAGATAAATGCTTCATTTGTCACTTTTAATTGTTGCTCCACTTGAAAGGTGAAAGCTTCAGATCTGAAGAGCATTAAACATTCTAGTTAAGCTTATGTCCAAGACCAATGTTTTGGAAAGAACACTTCATGAACATGCGTGCTATCTCTTATCAATGTTAAGTATCCATCTGCATCGTATGGATTGTGAACATATGTGACAAATTGGATGTTGCGCGATTCAATACCTGTGATGTTTTTTTTTTTTTTTAATTTAATTTTGCCAAACCTCATGATGTTGGCTCTTACTGTGTTTACACACATTGTATTTGGTCATGCAGTTGTGCCTTTTTTTTTTCATCTTTTTTGCTGAATGTAGTGAAAGAGATTGTCAGTTAAAAAGAAATCATGTTAAATAACCATGGATAGAGAGAAAATATCTAGTTGCCATATATTGAGTTACCCTTGGAATTTAAACCACCTATTTTGTGTGTAGTGTTGTTCTTTTGCTATTTAGGCTTCAAACTTCTTTGTATTAGGCACTGAATTAACTTATCTGGAATCTGTACCCATGTGAAGCCTTAGTCAGTGCCATGTCACTGTTTTCAAACTCATATGATGCTTTTGATGATTTAAGCTGTCATTAATAGGGATATTCTCTGTAATAGTTGTTTAGCAAATTTGTTTGGGATGTTTGAATTTTGTTGGAAGCTATTTACTTATCAAATAGATTGATGGGGAGGTATTGGAAAAAGAAAAAAAAATCTTTGTATGGTTTTTATTGGTCTAAAGAAATCCTATGATAGAGTACCAAGAGATATAATATGATGGATTTTAGAGAAAAAAAAAAAGAGTTACGGATACGGGCATTGTCTTGAAAAAGGTTATATAAGATGGAGTGATAATCATTTAAAAACAATAATAGTATAAACTATAAACTAGTGAGTTTTCAATTATAGTAGGTTTACATCAAGGGTCAACTTTAAGCCCATATCTTTTTTTCACTAGTTATGGATGGATTGACTAAACTTATGTGAGAAGATTTTTAATGGTGTTTGTTATTTGCTAATGAGATAGTAGTAATTGACAACACTATATTGGGGGATTAATTTCTCAATTAGACGCTTAAAGACATACTTTAGAATCTAGTGGATGCAAGATTAGTTGGACTAAAGATTGAATATATTAAATATAATTTTAGCGGAGGTAGAAATGCAAATGGAGAGATGCTGAAGATTGAAAGTTAAGAGATATTGAAAAGCAATTGTAGATAGTTGGCCACGATTGTTCATCATGAAGTAGAAATATGAGATGATAAAAGGGCATATCTGGTGCTCCAGGCTCTCGACAATGATTGGTCTGGTGAAGGGATGAAGCATGTAGCCTTACCTCTGCATTAGAGAAGTTTCCATTTTTGAACCTATAACCTTAGTTAGAATGGAACAATGTCAACCATAGCGCAAACCCCCACCCTTTAGAAATATGAGATGATGTGAACCATAAAATTAAAGTAGGGTGAGTTAACTGGAGGACTGTTTTCTGAGTGTTATATGGTTGGCATATCCTATTGAAATTGAAAAAAAAGAAGAGAAAGTTATAAGGCTGCTAATGCTATTAGGTTGGCCATATTGATATAATAGAATGTTGAGCGATAAAGAAACATGTCAACGAAATACATGCAATGAAAATGTGAATGTTGAGAAGGATTTGTTGGCAAACTAATAATAGATAATTTTAAAATATGAACATATTTGAGAATGATAAGAGTAGTCCTAATTAGAATAGCTTTTTAAGTACTGCTTCTCTTCCTCATGTATGTTTGCATTTTCTTCTCCATATCGATCATTTATTTAATTTAATTTTTAAATGTTCTTCTTTTAAGTTGGCACATTACTGAAAGTTGGGAGCAGCTTGTGTTGTCATGTTTCACTTAATTCATGTGTAACATTATACTACAATGATTCACCATAAGATCCTCCTTAGGTTTACAATATTCCCTAATATTCTGTTTCTGTTTTACCATATTTCCTAATAAGGGTATCCGAATCTTCACTTTGGCTGCTGACTATTTATGTCAATTGGTTCTCACAGTTCTGTGCTCATTATATACTTACAGTTTGATGGAGTCGTTTGTGCCATTGGGTGGGTTTTTCACATCTCCAACTGATTTGAAGGATCCATTCAGCAGCAGCACATCTCAACCAATATCTCGTTGTAGCACATGCAATGAGAAATGCGAACAAGAAATTTCTGCTGTTTTGAATGGTGGATGCCCTCTCTCCGTTGCAGATCATTACAAAGAAACCTTTCCTCCATGGCTGCAGATGGCTGACGTCAACACAAAGGTCTATCTGCGCTCTGCTTCGTTTTATGGTTGTTTACAAAATCTTCAATTCTTGTCATCTTCATCATAAAATGGTATTCTATGAAGATGAAATGAATGGAAAAAGTTAAATTATTCATGTAAAAAACGTTATCCATCTCTTCAGTGCAGGCCAAAGATGATGGAACAGCATCAAATAATGCTAAAATTGCTGGGGTGCAAAAGAAATGGAATGATATTTGCCGATGGCTTAACCACAGGCCATCCGTCTCAGAAGCAGGTAATTATCAGGTCAGAGCTCCAATGTTTCCGGGTATTGCTGGCTTTCCATTTGCTACAGCATTCAAGGATAAAGCCGATGGCCACAGCAGTAGCAATGTAGATGCAGCTTCAAAGGAATGCCCGTGTGAAAAGCCATTCCCGGTCATATCCATGGGGTTGCAAAAGATTCCTAGGCCATTGGTTTCTCAAGGGAAAAATGATGGTATTGCATCTGAACTACAAGGCGCTGCTTCTAGGGTTTTAGGCCTTCGGGTGCAGGATTATCAGTTTCCTGAACACTGTATTTCCAACTCGGGAAATCCCAATCACCATCAATCACCTTCCTCAGCTGCTTCTGTGGCAACAGATTTGGGGTTGGGAACAATATACACATCTAGTTCCGAGGAATTAAATAAACCCACATTTCAAGCTCATAAAGAGAGGCTCAAGGACATCTCAGGTTGCTTTCCTTCTTCCAAACTTGATGTGGTGAATACCAATATTGCGAGCCCTTCAGCTGGATCTCCATCTTGTTTTACTCCTGATTTCAGCGGCCCGCTTGATCCGAAAGATTTCAAAACACTCTATAGATCCCTTGTGGAGAAGGTTGGCCGGCAAGATGAAGCCATTTATGCTATAAGTCAAACTATAGCCCGCTGCAGAACGGGGAATGAAAGGCGCCGTGGTGCAAGTATGAGACGAGATATATGGCTCAGTTTTGTGGGGCCTGATAGGGCAGCAAAGAGGAAAATAGCCGTGGCTCTTGCAGAGATAATTTTTGGCAGCCGGCATAACCTCATATGGGTGGACTTGAGCTCCCAGGATGGAAGTACTCGTTCGAACACAATTTTTGACTCTCATGAATTTAGCGGCGATGATGTAAAGTTCAGAGGGAAGACTATTGTTGATCACATAGCAGAGGAGATTGCTAAGAAACCCATGTCTATCGTCTTTCTTGAAAACATAGACAAGGCCGATATGCTTGTTCAGACTAGCTTGGCGGGAGCTATTAAGACAGGTAAATTTCAAGACACATATGGAAGAGAGATTAGCTTTCATAACTCAATTTTTGTGACAACTTCTAGGGTCTTGAAGGATAAGGAGACTCTCCCTTTCGGCAATGACCTTGCCAAATTTTCCGAGGAGAGAATTTTGGAAGCTCAACGCTTGGAAATGCAGATTTTGGTCAACCACATTCCCGAAGTCAACAAAATGAGAAACAATACCAATGTAATGGTATCTTTTGATCCAGCATTAGTGAAAAAACGGAAGCGAACGGAAAGTAATGATATGAAAGAACACGATGATAAGTTTGATCCCATCAAACGGGCACCCAAGACATCCAAGTGCCTGGATTTGAATTTACCGATAGAAGAGGTGGAATCAGATTATGCAGATTGTAGAAGTAGCGAGAGCGACTCGGTATCTGAAAATACGCAGTTATGGTTAGAAGATTTTCTCGATCAAATGGACGGGACATTATTTTTCGAGCCATTTGATTTTGACGCTCTTGCCAACAGGATATTGAAAGAGATCAACATGGTTATTATGAACAGAGTTGGCTCGGAGGTTCTTTTGGAGATTGACTCCGAGGTCATGGAGCAGATCATAGCGGCTGCGTGGTTATCGGATGGGAAGAACTTGATAGTGGATTGGGTCCATCGGGTTTTAGGCAGGTGCTTAACTGAGGCGCATCAAAGGTATTCTCTTAACGCACGCTCTGTTTTGAAACTTATAAATTGTGAGGGCCTACATATGAAGGAGCAAGCAACGGGAGTGTGCCTTCCTGCAAGAGTTATACTGAACTGACTGATTTGGAATGGTTTCTTGTAATTAGATGTATGATATATGTATTAGCATCTAAAAGCCTTGCTTTTGGTCGTTTATCCCATAATTTTGTTGCCCTTTTCTGTTTTTCTTTTTTTTTTGGTTTTTTGGCACATCACTTTTGGACATGGAAAGTAATTGCAGTCAATGAATGTAAAATGTTATCTTCTTCATGCTTCAAACTTTTAAAGAAAGTATCAGGCTCCTTCTTGCAAGCACACATTTATTTGATCTTCTGTTTTTTTTTGAAAACCATTTATTTGATCTTCATAATGTAGGCAGAAGAAGATGTAAAATAACATGGTTATAAATAATTTTTTTTTTTTTTTATAATTACTTGTTATATAACTGCGGTTTTAGCCGGGAATAGAGTGAAGTGGAGGAAACTTATACATATGTATGAGTGTAAGTAAACAAAGGGCATATGCTGTAGCATTTGATCCTTCCACTCCACCCTATAATTCTGTAAGCTTTTGATTGAAGCATGTTCATTTTGAGATATGTATTGCTTGAAAACAACATAGAAGACCTCCTTGAAGGCCTTGTTTTGGTAGAGAATGAGGGATGAAAAAAATGAATTTGTAATTTATTTACACAATTTAATAAAAGGATATAAGTAACTTTAATCTTATTCTCAAGTAAAAGTGCATTGCTTAATGCATGAAGCTCATGCTATTGCCCAAGAAGGGATGATATTTTTTAATAACTTTTTTTGAGTATTAATTGAATATAGGACTTGCAAATGTCACTATGAGTATCTATACATATGAATGTATTTGACCGGTATAGGTTTTTGTACCATTGCTACACATGCCATTCGGCAACTCAAGGTCCACAACATCTTCTATTTTGTGAAACAAATATAACTGTACGTCCAATTACATTTTCATATTCATGAGATTATTTACGTATAATAAAATATATAAAACATATATATTTAATAAAAGACCCAATTCTTTGATTTTTTTTTTTTTTTTTTTTATCATGGCATTTTATCTCCAAAAGTAGGAGTATGACAACAAATCGTTTGACCCAATTCGGATTCCGGATCGGAACAGATCTGAATAGTACCCGACCTATATACTATTGGGCTTTTTATATGGGCTTCATCTAATGGGCCTGCGTTGCAAACTGGTTTCCTTTTATCCACTGCCCCATTAAAACATGTCCCGGCGAAACTTTGCTTTCATTTACAACGATCGGTGCTCGGTGGTATGGTTCGAGCATGAAGAAGAGAAGAAGAACGATCCATTGAATTCTCTCTCTCTCTCGCTTTCTCTCTCTCACTCCTGAGTTACAGAAGAAAGATGGGCTCGCGGCGTTCAGTAGAAGAGATCTTCAAAGATTACCGCGGTCGACGTAATGGAATCATCAAAGCTTTAACCATCGGTAACTGAGTTTCTCTCCAATTCAATTTCTTTCTTTTTCTTTCTTTCAAATCCTTTTTTGTTTTTTGTTTTTCTTTGTTGATCTGAGTTTCTTGATTTTGCATGTTGTTCTTGATTTGTTATTTTCAGATGTTGACAATTTCTTCGGCCTTTGTGATCCTGGTACTTTCAAATCCATTTCCAGTGATCTATCTGAATTCTTGTTTGGTTTGATTCGTTTTGAATATCTTGTTTAGGAATGAAAAGAAAAAAACCTGGTTTTGATGGTTTAGGGTTTTTGGTTGTAATTTTGGGCTTTTTTTTGTTTGATTGTTTGTTTAGAGAAGGAAAATTTGTGCTTGTATGGGCATCCGGACGATTCCTGGGAAGTGACTCTTCCAGCGGAGGAAGTGCCACCAGAGCTTCCTGAGCCAGCTTTGGGGATCAATTTCGCCAGAGATGGGATGGCTCGAAGTGATTGGCTCTCGCTTGTTGCGGTTCACAGTGATTCCTGGTTGATGTCTGTGGCTTTCTATCTCGGCGCTTATTTTAGTGTCAGCGAAAGGTAGTTTTCTTGGTGTCTTCTTTTGTTTGAATGCAATTGAAAGTTTCACGTATTGTTTGTTTCTTGATGTTTCTTTGATTACTGGTTGAAGGTTGCAGTTTCTACTTATCTCTGGTATGTGACAGGGTTAGGGAAATATATGGTTCAAATAGCTTTTGGTATGCGTATGGTTCAAATTGAAATCTAGTGTATTTATGTTAGTTGAAATTGAAATCTGGTGTATTTATGTTGCTAATGAGAACATTCTGGTTGGGGTTTTACATAATTTGCAAGGGGAGACAATTTGATTGGATCTAGGGGTTTTGGAGGAATTCGAGGACTGAAAATATCTTGATGGAAAACTTTTCTTTAATTTGTGATGTCACTGTCTCCCCTTTGGAAGCTGAAAGAGAGGAAGTACGACAAAAAGACTGTGATTGGTGACCCTTCTTGACCAGCCCCCATCATTGGGGTTCTTGTGTGCCATCATAGCTTGTGTACATGTTTGGCATCTTTTTGCAAGACTCTGACAACAATTAATCTTTTTGGTCAGAAACAATCATTGTTGGTCCTTGCCAGATACACATAAAGAATGCGAAAGATAGTGGATCACCTAGTTATTGATGATCATTTAGCTCATGTTCTATGGTCTTTTCTTTTCCAAATTTTGGGATTTCCTGAGTGATGCTCAAGACAGTTCTTTATTGTGTTGGTTCTTGTGTGCCATCATAGCTTGTGTACATGTTTGGCATCTTTTTGCAAGACTCTGACAACAATTAATCTTTTTGGTCAGAAACAATCATTGTTGGTCCTTGCCAGATACGCATAAAGACTGCGAAAGATAGTGGATCGCCTAGTCATTGATGATCATTTAGCTCATGTTCTATGGTCTTTTCTTTTCCAATTTTTGGGATTTCCTGAGTGATGCTCAAGACAGTTCTTTATTGTGTTGGCTGTTGTCCCAAAATGGTTTTGTGCTACTAAGTAGTGACTTGGGCCTTGCTCCCCTTTTCAATTATGTAGGGATGATAGAATGATCATAATAATTCTTTCAGATACAAATTAGAATTCCTCAAGACCATTTGCAACATTCAAACATTCTTAAAAATTTCAATCATTAAAATCCTTTAAAAATGCCAAGGATTGTCCTTTTGAGGGTTTTTTATTTTTTGAACTTCTGATTTGGGATTGGGTGATATTGGCATATAACTAGAGGGCCTTACCTCTGACCCAAAATGGAAATTGATAATGATTGTGTTGGAGAGTAACATAGGGATTTTGTTGGAGAGTTATATATATATGTACATATAGTTTTGTATTTTTCCTAGACCCCAAATAGAGGTGAATTATGGAACAAAATTCATTTAGCTAGCTTTAAATAGTTGGGATCAGGTGTTCCACAGATGTTGATGTTAATTGTATCCATGGAATGGCTGCTTCTTGTTCCTAAACTAACTAAATGGATCTAATATAGAAATGTGATGATACCAGATTATTGACGCTAAGAACACCATTCCTTTCAACAATTATTGCAAAAATATTCACCTTGAGGCATCATGCTTGGAGCAATAGTGATGTATAATGTATTTTTTGCATATTTTTTATGTTTTTTTTTTTGAAACGAAACAATGATTGGTATTAGTATGTAAAAATATGTACAAACATCACACATTGTGCATCAAAGTTGCACAAATTACAAAATGTGACAAAATAAAAGGGCCCGTTGACCACACACCAATTGTATGACTCCAACATCCTATTTAGCACTATTTACAAGCAATTTTCCCAATTGTGCTCCCATAATTGTGCTTCATCCTTGTGTGACTCCTTAAAGACCCTCTGATTTCACTCAAGCCATAATGACTATATAGTTGCATACATGGAAATTAGGCCTGTTTCTCTTTCTGCTTTAGGCAGACGATTTAGATGAGATACAAATAGCCCATCTTCGATTGTCTGTGGGGTTATGTATCTATTTCCTGATAGAATGGCCCATTTTTGCCATATACTTTTGACAACATGACACGAAACAAACAGGTGGTCCAAATACTCCCCATCCTCCATACAAAACAGGCAACAATGTGGAGATAAATACCAAATCGGTGCTCGCCTCTGCAGCATCTCACATGTGTTGATTCTCTTGTGAGCCACATGCCAAGCAAATATCCTAACCTTAGTTGGTACTTGAACATGCCATATGATGTATGATAATGGAAAGGTAGGTAGGGATGGGGAATCGGAAAGGATATTGAAATATATTTTTTTATGTTTTTTTATTTTAGTTTCTTTTTTGGAGAAGTTTTATTTTGGTATATTTATTTTTAGTGGTAGGTCTAGATAGTTTTAAAATTCGATTTTATTATTTAAGTGTATTAAAAAGTGTTTAGAAGTGTCTAAATAGAGTTCTAATAGGATTAGGAAGTTGCTTTTTATGTTATAGATAACTTAGGAAACTTATTTTTACGTGTTTTAGATAGTTTACGAGTTGTTTTAGAAGAGTTATCTATATAAGGAGCTCCAATTACGAAATTTAGGAGATGAAGATCAATTATTATTATTTTTTTTTGAATAATCTATTCGATACAATTTAGTTTGGTTATTTTTTTGAGTATTTTCGCTCTTGCTTCCGCGACGAATCTACATCAAATAGCTAATTATGTAGTCATAGATGTGAGAATCTCATTTGAATTTATAAATCATATGATTCATGATTCAATTGAGGGGAGAATGATTTGGATCCTTAATATGATTTCTAATGCTTTTGTATCATATACAAAATTTTAAAGATATAGTAAAATTCTAAGATTTGAGTCATGGTATCGGGTTTGAGTTATGGAAACATCATCTTGCGATGCAAGGTAAGGCTGCATTCAATAGATCCAATGTGGTTCGACCCTTTCTTGGGACCCTGCATAGGCGGAAGTTTCATGTACTTGGCTATCCTTTTTCTTAGTAGAATTCTAAGATACATAGTCTAAAGTTTATGATTCATAATTTTCAGTCTAATAGTTTGCACGATTCTTACAAAAGGTGGAAAACATGTATTGGTGGTTGGGCTAGTAGGCTCGACTGGATCTCAGTGGGACAATATATATTAAATTTCAAGTATCATGCATTTATTCTTATTATTATTTGTTAAATGGAACTTTGACACACGACCTTAGATCATCTAGGACAAGTCCTTCAAAGTTATATATATATATATATATATATATATATATATTTTCTTCTTGAAACTAGTTTATCCTAGCAGTCAAACCTTGTGAAAGATGGTGTAGGAGATGGAAAATTATGGAGTATCTATTTTTGTTTTGATGTTAAAAATAATTTGACAAGGGTGCAAATTTAGCATCAATTCAATTTTTTAAAGGATGATCCCATTCATAAACAAAATTATATATTATTCCATACAAGATATTAATTTATTTTGCAACTTTGATTTGAGAAAAATGAACAATCAAAAGCAATTTATAAATTTATAATTTTTAACTAGATATGTCTATATACATACATGATTTATATCCTTACGTAGAGTCATTGATTTGAATCTTAGTTCAATTCACAAGGCTCCTAAATGATTCAATTTTGACAACTATATATGGAACACTACTAACTAGGTATTTTACATTGGTCATGAAGTATAACTTATGTATTTTTCATTTGAATTTAAACACTCCTTCAGGTTGTTGCATTAATTTTCCATTCATATATTCCATCGCATTAAATATCTTGTTATTGTTATATCCACTTCAAGATATCAACCAACAAGTAAATCTGGTACTTTTTTAGTGAGCATAATGATGTCAAACTGTAGTAATAGGTTAATCAATCAACTCAACTCAACTAAACCTTTTCTCAACTACATGGGGTCAGTTAGGTTAATTGATCAATCAGTGTTAATTATTTGTTTAAACTTTAGCAACTATTGTACTTCTCATAGAAAGTCAAGTGGATGTTTTTTGAAGTGTGGGATTCTTTTCCTATGTATGTCCTTTGAGTAGGCTTATGGGGGTTGAGTTGAAGAGAGGTTATGACCAAATAGAAAATGAGAAGGCTACAATCATAACTTTAATCTCTTGTTCTATTTCCTTGAACAACATATTCATGAGTCATTTTGGTTTGTTTGATACAATTGCGTATCTTCTTTGAAGGTAATATTGGGGAAGTGTTTATAACTTTATGTAGAATGAGCGCTAAAGTTTTCCAATTGGTAGCAATTCTATTGTATTTAAGATTACATGAGACATCGTTGCCAAGCCTTTTTGAGTAATCTCACATTTGTTTGCTGAACCCAAACAATAGTCATTGGGTTGGTACATTGTTAACTTAAACCGAACTGAGCAAACTTAGCAAATGTGATCAAAGATAATTGGTTTGAGATTTTAAATACATATTTATTTAATAATTAACCATATAAGTGTATGTGAAATAAATCTAATGTATATTTAACAATTTTTTAAAAAAAGTCTTTATTATATAAGATGATAATGCAAATATTTATGATAATATTTACATTACAAAAGTCTTAAATATTAAAAATTAAAATATGCACACTTTTAACTTAAAAAAGAAAAGAAAAGAAACTAGATAGAATAGTATTAATAATAACAGAATAAAGTGAGTACAAAGCAACAATCATGATGGGGTGAGCACCCTAAAGTCACTTAAAGCATTACAAATTTTCCCCATCCTCTCACCCACTAATTCAGAGGTTGACCTTTAGACAGCTTGCTGCTTTCTACCCAAAAAGAGGCTAGTAAATTCGAATTCTCCCAAACCTTAATCACAAGTTTTGCTCATTTTCAAACACCCTCTCCACTCGTTCCTCTCCTTCTAAATGGACCATAATAACGCTAAGCACACCACCTTCTAGTGTCCTGTCCAAGAAGGTTGTATGCTATCCATGAAAGGAAAAATATTTATATCCGGTCCTCCAACAACCTCACATTACACACTTTTAACTTTGAAGTCACTTCTATTTGTGTTAGATTGATTTTAAATGTCTCAACCCATAAATTGAACCAAACCGATTGGATTACACTTTTTTCAAACCTAACTCGCACCAAACTTATTTAAAACTTAACCAAATGCACTAGTTCATTTCGATTTCGTGGTTTGAAGTTTGAATCAACCCATTGACATCCTTAGTATTAGTGACATCCTTAGTAAGAATTCGATTTGAATCGTTGAATCGTACGATTCGCAATTTGATTCACCCCAAAATGATCGGAATTGGATTTCAAAATCGTTATACCTATGGATCATAAGTGAATCGGTTTGATAGGTGAATTGGTCTGAATCGTACGTGAATCAAATCGGATCGCTAGCTGAATCGTCCCGAATCATTAATTAGCCAAAAATCACTATTGTCTTTAAAACTCTTTTGGGTACTTAATATACAAAGATATGATTCACATATGTATTGTGAATCTTATGATTTACCAATCTGAATCATAATTCGATTCATTAAGCCTCGAAACGATTTGATTCCGATTCACGATTTTGACAGTCATGGTTGGTACTTACTTGCTCGGAAGTAGTTAATGCTATATCATAGCTATTGGTGTTACCTATTTACCGGCTTCAATAAGAAATCATACCTTGCATGAATAATTATTAGGTTAGGAGTAGTTGATCTTAAAATGTTGAATACTGGATTGAGTGTATATTCCTTGCATGAATGATTTTTAGGTATAATTGATCTTGAAATTAGGAACTTTGGAGTTAATGTATCCACGATCTAAAATTTATTATATTTTCTTTTTTGTAGGGAATGCATGATAAAGCACTCACTCAAGGTGGTCAAAATATAAATTTTGTTATAAATTGTAAATCAAAAGTTTCAATTAGTTGTAGAAGATACAAAATCTCAAAAACAATATTAGAAATTAGGAAAAAACAAAATAGGAAGTTATTCATTTATAATTTGATCCATTTCACATTGAAAAAAATGCACTTTCTCCCAAAAATCCATTTTGTTTACTAGAGAGGTTGTTTATTATACCATAGAAATGTTTAATTACATTGCTTTCATGTGCTTGCGCTTCCATGTCTTATCCTGTTAAACATTGAAAGCCAAACAACCATGTTACAAAAGTGATTCCTTCTGCAATAGGAAACTAAAATCCTATTAAAAATAATGAAATTTAATTCTAATAAAATAGAACTACTAGACTTCAAAGATAAATAAAGTTCGTATTAAAAATACGAAATCATAATAAAAATTCAAAAGTTTTTAGATAAAAAATATTATTTTATGTATTTTCTATTCTCGTGCCACATTACCTTCTCAAATCCATATGCTTGATACGTGCTAGAAAGATTTTCCTTCCACGTTTGTAGGGTATGTTGGCGTAGCTCAAAACTGTCTCATGTCTTTTCTTCATGACAACTAAGCCATTAAGAATGCTTCTTGTACACTCCGCATCTTGTAGAATTTGTAGATCAGTGGGCCTTCTTAATCTTGATTCAGTTTGAACATTTTGTTACTTTGCACAACCATTTTGGTTTGTTGTTTTAGGTTTTGGAGTTGTGGAGACAAATTCATCCAACATATGAATTGGAGATATTAAAAAAGGCTTCTGCCACTGTTGTCAAGGCATTAAGGTGACACCCAGGCAATCTACCTTGCTGAGGTGAAACAATACCTAGGGGCAAGGCATTATCTAGGTGTGTGATCTCAATGATAAAAAGTAAATAAGTTTCATCATATTGATGTTACTATTAGTTTTTCTGAAATATAAACAACTTATATTCGTCTAAAGATTTATTTATTTATTTTTTTAAATTTTAGTAGTAGTATTTCTAAACTTAAAATATTGATCAGAATAGTGATACCGTCTTCAAAAATATCTCATTATTTGCTAGGTTGAATATTATTTTCTGAAAAAATATATATATTTTGATTTTTGAGATATAAACAAGTCTGCCGATGATGCATTGGCCCGATGTTAGGGCGGCGAGCAACAAGAACATAGCCAAACAGAGGTCTCGAGTTCAAGTGTGCATGGGAGCAGGCAGCGGGTGATAGGACTTGCGGGTTGGGTGACTATTCTTTAGCTTGAGCGTTACCTCAGTATCCCACCCAAGGTGGTGTAGAGATTAGTGGATTTGTAAGAGGTTGATACGCTATGGGCAGATGCACACACACACTTGTATCTTCTCCAAAAACAAAAAAAAAAAAGAGAGAGAGATAAACAAGTGTTTGTAGTTTTGATATATGCAATTGTAAGAAGAGAAGATATATAAAAAAATGGAAGAGGAGGTTATTATGCTTTTTAACCCTAATAAGTAAGAGCTTATTTTATAAACTCTTATTCAGTATTCGGTCATCAACATTGAAAGCCCTTATTTTGCTCCTTGTAGAGCATTTGATGATAAATTTATTGAGAACTTATTTTCTTCTTATTGTCAGGGTAGCTCATTCCTTTTTTAAGAAACATGTTTCAATCATTTTATTAAATGCTATCTGACCATTGGGTTTGGCCTGTAGCTTTTTAAGAAGCATGGTTGGACTGTTTGAGCTGTCTGAAAAAGTAAAAAAATATGGATTTATTGCATATGCTCATTAATTAAGGTATTTCTGGGGACTGGCTGTGGCATTGGCTGGCAGAAGATTGAGTAGAGGTTCTTAAAAATAAAAAAGTTGCAAACTAAAAGTATAACATTTCAAATAGCAGAAAACTGAGAGAGAGAGAGAGAGAGAGAGAGAGAGAGAGAGAGAGAGAGAGAGAGAGAGAGAGAGAGAGAGAGAGAGAGAGAGAGAGAGAGAGAGATGCAGATTGAAAAAAAAAAAAAAGAGTTGGGACAGTGAGTGGCAGATAAGTGTTGGCAGTCACCCACAATACAGGGTGCTTGATGATCTGCCTCTGTACCATGTTAACAATATCCTATGCTAAAAGCTAAAGCTGATTGAGAATGACACAAAAATATGCATCAAATGGTTAAAAACTAACAAGGTGTGCAAGTGTTGATGGTCAAATTTGACAATAAATTCAAACTTTTATTCAACATGGAGATGTCTCCATTCCCTTTTCTTGTGAGAGACCCTCAAGATCCTTCTTCCTAGAGAATAGAATGATCTCAGGGTAGAAAAGAAATAAAAAAAGTAGAAAACAAGAGTGAAGTTTCTTAGCTTGAAACATGTAAAGGCCCAATTAATTCTCTATGCTATATAATACATCTTTTCCAAGAATATATTGGATCTTAATGTTTTATAATATTATATATATATTTTAAATTACAGAAGTGACGTATATCCCATTTAAGATATTTTTTGTCTGCCTTCCATTGATATTTAACTGCAATGTCTTCAATATATCTCTTCAGGATGTACTCGGAAAACTGCAATTACATTTAGACTTACTAGATTTGAGCAGGGTAATATTATCCAGAAATTCAGTTGGTGTCTGACTGATACAGTTATTATATATCTTGTGTATATCTTCTCGTTTTAGATTTTGATACCTGTTTTTACGAGATGTCGTTCGTAGCACAGGGTGTATTTTGGTTATTCTCCCTTGTTAGGTTTTACCCTTCTCATTTTTGTGCGGGGTCCAATCATTTGTAAATCTCTGGGTACTTATTGTTCATTTGTGAAGCTTCTTATTTGTCGGATTTGGAGGAAGGGGTCCAACTGTTTCATGAGTAGTCCTATAAACAAAACTAATGACTATGACAATGATACTAGTTTTTTTTATTTTTTTATTTTTAATATGTTAGAACATATGGTTTAATTATTCTTATGAAGAAACATTAGTATGTGGATCCAACCTTGTTACCTGAATTGGTTAACATGTATAGATGGAACTATTTTGAACATGAATGTTTGGAAATTTGGGCTAATCATTTTACTTCTTTTAACTAAAACAACCGTCCAAAATGATTCTGTTTATCATTTGATTCAATTTGAGATTTTATAATGAACTTGATACAAACCTCAAATAGTTTCAGAGCCTTCATTGCACATTTACACAAAAAATACTGAATGTGATTTTATTCTGTCAGGCTCACATAGAACTGCAAATAGAATTTTAGTTGCATCTTTATTGTAACTGTTGAGATTTCCTTCTGTGCCTGTAACTAGAAAATGTATCGGTATAACTGCTTTTACTTTGTGATTTCCGTCCTTGAAAAGTTGGAATGATCATTAAATTCACCATCTGAAGCCCCATAGTATTGTTGTCCTCGTCTCTCATTTTTTTATTTTTTATTTATCTTCAATTAATGTATTAAGTCAGTTCTGGTGCTGCATAGGGAAGCGATTCTGCTTTACATATATGCTATTGCACCATCTTTAGCCAAGGAGCTGACATGCTTAATTGTTATTATCCCCAGAGGCTTGCCAATTGGGAAAAAACTTGCTATCCCCTGTTAATCGTCCTCTGATGGCGCATTGAATCAGGAATCTTCAATTCATCTAAAGGTTCACCATTTACATTGGTTTTTGTTGTATCTTTTATCTGTTTATCAAATCGAGTTAAGTGAAGCCCTACAAATAAGTTCTGACAATTATTTCTACTGAGCTCCTATAATTCTATGCTACTAGTTTCTCCAATTAATTATTCGTTCTTCTTTTTGACTAAATGGTGGCTGTCCTTATTTCAGCTTTTCAGCTGGATCTCCAAGTCTCCACATATTCATTTCATAGTCCAGCAAGCAAATGAATGCTTTTATACTTAGAAATTTGTTTGGATGCCTGAGCACATCTACCATTGTATATGGAGACTTGCATTCAAATGTGTTTTTTAATCTGATCTTGACCCTGCACTTAGTCCCACAATATAGAGATTGTCTTTAGGTTGCCTTGATTACATGAGTTTTATTTATATTAGCAATATATGTAATATAATGCATTAAGGTGATATAAGGATACCAAACATGTTATTGTGCATTCTGTACTGGTTTTTAACATGTTTTTAAAAGATTTTCATTTTAGAATGTTCAGTCTTTCTGACATGAGGGTTTGTATTTCATGTTTGCTGTTTTATATCTTTTATTTTTTTTAATCTTTTATTGTTTTTGTTTTTGGTCGGGCAGTGATGTGATGCTTACTTCTTGCGTTTGACAATATCATCATGGAGAATTATTATTATTGTTTTTTCTTTGTTACTATTATGGAGAATTAGCTTAAACTCGCAAGTAATTTTTCTTTCGCAGAAAACGTCTGTTTACCCTGATTAATGATCTGCCAACCATTTTTGAAGTTGTTTCGGGGAAGGTTCGGAAGGAAAGGCTTGGTGGTGATGGTGGTAGCAAATCCAGGCTCAGCACAAATGTGGAAGTTGTTTCTGGGAAGGTTCCAAAGGACAGGCTTGATGGTGACAGTGGCAGCAAATCCAAGAACAGCATAAAGGTGGGAACAGCCACTAAATTCTGCTTTTCTTCCCTATGACTTGCTTATTTGGGTTTTTGAGTCCTAAAAGAAAAGAGAACATTCTTTGATTTTTGGGCAGAGAACAAGTGATGGACAAGTGAAAAACAATTCAAAACTAGCAGATGAGACATGTGGGGAGGGGGAGGAGGAGGAGGATGAGGAAGATCACAATGAAACCTATTGTGGAAGTTGTGCAGGTATTTACAACTCTGATGAATTCTGGATCATGTGCGACATGTGTGAGAGATGGTACCACGGTAAGTGCGTGCGGATAACGCCGGCCAAGGCAGAGAATATAAAGCACTATAAATGCCCTTATTGCAGAGCTAGACCATAGTCTACAAGGCTCAAGGAGGCCTGACATTTTCATATGATACCAGTGGTAGTCTGGTGGTATAGGCGCTTTTTTTGTTGTATCATCCTTGACTGATGTGAATATTCTTTTTTACAAGGAAATCTTACATATAAAAAGTATATATACAAATCATTCCAGGAATATATATGTACCAAGCTGGGTTTGCTTATTTTAGTTCAGTTTGGTGATCATCAATTATTTCAGGAGATAAACGGAAGCTGCATCTTGAACTGAAAGAATTTCACTGAATTACTCCTTGGTCCTGAAATGAAATACTCTTAAAGCACCAAAGGTAGTAGATTGATTTTTTATTTTTTATTTTTTTATTGTTGTTTTTAGTTTTACAATGGAAATATCTTCTTAGCTTTGCCCAGCACCACTGCTATAAAAAGCTTGTGATCTTGGATTCATGTCCCCGTCATTCCTGTCTTTTGTATTTGGTATTCATTTGCTTGCCTTTCTACATGTAAGATGGGGCTTCATGTGACTATATGTATTAAAAAAGCCATTTCATGGCATGAATTATTGCATGTGACACAAGGTATTATATTAAGTGGACATATATATTTTTAGGTTGTACTTAACAATTGGATAACAATTGGGTTTAGTGGTTATTAAAAGTTTTTGATGGGAAGATGGACGAGGCAATGGCGGGGTTTGGAGGTTTCGTGAGTTCGAACGTGGGAGGAGTGTTTTTAAATTCATCCCGGGTCCACAGGAGATTTTTTGATGTGAGTGTAGGTCCTACGTGGAAGTAACACTATGGGAGCAGATTATCAAACGTGATTAATGCGGGTTCGTGCGGCATTTGGTCCAGACGGTCAGCGTTGATTAGTTGGTGTGAGGATTAGTGGGCTCCGAAGGTAGCCATATCGTCCAGACAGTCTGCGTTGATTAGCTGGTACGAGGATTAGTGGGCTCAGAAGGTAGCCATTCCTCACAACGTGCCCAGTTCACAACAGAAGACTTGGGGTTGTTTCCATGTCAAAAACCAGGGTTTTGATAGGAAGATTTGGCTGATTGAGTAGATGGCCCAAAAATCTGTCAATTGGAGGCCCAAGCATCTAAAGTTAATTAACAGTTTGAATTGCAAGTTATCAATCATGGAAGTGGATGGTCCTTGAAAATGGTTATGATAACAGCCAATCGGACATGATTCCTATTCTTGAATATTTTTTGATCATCCAAGTCATCTCTTCTCTCTGTTTTAGAGGGTGATGTTCTATGACATAAATCACTTGCCTATTGGCCTCATCTGAAGTCCTTTTTGTCCTTTCGGTTTCTCCTCAAAATGATTTTAACTTAAAAAAAGAAGCCTTGAGTTCGAAATCCAACGGACTCTCCTTGGCCTGTTCTGCCTTATTTCATTGTTTTCTCTGTTAAAAAAGCCATTTCATGGCGCATCTCTCGTTACCAGCACAGCCTTAGAACTCATCGCCACCCAAAGTTTCTGCACAAAGCACCCTCTTCTCATTCGTTTTCTGCTCTATATCTAATAACAGTTTGTTCTCGCAATTGCTGCTAATCATGTTATAGGCTTGTGAAGATTGGAATGTTATCAAGATATGGGCTCAAATCCATTGGATGGCTCGGGGAAGCAACGGTTGAGATGGACGCAGGAGCTGCGTGATCGCTTCGAAGAGGCAGTTAACCAGCTTGGTGGTGCAGATAGTAAGTATATATATATGCAAAGTATCAAGATTTTATGTTATGTATTTGAGTTGCATCTTCACAAGACTATGATCTAATGTTTCTGTTAGGAGCAACTCCTAAAGGAATCTTGAAGGCTATGGCTCTTCCTGGATTGACAATATACCAGGTCAAGAGCCACTTGCAGGTGATTTTTCTCTAACTTAGTTCTCTTTATTGGTTTAAAGTGGTTAGATATAGCAAATGAGAAATGGATTTGCAATGCATTTAACCCATTAAATGCTGTAATTTATATATGTCAGTGTTCAGGTAAGTGGTTCTAATAGTGCATTACATAATGCAATTTTAGTGTTTGCTTTTATGGTGTTATGACTATTCTGATTTGATTGTTGTGATAATTTCTAATTTTTGTTTTAATCTTTGATTTTGTTGCATTCCTCAGAAATACAGAATCTCAAAGTTCATACCAGAGTCTTTTGATAGTAAGTTTGGATGATTACCTCTTCTCTTATGCTGAGAGTAATTTATCATTGAGCTTACTGGTTTCTAGTCTTTCTTTTTTTTTTTTTTTTGCTCATATATAGAAGGGAGGCTTGATAGACGAAAAGTTTCAGATATGTTTCCGAATTTCAGCGCAATATCGTGAGTACATCTCTTGAGCTTTACGGCATTCTTTCTCTCTGCAAGTTCCTTTTAGCTATAATTTCGAATATTAAATCGAGAAAAAATTCTTGTCAAAACTGTATCAGTTCTTAAATATCAAAATCCATGAACAAGAAAGACAAATATTCTTAGAACTGTGGAAATGTTATAGGATTCATGATATTTATATATCCATTGCAGTGGTGCTCAGATTAATGAAGCCTTGCATATTCAGATGGAGGAACAAAGTCGATTAAATGATCATCTTGAGGTTAGTTTTACAGCATTCAAATATGGGAATTCTACTTAATATGAAAGTTTTGCATTCAATAACACTTCATTTTCTTTAGACATGTTGAATTTTTGGTGGGCAGGTGCAGAGGCTCTTGAAACTCAGAATAGAAGCTCAAGGAAGGTACTTAGAGAGGATCGTTGAGGAAAATGGAAATCTTAACAACGATGCCCCCAAACTAAACAAACCATCTTCTTGCCCTGTTTCATTGCCTCCTCTTTCTGAGGAATCTGAATCAAATGCAAGGGAATGGGCTTCTGATTCAGAAATAGGCTTATTTGAAGGATTCAGTGGCAAAAGGTTGGATCAAGGAAATGATGATTTGAAAAGGTTATTTGAAAGAACTACTACTACATTGCCTGGTGTATTAGGAGTCTCACCGCAGTATTTTAGCCTGTCAGGTACGGTAGTAGAAGAAGAAATGATTCCTGCAGAAACTCAATCTCAAAATTGTGTCAAGGAGAATGATTTTATGTTCCAGGCAGGGTTTGAACTTCCATCACAGAGCAAAGAGCCTAACCAGCAAAAGAAATTGAAAAGAATGCGTCTTCCGAACAAAGCTCGAAGCTCAAGTTCTATAGACGAAATCGGATTTCTATGGCCTCTTAGTTCTCATGAATCATCGCCAGTTTCCAGCTTCCGCTCGTAGATTTCATATTTATAGCTGTAGTTTGTGTTAGCATAGTCCCGTATCGCCATAGTGCAATTAATCATTGATATGCGATATATAAGGCAAGCTATTAAAATCACCACTCAATCCTCACTTGTCCACTTACCTAAATTTAAAAAATAATAAATAAAAAAATTATCTTATAAGAAATTACTAAAATAGACATATAAAAACTATCATACCCTCTCACTCTCTCTTCACCTACCTATTTTTCAACCATAAAGTCCTAGCTTTAGTTATAAAAATAAAAAAATCTTCACTTTTATAAGTTATAAGTTGGATTTTTTGTGTTATTTGTTTATTTTTATTCAGATCTAGATTCAAAATCATAAAAAAAGGGTTAAAATGGGATGGAGAAAGAGTTTCAAAACCCTTTCACCGTCGGTCGTAATGACCTGTCCGACCGACCAAGGCCGGACAAGTTGCCTCTGTTCGGCCCACAAATAGGGACCTATTATGTGGGTGGACAGAGAGGATTGAGTGGGTGATTTTAGTGGCTTTTTATATAAGTTGTCGGCAATCTTTTCCTTGCAAGTGATTTTCAAGGATGAGTTAGGCTCGTGGGCTTATTATAGTATCAAAGCAGGTGTATGAATTTATATCTTTAGTCCAATGTAAAAGGAAAGTGCCCGGTGACTCGCCCTCGCACCGAGGGAGACTATTAGCATAGTTTGACAATAAATGGGTACAATTTGTACAATATACAAGTCATGGACAACCCTTTCCTCGCAAGCTTAAATTGAGATGAGTCAAGCCCATGGGCTATATCAGTTTGGAGTATAAATCACTATTTAGCCATAAATGTATGAATGGTAGCTTTTATAGTATAATATTACTGTATATACAGATTATCATTTTTGTATCAAAACATCCCATTATATTGCATACATTATTTATCTATATTATAAGAGAGAACATTTTTGGGTTGCATCTTTTCTTTTCTTTTTTCATATCTATTTGATATTACTATATAGATTTTATTCCCCCCAGTAGGAGAAATAAGAGAAAATGGACTTTTTTTTTTTTTTGAATTCATGCAACTGAAAAGGGAAAATACTTAATTTTTTTTTTCTCTACATCTACATAATATAACTATAAAATAGTCAAACAATAGTTCTACTTTTTTTCTTCTTTTTTCTTATAGTCATAATAAAATAAATAAATAGCTATCTTTTTAAATCAACTTGCTTTGATTTTTTGGTTGATATTATCTATTATTATTTTTTGATTTGGATGATATATTATACTTGATAAACATAAATATTTAACACGAAATCTATGATCCTTGATATTGTTTTACTTTCAATATTTGATATCTCTGTACTTGATTAATATTTCTACTAATCTTTCATTTAATAAGTTCAATCTTAGTGTTATTGATCTTAGAACAATTGTTTTATATGTGAAGAAAAATGCACCTTGAAAGATCAAACCAACAAAAATTTATAGAGTAGAAAATAGGCAGCTTGACTTGTAGAAGCTGAAGCAATTTAGTCCCTAGGCAAGACATGTTGTAGACTAGTAGTGTAGGATTATTTACTCTCCAATTAAGTCGTGAAGATTAAACTTGATCAATCAATATAAGTGGTGAAAAGATAGATACGAAATAATTTACAAGACACCCATTTCCCCAAAAGAAAAAGAAAGTTGAAAGTTTCTGTTTGTGGCAATAAATTCATTTTAACTGTCAAGTAAATGATGAGAAAAACTTGCACCAATGAGAGGAGAGTGTTTTTATTAGAATGTGATAGAGAGTTTGATCAGCTCTCATCTTTCTTTATTTATTTTTTATTACCTTATTTTATAACCTGGGTTTTCAGGCCAGCTTGAGCGCACTTGATTAATTCCCGTGGATGCAAGCCCTTAACCCGCAAAGGAGACATTTCCTAAAACCCTGAAATTTTTTTCATTCGGACTCATACTTTAAAATGACGATATTAATCAGCCACTTTGCCACACTAAAACTTTGGTATTAATCAACTCTCATCACATTCTAATAAAAACAGTACTCTCTTCTCATCAAGATGAGAAATGCACCCTCTTCAAGCAAAGAAAAAGGATAGCACATTTACAAATGTTTATAATATTATAATTATATTTAATGTGCTTAATTTTAATTCTACGTACTACTCTTGAGAGAACAATTGCACATGTGAACAAAAGTGTACACAAAGATCATAGTAGCAAAAAAAATCTTATTAGGTTCAAAATTAGCAGCTTGATGCCCTTTTCCTTCTTGATCATTTGAAGAGACCAAGAAAGAAACTTTGTCCTCAAGCAATTAAATACATCTAGGTCACGTATTTTGATAGCTATCGAAGAAAAAAAAAACTTTGATAGCAAAGAAAAAAAAATATTTTGATTTTTTAGAAATTATTCTCAAGATTTTTTTATTTTATTATTATTCAAGATTACACTGCTACTTGACCTTTAATTCTAGTCCTCTAACCAAGTTGTTCAAGTAAAAAGTTTGCTATGCTATTTTCTCCTTTTGTTTGGTGATTTTTTTTTTTGCACAATAACCAGGAGCTTACCTAGATATGATAATTATTAAATGAGATTAAATGAGATCCGAAGCTCGTAACTAGAGTCTCTCTATAAGGAAATGATTCGAATCTTTCACTTCATGAGTGGGAGGCGGGGTATCCATCACTTGCCCAAGGGCCGGTGGGCATTCACACCTAAAAGTTATATATATACATCAACCAAACATACATCTACATATTTCAAAGGGATCTTTGCTTTTTAAAATAAAAATAGTTTTCATATTGTAAGTCAAGCAGGGGCTAATTATATTGAGTGGGTGGGAGACCCCATGTGGATACAGTACACTAATGGCCCTATAAGTAAAAAAAAGTCTTGGACTTTGGAACCTGAAAATATATATAAGAGACAGTCACACTGATTTTCTAATGATTCATTCATCTAAGATTGCCTCTAGCCTCTGCTAGGGTTTCCATTGGCTAATTCTCAGTATTGAACAGCTACATCTTTTAAAATGGTCACACCTTTGTTAATTAATTACGTCTTCAATATATATGTAGTTGGACTTTTTGTTCTAATAACACTTAATTTTTATTAATTTTCCAAATTAAGATTTAGCCCTTCATTGTTTTTTTTTTTTTTTTTTTTTCATTTTGTTACTATTATTATCTGATTGACCTACTAGCTAATGCATCTATTTCAATTTTTATTGTTTATTTTAATAGTTTTAGTGCAAAAATGCGCATTAATTGTCTTATGTTAAAATCATGATAAAGAGATTAAAGAAGAGATGAGAATTAATCCAAGTAAAACTATTACAGGAAGAAGAAGAATTCTCAGGAGAAAAGAGAAAAAAAATATTCTCATTCATTAATGAATTAATACATGTACACTTATATATATACTGATACATGAGCTGTCACGAGCTGTCAACAATAAACAACAAACTGAAAAAAAAATTACAGCTTCTCTGATTGACTTATAACTAACTAACTTAACAAACATAACCATCTAATACTCCCCCTGAAGATGGACTGTAAATGTCGTTGACAACCATCTTGGACAACAGAGGGAACAGAAGATGGGGAGGCAAAGCCTTGGTAAAAATGTCAGCTAGTTGATGATGAGAACGAATTGGCATGAGTTTGATGACATTATCAACAACCTTATCACGCACAAAGTGGCTTCCATATGCTTCGTACGTTCATGAAACTTTGGATTAGAAGCAATGTGTATGGCAACTTGATTGTCACAAAAAAGCAAAGTGGGAGAAGAAACTGAAAAACCAAAATCATGTAACAACTGCTGGATCCAAACAAGCTCACTAGTAGTAGAAGCCAATGCATGATATTCAGCCTCAGTTGATGATTGGGCAATTGTAGTTTGTTTCTTAGCTTTCCAAGAAACGAGAGAATCCCCAAGGAACAACCCTGTAACAGAACGCCTTGTGTCGGGGCAAGATCCCCAATCTGCATCAGTGAAAGCTCTCAACTGTAAGGAAGAAGAAGATGAGAAAAACAATCCTTGCCCAAGATTAGTTTTGAGATACCGAAGCAAGTGATGAGCTACTTGCATGTAACGTCAGTACCTTAGGATGACGTTATTTTGACCCGTAGAGTACCCGTATACGTATTCGATGCTCGACACGTGTTGGTTCGAGTGTCTTTGCATGCTTTAAGTTGTTTAATGTGTACATAAAGTTTCGGAATGATCGGAGATTGTTTCGACATCGAAACATATCGAAAATAGTATTTTGGATCAGTAAAGCTCGTTCCATGGAGGAAGAAATTTCTGTCATTGATTACATCAATGGCTTGATCTCCTAGATCCGTGGTTCGATTGATCTAAAATTTTGTCAGATTATTCTTCTATGATATTAACAGTGAAGATCTTGATCGGAGTTGGTTACTGTGAGATATAAGACTCCAAATACTGTTTCTCGGATTTACGGATTTTCTTGCGCAGTTTTGATCAAACTGCTGGATCTCGTAATTCCAGCGTTAGATTGAGCTAAACTTTTACCATAAGGTTGGTAACTAAATCATAAAACTTTTGAATGGTTAGGATGTTAAATTAGCAAGTCATTTGCAAGAAATTGATTATCTAAGTGAACGTAATTGCACCAGAAAAAAAACTATTCCTTTTATTTAAGCATTTTTTAAAGTATGAGCCCAAAATGCCACTTAACCTCTATATAAGACATTGGAACGTGATTTTTCTCATTTTTCACTTTCAAAGAGAGGCTAAGGAGTTTGGAGAAGAGGAAAAGAAGGGGAGAGGAGAAAGGAGAGAGAAAGCTAGGGTTTTGGTGTTTTCATGCCTAAAATCCCTCTAAGGTATATCATTCTCTCTCATTTTCTTCATTCTATCTCTTTAGCATGTGAATGCAAGCTTTATTTTGACCTAGGGTTTGTATTAATCTCGAAATTTAAGGGAGTGGTGAAAAACCAATGTTGGACTTAGGTCTTGAATTTGAGATATGTATATCTAGATCATATAGGGAGTCCATAAATGGTGTGCCCCCAATTTCTAATAAGAAATTAGAGGGGTTTCATGAATTTGACCTAAACTAGGATTTTAGACCTACGATTTACTATTTAAATTGCATGTGATTTATGATGAATGCATGAGTAAATATGGATGTATGTCACTCTAAATTACTGATTTTGATTAGTGGAAACCCTAGTGTAGAGAAATTTTGGCATAGGCTATGTAATTTGGCAATTTTCTTGTAATTTGAAAAATTGCATGTGATTTGAGGATTTGCCCAAATTCGAGGATTTTGACCTAATTGATTTCAATTGATGAAATTGATTTGCAATTAGTCTAATTAACCCTATTTATGATTGAATTCATGTATTATAGTGTTTGGATCAACCTATCGCATTTAATTTGGTTAAATATGGGTTAATTGGGTAGTAAATGGGTGAATTGGGCAACTTGCGATTAGCCCATGCGTAGAACCATTTTAGAAACTTAATTGACATTTGATTTGGGTTTAAACATGGTTGATTAGTATACTTGGACTGATTTTTAGTTTCACATAAACCATGTCGTTTTCAGGATTTATGATTTGATCTAAGTGACCCAAATAGTCTAATTGGAGATTGTGGTGCATTGGGGTAATTGTGACATTTTAGTGCTCTTTCTTAGAATTGGAAGTTAGATTGGCTAGGTCTAGCCAATCAAGGGTGGGTGTTTCTTTTACTTGTGAATTCTATATGTGGCATTGTAGTATAAAATGTTTTAAATGCTTGTATAATGTAGTATGCATGATTTATTGAATTCATGAACTGTATTTGAGCATAGTCAGTTGGGAAAACAGTTAAGTTATGTGCATTCCCTGAGCTTGAGATTTCTTATGGAATTTCATTAGGCTGACCAAAAATCCTCAATTGTGGACCTTACAAAGGATTTCTATGGGTTGTGTATGTTAGGATTCGCCTAGACATGATACTTGTCTTAGTAGACGAATCTTATGGTTCATACAATCCATAGGAATTCTGATATATACAGGTAAGAAATCGATCAGGCATGGGTTTCGCGCACACATGGCCCTTGTATTGATTCTTACTCAGGAGGTGTTAGGTTGCATATGCATGTTTATAAAATAGTATGCATTGTCTTGTTTATGACATGATACATTATATTAGCATGTATGTAATATTGCTTACACCCATGATTATTTAAATGGTTTTAATGATTCTTGCAATGTGGCGACCCCGCGCCCCGGACCACCAACCCCGCAGGGAATGGCGTGCGGAATGCTGGGGCGGGATCCGACTACTCCTCAACTCCCGTGAGGTGGTTGAGACCCTACAAGCCTTATCTCAAATAACGACATAATATCAAAAGGTACTAAACAAAACTACCCACCGTATTAATCATCAAAGACAAGAGATAATCCATAGAAATGAACCACAAATAAAATCATAATCCCTACAGTCCATTTAAATTGACATACACATAAAGTCCAAAATTGTGGGTACAAATAAAAACCGTCATATGCTCACATGGTCTATCTAACAAGTCCCAACTCACCCATACTACAATGTGGTAAGTGTTATAATTACATAATCCAAAATATAATACTTCATAATTTAAAACACAGTTCAATGAAAATGCCTCTCAACTCACATCGAGGCCTTGGATTCTCTCGCAGGCAAGGCCCTTAAGATATGACTACTCGTTTGCCCTTATTCGGGACAGAAGGACCTGAAAGAGGAAAATGAGGGTGAGCCAACGGTGCCCAGTGAATATAATTCAAATATGCTATCAATACTCATCAATAAACATCATGTATGCATGTCAATGTGTAGCATGATTAAAAGCTCATAACATATAGATATCAAGAATTTATAATAAGTTCGATGCAAGTAAAAGCTTATCAATTTAGATCCACATTCCACATGCATTGGGTTACTAGTGCACGTCTACTTCACCGTACCGTTGATCCCAATCATGTTTATTTTGGGTTACTAGTGCACGTCTATTTCACCATACTGTTGACCCCAATCTCTTCCTCCTAAAACCCTCCTATGACAAGGTTAAGTCCCCCTATTAGCCAGATAGATGGGCCCAACCAAAGTCATAAGGTTTCTCAAATCAATGCATCATTCAAAACATTAGAACACATTCATGCTTTCAACATACAATATATAAGTGATATGATGACATAAAAGATATAATCATAAATGAAGTCTACTCACAACCAAGCCTCGCGAGAGTATTTAACCACACACGACCACCAAACCGAATCAACCCAATCAAGATCCTGAAACATATATCAATATCCTACCATACATCAATTTCTATGCTCAATCACATAGACATTACACATCAACCCTAAATCAGCCCACATATAAACAATAGGCCTAAATCCCATCATTCAACTCAAATCACATGACTTAGGCCTCTAATGCATAGTTCTCATACATAAACCATTCTATTAATCAAAAATACTGATTTTCAATTCCTTTAGGCATAAACATGCCCAAATTGGGTCACTTGATTACAAGTAGGCCTAACCCATGATATGGTCACAACCACCAAATCAGTAGCATAATCAACCCTAATCATGCTTAATTAAACATAAGTTGCATCAATCTAATGATTCTAGGCCAAAAGCATCAAAAGCCCTAAAATATGAAATTTTCCATACTTAGGCCATATTGTCGATTTACACTAGGTCACCATGTTCAGCCATGTATATCACTGATTTTGCATCATGGGTTCATCAACAATGACAACTAGGTCAACATAGTTGACATGCAAGCTATTTGGAAAGGTCTAAGTTCATATTCTAAATTTAGGTATAATACAAGCAACCCTACCAATTCTTCATTTACTATTCTGTTCAGATGTATTAATATACCAACAGAAATATGTAATCACAAAAATCAACCGTACAGATTGAAGTATATGAAGAAACAAACCTTCTGTCCAAATATCAGCCCAATCCAACGGTGGACCGAAAAGATAAGTATATTTGATGAACAAGTCTCTAATCAGACAATTTCTCCTTTCCTACTGCAAATACTCAAACTCAGATGACTATATCACACAAATGCTAAACTCATAAACATCTCCACCGTTCAGAATACATAAGTATTAGTTATAAACTACATACCCAAATTTGATATCCATCCAACGGTAGATGGAGGAGATCTATAAGTTTGAGCGAAACGGCATGTGTTGGTCTCATACTACCCATACCAACCACATGTACTTTAACCAATTTCATGCTTCCATGTATTTTAGATGTCCAATCCATTTAATACACCAAATTTTCATTCTCATTTATCCTTTTATTCAATCAATCCTAACTCATATCAATTCATGGTTTAATGGGTCCATGCATAAATAATAACATATGCATTATAATTTAATTTAACATGACCCATATACAATTTATGATACACATATTTATATACATTATCAAGCATCAACTATACAAACATTAAACAACCATCAAACAAACACCAAACATATCAAGGCAACGCATAGCGTTTGGGCAAAGTGCAATTGGGTTATGGGCTAGATGAAATAATTTTCGGGGCGTCACATGCAATGTTTTACTTACTTGCATATATATGTTGCCACTTGTATAGAACATTCACTAAGCTTGTTGTAGCTCACCCCTCATATTTATCTTTTCAGGATCTGATAGGAAGGGAAAAAGGAAAGCTTAGCTGTGAAACGTTTCCGTATTGTTGTTGACGTAGGTGTTTAATACTTTTGTACTATGTAACACCTAATGATTATACTTAACATTTAGATGGGTTTGTACTTATGGTTAAGTATATGAACACTATGGACTTGGAGAAAAATTTTCTGGTTGTCATTTTGGATATGTTTTATATGATGATCTTATATTAGTCCATGTCATTATTGTTGTGTATTTGATATTATAGTTTGTGTTATAAGGCTTATCGGGACGCCGAGTATGTCGAGGGAGGATAGACACAGGATTCCGTACAGATCATGACGTCACAGATAGTGGGTATGGTTGCCGTGGTTGTGATAGAAATTGACTGAGTTTATGGGTTTGATAATGACGATCAATTTCACTTAAGTTAACGTAGTTAGTATGGGGTTTGGCCTATAATGAATTTGTGAAGACCTAGGCCTATGTAAATTGACTTATGTCATAACACGAGACATGAATGATGTCTTTGGTTTGGGAATTGGGGAATTATGGATAATTTATGAATGGTGAATGATGTCTTTGTGGTTTGGGAATTGGGAAATTATATGATAAATGATGTCTTTGGTTTGGGAATTGGGGGGTTTGGGAATCGGGGAATTATGGGTAATTTATGAATGATGAATGATGTCTTTGGTTTGGAATTGGGGGTCTTGGGAATTGGGGAATTATGGGTAATTTATAAATGATGAATGATGTCTTTGTGGTTTGGGAATTGGGAATTGGGAAATTATATGATGAATGATGTCTTTGGTTTGGGAATTGGGGAATTATGGGTATTTATGAATGATGAATGATGTAATTGGTCTAATTGGCCATGTTGAGATCTAGACTAGTGATTTGATTTGGGTTGATGAATGTGGATTATACGTAGAATCAAAATGTATGTATGTGTAGTTTGATTCCACATGGTTTGATATGGTGATATGTGGTGGACCTAAATTGATCATGTTGGGAATTTGACATGGGTTGTATGTGTTGAGTATATGATATAGGTCTTTGAAATGGATGTGTTATGGAATTGATATGTGTGGACTATTATGCATTGCAAGACTCTTTGTTGGAATTGGATTGAGTATCTCTTGTGTGGAGATAGGATATTGCTCTCATTGGCTTGGTTATGAGTAGAATCCCTTATGTTAATTTCTTTATGTCATCATATGAATTTTATGTGATGGCGGTTTGATCCCATTGACTTCTTGACATGGTTATGGTCTTGGAGTATGCCCATGATGAAAGACATAACAAGACTTGACAAGATCAATGGGAAAGAAAATCAAGCCATAAGAGGGTTTTGAATGAATACAAGGAAAAAAGATCATGTCCAAAAGAACGAAAGTCTCGGACCTTAGCATTATATGCTTGGTCTCATGGCGCAAGCCTGGACTAGAAAGTGGAAACGAAAAGATGGTGGATAAAGTGTAGATTTTACTTGCATATGATATATGATACATGCGGATTTGTATACGATATATGCTTTTTATCCTTCCATCGCATTAACAAGTATACATGTTTATATTTGATGAATATTGGATGACATATTGAGTTCTATTTCACTAGACATTGTGGCTCACCAACATTTTCCTTTTCCAAGATTTACAGCCCAAGATAAGGGCAAGAAAGTTATTATCTACGGAGGACCTAGCCAAGCAGAGCTTTGTATATATGTGAGGAGGGTTTCCCTTTTTGTATAGTTTGTTGTATTTTGGACACACCTATGCATATATTTTGTAATTTTGGAAACCTACATATATGTGTTAATACTTAACCACGAAGTTGGTAGATGGTGAGGATGTATGTTTATCACTAATGTCAGTGTTTGGTTATTGGATCTAGGCCTTAGAGGGCAATGCAAGTATAGACTTCCAATGTTGAAATCATGTGTTCATACTTAAATGTTGGGTTTTGTGAACTATAGATTTAGACTTAAATGATGATGAATTAATATGACATGATCTTATCTTTTATGTTTAGAGTTTATTGTCTATAGATTGTAGAGACTATAACTGAGGATTGTAGAATTGTTCAGGTTTATCAGGTTGTGTTTGATGATGTTAACAAAAAAAAATTGAGATTCTATAAAGAGTCTGATTGAGGCTAGTAAGGTCTCAATCATCTCATAAGATGATGTAGGATGGTTGTGGATGTTTATGTCGGGCATCCTGACTTGAAATTTAGCACGCCGTCCCACGGGGATGGTGGTCCAGAACGAGGGGTCGCCACATGTAAAATGATCACTATATAATATGGTCGTCATTCTGTTAATCCAATAACAAGTGGAAATGAAGGCAACGTATAAACATACAAGTGAGCTCACAAAGACAATAATTGCTAGAAAAATAATTTGCATGTGCACACATTTTAATACTTGTTTTTCATTAATAACCATCGTTTACCTCATGATGTACACGTTTTGGTCACCAAGCCAATAGTTAAATGATTTGTGTGCATGTTTTGATTAATAATGTTCTTAAAGAAGGGAGTAAGAATGTAACATCCCGTAATTTTAGTTAAATACATACATTAAAATATACGTATTTTATACGTAGAAGCTAAATATACGTGTGTATGATTAGTAAAAAAGATGATACTTATGAGATCATCTTCTATGGGTACTTACAAGTTAAACATTGGAGTTGATGTAAAATTGATTAATTTATGGGGTTGGTTAATTAACTATGTGGATTTACAAGAAGAAGAGAATGAATAAAAAAAATAAAATAAAATACTGTTCACTGGGGGGTACTATTCACTGCAAACAATATTCCTATTAAAAAAAATAAAAATAAAACAAAACCTAATTTAAAAGAGTTGCTGGAAGGAACAAGAAGCAGAGAGAGAGAAAAGGAAGAACGGCAGAGAAGAAGAAGAAGAAGAAAAAGGGAAACGTGGGATTCGCGTCAAATTTGGACTTGCGGTAAGTGATTTTTACTCTCTTTCTTCGTGAAATTATTATCTAAGCTAGATGTAACGATTCTAGCGGACTAATTTTAGCTATGAGAGCCGTTTTGCGGTATTTTGACAAATTAGGGTTTTGAGCCAACGTGAATAAAAAATCCGCTATAAAAGTAGAAAAACACTCCATAGACTGTAGGTACCCCGAATATGTGGTTAGATTCTATTTCATGATTTTTGGAGACCGTTTGACAATTTTAATACAATTTACATCTTTCGGATGAATAGAAAATAGTTAAGTGAATAGTGAATATTGATATAAATAGTAAATAGTGAATAGTATTGTAAATAGTGAATAGTGAAGTACTGTGAACAGTGATATGAACAACAGTGATTTGAAATCATAGATTCGTAGAGAACTGAATTCCGGACGTTTCGATACTAAGACCGTGATTTTTGGATATGATTTGATATTTTTAGTAGCTACCGATATGATAAATGATGATTCTCATTATAATCTATGGTTAATTTTAGTGTTTAAATTGAGAGCTTAAGGGCATGGATAAACGCTCTTGAGGAAGCAATGACGTTTATTGTTGCTCAATTTTAGAGGTTGGCTTAGAAACCCCGTGTAACCACTGAGTATAGTTTTCTTGATTTGATTCTTGTATGACATTGTACGTATATAAAATGTTTGATTGTATGCACGTTATATTTATATATAATGCATTGAGTTTTATAGAGCATGCAAACTGATTTTAGCAATTGGAGTTTGTAATGATGTCATTTCGTTAGGAATTAGACCCGGATGAGGTTTTGCGAGTCCTCATTGTCAGTAGGTCTATCTTAACAAGGGTTGCGATCCTTGAAATGACTGTAAATTGGGTAATGAGAGGCTGTGGCTACCTTGTAACGGCCATACAACGGTTAGACCCGCTCTCTTGCCTTGCGGAGGAGGGAGATTGTGCATTGTGTTATTGAAAACTCATGCAATTTATGATGTTGACATGTATAATATATTCGTTGAATGATGCATGTGTTGAATAAGTGTTTGAAATGATTTTAAATGTCATATTTCTCTAAATGTATATAATTGTCATCTCAAGAACTATATTCACTGAGCTGTTGTTTGCTCACTCCATTACCTCCAATATTCAGGTACTGAGTCGAAGGGAAAAGAAAAAATCTGTGGGTGATAATCACGTGAGCCTTCGTCTGGTATGTGTATGTATGCTTGGAGAAAATAAATTATATTTTTGTTATTTTGATATGTATAATTAGCATACACTATATATATGTAATATCACCTAGATGGGTTGTGTAGTAATATTATATGATGAAATAAGATGATCATAGATATTTATTATGTGAAAATTTAATTTGTGGAATGAATGGAATGATTATAGAGATCTATATTGAATTTGATTTGTGGTATATTAAAAAAAAATTGTTGTAACTTTTAGAAATTATTGTGAGACTATGTGAAGGCTGATAGTGTATTGTATACTGTATATGAATATGTACAGTGTATAGTATATTGTGCCGGTCATGACGTCAGCTTACGTCAGGGGCGTCGTGACAAAGAATGTAGAGCGAGCGTGCATTTCAGATCAAATATCAGGAGAACCCATATATCATGAAGATTACAAATTGACTTAAGATAAAACAAATTAACTTGGAATATCATGTGATGCACGTGTTATTATAAAATTATTTACTAATATTAAATGGAAGTTTAAGTATAAATTATATATGTTTACACCATAAGATAATATATAACTTTTAGTAAGTGTATTATTTTGTAAATAGAATGTAAATTTTACTTCTTGTTTCTCATAAAATAAAATTAGTTCTCTAACTAATATTACCTAGGTTAGAAGCCCACCAAAAAATCTACATAATTTAGTAGCATTTATAATAAATAATATTAAATTATTAACATTAAATATTACTTCTATCACTATAAATTATTTGTTATCTCATCATGTAATTACTATATCATAATTAATAGTATATTTTATATGTAATTTATAATGTACATGCTACCTATATTTTTATGTCAATATTCCAAGTATAGTGTCATGCATGAACAAAACTTTATTTAGACTTTCAATTTTATCAAATCATATATACAATTATATGCTAATATTATTATTATTATTATTATTATTATTATTATTATTATTATTATTATTGTGTACATGTACACTATATTATTATTAAATTTTAAAAGTAGAAATTTAAATTTTGAGTATTGCTAATAATAATAATTTTATTTTCTGATAAAATATATTATTGTTGATTATGAGTATGAGAGTAAAAGTTGTTAGCAATAATGTAAAGATAAACAAATAAGAAATTTTGTTTTTTTGAATATCATAAACAAATAAGAACTGAAATAATATTAAATAAAACAACTAAAATTTAAATATTAATATGCTTATAATATTTATAACATAAACAACAGTATAAGTGTAGAAAATAAACCAAATTACAGTACAATAGAGGGTGAATAGGATAAAATCGAGGCCTGTATAGTATATACTTTTTTTTGAAATAGATTTGCCCCTCATATTGATGTAAAAGGTTGATCAGCGTCTATCTTCTATGATACAACGACAGATAAATAGCTGACTAGCACCTTGTTATTATTCAGGTGAATTAAGCTTGACAGAAAATAATTACCACATGACCTCAAAACAAAAGAAAAAAGATAAACTAGAGATAAAACTAAATTGCATAAGCAAATGGGAGCTTTGAGAATTAGTGTGAAGAAAAGTGAGGGGAACACTCTTTTTTTTACTAGTAGAGAGGTTGGTGTTCGTAATGTCCTCCATTAAGAGCATATTAATGTTGCAAACTTTATAAATTTAAACTTAATTAAAATATATAACTGTTTTTTGAGTTTAAATTCAAATTTAAATGCAATTAAATTAAGTGTTTATAAATTTAAATTCAAATTAAAAATTTAAATCGTTTAACCGTTACTGAGTTTTTAATGGTTTCAATTTCTCATTCATAAATTAATCCCAAAAATAAATAAAAAAACATTAAAGGAAGTGAAAATTGGTTTAATTACTTAAATTATTATGTTAATTTTGAAACTTTCGCTGGCCATATAAATGCAAAAGTTGAGTCTGTTTTAGGGAGTAGGGTGCACTTAAAATAACTACGAACAAAGACATATGAGGATGATAATTCCAATTTCAAAGGCGAAATCATAGCTTCTTTAAGTTTAATTAGACAAATTAAGAAGCTAAACAAATCAACCAAAAAGTCACGATGTTCAATATTTGTGATTGTATCAATTAATAATATTAATTAAATATAGTTTAAATTAGAAATGGTTAGCATTGTCAACTATTGAACTGATTTCACTTAAAAAAACAATTAAATGCTCTTTTTAACGTCATCAAGCATGACACATTAACACAACTAGTATTATATACAGATAATATATTCAATTATTTCTTTTGAAAAAATTGCCATTTTTTATAAGCCACTTGTTCGATATCGAGGGATTTTTAAATTAATCAGTAATTTTCTTGACCCACTAAAATGGGTGTTTTTCCTCACACCTACCGGTCAAACTCACGTCACCTACTAACTATTAAAATTTTTCTTTACACGCATAATAAAATTTACTTTTTTACCCTTTCTTTAATTTTAACCTCTCTTCCAAAACGTCTTCTACCTCTGTTTTCCGGATCTTCTTTCTTTGGAAAAACTTTTTCACAACACTTTTACTACATCAAATACCCTTCTTCCGGACAAAGGTATACAAGCTATGTTCTCTATTTTTCATTGATTTTTTTTTAACTTACTACACGAAGAATATTTGATTTAAGCCCTCTCACCTCAGATCCTGTTGCATGAAAAATATTTTTTATTGTTTATTGTTCCCTAAACTATTGTTGCTTCACCATTAAGATGCAATCCACATCCTTACTCAAAATTTTAGAATTTTATGAAAATTAATCAAAATCCTAAAAAATAAAATAAAATAATCGTTTGAGGGTCAGCCAACGTATAAAATAAAAAATTCATTTTGAGTCAACCAGTGTTTGCTGAACCTCAAATTTGGGAGTCGGCCAGCGTTGGCCGACCCTCAAATTTGGGGGTCGGTCAATGTGGATCGACCTTACATGAGATAATTCAACTAAGGACGGCCGACCCACTCCAATTGCCATTAAAATTTTATTAAAACTAACATTTAAAAATTTCAAAAAAATTAAAAAAGACCTTAAAAAAATTGAAAAACATGCCTAGTATTGTAAAGATTCATAGTTCTTTGCTTTTCCTTATTATAGCAATATAAAACATAAGGTTTTTAAAATGAAGATTTGGAGTTTTTAAGAGAGGTTTTGGATTTAGAGTTTTTCGACACATTTTGGAAAATTTTAAATTAAATAAGAAGAGGATATGTTGAGAATATTTTAAAACTTTTATATAAAGTGATAATTTTAGTAAAATAATACAAAAATTAAAAATATAAAATAATATTGGTGGGTGATATGAGTTTGACCGATGGGTGGGAGAAGGAGCACCCCACTAAAATCCTATCATTACTATAAGGTTGCGTTTAGTAGGCAGAAATCTTTAGATGAAAATGAAAATTAAATTTTTGAAAAAGTGATTGATAAGAATTTGAAGATGAGAATGTTATATTATTATGTATGGTTATGCATGAAAATCTTACACAATTTATCTGAACATATCACATTATTGTGTTTGATAGCACATCCGAATCTTAGATAATAAAATAATTTTTATTATAAAAAAATTAATTTTTGTAAACAATAAAATTAGTTTTCATTAAAATATTATTAATAATATTAAGTTAATAAAATTAATATGTTAATTTTGATAAAAAAATTATCATATTTAATTAAAAATATTAATATAGGCAATAAGGGGGGATTTTGCTTTTTTGGGTTGTTGTGAGATTTTTTTTTTTTGCCCTTTAAAAATTTTTATTTTTATTTTTATTGGTTTTAATGGGAATCACTGTCCCATTGTGGTGAGAATCTTATTTTCTTGAAAATTACTTTCTCATTCCTAATATAATACAAATAATAAAATAAACCTAGTAATATTCAATATTCTCATTTCCATTCCAAGATAATTCCGTGCCCATCGACCCTAAATAATCTCAAGATTTAGAATTAACTTTTTATAAAAGAAACCATGAATTTATTATTGCTCCATCTTACATCAATTTGTAGATATGGGGAATTGACCATTTACATTTATAGAATATAGGAATATATGGATGAAAAATGTTTTATGTATATTTAAGTGTCAATGTTATTTTTTGATATTGACACTTAGTTTCTTTAAATATTTTATAAATATACATATATTATACAATATCTCTAAATATATGTATATTTTTAAAACATCTAAAGAGATTGAGTGACAACGTTAAAAAGTTACATTAATACTTAGGTGCATGTACCATTCATTCATATAGATAATATACATCATAATTATCTAGGGGATGTAAGGGACTCCACTTGTGATTTGCCACGTGGACCCCTTGTCCTGATGTAAGTCCTGTATTCATTGAATGTCATAGGCTCGTAAAGTGCTGGTCGATCCTCTGTCACGAGCTCCATGGCTGGTTCCAATACCAAATCTCCCCTTGGGTTATAGAAAAATGCAATGGAAACTCTCTCTTTTGCTGAATTAACAATCACTCTATGTTCTACACTCTTGTACATTGCATTGCTTAGCACCTGTATATAAAAAAACAATAAATAAATAAATTAAATTAATTAATTTCACTGTGAAGTTATCCTTGTTATATCAATAATATATTTATAAATTTTTTCTTCAATAAGATGTATATTTAATATTTTGTGCGTTCTCATATTCCTTTAAAGTACAGCATAAGTTAATTATTAGAATATATATGATCAAATCAAAATCATAGCAACAAAAACATATAGGGTGGTCATTTACAAGCAATCCAAATAATTAAATTAATTAGTGAAGGTAGATTTTGGGTCTTATTAATTATAGTGACAAAAATCATAGAGATTTTGCAAAATTGCTAGCCAAAACTTAAATATTTCTTTCTCCAAAAGAAACCATATATAATATATAAAATTTAGAGACAAAATAAAAGATTAAATGTCACTTCCAATTAACACTTATCCTTTTAATTATGATCTTTATCCATCATTTTCCCCTTTCTTTAATCCCATTTTTATAAAAAGTTGAAATTGAAAACACACGCATAGATAATAACCTAAAAAAGGCAATAATGGAAAGAAAAAACATTAGAGAGATCGAAAGCCATTCAAAGGTGAAAAAAAAGCATAAAAGACAGTGGTTGGATGGCCCAACTAGCAAATAATATCTAATTAATAGAAACCAATAGTACTAATGTATTAATGATATAATCAGACCCCACATTTGTCTAACTTTTTCATGGAAATCTATGTATACTAACAATTGCTTATTAATCATGCATATCGTTCCCTTTGCTCTTTACTGTTCTAATAAACCTAGAGAGTTTGATCAATAAGTAGTAGCTCAATTGATTGAAAAACTAAGTATATAAAAGTGAAATTGAGGTTCAAGTTTCAAGTTTGAGCCTGAGCATACCCTCATTTATTCATGTTGGAAGGGTCAATTCAAACGCTTCTCTACCATATCTGAGTTCGGAAGGATTAGTTTCGCCCAAAAGAAATGACACCTCCGGAATACTAAAAAACCGGTAATAACAAATAAAAAAAATCTATAGAGTTTGACAAGGAAACAATGCTAAACTAAAAAAAAAAAAATGAAGTATCTATGAGGGGGCCATTGACCACTTAACCTGAATGATTGGTTCCAAACGCATTTCTCCTGGCTCATGAAATACCGGCCAACCGTTTCTTACTTTAAAGATAATGCAAAATGATGAATGTACAAACAAATTTTGTGTAAAATAGATATCCTCGAATCACACATTAAAAAGTTGCAAACTAATCATTTTTATACTATTATTCTGATGACGAAAAAAAAAATTGTAATAATTTCTTGATAATAATAAATTAGATGGAGTGAGCTGAGACCTGAATTTGATCACCGATGTTGACGATGAAAGCATTGTGGGCAGGTTTAATGGTGACCCAGTAATCTCCTTTACGAACTTGAAGACCGGGAACAGAATTATCAGGTAGAAGAAGAGTCATGCCACCAGGATCAGAGTGAGAAGATAGCCCAAGAGTTAGGTCTGGTTGTGGACACTTGGGATAAAAATTCACCCTCATGCATGCCCCAATCTCTTCCCCTCCAAATGATTTCTGAAGATACCCGTCTTCTAATCCCAAGTTTCTTGATAAAATCTTTATTAATTTCCCACACAGCTTCACCAATTCATAGCCATACTCCTCAATCACCTCCCTATGTAGTAAATAACTTAATTATTACCCTAATATTTTGGGACTTGAGAAGTGTGCTCGAGCGTCTAAGTCTCTTCAAATCAACACAAAGTTATATGTATCGGGCGGGTCCATGTTGATTGAAAGGACCAAGACGCCTAAGTACACTTCTCGAGTGTTTTCGAGAGTCCCTCTATTAGAGTCTTAACTTACGGAACACAAAAAAAAGACTATTATACATATATAATATGTGTCTGTGTGTACCTGCATGAAGGTGGAAGGGAAGGCCACTTATTTTGATCTTTGAGGGAGTGAGGAAGATAGTGTAGATAGAAGTAGTCATTCCAATCAAGAATTGCACCTTTTTCAACTCCTAAACGACTTCCATATCCTTCATATGTTCTTGGTGAATTTGCATAAACTTGCTTCTGTTCAAGTGGTAAATGGAAGAATTCACGCCAAACTTCAAGTGCCCGGTTCATCAATTTAGGGCTAACTCCATGGTTCACAACTTGGAAAAATCCCCACTCTCTACAAGCCACAGAAACTTGATCCAAATTGTTGATCAATCTACTATTTCTTATCCCGAGGCTTTCATCATCATCAATATTATGATGATCATGACTAGGAGCTTTTTCTTCTAGTCCTCCAAGATCAATTACTGGGATGTTATCTTCACCCCCGGCTTCTTCTTCCATGGTGGTGGTCCATGAAGAAGAAGGCCTCTCAAATGGTGGCTTCACATACTTATCTGGAATAAAGGGCAAGCCACTTTCTGATAAAGATTGAACTCTGGTTATTGGTTCTGGCCAGCAGTCTTGTAGGCAATTCATATTCTGATCAGAAGAGCTATATGCTTCTTCTTCTTCTAATTAACTAGCTAGATAGATATCTATTAATTTAGTGTATATTACATAGTCTACCTATATAATGACATTGCTGCTTAATTTATATATAGATGTGTGTGAAAGAAAAAAATAATGTGGGGATATTAGGAAGATTAGATGGGCAAGTGGGGCTTGGTGGGGGTACATATCAAAGGGGGATGACATAGAAGGACAACGTGTTAATTAATTGTCTGTGTTAAATGTTGTGTGTTGGGCGAAGGGTGGGGAATAGAGGGATATTATTATTAGGAAGTCTTTTTCAAGGGTTGGGGGTTCTTTTTGTAAGATTGACAAGAGGCCGACATGTAGTAGTCAAAGCTGCTCTCTCTCTAGCTAAGGACTATTAATTGGAAGAGAGTGGACGCGAGTGGATGCGATATATTATGTACATATCTCTGATCCTTCTTTAAATAATACAAACCAAAAACAATTATAAATGAGTAAAGAAAGGTATAGTTTCGGCGCCGTGAGCAACTTCTCTTGCTTCTCCACTCAATTAATAATGCAATAATACAATACATGATGTAGATGTATGTATACTCAATTAATAATGCAATACTACAATACATGATGTAGATGTATGTATATATAATTAACGTATATGTATACACTGTTTTATAATATAAATATTTTGGAAAGGTTATTGCGTGGCCAGTTTTGCCAAGGTTTTAAAACTAATCATCGGAACTTTATAGTTGTATTTTATTTTAAAAATACAGGGTTAATATAGTAATTTAAACAATCTTCTCTCTTCCTTCTATTTTTCTTATTTTTAAGCTTTCTTTTACATGCACCTTTTTCTTTTTGGCCTTTTTATATTTTAACATTTTATTATTATTTTTTATTGTAGTTTTATTAAAAAACATAAAAGACATTTTTATCAGTTTACTAACAGACAACATTAGTCTTGAGCTTCTAAATATATCTACCAAATACATTCACTCTATTCACTTCATAAATTTTCAATGATGTATAGGAGTGTGTTTCGAGGGTACATAAAATTATCTCATTTGTTCAATTTAATTAAGTATTTTTTTAATTACATAAATTGGTTACATGTATTCACTTTTTTTACTTATCAAGGATTAAGTCAACACTCAACAACATTAATATATGTCGACAAAATAACAAATAGAGAAATGGTAAATAAATATAAAATAAAACTCAAAACTCAAACATATATGATGTGGCATCATCTATACCATTGAAATTATTTTAATTTTTAGTGCAGATGATGTCACATGACATTTTGAGTTTTTAGTAGGGTTGTCAGTGGATTGGTTTAAATCGGAAAATCGAACTGAATCGGTGTGTGCGGTTCGGTTTAGGGGCTTTAATCGGTTCGGTTACGATTTGGAGTTTTAAAAACCGATCCTAAATCAAACTGGTTTGATAGATTTTTTTGTACTTTATTTAATTTTCTTTAGGAAATGAGATGTAAATTGATAAGATAAAAAATGATACCTTTGTTGCATTTATGTTAGATAATAAATACTTTGATGTGAATTTTAAACTTTAAAATTATCATTTGATGTTGTTATTATATTATGTATGATAAATATTTCTATATGGGTATTGATGCAACATGATATATTGATACATATATGTTGATGAAATATTTTTTTTTATAATATTACATGATTATGTTGTATTATTTGTAATATGCTTTTTTTAATTTTAAAAAATATATTTTACACGTTAAAAAATGTAAGCCGATCAATCCAAACCGAATTAATTTGGTTTAGTTTAAGGGATATAATCGGTTCGGTTTACAAAAAAATCAAACCGATGCCCATTAATTCGATTTGCAGTTTAGGGTCTAAATCAATCCAAACCTAACTGATAACATCCCAAATTTTTAGTATTTTTAAGAAAAATACTTTAGAAACACACTTAATTTCTAAACAAACTTTGTTAATATTACTTTTGAAAGTTGTTGGATCGTCTCGAATTACGTATCAATAAATGATTTAAGCTGATAGTGGGTAGACGTGTAAATAATTAGTTTGTAACAGTATATAGAAGAATATATTCAAGATGGGTTAAAGATTATATACTCGTATGTATTAATGAATGCTTTAGTTTGACCATTAATGGGAATAGGTCCAGTTAAGATTTTGGATTCATGCATGCCGCATTATCTCTTTGAATTCTTGGCTACCTAGACGTGTGGGGAAGAATAAACTAAATTTATTAACTATCACCTAGGCATCTAATTAATTATATATATATATATATATATATATATATATATATATATATGTAACAACTAATCTTGCCAAGGTTTGTTTGGGCAAGGAAATTATTGCTCAAATGGAGATTATTATTAGGATATATATTTGTGAACGCAAACGAGGAGGACCTGCCGACATGGATCATCAAAAGGAAGGACTTTTAATTTCATCACGTGGAGGAAATGGGCAATGTGTATATGATGGATAAGAAAGATGATGACATCATGGGGGAGAGGCACTAAAATTAAAATTAAATGGGGGGATATATATATATATATATATATATAATAGCATAATTAATCCTAATCACTGCCTGCGCTATCAAAATCTGTTTGCTTTTAATATTCAAAGTTCCAGCACCTTCTCCTAATTGTCTCTTGTCTACACCACGTACCAAATGGAATCTCATATGCACCGCCGTATTTTTATTAGAATAATTTCTATAAAACTGTATATAGATAATAATATATTATATATTTCCTTTCAAAAGTCTCATTTTCAATTTCAAGTGAAAATGATATATTTACCTTTTTGTTTCCATTAAAATACATTGATATTTCCTCAAAAAATATTTATTCCTTTCAATATGATTATAAATATCTACCATATAGATTTAGTTTAAAATGTTTAATAATTTAAAACCCAATTACACCAAAAAACCTTCAAAAATATAGTACTCATAACAATTGCAACCCACGTGCACATAGCTAATAATATGTTTATATATTATTATTCAAGGCACTATTATGTTTGTGAACCTGGATGTTAATTAATATCGATACTTTAACCACCTCTAGGCCTATGGACCAAGGTATAAAGTTTTATTTCAAAAGTCCCCGATACTAATAAAAAAAGGAGATTCACACTAATAACTTATATGATAAACTTTTCTCTTTTTGATGTACAAGGATTATTCCTTTTAGTCCACATATATCTAATATATTAAGGATCCAGCTAAATCCACCTCATCCTTTACTCTCTGTTCAACCGCCTGATCAAAAAATTGAAGAGACTAAAAAGTCTTAATGCAAAATTATTAAAAAGGACATACCTCTTTCTCTTTACACCAACCCAAACCTTTCAACCCTTCAACTTTCCAACTCATTTCAATCTTCAATCTTGTCATTTTCTGGTATTTTTCGAATCAAAAGCATACACTTCCACCATTTTCACTATTTTTTTTTTGCAAAAACATACCCAAAATCTAAGAGAAAAAGGGGACAAAAATGGTTTTCGAAATCTAGAAAAATTGCCCCCGGATTGGGTGTGTCAGACCCCGCGTGGGCGAATAGAACAAGGTTTGTCTGACTCTAATGGATCGGACATATCTCCTTTGTTCTACTTATCAAAGTTGGACAAAAAAGAAAAATTAAAAAAAAAAACCAAAAAAATGTATTGTCCAACTTTGATGGGTCGGACACACCTGCTTATGTCCGACCTATCTTGGTCAGACACCAACTGAACTGTTTGACCCACCAGGGTCGGACGTGTATAAATATGACGTGGAGATGGTTGTCAAGACTCATTTCCGCCGCATCATTCCACCCATTTTTTTTTTGCAAAAAAAAACATTCAAATCCAACAACACCTTGAAATTCACTTAGAACATGTAAAAATCATGTTTTAATTATCGATTTGAGATCTAAGATTTGACTTGAACCGATTTAAGTTGGATGTCTCCAAAACCCTAAATAACTTGATTTTTCTACAAGATTCAGCTAGGTTGTTGCTCACAAACCTTCCGAATGTTGTCATAACCGTTTAAATGATTGAAAAACTTGAAGAAATAATTAATTAATGGAGAAGAAAGAAGAAGAAATGAGAGAGGACAGAAGCATTGGGGTTTGGGGAGGATGGAAATAAGAGGAGCAAAATGAGAATTTGGGTGAGTGAAGAGAGAGAGATTGTTTGATTTTTAAATTTTAGGTGGGTGAAGATAATAAATAAGATGGGTGAATTTAGCTGGACCTATATTAATCAATACACAAGACTTCGTATACATAAACAACTAATAGAGTACCAGTGATATGGTTTTAACTTATCAGATATTAGTTTTACGTTGATTACATGCTTTTCTAAGCTAAGACTCGTTAGAAATTTTTCTAAGTTAAGACTCATTAGAAACCTCATCACCTCACACTAATAAGAGACCTTTTCTTTAAGGAAAAAAAAAACTCTTTAGGACCTTCCACCAAGGCACACATGATCGATGTACGCACACATTCATGATGGCCACCTTGAGGGTTGTAGGATGGACAATTTCTTGCAATGTATGAGCTGGACCAAAATGGACTTCAAAAGTTAGCGTCGTTGTTTGGGGGATTAATATATATCTAAGCACCCATGCATGTGAAGTGTCGATTCTAGAGCCCTATTATTATGAATTTAATTCTAGAAATTAGTCTCGTACTAAGTATGTACTCTCTAAACTAAAACTCAAACCTTGTCCCCTTGCATTTGGAAGAGGTATTTTCCAAGGAGAAAACAAACCTTATAAACCTCCTTCTAAGGTGTATGTTGTGTGCACACCCATATACTTGAAGGCTCAACTTAAGGCTTACAGAAAGGATAATATCTTACAACACATGGTAGGATAGACCAAAATGAGATTCAGCAACATAATAGCAATTTAATTACGCCCCAATTACCATTGTGTAATACTTGAAGTCATCATATTTTAGATAATAATTCATTATTGTAGACAAATGTAAGTTGAATTGAGCTTTAATAGCAATATGGCGACAGGGGTAGCAAGGTTTGGCCCAATCCAAGTCTTGGCAAATAAGCTTACCTTGAGTACTGAACCAGGCCACGAATTTGGATCTAATTAGCAAGCCTAAGTTAGATGTCAGGGTGCATGATTAGGTTCTACTTCATTTTATAGGTTGTTTAGCAATACATTTGTGGAGTAGTAATGTATGTAATAGTAGGGCCACAATTTGGTAGCTTAAATTTATAGTTAGACCATTACTTGTAGGTTGGGAGAAAGTGTCTTGTCATTACTTTTGTATACAAGTGATCATAAAAAACACAGCACGTCGACGGTTAGGTGGGTCGCGGTCTCAACTAATATGGATACTGGTCATAAAAGTTAATAGATAGCAATATAGTGTCCCCAACTAACTACCTCCTATCCCACTTTGGGGCCGAAGTGTTTGATTGTAGTACAAAAGACCTTGGTATATACTATAATGAGAAGATCCAAACATGTATATCAATGGATGAACTCATTAATTTTTGACATGAAACAATTGTTTGGTCCAAATATATACAACAACTAATTAGTAAAATGTTTAAAGATAGTGTTTAGTTTATGCCATAAAGGTTTACAAAAGTGTTTTATAGATTACTTGTAAATATTAAAGCACATATATGTCATTACTTAAATCACAAATTTACCATTTTATTGTCCATAAGCGTGCTTGAAAATGAAAACAAGTATATATCTTCATTTTTTTTTTGTCAAGGAGTATATATTAACTTTTATTGAATATATATATATATATATAGAGAGAGAGCGTAATGCTAAAGATACGTTGGATGCCAACACTATTTTTTGACGCTGACACCCAACCTCCGTTGGATGTTGGAATGTTGCACAATACACGTGCATCCCTAAACATCCAAAGGAGTTGGGTGCCAACGTTTATACATAAAACATGTTTCATATATATATATTTAAGGTGGTTCCTAGCATTAACTGAAACAATCACAATATATTTTTGGGAAAAATGCATGAGAATATAGTAAATAAATGTTCAATATTAACAACATTTTTATTAAAAACCTTATGAATTTTTTTTTTGGTCTTTTTTTTTGTTTGAGGAGAAACAAAATCAGTGCTATTAATAATAAAAAGGCAGCATACACAATGTCACACAAACAAATGAGTACCAGAGGTAGTCAAACACCCAAACAACAGGATAAAATACCACCATACAAACCAAAACAAGGGTCTAGCCTAATCAACACTTTCAATTCCTAATCCATTCGTTAATCAAAAATTCCTCGTTTAACTTAAATGCCACAAGCCAAGAGCTAGCCATTAGAATGATATCATCCCAAAGAGAGTTCACTGTCCTGTGTAAACAAACAACAGATGATTCTTTAGATCATCAAAACAAAACTTGTAACTCAAGCAGAAGAAAGAACTGAGAACAAGAAAGAAAATGCAGAGCAGAGAATGAGAAGAAAATGATCTTGTAGCAATAATCCACCTGTACAACTAACTCTCTAACAACCAAGATAGTTATGATTAAAAGATCGACAGTACTTAACCGTGTAAACCCGTTCTTCAACTATTAACTATCTTTAACACTTTGAGTTGAGATATTGCTTTACAGGAAGAGATTTTGTAAACATATAATTAATTAACTTATAATTGTACATTATGACAGTACGATTGCACATGGAAATTTCACTTCCTTATAATTAAAATTACATTTCTATATATATATATATATATATATATATATAATGTTACCAAAATACAATATTAAGTAGTTTCTTTTAAAAGACATAATTAATAATCATGATGGTGGTTTAACTTTATTTGTTATAGTGCACAACCCACCATCGCTAAATATTTGGATAGCAACATTGACGTGGGAATATAAAGTTTTAAAGAAATGGATATGTAGCCATAGTCATATAATGAGATTTATGCATGGCACTAGTCATATAATATATGGGAGTAGATATGATATCACTTTGGTGTGTCTTTACCTACTTCACTAATAGTACATGTATCATCAATAATTTTAAAATTATTAAAGTTGATGAGTCATGAGAGTACAAACAAAAATTTATGTCTATCTTAAAAATTTAGGCTGCCTCCAAATATAAGATTAAAAAATTAAGTATGCAGTTTCTACTCAATATAAGAAATATATTTTATATATTCTTATTTTAATTTACCCATGCCCCAATTCTATTGAATCTTTTTTATTAAAATTTTCTTTTTTATATATTTTTTTTATTATTAAAATGAAATTTTTATTTTTTATTTTATTAAAGAAACATACTTTACCGCTAAAAATCCATTAAAACGAGACTTATTCAGTACATGGTCTTACAATGTGAGATGAAGTAGATGATTGGAACCATAGGTTGGGGCTCAAAAGCCAGTGTCCCACAGGCAGAGGGTAGCGTCAAGTGCGGCGGCGGCGGTGGTTACTGGTTCTTGCTTGGTTGGCCACGAATCAATGGCCACTAGTTTCCTTCTTTCACTTTGATTAAGAAACCACATTCGGATGTCAGCTGTTGTCACCATTCCGACACCGACTCGACACATTTTAAGGCAAGTGATGTCAAGGCTGATGCGTACATGACATTGACAAGTGACTCCCCCTGTTTTCCCAACACCAAAGAAAATTGTGGGCATGTATGTATGATTCAGGACGATGCGCACACGTGCCCTAATTCACTCCATGTACCCAGGTGTGAATGCACTGTCATGAGCCAACTAGCAACTGTTCAGCACGTGGTGAACCCACTGCTCCAAAAGACTGTACCGCTTGCTCTGGCCAGCGTTGCGAATGTGACCTTTGCTATGCCTTCCCAAAAACTAGATGAGACAAATTTTGTTACTATTCCAAAATTACCTCTTAAATCTTGATTTTTATTTTAGATTTTGAAAATATTATTTAAAACATTTTATATTAATTAATTTAATTAAATATATATTTTATACAAGAGTACAGCTAGTTGGATCTTATCTTTCTGCTATCTTCACCATAATTAACAAAAAAAAAAACATGAATTTTCGTATTATCCTCCTACGTAAAATGATCTAAATGACTTTATTTTAAATTATTTTATCAATTTTTTTGTTCACCCACTATACGTACCCCACAATTTTTTTTTTATCTTTTTTCTTTAATTCCTTCTATATATAAATTATTTTTTTAATTTACATTTTTTTTTTGCTTGTAAGTACAAAATCAAAGTCTTTGGTTTCTTTTAAAAGATTTAAACCATTTTTCAGAAGATTTTAAAGTGATTTTAATTTTTTTTGAAAAGTTAGGGCATTCAAAAACTTGTAAAAAATTACATTCTGGTTAGACCTTGCGTGGCCAAATCTTACAAAGTAAGTTCGCCCACATGTTAAGGTTCTACAGTACTCGGCCCGAACATCTTATTTTTTATTTTTTTTATTTTTATTTTCTATCATGTATATCTAGGTATTTCTTGACATGAAGGTAAATAAAAAAATAAAAAAAAAAAAATAAGAGGTTCGGTCGTAGTTGCCAAACCTACTTCATAAGGTTCAGCCACGCAGGGCCGAACCAGGATATAATTTTTTGCCGTGGAAGGGTGTGGTATTTTGGGTGGGATAATCTTGGCAATTAGAATGATGTCAATGCATATTTGGGGCTCGAATAGCAGCCTTCCTACATAACTATAATTAATTTAATTTAATTTTGTATATATATTCGCTGTTTTTCTTTTATTATTTGTACAAGTCTCAACTATAATTTTTATTTTATATATTTTTGACATTACTCTTATGTTCTTATAATATTACTGTTATTTTCTTGCCAACGAAGCATTGATGTAGTTGGTCACTGACGTTAAGAGCATGGAACGGGTTAGGAGTTCAAGTGACCGATGAAGGCAGTTTCCTTAATACATAAAAGGCTTCTTTGGCGTGGGTTCGCTTCACTAATGGGTTATCAAAGTCCCACCCACATTGGTGTGGGTATTATATATTTATCTATATAATCCTCTTTAACTTAGATAGTATTTTTTCCTAAAAGATAATTAGATAGTATGTAAAAATCAATATTGTAATTCACGTTCAATATTAGTTGGAAAACTCACGGTGATCCCACTTTTTTCATTCTTCAACATTACCGCTAATATTAAATCTAAAAAATATTATTTTAGTGATTTAAAGGATGTTATAGTGATTTTACTTTTCCCCACTTTATTCTTATTTTAACTAAAAAAAAGATATATTTACTCATAATTAAATTATTTATTTAGATTGTTTCAGTTGAACAAATAAATAATAACAATCACGAACAAATCAATTACAGATTGCAAGGGATTGGTTTGTTAGTTTGGAGAATGAATTTGGAGGTACGATTGAGAGACTTATTATAAGTTTGAGCTCGTTTTTGTCTATTCTTATTAGAAGAAGTGTCATTGTACTTATAAATCTTTGAATCCATAAAAATTAGCCGCATCCCAAAAAATAGAAGGACACTTATCAGATGCTAAAAAATATTATATATCTTTCTCACCTTATAAAAAGCAAAATAATAATAAAAATAACAATTACCTATATTCAATTTATAGAAAATATTGAGCAAAGGGGATCAATCTATTCTTATTCGTCGACGCCGATCTGATTTGCAGCCCGGCCATGCTCCACGTGATCTAGCTGAAGCTATCCACGTGCACCACCTTAGCATGGGAGATGGATCAAGTGGCGAACCATTGCAGCAGCGATGACGTGCCATTTGGCGCACTGAGATTCCGTCATGTGCCCCCCCTCCCCACAACCCAACCAAAAAAAAGGTTAGAAATATGATAACTCCAATTTTCAGAGCCATTTTATTTTCCAAACCTGGAATTGTATAGCTCGAAATAAATTTTTTTGCTTTATTTTAAAACTATGAGGTTAATACCCTTGAAAAAAAAAGAAAGGAAAATGGTGTACTCATTTTTAGTACATGTATGATAGATGCTCTTGAATTATACATTGATGTGTGATTTGAGAATATCCAATATATTTAATGAAGTGTATGCTGAAAATATGTATAAAAACACTTTCCCCCCCCCCCCCCCCCCAAAAAAAAAAAAAAAAACAAAAAAAAACTTACTAAGCTTTATAAGTATCTCTTCAAAAAAAGAATACATACTCAACGATTGGCTCTATAACTTGGCATCCAAGAATGTAAAATACAGCAAGAGGGGATAGGGGATAAGTGAAGCAATTTTTTTTCATGAGATAAAAAATAAAAAGAGTACTATTAGTCCTACATGACAAATTAGTGATTGTTAATTTGATGATAAACAAGAAATTAATGTCCATTTTTCAGTTAAACTGGATCAACTAAATTCATAATTTATTAGAATATTAAGTATTATTATAAGTTTGCCATTTTTTCACAATCACATCAGAGATACACTAATATTTTGAAGTTTTTTTTAGTTCCACCGTTGAGCAGCACCCAAGTAGTGTACTCTTCTGCTTTACAATATGATCGACTGAGCACACATCAAATAAAGATGAACTTTTTCTTTTGTCTAGCCCTATGGGCCTAAATTAGCACTCCACTAAGGCGCATGAGGGCGGAGACAATGTAAGCTCAATGGGCCAATATAGAGTTCACGGGAAGCTTGTTTATCTATGGGGTCCGGCTATTTTCACTCACCCTTTTCTATCTCTTCACTCACATAAAAAATTTAAATCAATCATTTCCTCTCTCTTCACCCACTTAAATTCCTATTCTACCTTTCTCATTGCAACCCCCTAAACTCTTTCCCTCTCTCTCTCTCGTTTCTTCTCTTCTCCTCACTATTCATCCACCATTTCTTTAAGTTTTCAATCATTCAAATGATTATAACACCATTAGAAAGATTTGTGAGCAATAATGTCGCGAAATCATACTAAAAAATTGGGTTATTTCGGGTTTTGGAGGCCTCAAACTCAAAGTGAATCAAGTTTAATATTTGCTCACAAATCTGTAAGTAAATCATAATTTTTACATGTTTTAAGTTGATTTCAATGCTACATTGTTAGATTGAAATGATTTTTTGCAAAAAAAAAGGGTGAAAATGGTGGAATGAGCGGCGAAAATGGGTTACAAAAACCCATTCCGCTTGCCAGAATAGGTTCGGACATTTTTTTTTATGTACAACCACGATAGGTTGGACATAAAGAGGTGTGTTCGAACCTATTGGGTCGGACAATGTATTTTTTAGTTTTTTTTTCTTTTTTGTCCGATTTTAATGGGCCAAACAGAGGAGATATGTTCGGCCTATTATGGTCAAATAAACTTCATTTTATCTGCCCAAGCAGGGCGGGACACACTCAATCGAAAAACGATTTTTTTGGGTTTCAAAACCCATATTCGCCCATTTTTTTTTTCGATTTTAGGTATGTTTTTTTTGTAAAAAAAAGACACTTTGAAAGGGTGAAAATGGTAGAAATGTATGTTTTGATTCGAAAAATACAAAAAAATGACAAAATGAAAATTGAGATGAGCTGGAGACTTGAAAGGTTGAAGGGTTTAAGATAGAGAGTGAGTGGGTGAAGAAAGAGGTGAGAGAGTTTAAGAGGTTTAATATTTGTCCTTTTTAGTAACTTTACATGAAGTTTTTTTTTGTCTTTTTAATTTTTAAATGAGGTGAGCGAAGAGATAAAAAAAGGTTGGTAAAAATAATCGGACCCTTATATGCGACTTAAACGAAGCCAAGAGATTCATTTTCTTCTTTTTCTTCTGCTGCATTAAGAACAAAAGGCAAAGTAAAACGACACTTCATTATTTTTTTTTATTGATTTGTTTTTTAGGTCAAGAGTATCGAGAGGTCGCCCCTATTAGTTTTTTTGGGTACGATCATAAATACTTAAAAGACATTATTGTATAAATGACTTGAACTCAATTTATTTTGTAGTAGAACCTTATGCCCCTCAATTCTACCACTCGCCCAACTTAATATTGGGTATCAAAACTTCATTGTTGATCCTGAAAAAAAATGAAATGAGGAAAAGATTGACCAAATTAATCCCAGAATATTTAGTAAATAAAGTTTTATATTTTTAAATATAAAATATACATTACACGTTATTGTAGAAATTAAATTTCTGGAGGAAAAAGTCGGTGAAAAGGGCATAAAGATAAAATAAAACTGGAAAAAAAAAGTCAAAAATATTAATTGAATAGATTAATATCAAGTGCGTGGAAAAAGCAACAGTTACATGGGGAGCGCAAGATTAATTAAATTATTATTTGAATTAACCTTATATATGTTCCAGTTATAATTTTTCTTATAATATATAAAATCGAAATCATAACTAAAAGTATATAAGCCAAAGAAAATGTTAAATGAATCTGAAGGCAGAAAAGGTTTAGTTTAGAAAATTTCAAATTACTGATGGAATGAGGAGTAATCTAATTGGTTTTCAATATAGTATAGATATACAAGTCATACTCAAGGCACTTTGACATATTTAGCACAATTCTATTGGTATGAGTTTACTAACTCGTAACAAATAATAATATATAGTTCTACCTTTCAATTAATGGATATCTCATTACTTTGGGCTTGCTTGTCATTAACATTTTAGAATTGATTTAGTAACAAACCAACAACGACAGACATTAATCAACATGTGGTAGCTCGGTTAGTTGAGAAACTGAGTATAAGTAGGGTTGAGTTTCAGATATCGAGTTCGAGCTTGAGCATGTCCCCATTTATTCATTCCTGTTATGAGGGTTAGTCCAAACGCCTCTGCAATATCCGAATTTGGGAGAAATAGTCTTTCGCCTAAAGGAAAAAAGGACACCTATCATGTGCCGAAAAACTTGTTATAGAAAAGAAAAGAAAAAAAGCAACAACAGCATGAAGACATATATATATTAGCAAATAATGTTTTAAATTTTCGATTTTGTTTTGTTTTGTTTTTTTTTTTTTTTTGTCAATAAAATCCTAAGAAATTTAACATTATGTACAAAGGAAGACAACTAGTCTAAACTTACCCTTAGTACAGACTTGAGCTTTAAACTTCGTTTATATTATTAGAATCCAAAGAAAATTATCTCGTGTTTTTTTACTGTATTTTCAAAATAACCCTTCATTTCCCTAGCTATTATAAACAAAATTTTTAAGCTATATTTAGAAAACAAAACAAGGGTGATTTAGGTGATCATTTTTTCAGTGCTATAAATTAATACCCTTGGGACAATAAAATTTATTAATTAATTTATACATTAATTAATAACAAATAATTTATCAAGGTATTCTTTTTTTTTTTCCAAAACAATCTTGAACTTAATATTGTGTATTGTGATTATACAAATATTACCTAATTATCAAATTACGAGTTATCATTATTCTATGTATTTGTTCAATCAAAACAAGTTATGAATGTAATTAATTTTATTAAATAGAAGTCATGGATCTATCTATTTTTGCAACAAACTAAAACTACATTCGATGTAAACTTAATTAATATACTTCATGAATATTCAGTCAAGCAAAAACATTTATATATAAGTAATAAAAAGAACATACAGTATTATAACCGGTAAAACTGAAGCAATGGCTTCTCATATCTAAAGGTTAAAGAAATTAACAATGACAGATGAAATGCGTAAATTATTGTATGAGTACAACATAGAAAACCCAACTTACATCCAAGCGTAATTGTAACAGTAGGTGTTGTAAAAGTTTAACTTGCAAGTGAGCCATGCAAACCAATATCAAATACGATCGATCAAGAGGTCATTAGAGTATCTATCAGCCAATAATAGAGTTATATTTTACAAAGGGCTCCTAATTAAGTCATGTATATATATAATTTTGATGTATAAGGAGATTGTTTATTTATATATCAAGTGAGACCTATGTGTTTTTTTTTTTTTTTTTTAAATGGTTTATCTTATAAATTTAGCGAATTATAAGCCCTGGTGTATGTCCCGGAGTACTCCTATGGCCGATCTGTCACCCATACATTCTGGGCTTGGCCCCATCTCGTGTGGAGAATGCCCCCCAACAAGATAGGGCTTAGCTCTATAAGAACATGACCATAGACAACCTGCCCTCAGTCTCATTATATGTAGTCAGGCTTAGTCAATGATTCTCGCAATTCAAATATGATTCGGACCACCACTTCTCTAAAAGCATGGTTCTTGCCTCCCTCTCTCCTCATTCCTTGGAGCTCGTTCATTCGTTTATTGGGTGATCCCTTGCTCTCACGTTTGAGTGTTAGCGCATCGTTTAGGCTGGTGAGTGAGATTTCTGCTCATTGCAAGTTCTTTACACCTATCGAGGTTATACTATATATATATGCTCATATTTTATCTTTAGGAAGAAAGCAAGAATAAGAGCCCTCATTTATCCGACTCTGTTGGGAATGACAACCCAAATACTTCTGCTATGCTCGAGTTTAGGAGAATTAGTCTTGTCCAAAGGGAAGGAGAACACTTTCAGGGTACCGAAAAACCTATAATAAAAAATTAAAAAAAACATGTATATTCTTTGAATTTAAGAAATTTTGCAATTACATATGCAACTACACATATATATTCTTTGAATCATTTATTGCACACCTTAAGATGTGTAAAATATTAATATTCAGTAGATATGTATGTATAGTTGCACATATAATTGTACACGTAGTTCCAAAATTTAAGTTAGGATTTTCCTAATTAAAAAAGGTTAAAAGGAAAAGGAAAATATCCAATAGGCAATAAATAACTAATAAATTTGTTTTCGAAGTTTCATGTATTACTTGTAGGAATGTACATATATCATAGGCCCCACTTGAAAATCTAAGTTTAGACCTCAGTGCTTACGCTAGACCAACCAGAGAGTGACTAACAACAGAGTGTCTCCCACACGGTTGCCGTTTTTATTTTTTATATGAGGAAGAAGAAATTATCATAACTGAAGCTTACTTTAATTCTCAACGTCTCATTGTGTTCTCCTGATCACTTGGATTAATTTCTGAAGGCTAATAATATTATTGATGGGGTGGAGGAGGAAAATGAGGAAGTGGAAGAATTACTCGACCCAGCAGCACCACCACCATTTACAATAGCTCAGATCCGAGCTGCTATTCCAAAGTACTGTTGGGTGAAGAGCCCTTGGAGATCTATGAGCTATGCTGCTAGAGATGTTGTTGTTGTTTTCATTTTGGTTACTTTTGCTGTTTATCTCAGTAACTGGGTTTTTTGGCCTCTTTACTGGCTTCTCCAAGGGACCATGTTTTGGGCTCTCTTTGTTCTTGGTCATGACTGGTAGGATATAGTCATCCTTAGTTGAAAGTTTAATTTTAATTAGAAATATGTGAAGTGCTGAAAATCCATATATTTTGGTTTTTTATTTAATTTTATATGTTGGTTTTTTTTTTGGATATATATATGTATTTATACACTTTTTTTGTAGTGGGCATGGCAGCTTTTCCAACAACAAGCAGCTAAACACTCTGGTTGGTCATCTGCTTCATTCCTTTCTGCTTGTTCCCTATCATGGATGGTATGTAACATTCCTTTATGTAATAATCATACATTCGTGCATGTATAAAGTAAGATTTGAATAGCCATTTGACTTTTTGTTTTATTGTTTTTCGAGATAAAATGAATAAAGTAAATTTTATTTATTTTATTTATTTATTTTATCATCTTCAAAAATAAGCAATAACATGGCCACAGAGGTGTCTCCTTAATTAATTAATTATTTCGTCCTTTATGATATTTTGATGCTTGCATGTTGTAGGAGAATCAGCCACAGGACTCATCATCAGAATCATGGGCATGTTGAGAACGATGAATCATGGCACCCGGTATGGTAATTATCTATCAATCAATCTATCTATCTATCTATCTATCTATCTACCTCTATGTATAATATATATAGTCATCGGTATTCTGAATTAGTTTTCCATATATATTTTCCATCTTACACACATTGAACAATTTAATATATATATATATAAACCTAGCTAGGAATGGCCCTAATAAGAGGAAATGATTTTTTATATATTGCTCTATTTGATTAAGGGTCGCTTTTTAAACCTATGTAAATGATCAAAATAATAATAAAAAATTTCCCTAGCCTTTATTATTTTAGAGCTCAATATTATCTTATGTTCTTTAATTTATAGTTATCAGAGAAGATCTACAGGAGTATGGATGATACTAGTCGAATGCTACGTTTTACAGTGCCATTCCCGTTGTTGGCATATCCTGTTTATCTGGTAACACATGTATCTGCCTCATAAAATTATATATTGTTGAACAAATATTCCTTCTATATATAAGATTATTTTTATTATTCAATCTAACTATTATTATTTTTTCAAATCTTTACAGTGGTATAGAAGCCCGGGAAAGTCTGGTTCTCACTTTCATCCGAATAGCGATTTGTTCCTTCAAAGTGAAAGAAATGATGTGATTACCTCCACCTTTTGGTGGTCTTGCTTTTGGGATCATCTTATTCAATCGGTCCCTTCCTTTTGCTCAAGCTATATGGAATTCCCTACTGGGTAAGTTTAATTTGCATCATAATTAAGCACATAACCCAATTAATATTTTATAATATAGAATAAATGTGTTGCATTAGTTAATTTGCATATATTTTACATTTATTAATGGTTATTAATCTAATTCATTTCTTCAAAAGATTAATTTTGAAGAAATTATGTATCATCGGTACTTTATAACACTTCAACTCTCTCTAAAATCTTGAAATTAAGAATGATGGTTATAAATAAAAAAAGATAACTAAAGAACTGAGATTTTAAGAAAAGACTTTAATTTATTTAGTCAAAATCAGTATTAATGTCAATGGTGATCAAAGATATTAACCCCAATATCCTTGCTATGCATATTTACATACTTTTAAAAAGACATCGATTTTAAGCTCAGATATGTGTGGTTATATTGCATGGCTAACAAGCAACATTCACAAAACTTTGTCAAATTAACTATAATATATATCTAAGAAATACACTTGCTCCTTACTCCTTATTAGGTGATATATGTATCAGTAGGTTCCTTAGTAATTGTGCTTGTTAGCAATAATGTAAGGACAAATAAATAAATAATTAAAATAATATTAACATAAACAACAAAATTCAAACTAACAATATGCTTATAATAAAACAACAAAATAAGTTTAGAAATAAACCAAATTCAACATAACAAATGTTGAATAAATGGAACCGAGGCCTGTGTAACATACAATGTCCTTAAAACATTCGCATCTCACGTTGGTGTAAAAGGTAGATCAGTGTCTATCTCCCAAGATACAATGGTAGATGAGCAGCTAACTAGCAACTCGTCACTACTCGGGCGAACTGAGCTTTGCAGAATACTATTACTACAGACCAACACTCCTCAAAATAAAAAAATAAGAACTAGAGATGAAGAAAAGAATTCCAAAAGTAGAAGAGAGCTTTGAGAATTTGTGTGAAGAAAATGAGGAGAGACACCATTTTTTATACTAATAGACGGGGGTGATGCTCATTAAGAGCATTAAATAGCCTCAGACGTTACGAATTAAATTGAATTAAAAACATATAACGATTTTTTTAATTTAATTCAAATTTAAAAACTTAATTAAATTATTTAACTGTTACTAATTTTAATTCAATTTAAAACATATAACGGTTTTTCTAATTTAATTTGAATTTAAAACTCAATTAAATTTAAGCCGTTATGTATCCAATTTTTATTAAATAATTTTTCCAACAATTCTCCCTTCGGGTTATACACCTAAGGTTTAACATGGGCATTCGAAAAAAAGAAATTATGACATCAATTTACTTAATCATACTACGAGAAGGGCTTACCCAATTCAAATGTGATTTTTTTAAACTTTTAATATAGTAAAATGGAAGGAAGTAGATTCATGTAATTGAGAAAAAACGATTTTTATAGAGTTGGATTGTGATCAAAGATGATTAACTCAAAATCATATCATGGTTTTCTTTTGATCAATGAATACAATTTCTATTTTTTTTTTTTTTTCTCTTCTATCATTTTTATTAACATTTCCCCAAATTTAACTTGAATTAATGCAGATTTTCATCATGTGGTTAGACTTTGTGACTTACTTGCATCACCATGGCCACCAGCAAAAATTTCCTTGGTATTGTGGAATGGTATGCGCAGAATTAATTTTGTTATTGAAGTTTTTTTATATATTCTATATATTTATTATCAACTTGATTTAATTAATTGTCTTAATGGATAGGAATGGAGTTACCTAAGAGGAGGACTTACCACAATCGATCGTGATTATGGATGGATTAACAACATCCATCACGATATTGGGACTCACGTCATTCACCACCTATTCCCTCAAATCCCACATTATCACCTGGTAGAAGCAGTGAGTAAGTAATTGCTTAAAACCATAGTATATATTGATCATAAGCAACATATATATATATATATATATTATTTGTATATTTTCTACTGATTCTGTTTATTTGAACTTGTAGACAAAAGCAGCAAAGCCTATCCTTGCAAAGTACTATAGGGAACCAAAGAAATCTTGGCCTCTGCCATTTCATTTAATTGGAATTCTAATTACTAGCTTGAGACATGACCATTATGTGAGTGATATTGGAGACATTGTGTACTATCAAATTGATCACTAACTGCTTCCTTCTTCAAGCAAGAAATTATATTAATGTCAATCGAGGTACAACTTGGGTTAGTGCGATAGTACTACAAAATGGTCAATGTACTCATTTTTAGTACATGTATGATGGATGCTCTTAAATTATATATTGACGTGTGATTTGAGAATATCTAATATACTTAATGAAACGTATGCTGAAAATTATAAATACTGCAAGAGGGGATAGGGGATAAGTGAAGCAATTTTTTTTTTTCATGAGATAAGAAATAAAAAGAGTCCTATTAGTCCTACATGAGAAATAAGTGAATTGTTAATTTGATGATAAACAAGAAATTAATGTCCATTTTTCAGTTAAATTGGATCAACTAAATTCATAATTGATTAGATACCTGAATATGCTTTATATAATCGAGATGTACACACATCATATTGAGGTTGAACGAGAACTTTTATAAGACCTGATAAAAATAAAATAAACATCTTCGAGAGATGGTTAAAGTAGTATCAATTAAAGTAAAAGACAATCAGTTAAACCTAAAGTCGGGTAGCCTCGTTGGATGAGGGACGAGATATAAATCAAGGTTGAAGGGCAAGGTCTCGATTTTAAGTCCGAGCTTATGCCTACACTTATCCGTCAACTTTAGAGAGGAACATTCAACAGTATCTATAGTTCTAAACTCTGAAATAGTCTCACAGTGGAGACATCCGGTCATAGAACCAAAAAAAAAAAAAAAAAGACAGCTAGTTAAAGTGATTTAAATATATACAACAAAGCAAAAGATAACAATTTTTTTTTTTTTTTTTTGTTGTCAAGCTAGCCCTATGGGCTTCAACTAGCACTGAAGTAAGGCACATGAGGGCCGACAGGCCCGAGACAGTGTAAGCTCAATGGGCCAATATAGAGTTCACTGGAAGCTCATAACCATCCATGGTACTACTAAATCCCCCATGGCCCAATATAGAGCTCATTAGGTCCAATATTAATTTTAAATAACGTTATTGAAGATAATTCATCCATAATAATGATTTAATATTTAGCAAAGGTTATAAACCTATGTAAATTATCAAAATAATTTTTTTTATATATTGCTCTATTTGATTAAGGGTCGCTTTTTAAACCTATGTAAATTATCAAAATAATTTTTTTTTCCATAGCCTTTATTATTTTAGAGCTCAATATTATTTTCTTTAATTTATAGGTGTCATAGAAGATCTACAGACTACAGACGTATGGATGATATCAGTCGAATGCTACGTTATACAGTGCCATTTCAGTTGTTGGCATATCCTTTCTATCTGGTAACACATTTATCTGCCTCATAAAATTATATATTGTTGAACACATATTCCTTCTATATATGAAATTTTAAAATCATACAGTGGTGTGGATTATTGAATTTAACTTCTTTTTTCTAATCTTTACAGTGGTGTGGAAGCCGGCCAGGAAAATTTGGTTCTCACTTTCATCCGAATAGCGATTTGTTCCTTCAAAGTGAAAGAAATGATGTGATTACCTCCACCTTTTGGTGGATGGTAATGGTGGTCTTGCTTTTGGGATCATCTTATTCAATGGGTTCCTTCCTTTTGCTCAAGCTATATGTAATTCCCTACTGGGTAAGTTTAATTTGCATCGTAATTAAGCACGTAACACAATTAATATTTAATAAAATAGAATAAATGTGTTGCATTAGTTAATTTGCATATATTTTACATTTATTTATGGTTATTAATCTGATTCATTTCTTCAAAAAATCAATTTTGAAGAAATTCTGTATCATCAGTACTTTATAACGCTTCAACTCTCTAAAATCTTGAAATTAAGAACTTGGGAAGAAATTTTTTTATATATTGCTCTATTGAATCTTGCACCAATGGCTCAGTGGTTACTCGATTACAAAATTAAATTTTATTAGGTTGTGAGTTCGAATCCGGAAGAGGCTCTGTACTGTTCATCATGAACAGTGTGAACAAATGATCTAGGCTACGGTTGTAGGGCCCTTTGGAGTCGCAAGATAGACTAGATGAGACAATATTATGGGTCCGCAATTGTTGGTCCACCTCTTCCTCGTGGGGCAGCCAGCAAATTTCACGTGGGGCGGCTGAAGAAACATGGGCGGCTGGCGGCTGAAACGTCAACAATTCAGGCTGCGTGGGAATGTTGCATGGGACACGTGAGAATGTACTATTGTTCATACATACAGTACTATTTACGTATACGGTACTATTTTATCGACAGTCACTATTTGGAATAGTAGTACTATTTATAGAGTACTATTTACAGAGCTCTATTCACAAGGGCACTATTTATATAGTTCTATTCATAAGGGGTACTATTCATTGAGTACTATTCACATAATACTATTTATCGCCGGAGAAGTGTCAAGCTCCGTGAAACCTGTTGATTGACGACTCAAATGGAGGAGAGCACAGACAATATGAACACAGACAATATGATCAGGTTGACTGCATTTAATTATGCAATTTGGAAGCCGAAGATGGAAGATCTTTTATACATTAAAGATCTGTGGAAGCCGATTATAATGCCGAAGGAGGAAGTCGTGACTACAACTTCGACAGATGACAAGACACCAAAAACAACCAGCACAGACGCTGACTGGACCGTGCTGAACCGAAAGTGTGCTGCTCAAATCAGACAATGGATCGACAAGAGCATTTTTCAAAATTTTGCTAATGAACACGATGCTTACGTTCTTTGGCAAAAGTTGGAGACAATGTATGCGAGGACAACCGTACAGAATAAAGCTAATCTGATACGACGATTAGTCAATTTGAAGTATAAAGATGGAAGCAGCGTATCGGAACACATGAGTGAGTTCCAAGGCATTGTAGATCAACTCAACTCTATGATGATGATCGTAGATGACAAGCTACAAGCGTTGTTGTTGCTGAGTTCTCTACCAAAAAATTGGGACACTCTAGTTGTGTCAGTTAGTAACTCAGCTCCTGGCGGCAAGCTTACCATGGATATGGTAAAAGACAGAATGCTGAGCGAAGAGTCTCGACGAAAAGACAATGGTTATACTCCTGATACTGAAGCACTTGTCATGGAAAAACAAGGCAAGCAAGAATGGCACGGAAGGAGTAAAAGCAGAAATCCTCGTAACCAAAGTCAGCAAAGAGGACACTCGAAGTCCAGATCGTGGCATGACAAGAAGTGTCATCACTGCGGCAAGCCCGGACACTTCATTCGAGAATGTCGAAAGTTAAAGGCGGAACGATCCAGAAATCAAGAAGCAGAAACCCGAACAAATGACATCGCAACTCTCACTGAAGAAGTCGTCATTGTTCGAGATGCTGATTATGTCAACCTTGCATGTTAAGACTCTACATGGGTAGTTGACTCAGGTGCTTCCTACCATGTCACCTCACGACGAGATTTCTTCTCAGCTTACACGCAAGGTGATTTTGGACGAGTGAGGATGGGAAATGATAATGCATCCAAAATTATCCGCATCGGTAATATTTATTTAGAAACTAACCTTGGATGCAGGTTACTCTTGAAAGATGTAAGGCATGTTCCTGATATCCGTCTCAATTTGATCTCCACCGGAATGCTTGATGATGATGGCTACAATAATAACTTTGGTGGAGAAAAATGAAAGCTCACCAAAGGAAACTTGGTAGTAGCCAAAGGCAAGAAAGATACATCACTCTACATCACAGAAGCCAAGCTGTGTAGAGAAGAAGTAAATACCATGAGGAAATAAGTTCCCACCGAGTTATGGCATAAGCGGCTCGGCCACATGAGTGAAAAGGGTCTCAGAATTCTTTCCAAGAAGGAGCACTTGCCAGGAATGACAAGTACATCTTTACGTACTTGTGTTGATTGTATTATGGGTAAACAACATAGAGTTGCATTTCGTAGTTCCCCACCATCTAGAAAGGCAAATATTCTAGATTTAATACACACAGATGTTTATACAATGATATGTAAGTCACTAGGAGGTGCTCATTATTTTGTGACTTTTATTGATGATCACTCTAGAAAAGTGTGGGCCTTTGCTTTGAAAACTAAAGATCAAGTGCAGGAAGTTTTCAAGCAATTTCATGTAAAAGTTGAGAAAGAAACTGGCAGACGTTTGAAGTGTGTATGATCAGACAATGGCGGTGAGTATCGCGGATCATTCGAGGAGTACTGCAGAAGTTTCGGCATCAGGCTGGAAAAATTGGTACCAAAGACACCTCAACACAAAGGTGTCGCAGAGAGGATGAACAGAACCATTTGTGAAAGAGTCAGATGTATGCTCTCAAATGCAAAACTGCCAAACTCCTATTGGGGGGAGGCAATGAGGACAGCGGTCGATTTAATCAACCTTTCTCCATCAGTTCCACTGAACTACGACGTACCAGAAAAGGCTTGGACGGGGAAAGACGTTTTTTTACAAACACTTGAAAGTATTCGGCTGCAGAGCATTTGTTCACATCCCTAAAGACGAAAGGTCCAAGCTGGATGGAAAAGCGAAGCAGTGTATCTTTGTGAGATATTCCCATGAAGAATTCGGCTACAGACTTTGGGATCCTGTCAACAAAAAGATTGTCAGAAGCAGGGACGTGGTGTTTCTTGAAGATCAGACGATCGAGGATTTTCAGAAACCTGAAAAGCCACAATCAGAAGAACTTCCAGTTAATCTGGAACCAGTCTCTCCATCAACAAATTCAGATGACAAGGAAGCTGCACCAGATATTGATGATGATGTTCCACCAGCTCACAGTTCAAAACCAGAACAAGTTCCTGAACAAGTCTAACCAGAAGCACAACTAAGTAGATCCACCAGAGAGCGACAACCAAGTCAAAAATATTCTCCTAGCGACTATGTGATACTCACTGACGGGGGAGAACCGGAGAGCTATACCGAAGCTATCACTGACCAGCATAAGACTGAGTGGATGAAAGCCATGCAGGAAGAAATGAAATCTCGGCATGAGAACCACACATTTGACTTGGTGAAATTACCGCAAGGAAAGAAAGCTCTCAAGAACAAGTGGGTGTATAGGATCAAAAGCGAAGAAGGTAGCTCGCAACCTAGATACAAAGCAAGATTGGTTGTGAAAGGATTTGGACAGAAGAAAGGCGTTGACTTCGATGAAATCTTCTCACCGATGGTAAAAATGTTTTCAATCCGAGTTGTTCTTGGCTTGGCAGCGAGTCTTAATCTGGAGGTTGAACAACTTGATGTAAAAACCTCATTCTTACACGGTGATCTTGACGAGGAAATCTATATGGAACAGCCCGAAGGTTTCCAAGTCAAAAGAAAAGAGAAGCTGGTATGCAGGCTAAAGAAGAGTCTGTACGGTTTGAAACAGGCACCGAGGCAGTGGTATAAAAAGTTCGACTCGTTCATGGAGCAAACGGAGTACAACCGCACGACAGCTGATAACTGCATCTTCATCAAGAAATTCTCTGATGGTGATTTTATTATTCTTTTGCTTTATGTTGATGATATGTTAATTGTAGGCCAAGATATTGGCAGGATTAACACATTGAGGAAAGAGTTGAGCAAATCCTTTGCCATGAAAGACTTAGGACCCGTAAAACAAATCCTTGGCATGAAGATTGTTCGTGACAGGAAGAACAAGAGACTTTGGCTATCTCAAGAAAAGTATATTGAGAAAGTTTTAGAGCGGTTCAACATGACCAAAGCTAAACCTGTTAGTTCTCCACTAGCAAGCCACTTCAAGCTTAATACGAGCCAGTGTCCTTCAAGCAAAGAGGAGAAATCAGAGATAAGCAAGGTGCCTTATGCATCAGTAGTTGGCAGTCTAATGTACGCTATGGTATGCACCAGACCAGACATTGCTCATGTTGTTGGTGTTGTGAGCCGATTTCTATCAAATCCTGGAAAAGAACATTGGACAGCAGTCAAATGGATACTCAGGTATCTTAGAGGTACTTCTAGTCATTGTTTATGTTTTGGTAATGATAAATCTGTATTAGAAGGATTTACAAATTCAGATATGGCTGGCAATGTGGATACGAGAAAGTCGATATCCGGGTACCTAATAACCTTTGCAGGGGGAGCTGTCTCATGACAATCACGATTATAGAAGTGTATTGTCTTAAGTACCACAGAAGCAGAGTGCATTGCAATCACTGAAGGTTGTAAGGAGATCCTGTGGATGAAAAAGTTCCTACAAGAATTGCGTCAGAACCAAGGAAATTATGTTCTTTATTGCGACAGTCAGAGCGCAATTCACCTCAGTAAGAACTCAACTTTCCACTCAAGGTCCAAGCACATCGACGTGAGATATCACTGGATTCGTGATGTGTTGGAAAATAAACTGCTGCAAGTAGAGAAGATTCACACTAATGACATCAGGGCGGATATGATGACGAAGTCCCTTACTAGAGAAAAGCTTGCTATCTGTAGAGAGATTGCAGGTGTGGAGGAGCCCTGTTCCACGTGAGGTGGAGGGGAGATTTGTTGGTCTACCTCTTCCTCGTGGGGCAGCTAGCAAATTTCACGTGGGGCAGCTAACAAATTTCACGTGGGGCGGCTGAAGAAACATGGGCGGCTGGAGGCTAAAACGTCAACAATTCAGGCTGCGTGGGAATGTTGCATGGGACACGTGGGCAGATGAATTTTTGGTTGGCTCTATATATAGAGCCCTTAACTTCAACTTGAAAATTAAATCTGAGAGAGATCATTAATTCTAGAGAGATCTATTAGGAGAGCCTCAAAGGAGTTTCTTTGAGAAGAAAAAGTGTGAGCCAATTTGTGAAGTTTTACCCACAAATTGAAGATAAATAATTAGTGTATATTTGTGAGAGATCCACCTAAGGGTGAAGTTTGTAATCTCATTTGATTATAGTTGAAGTATTTAAACGGCCTACGGGTCCCGTGGTTTTTTACCTCATCTTTGGAGGGTTTTCCACGCTAAAAATCTTTGGTGTTATTTTGTTATTTATAGTTTGGATAATTATCCTGGGATTGTAGAATTTATTTCTTTACAACCATCGATTTTCCCAACAGTAATAGTTGGAGTATGTTCTGCGAGGTACTCATCACATCTGCGAGGTGTGACACAAAATTTATATGGACTACATGACTTAGCTAATGTGGTGGGGGGGCTCTTCTACCCAAACTCCTTGATCATCAACTGATAAGCCAAATTTTGCCAGGGAGTGTGCAACTGAATTATATGATCAGGGCACATGTAAGAAACCTTCGATGGTGTACTCCGAGATAGACTTTTTGTATCTTGAATAACAACATCAATTTCTAATATGGATGGGATATTCAAATTAGCATTTTAATCACTGTCAATGCATATGATTCCACCCAGATGGGGAAGCACCGTGTCTCAGTAGTTAAGAGGATACCTCCTTCACGGCGAGGTTTTCGGCTACCTCCACCTGTGTCCAGATCTTCAATTTCTTTGCAACTGCTACAAGTATTTCTCCTTGACTGTCTCGGATCACCATACCTAGCCCGATAGCTCGGCTTTTGTCATCAAGAGTGACATCTACATTCAACTTGAAAGTCTGGGGGTGCTTGCCAAACCAACTGAGGAGTTCGTCCACTAACTGAGGCTTGTCTCAATAGGGGTGTTGTCTGATTTGCCACATCCTAAAAAAAGGTGATGAAATGCTCAGTCCATTCTGCAATGAGAGCTCCTCTCCGAGCCTTAGGGATCCATGAAGCCTATAGTTCATGTTGGTCCAAAGGGACCACATAAGAGTTGCAACACGGTCTAGTTTTTGAATTGCACTGATTCCTTCTACGACAAAAACTTGAGCCATGTTCCCAGCGTGTGTTATTAAGCGTGCAATCATTAAAATACTTGGATTATCATGCTTCCTTAGCAGCGTCGTACTTAAAAAAGATATGATCAAAAGTATCCAATCCACCTCCACAAGTTGGACATCTCCCAATCTCTAATATGTGGTGATGAGCAAGATTCGTACCAGATGGTAAGCAATGATTTAGAACTTTTTCAAAGGAAAATCTTAATCGTACTTGGTATTTTCAAACTCCAAATTTTGTTCCACCATTGAGTTGTGTTAATCAAGCCTTTGGGCAGGGCCCACAGGGCGGCCGCCTCGGCTCCCCCAAACTTTTGGAGCCCATTATATATATGTGGGAGCTGCTAAAATCACCTACCCTTACTCTTTGTCCACCCACTTACTCTTTTAAACCTACCTTCACCCAACCATAATTCCAATTTTGCCCATCCTATTTTTTCTTCATTCTCCAGCACCTCTTTTCCTATCTTTTCCTTTCCTCTCATTTTTTTTTTAATTTTCATTCTTGATTTCTTGCAAGTTTTCAAGCATTCAACAAATTAGAACAACATTAAAAGGCTTCTTAGCAACAAAGAAATCAGATCTAGCAGTAAAATCAAGAGATTTCGTGTTCTACTCAAATCATTGTTGGAAAAAGATTCAATAAGCAAAACTTGATTTTTATAAGTTCAAAGTTAAATTTTATTTTATTTTTTTGGTTATTTGTTCATTTTTACTAGTTTATGTGAAGAAATCGCCAAAAAATTGAAGAAAATGGGCGGCGAAGGGTTTCAAAAGTCATTCCTCACCGGCCGAAAAGATCTGTCCAGTCGGGCAGGTCACTTATGTTCGGCCATAATTTTTTTTTTCAATTTTTTTGTTTCTTGTGTTCTTGTTTCTTGTTATTATTATTTTATTATTTACACTATTTTTTATTATTTACATGCTAGTATATAATAAAAAAATAAAATAAAAAATAAGAAATTGAAAAGAATTAAAAAAAATTGTTCGGCCTTTAGGGCGGAACAAAAGCGACCAGATAGGCCCATTCGCTGCTGGGTTTTTTGGCAATTTCTTCACATAAACAGGTAAAAATGAATACATAACACAAAAAAAAAATCAACTTAGAACTTATAAAAAGCAAGTTTTGCTTATTAAATCTTTCTCTAATAATGATTTGAGTAGAACACGAAATCTTCAGATTTTACCACTAGATCTAGTTTCTTTGTTGCTAAGGAGCCTTTTAATGTTGTTCTAACTTATTGAATGCCTGAAAACTTGCAAGAAATTAAGATTGAAAAGAGAAGAAAGGAGAGAAAAGGAAAAAAGAGGAAGAGAGGCGTTGGAGAATAAGGAAAAAATAAAATGGGCAAAATTGGAATTGTGGGTTGGTGAAGGTGGGTTAAGGGTGTAGGTGGGTAAACAGATAGTAAATGGTGGGTGATTTTAGTAGCTCCCTATATATGTAAATAGGTTTGATCAGTTTTTCACCATATAATGGGCCTCAAAATTTATATATATATATATATATATATGTATGTATGTATGTATAATAAAAATATTAAAAAATTATTACATACAAAGCCTCTAATTAAGAAGACCCATAACCCTCAACTATTTTTCTTGAGTTGTTGGGTTAGATGGTAAGAAAAATAAGATAATCTAATGTGTGTTTGAGACTAAAAGAGAAAAGTTATTATTCAGTCTCACATTGCTTGTTGGGAAGAATGAGAGACTCTCCTTCTTTATAAAAGCCTAGCAACTCCCTATTCATCATCATTTTCATAAGTCAAGTTTAAGAGTAGTTTGACTTATATATATATATATATATGAGCTCTTATAAAAAAGAGAAATTTCATCTTTTAAAGCTTAAATAATAGTTTAATAAGTTGAATACATCGTAATTCAACATATTTTATTATTAATATAAACTTAAATAATAGTTATTAAGCTTTAAAAAAAATTAGCTATTTAATGGGGCCCAACCCGACTTCATCGGGTCGGGTGGGTTAAGGGGTAAAAATTCGATCCGATTTCACCTTATTAATAATAATAATAATAATAATAATAATAATAATAATAATAATAATAATAATAATAATAATAATAATCGTCCATCGGTTCCCATAAAAAATAAAATAAAAAATCGTCCATGTGTGCCACTATAAAACGACATCTATTCATTGAGTTCTCTATTGTACCCCGTGTATTTGTTTTTGTTTTTCTGATTTATTCATTTTTTTTATTTCTCTTAGAAATGTTTATCTTTTTACTTTTTTTCTCTATTGTATCCCGTGATCAAAATAATTTATAATATTATGTTAAAATCTAATAAAATAAAATTTTTAAGTAAACTAATCCAACTCAATTCAATTTGTTGCTTTTATTCAATAGCATGTGGGCACATGTGTCACTTATAAAATTTGAAATTTATTTTCTTAACCAAAATATGTCTTGTGATATAATTAACATTAACATCTATTTTTTAATAAGGTCATCTTAGTTTTTTACTATTTTGAGTTGTATGTTTTTATTTTAATATCAATTATTAAGAATTTATTAATTTATTAATTTTTACAGTTTTATTATTTTAGATTTCAAAATTTATTATTTAGTACAGTATCATATAAAAAAAACTAATACACTTATAAAAAAAAGTTAAATTTTAATTTAATATATATATATATATATAATATTAAAATATATACTTATTAATTATTAATAATTTATTTATATGATTTCGTGCATTGCACGGTTTGTAAGCTACTATATATATATAAACAGGGTTGGATCTCATGTGCAGTCTATCATATATATAAACTTTCACTTTCAAGATTTTATATATATATATATATAATTTTAGATCATTTTTTAACTTTTTTAATTATTTTTTCATTTACTGTTCATGATCAAAATGTTATAGCAATCTAAAACCTGAAAGTGTCAAGATAACTATGATTTTAAATATAAAATTTGACAATAGTAATCCGGCAACAATAATTTTGTGACAAACGACTCTCTCTTCTTCTTTTTCTTTCGGTTCTTGTTTTGCCTTGTCCAACAGTCACATTTTTTTTGTTTTTTTAACTACAACACTACAATTGAATCATATTTTTTTATTTTATCCGCTGACCACTATCTTTGTTCGTCAACCATTATTTTTTTAAAAAAAACCTACTTCTGTAATTAAATTAAATTTTTTTGTTTGCTAATTTTGTATTTGAATCGGGTACAATAATTTTATCAGTAAACACAATGTTGAAGTTGTCAAAATAGTAAATTAATATTTTTTTAAACTTGTTTCTATTTAATATTTGTGTGAAATTTAAAATAATTTTTGATTTTTTTGTTAATTTTATAGTTTTATTATATTGATTTTGTAACTTTTATTACATTAATTTTATGATTTTATTGTACTAATTTTATGATTTTATTATATTAATTTTGCAATTTTTATCATATTCATGATATTTATAAAAAAATATTTAATTATTAATATATAAAAAGACTTTATTTTATGTTCTTCGCCGTCTCCAAATAGTAAGGACCCGCCCTACTTTGCTTTGATGGATTTGAGCAGCAGGAATTGCGCGGGGATGAAGCCAAACGATAACCAGTGTATACACCTAGTCTGTCATAATGCCAAACAAGGATTGCATCTGGGCAGCGTGTTCTTAAAGGTATAGAAAGTATCTGAGATCTGATAAGGTCAACATTTCATCGACCATAGCCCGAGATGGGTTCGTTGATCAGCAATGGACAACGTGAATAGGGCTTAAAAGTAGTTTTCCTTGGTATGGTCTTGTAAAATTTTGGAACGAAACCTAACAAAAAATAACAATAATATCGCTAGAGGAAGGGCTTGAACCTTCGACCTTGTGGTTAACAGCCACACGCTCTAACCAACTGAGCTACTCCAGCTCTCCGAAAAAGATTTCTACAATTATTTGTTGAGCTTTAATTAAAGGAGGAATTGGCTTTAGCTAGGGGTGAGCACAAGTGGTCCGCACGTTTGGCCCCAAACCCCACCCAATCCTCCACTGCCAACCCGATGCCACCCAACATCATCTAAAAAGGGGGTTTCATACAGTTCGGGTTGATCGGACAGTCCAGTTAAACTAGCAACAGCTAAGTAACGGGTCGGGTCGAGTAGCAATGGATCAATTTTACCTTAAACCTGAACCTGACCCGACAATTTCAGGTTTCCAATTTTAGGACCCAATTCACCTGACCCAATCGTGGGTTTTTTGTAAGGGTCAGGTCGGGTTTTCGGGTGACATGCTCACCCCTAATTTTAGTAATGGCTGAGCTTTTCACGACAAAAGAAAAGTGTAAAAAGAATTATATTATATGTATGCTCTATGAAGGGGAGGCAAATTTGGCCCAAACTTATTTGTCTATTTTCGCCCTAACCACTTTAAAACGGGTACGAATAAGATTTTTTAAGAATCAGGCCGGATACAGATAAGAATTTGTGTTAGTTTTAAAAATTGGGTCAGGTCTGAACATATATTCAAAAAATTGGGTATCTAGCTCCTACATAATGTAAGAGGTAAATCTTATAAATTTCTATTTTAATTTATTTATGCTCTAACTCAATTAAATCTTTTTTATTTATATTTCTTATTAATTCTTTATTTTTTTTTCTTTTTATCTTCTTCTTCTTCTATGATTTTCATCACTATTGACATGAGATTTGTTTATTTTTTTTTTGTTTTAATAAAAAAAGCATACTTTACTATTACATTTAAAAAATATATATATAAGTACGACAAAATCGGGCTATTCGATTTTTAAAATATACGGATACGGATGAATACTTGTTCATTTTTTAAATCGGACTGAGTACAAATATGTTATATATATATATATATATATATATATATATATATATATATATATATATATATTAGTATAAGGCATTATTAGTAACCGTAAGTATCTAATTTTTTGCCACCCATAGCTCTATGTTTGTTGGATGGCAAGGGACTGCACAATTTCCTAAGTTTTGCATTGGCAACAGAGTTGGAAAACAAACTCTCATTATTTAACATTTGTAATCAAATTGTAATCAATTCCAACGAAGTTGCTAGAGTGCTATGATCATCAACTTATCCTAAAGTTCAAGTCCTTGAGCTGTCGTGGGGCGTAGTTTTGAACTGGTTAAGACACCCCCATGATTTAATAATAATTATAAAGAAACTAAAATTGAAAAAAAAAAATTAATTAAATTAAATTAAAATTAAGGTCTCGGGTGGATTTAACTATGTAATTAGATAATCAATTCTCTTTACAGGTTCTAAATATCATTATATATTTTAAAACTAAATTGGGGTACGTTGTGGATGAGTTAGTTTCATTAATATAAACTATTCCGAATAGGTAATGTTTGAGAGACATACATTTCTAACACATTTTTTTAACATTATACTAAGAGTTATAAAATTGTCTTGAATTACGTAATTAACACATGATTCGAGACAGTTCGACAACTCTTAAGTATAATATCAAAAAAGTGTATTAAAAATGTGTGTTTTTTCAGTATTTCTCATTCTCAATTTCTATTTTTGTCCATGCATGCGTGATGCTTGTTTGAGACCCCTACCCCTTTAAGCCTAAATTGACCCATGCCATTTTTACCGTGTTCCTATTTTGTTAAACTTCATATTTTAAGAAGATAAATATTAAAAGTAATATGATAATAGGGAAGTAAACATTATAGAGTTCTATTGCATCTAAATTTTTTCACTAGTCATAATCGTCATCTTCTTGTTCTTCGCCGGCATCCTCATTTTTGTAAAATTCAACTTTATATTTGTCTACTAGTGATTGATAATCGATCTTTTAACAGAAACATAATCTCATAATATCTTTTTTCACAGTAAATTTTTTGAATGAAATCAAAAACTTGAGCCACAAAAAAAAAAAAAAAAACTTCATATTTTGAGTTTATTTAATATATATTTTTTAGATAAGATTTTTTGAAATGGATTGGAAATCTTTTTTTTTCTTTTTTCTTTCTATGTGAACTACATTTGCATAATTTAGTACTTTGATCTCATATGTCAAAGTATTGTGGTCCATCAAATTCTTCAATATTTTTATTTGGAATGTTAACTTTTTATATATATAAATAGCTGTCAAAGTTGTAAAAAAAGTATCCCTGATTCAACCAAAATGACAAAGCAAGTGGTAAGAGAGGGTGTAGAGGAAATATCTTTGGTTTAAATAATTGCCCTACTGTATGTCATTATATATATATATATATATATATATATATAATTTTTTCAGTACAAAAATAATAATAATTTAGTGGGTTTTTCAAGAAAATAATTAATGAGTGCATCTACAAACACAATTTACAAATGCACAATCAAAGAGGCCTTTGCCATCAAAAACCAAAATTTGTTTTTTCTATTTTTTTTTATTAAAAATAACATGCCATTAAGCCACGTATTATTCTCACCCATAGGGGATGGGCCCAAAATCAAAAAGTTTCGTACATGAAATGAAAGAAAAACAGTAAAACACTATCAGAAAAAGTAAGCTACAAAAGCAATAAAAAAAAAGCCTACCATTGGGGAGTTCATTAATAAAACCCCCTAACACAAAACCCTTCTAAGCCTACCAAGAACACAAGTTCCACCATTCATAAGAAGTGACTCTTCTCTTGAAATATATATATGGAGAAAAAATAAATGGCTGAGATCTTCTGAGAGCATATTACATTACAAGCTTTTTTAAAGCTGTAACATAAATTAAATGATGATAGATCCATATTGCCTCATGTTCCTTATTTTGCTGGATGAATCATTGCAATATTTTTAGTCTAATTTCTTGTTTGATGAAGACCCAAATAGCTGGGGATCAGTTTGATAGAACACAATATCTCCAACGTCGCTTACGTAATGATCTTGTCTTAAGCTTCTAACTATAATTCGAATTAAATGAAGTGGTAGAGGCCATGATTTCTCTGGTTCTCTATAGTATTTTCCAAGAACATGCTTAGCCGATTTTGTCTGCAAATCAAATTAGTAACAAGAAATTAAAGCTTAATAAGCCGCTATTACCGCTATATTTGATAGCCATTAGTCTTTGACAAAGAGAATATATATATAGACTACTACTTACTGCTTCAACTAAATGGTAGTGTGGAATTTGAGGGAAGAGATGATGGATGACATGAGTTCCAATATCATGATGGAAGTTATTGATCCATCCATAATCACGATCGATGGTTGTGAGCCCTCCTCTGAGATAACTCCATTCCTGTTCACGAGTACATAATTGACAACGTACATAAGAACTATTTATATACAACTATAGCAGTTCTTGCATCTATAAAGAAGCTCAAGAAGCAAGAACACATCTCTTTGCCCCCTTCACATATCTTAAATTATATATACTTCCAAAAAAGCCAACTAACTCATGAGATAGACAAAAGAATCATAATGAAAATTTGATATCGAACCTTTCCGCGATACCAAGGGAGTTTTTGCTGATGACCATGATGATGCAAGTAAGTCACAAAATCCAACCACATGACAAAAATCTGCATTTTGAAATATATCCAGAAAAATGAAATAGATTTGGAGAAGAAAACAATGTAAGAAATTAAATATTTGTTCTTATTTTTTCAAAATAAAGATGATTCTGTATTAATCTGTATAGTAGTAATCTTTAGTTTCATGTTTAAAATTTACTATAGGAATTTAACCTGAACTTACCCAATAAGGAACAGCATAGAGTTTAAGAATGCTGAGGGGCCCCAATATGCAGGATGAAACCAAAAGAAAAGCCACCATTAATGTCCAGCATAAAGTGGAGATAATCACATCTTGTCTCTCACTAGGAAGGAACAAGTCACTGTTGGGGCTGAAATGAGAACCTGATTTTCCTGGACTCCTATACAACTGTAACCCGTAACCCAAACCAAATAATAATCAGAAAAAAACATATAATTAATATATATATATATATATATATATATATATATATATATATATATATATATATATATATGGATTACAAATCTTCAAGTAAGTATTAAGCTCACCAGATATACAGGGTATGCAAACATGGGAAATGGCACTGTGAAGCGCAATTTTCGACTTTGGTCGTCCATGCTCTTGTAGATCTTCTCAGTTAGCTACGTAACAAGAGGGAGAAAGAAATATTTTCAGAACATAATAGAAGCCAAACTCGAAGCAGATTTTATAATTTGCAGAACATATAGGTGATGAACAAAGAGTATAATGCTCACCGGGTGCCACGATTCATCGTTTTCGACATGCCCATGATTCTGATGATGAGTTCTGTGGCTGATCCTCCTATAATGTTCATCAAAGTATAAATTTTTATTAGACTTTAACAGCTTAACCAAGAAAATTTATGTTGAAAAGAAAATTGTTTTCTACCATAGCATCCTTAATTACTTGGCATATTTTATACTTGAATGCCTCTGTCCATGTTAAATTAAGCAGAGACAGAGACTAGTCTGTCCCTCATATCAAAGTAGGATTCCATTATATGCAATTTTCCACATTTATTTGAGATGGAACTCATTAGGGTAATACCAAAAGGTACATTTCTAAGCATCCAAACTTTTTTTTTTTTCTGAAGGCAAGCATCCAAACTAAACCATGTGTAAGCGCAAATAAGAATTTCTACCTCTTACAGTGAATCTTTTGTAGATCCAATCTAAGAGGAAAACAAATGGTACTTTAATAATTATTATTCTTATTTTTGGACTTGGATCTGATCCAAATCTAATTATAATATATATGACTTAAGATGGTAATAATTGTCTGCCTTAGTGGTAAGAATGTCCAATACAAATGTTTTGAATGAGTAGGTATGTCATGCTATATGCATCAAATTCTAGGTTTCAAAACAGAGGAAAAACAGAACATACCATCCATGGTAAGGAACAAGAATAAAGGAATGAAGAAAATGCCCAACCAAATTGTTTAGCTTCTTGCTGTTGGAGAAGCTGCCATGCCCACTACCAAAAACAAACAAACAAACAAACAAACACAAGAAATTAAATCCACCCTCAAAATGGGAATAATAAATATACAAAATACTACAAGTTTCAAAATAAAAATATATATCTCACCAGTCATGACCCAGAACAAAGAGAGCCCAAAACATAGTCCCTTGGAGAAGCCAGTAAAGAGGCCAAAAAGCCCAGTTATTGAGATAAGCAGCAAAAGCAGCAAAAATGAAAACAACAACAACATCTCTACCAACATAGCTCATAGATCTCCAAGGGCTCTTTACCCAACAATGCTTTGGAATAGCAGCTCGGATCTGAGATATTGTAAATGGTGGTGCTGCTGCTGGGTCGAACAATTCTTCCACTTCCTCATCTCCCCTTTTTCCCTCTCTCACCACATTATTATTAGTCACGTCACTACTACTACTACTACTACTACTACTACTACTACTACTAATGGTTTTAGTAACACCTCCATTAATGTTGGTACAAGCAGTAGTAGTCAACCTCATCTGTTCATGAGTACTGCTTTTGGTGTTCCAAATTACAGTATTACTCAAAACCTTAATGCCTTTTCTTGTGTAGAACCATAGGAGTGATCCTACACCACATTCTGATGAGAACCACCCCGCCATTACAGATCTAAATGAAAAAGAAGAAGAAAGAAAGAAAAAAGAAAAAAAAAACAGAACAAAGAGAAAAAGATAAAAAAGAGAGCTGTAATGCTACACTACGCAGGCTCTATAGAAATGCTCTTTCTCTCTATTTATAAACGCAAAAATAAAAATAAAAAAATTTAAAAACCGTGTGGGAGAAGAAAACAAAGAAAAAAAAAAGTACAGTACAACACAAGACCTACAAGTGAGTGAGGGAAGAGGCTCTAAGAGCCAATTGGTTCACCTTCTCTCTATTTATAAACACAAGGGTTTTACCTTTTAGTTGTTGGGGTATTACTAAATTTCTTAACAGTCTTTGGTTCCTTCTTGCGTCTGTATTATGGGTATCCACTTGTATCAAGTGGCAAGATGTAATCTATCATCTATGTCTAAAGATTTCTACAGAGAAATAGAATGAAATTTCAACAAGAAAACAAATTGGTTCACACAAATGATATGTTTTTTTTTTTTTTTTTGGAAGGCACAAATGACATGTTTCATGAAAATGTGGGGTGCCCCTTTTGGTAGTTAGTTTTAAAAGCACTAATTCTCATGTGTACATATTTTTATTTTTTTTATATATGTAAAAATATTTTATATATATTGAGTGACAACGTCATTTTACGACGTTAATACCCAGCTTCTTTAAATACTTTAAAAATACACGTGTATTAAGCAACATACTCACAAGAAATTAAGTGTCGCAAAATCATATATATATTCTTATTATATTGAAATATTTATATTAATTATTCAGGGTTTTAGATACGGACAAACTAAATGGGAATTTTATAGAAGGCACTTTGGAGTGGGACTCGAACAATACCAGAATTTGGGTTGTTTGGCAACTTTACTAAAAAGTGCACTTGCTAGCTCCACTTGTTTACGGAACCTGCAATTTATTGTCTGAAAAGGTCAAGGCATGTGAATATAGCAGTGTATGTTTCGTGAGAAATACCATTTAATCGCCAATGCTTTAGGGTGGGGGGATCAAGAAAAAATAGCTGAAGGATTTGCTGTATTATTAATTAATTTGCTTGGTGATTTAATTACCCTATATATATATTTCTATAAAATGTGGGTTGTAGATACTAAAATTGTACTAAATTAAAATAAAATTTACACATTTGGAATAAAATGGATGATTTATTGCACAGATCCACCAAAATGGAATACTTATCTCATTAAGATTTTTTGCTTTTGACATAAGATTTATTTATCTCGAGCAATTACTTTTATTGCTATTGACTAATATTGTTATAGATTTTTATTATATATTTATTTTTTATATTTTTTTATTTACCATTGAACGACACCCAAGTGGTGTCCTCTTCCGCTTTACTGCGAGGTTAATCCACTTAAATTTAACTGCCAAACTAATTGAACTACGCCCCGTTGATTATTATATATTTTATATATTTATTTTATATGAAAATAAAAAGTACTGTAAAACAAAAATTGAAAAAAAAGTAATATATGTTTTTAACTTTTTTACTTTAGCAATGTGCAATGGTATCATTCACAAAATATTCAATATAAATTATATATTAACTTCTTCTTTTTTTCTATGGTGGTAATCATAATATTGAATCTGAAATTCTTTGATAAAGAGACCTAAATACTTAAAATTCTTTTAAATTCTGAAATCTCCAGTCTAACTTATTGCATAAAATAACCAAACATTAAAATATAAATACCTAATATATCAAAGTCTCGTTTAATTTTCATACACTTAGGGCTGTCATGGTTTGTCCCATGGTAATATAGCTTGTTTATCTTCATAAGTATTCATTAATGTTCTATAAACTTTATGGTCTTACCATATGACATCTCAATAAATATTTCATGATTTTATTATTTATTTTATTACCATAATGGGTAATGATTGTTTGAATTATAACATATTTGTATCAAATATTATTGACAAAAAATATTAATTTATTTAATGAATATAATTATTTATGACTAATTAATATATTGAAATATTAAAAATTTTACTATTAAGGACATTACCATACAGGGAATATTGTATACAATATCCATCAATACTAAATAATTTACCAGCTAGTAAACTAATCTTTAATTTAATAAATTTATATGAAGAATTATACATAAGCTGTATTAGATAGTATAACTCTTAAGAATCATACATTGATGATTAACATTAATAACAACAACAACAACAACAACAATAATAATAATAATAATAATAATAATAGTGATAATAGCACAATTTAAAATAGAATACTTTTAAAATCTTTTAAAAGCTAGTTTTGTTATTTGTCTATATTTTTTATGCTCTATTTGAATTGGATATAATTTTATAAAACCTATACATTAATTTCTAAAAAATCTTAAAGAGAAACGAAATACTTTATTTATCATTTAAAGTAGAAAAAAATAGATTAATAAGTTTTTGCAGAAATAACATAAGAACCAAATAATAATAATACATAGTAATGATATGATATTAATAAATAAATTAACGCAGCTCAATATACATCATCTAATACATACACTAAGAGACGATAATAAACCTTCAAATGAGTTTATAACCCGCGAATCCCTTTATTATTTTATTTAGATAAAAACTAAAGGGACAATTTTCAAATATTATATACATATATAAAAGCACATTTCTTGAAAATCATGTAGCTAGGTAACGTGTAAGTTGAGAATTTTTAAGTGTACTTAAACGTTTTACATACACAAAATTTTTGAAGTACTAATTAATATTAATGAATTAGAGAGGTAAAAGTTGAAAGATTAGTGGGTGGCTATGTAAAGCTTCCACATTCAGTGTATTGCAGGAGCCGTAGCAGCCTGCCAGCCTCAAGTTGAAATTGTCAAGGCACTTGCCACGGTACCAATGCATTTTAAAGCTATGAGGCCATTATCGTCGCTATTGTTCCCTTTATTACATGCATTACACATTGTTATACATATTCAATATTAAACCCAAAATTCATGAGATATTCTTGTTTTGAAATCAATTGATCTTCCATTATCGTCTGCTAATGTTCCTTTTATTACATGCATTACACATTGTTATATATAAGATATTGAAATCAATTGATCTTCTTTCCAAATAAATGTATGCACAAATATGAAATTTATCCAACCAAAAAAATTATTATTTATTATTATATATCATGTTGGCCGGAGGAATTGACCGATCAAAAAGATCATTTACTACCTAACTTGAGGTTTGATATAAGGGTGTCATCAGTTTGATTTAGTGCTCAAACCGTAAAAACAAACAGACTTGTCCAACCCAAATTAAATCGAACTGAACAAAGTCAATTTAGTTCAGTTTAGATTAATCGGTTAAGACCTTTTAATCTATAACAATATTTATTTTAAATCTAAAGATGATAATATAACAAAATTATATAATTTTACAAAAATTATATTTCTAGTTATGTAACAAGAACATATTAATATATATAATATAAATTAATCTTAGTTGATTTGATTCGGGTTGGTACAATTTTTAAACTCTTAACTTATAACTCAAACCAAACATGTAAAAAATCGAACCGAATCGAATATGTAAAAAAGTAAACTAAATCGAACCAAATGCAGTAGTTCAATTCGATTTCTAATTTTAACCAATTCATTGACACCTTTGTTTGATATGTCTGCTACGAAAAAGTAGAAGAGTTAAAATATCCCATAATTAAAATTAAAAGAAAATTGAAAGAAAAGATTTTTTTTTTTTAAGTAATAATTCTCCAACTTTTTAGTTTTTTCTTTTTCGACAGAACTTTCCCAAACTTGAGGTTTGATATGTCAATCAAAATGTTTGTGTAACACTACAGCGACATTGACATTCATTACAACCATCTATTATTTTATATATAATAGTGTTTGTACATTAAGTTTCACGTTTTTATTAAAAATAATTAAAATAAAATATTTTTATTAGAAAAAAATATTTATGTTTATTTAAAAATATGGATCATGGCATTTACGAGTAAAACTTAAATCTTAATCTGGTAAATTAGAGAAAAACATTTTTTTTAAAAAAGTTAGGGTGTAGAAAAAAAGTGAAAATTAATTAATTGTAAAATGACTATTTTAGTCCTTATGACAATAAAATTAATGTTTTAAAAATAAAAATAAGATCAACTTTTTAAAATTATTTTTAAAAATGTTTTAAAAATTAATGCATTAATGCTTCTGGCTAGCTATGTCTACTTTTACAATATTATTCTTTATTTCAAAACTAATTTTTAATATTATAAGCTGTATATTATATATGTATTGACGATAGTTAGATGGACACAGTAGCACGTGTCGATTCGATGACGTGCACGAGAGGCCAAAACCGGCACGCAATCCTTGCTTTGTCCTGAATGTTGGTTTCTTTCTGCCTCACGCAGTCTTCCTTCCATTGATTCTTTCGAGGCAGCTTATATAATACGTAAGGTGGTCCTGACAGTGACCTCTGTCACAAATGTTTGTAATAAAAAAATGAAATTAATTTGAAGAAATCAAACCTTTAAAATAAGTATATGTTATTCGAGAAATCAATAAATTTTCAAATACAACTATCAAATTGCTAAACGATAACATCAAGCCTTAAATAATAAAGTTTGCTTAAGATTACAAATCTAAAAATTAGTAAATAATAAGCATGTTCTCAAATCATGTTCTATGACTTATACATAATTCTACAAAATAAATACAACTACCTTTGATTAATTCAAAATTAACTAACAACATAAAATGAAATAAATAAATATTAACAAATTATTTTGAGAGATTGTATCAACCTCACCCCACTATTTGGCTCATCGATTGAATTTGAGTCGGTTTAATACTTAAGTCGAAGTTGGTTGAACCAACTACTAAGCCAAATTGTATCAAATCGAACTTAAATAAAATTAGTTTTGTTCGATTTAAGTTAGTCGGTTTAAACTATTAACTTATTAACAACAATCTTTTTTAAACATAAAAATATTTATTATTAATAAAATAATAAAAACAAGTAATTTTACAAATAAAAAATTATATTTGTAATTATGTAATAAGAACATCACGTTACAACACACTAAACATAAATCATGGTATTAATGTAACTTTGGTCGATTCAGTTCAAATTAATATAATTTTTAAATTCTCAATCTGTAGCCCGAATCAAATGTATGAATGAGAATATTGTCTCAACTCAAGAACCAAAACTGAGGTAGACTTTATATTTATAGTTACACATATGTACACTTGTCATTCACATAACAGATTGAGATATATTCATAACTAACTACCTAGTAACTACCCGATGCTTCTAGATCTCTCTAGGACTTTCTTCAATAGATACAAACAACCCTGCTATTATAGTTATTACAGTTATCCGTGAGCTTCTCTTAAATCCCCCCTCAATCGAACTGGTGTGGAGAACACCTTGAGATTGTCATGTAGAAGCTGAAATCTAGCTTGTGGTAGAGATTTTGAGAGACCATCTACTAATTGATCTGCTGATGACACATATTTAGCAGCTAATTCTTGTTGAAGTACTTTATCCCTGACAAAATAAAGGTCCAACTCGATATGTTCACTTCGTGCATGATACACAAGATTTACTGCCATGACATTTGCACTGATGTTATCGCACCATAGAACTAGATATGAAGGAACTGAGATATGAATCTCAGATAAAAGCGATTTAAGCCAACACATTTCAACTGTTGCTTGTGCCAACGCCCTGTATTCCAACTCTACACTTGATCTCGCAACCACTGGTTGCTTTTTAGACTGCCATGATACTAAGCACAAACCAAGAAACATACAATATGCCCCAACAAATTTTCGACCATCTGGTGAAGCAGCCCAGTTTGTGTTTAAATATCGTAGTAATCGCAACTGCTCAGTTGGTGTATAATATAGACCAGGTGTAATAGTGCCAGCAAGATATCATAAAACCCTCTTCGTAGCCTACCAATGAACATTAGATGGATTGTGCATGAATTGACTCAGTCGATTTGCAATAAACGATATGTTAGGTTGTGTAAAGGAGAGGTATTGAAGAACACCTATACTGTTGCGATACAATGTAGGATTGTTGAAAGGATCTCCATCATTGGCAGTAAGATGTTTTCTTACTGTGCAGGAGTGTTGCAAGGCTTTAGATGTTGCATATCAACTCGAGTGAGCAGGTCCTGGATATATTTTGATTGAGACAGATACATTCCAGTATTGTCATGATGAACTTTTATCCCCAAAAAATAATGTAACTGACCCAGATCTTTTAAAGCAAATGTCTTGTGCAACTCTTGGATTAATCCTTGTATCTGAACTTGACCATTCGCTATAACTAATATGTCATCAATGTATACCAATACAAAGAGTTGATAAGTATCAGTTTGTTTGAAAAACAAAGAAGTATTTGCTCTTGAGTTGATAAAATCCAATTGAAGTAATGTCAGTTTGAGTAGATCATACCAAGCTCTTAGTGCCTGCTTGAGGCCATAAAGAACACGCTGCAACAAACATACATGATCTAGTTTGGATTGATCGATCCTCAAATCCTTTTGTTTGAGCCATGTAAACTGGTTCTGAAATCACCCCAAAATGCAATATTTACATCTAATTGATGAACTAGCCATTAATATGTAACTGCCACTTCTAGTAGAACATGAATTGTACATGCTTTAGCTACTGGGCTGAATGTCTCCCCAAAACCAATCCCTGGATTTTGATGATATTCCTTAGCTACTAGATGCACCTTGTGTTGATGAATTGAACCATTATTGTTGTATTTGATTTTAAAAACCCATATGTTCCCAATTAGATTCTGATTTGGAGATTTGGCACCAACTTCCATGTGTTATTGGATATTAATGTTTGATGTACGTTTAACCTCCATGGCAGCTTTCCATTCTAGACTTTGAATAACCTCCATGACTGATGTTGGTTCCAAGTGTTGTTGCATGTGAGATTAAGGCTCCATTGCCAGGGCTTTAGGTTTAAAGATGCCATTATTTGCTTTTGCAAGCATAGGATGGCTAGGTGGTTGTAATAATTTAGATGTGTTTGAGACATGGTGGAATAGGCATAGGAATGGGAGAAAGATTGGTGATGATGTCCTCCTCTGCTAAGCTTGGTGGTTGTTCACAACAGGTAGGTGAATTTGTTTGGATTACTGATGTAGGTTGTTGAGTGGGAGAACTAGATATAAGAAGGTGAAATATTACTGTATGGGGTGGACTAGGAGATGTTTCACTTGGCTTTGTGGCAAACAACTTGAGATAAGGAGATTTGGTTTCATCAAAGATCACATTGCTTGAAACATACATTCTACCACTCGAACTGAGACACAAGTAACCATTGTGAAATGGACTATATCCCAAGAATATAAACTCAGTTGAGTGAAATTGTAACTTATGACTTTGGTATGGTCTCAAACATGAAAAACAAGCACAACCAAAACATTTTAGAAATTTGTAATTTGGAAATTTACCAAATAACACCTGATATGGAGATGAGTTATTGAGAACAGGGGTAGGTAACCTATTAACTAAATAGACTGTTGTCTGCACTGCCTCCTACCAGAACTGTATTGGCAACTCCCTTTGAGCAAGTAATGTTAAAGTTGTTTACATATGTCTATGCTTCCTCTCAGCAGGTGCATGTTGTTCATGCTCATAAGGATATGGGTGTTGAAATTCAATACCTAAATTCTGTAAAATTGAGGAGAATACTCTATATTCTCCACCCCAATCAAATCTAAGACATTTAATTTTGAATGACAATTGATTTTCCACAAGTGATTTGAACATGACGAAGGTTTTTATAGCATCTGGTTTTTTAAAGGATACACCCAAGTATACCTTGTATGATCATCTATGAAGTGAATGTAGTATTTGAAACCACTTCAAGATTGTCACAACCCCCTCTGTAAAGTGACATCATGAGTGACACAAAGTATTATACACCGTACATATAAATATATAATACCCTGTCAACTTTAAAATATACAATTTTCTAAAAAATTCCTTCATCATGTCCCCATAAAACAGACATATTCGCATATACACCTGATTTACAACATTTCATCCATATGCATCATTCATAATTATATCCCGTTATAACCATCATCACATATCATAATTTTCCATATCACAAGTTTCTAATACACAAAATCATCTCACACATCATCACTTCACTCATCTAAGTGATAATATATACATATAGGATTATAATTATACATATCCAAAGTAAAAGTTTCCAAACCTCTCAAAACATACATACATCAAAGAAGAAGAAGAGTCTGCTACTCTTCCTTCGCCTTTTCTTTCCCTTTAATATCTTTACTTGAAATATTGGAGGGGAATGGGTGAGCTACAACATGCTCGGTGAATATTTCATGTCCATGACATTTATATGCATTTAAGTAAAATGCAATTCAAAGCATATAAAATCTTATCAAATCACACATGCAGCATTTAAATAACACATACATGCCTATAAAATAGCTTGAAGCTTCCATGCAATAATTTAACAAATTATGCAAGGTTTTATAACAATACATCTATCTCCCTCTTTCCAAGTAATAGAACATGTCTCACCCATTGTGTAATGCCCGTACCTTAGGATGATGTCATCATGAACTGTAGAGTACCCATATACATATTTGATGCTTGACGTGTGTTAGTTCAAGTGTCTTTGCATGCTTTTATGTTGTTTAGAGCGTGCGAAAAGTTTCAGAACTATCGGAGACCCGCTCGGCGTTGAAAATGTCAAAAATAGAGTTCTAGAACCATGGAAGAGGAGCTCGGTCCATGCACTTATCCGAGACAGATTTTGTGGAAAAAAAATTTTCAGTCTCTGATGGAGCGCACTTCCTGAAGGAAGAGCGCGCTCCACGAACAAAACCCAAAAAAAAATTTCCACCAGAATTTGGTGGAGCACGTTCCTTGGGAGTGGAGCGTGCTCCATGCTGGGAAATTCGAAAAAAATCAATTTTTGGCAATTTTTATGTGTGGGCCCAAACTCGACTATATATGCAACCAACGCCTCATTTTCGACTCATTTGCTCATTTTTCACTTAGAAAAGAAGGAAAAGAGGTGGAGAAGAGAAAAGGAAGAGGAAGCTAGGGTTTTGGGTATTCTTGCCCAAATTTCTCCTAAGGTAATCACGTTCTACCATTTTCTTCCTTGAATCTCTTTAGCTTATGCATTCAAGCTTTATTTTGACTTAGGTAATGGTATTAACCACATACTTGAAGGGTTCTAGACCTAGGGTTTGCTTGTTTGTGTTCTTTTAAGCTTGTAAATGGTAGTAATGACATTCCTTGACCTAAACGTACACCTAAGAAGTGTTTTCCACACTTGAATCCCAGATTTGAAGGGGGTGGTGGAAGAACACATGTTGGAGTTAGGTCTTGTATGTCATATATGTGTGATTAGAAGTTGTTGGGAACCCATTAATGGTGAAACTCCCAATTTCTTACTAGAAATTGGTGGAGTTCTTTGTATCTGACCTAAACCTAGTTTATGAACTTAGGGTTTTCCATTTGGATTGCATGTCATCTACGTTGATTAAATGGGTAAATGTGGATGATTGATGGTCTAAAATACTGATTTTGAATGTTGGAAAACCTAGGTGTAGTGCAAATTTGGCTTAGGCCATGAATTTGGGAATTTGCCCAAATTTGGAGATTTTGACCTAGTTGATGCCAATTGACTTGAATTGGCATGGAATTTTGGCTATGAACCCAAATTGTGTTGGAATGCATGATATTAATGGAGGTTTGATTATGGAATCAACCTTAGACATTCTATGGGTTGTTTATGACCTACTTAGATGTTTTATGGCTTGAATGAGCTATGATGGTTAGCTTATTAGTATAGCCTAGTTTGAGTCTAACTTGGCTAGTGAATTAGGACTTTAAATCATGGCTATTTGGCATGTAATTAGACTGAACCTATGTATATGCAGGGTTTGTGATTGATCCAAGTGTCCTAATTAAGCCATTTGAAGGTTGAGGTGCATAGGAGTGTATTGGTGGCATTCTAGTGCTTATATTGGTTGAATTTGGATTGGCTAGTCTAGCCAATCAATTTGTGAGTGTTTCTTACATTTGGATTCTATATATGTGGCATTGTAATATATAAAATGTCTTGAATTGATATATATGTGATATGCATGTTTTAATGAATCATGAAATGAGTTTGAGCATAGTCTGGTTGGTTTAGTAATTGGGTTGGATCTCCTAGTTGAGATTTTCCTTGGGAAGTCTCGTAAGTCTAGCGGTGATCCCCAATTGTGGACCTTACAGAAGATTTTATGGCTTGTGTAGATATGATCGCCTAGACATTGTACTTGTCTTGGTGGGCTGATCCTATTAGCTACACGACCCTAGAAATCTTATTAGAATACGAGTATTGTTTAGTCAGATCGGGTGCTGAGTGTCGCGAACCCAGACCTTTGATCACCCTTACTCAGGAGGTGTCTAGGATTGCATTGGCATGTTTGGAAAATGATATGCATTGTCTTGGGTAATGACATGATGCATTATATTTGACATGTATGTAATCTTGTATATCACCAAGTTATTTAAAATGCTTTGATGATCTTGTTTTGTTTTATCTAAATGTATGAATATTGTCACTTGTAGAAAACATTCACTGAGTTTGTTGTAGCTCACTCCTCAATCTTATCATTTTTGGTTCAGATAAGAAAGAAAAGGGGAAAACTTGACTGCAGAGCATTTCCTGTATTTTTGGTGATGTAGGTGTTTTTGTACATTTTTGTATTTCGGTTAATATGTACTAAATAACACATATGTATTTAGAATTAACACATAGATGGGTTGTACCTATGGTTAGTTTTGGTTTTGTATATTTTGGACTTGTGAACTTTTATGGTTGTCATTTTTGGAAGATGTATTTATCTTGATGATTTGATTATGTCCATATATATGATGTTTGTATGAGATATATGTTAATTAGGTTGTTTATATTAGGCTGACGGGACACCGGGTGTATCGAGGGAGGATATACCCGGGGGTTTCGTGCCGATCATGATGTCATTGGTCGTGGGTCGTGACACGTTGTATGGCCTTTACAAGATCCACAACCTCTCATTACTCAATTCCAATTTAATCATTTCATGGATTGTATTCGTTGTTAGGACAACCCAACTGCCCTGTGAGCTCATAAACCATCACTCACCCGGGACTAATTTCCAACGAAATGAATTCATGTTTTGACTTGCCCTTGCAAGTCTAACATGCATCATTTTCTAAAACATTTGATGAATTGTAATTTAATACAAGAAACAATCCAATACATAGCATGCCTACATTCAAATCATTTTATATCTACAATGTCATACAACAAACCAAGATAAGGAGAATACTCACAATGGTTTGCAAGATAAATTCTAACCTAATATACTTTTTACACAATTCCAACTCAAGCAACTCACTTGTGAACCCCCTTTAAGGGTCAAATTTTCACCTTTCAAATATCATTCTCTGCAAAATCCCAATTCAAACCATCCTCAATCACAATCACACAACAATACACATCTAAACACATTAAAATCACCATTAAAGATGCTCTCAAACCCTCAGTTGCTTCAACAACTGGGGTGAAACATTCAACCATGAAAACACTTCAATTTTACTCAATTCCACAAGAAATTTACTTGCACAACATCTAAGAATTACTTACCAATCAATTGCACATCAAATCCCTCCAATTCCAGGATCAAACCCTCTTTCTCAATCCACAAATCTAACCATGAAAAACCAATAAAACTCGCATATGTTGTACAATTCAATAAGAGGAATCCAAATCTGTAAATTTTAGCTTGAAAAGAAAACTTCATACCTTGGATTCATCCACCAAGCCCTTTCTCCTCTTCCTCTTTCTTTTTTCTACAATTCTCTAGCTCCTTTTAGCTCAAATGAGCTGAAATGTTTGAGAAATTCCACTTAAAACATGCACAACCGCATCACCGCCCATTTAAAAAAACGTTGTTAGGACGCCAGGAGCACGCTTCTCCTTTCTAGGGGCACGCTCCTCGTACCTAGAAAGCAAAATTTTCTCCAGAACTCGTGAGGAGTGCTCTTCTCCTCATTGGGAGCGCGCTTCTATGAACATTTCTAGAATACAGCTGTGGGGACCCCGCGCCCCGGACCACCAACCCCGCAGGGAATGGCGTGCGGAATGCCGGGGCTGGACGCCCGGAGTAGGCATCTCCAACCACTTGTCAACCTCTCTGAGGTGGTTGAGACCCTACGAGCCTTATCCCAAACAACGACATAATATAAAAAGGTTCTAAACAAACCTACAAACTGTATTAATCATCCAAGACAAGAGATACTCTATAAAAATGCACCATAAATAAAATCATAATCCCTACAGTTCATTAAAATTGACATACACATAAAGTCCAAAATTGTGGGTACAAATAAAAACCGTCATATGCCCACATGGTCTATCTAACAAGTCTCAACTCACCCATACTACAATGTGGTAAGTGTTATAATTACATAATCCAAAATATAATACTTCATAATTTAAAACACAGTTCAATCAAAATGCCTCTCAACTCACATCGAGGCCTTGGATTCTCTCGCAGGCAAAGCCCTCAAGATATGACTACTACTTTGCCCTTATTCGGGACAGAAGGACCTGAAAGAGGAAAATGAGGGTGAGCCAACGGTGCCCAGTGAATAGAATTCAAATATGCTATCAATACTCATCAATAAACATCATGTATGCATGTCAATGTGAAGCATGATTAAAAGCTTATAGCATATAGATATCAAGCATTTATAATAAGTTTGATGCAAGTAAAAGCTTATCAATTTGGATCCACATTCCACATGCATTGGGGTTACTAGTGCACGTCCATTTCACCGTACCGTTGACCCCAATCATGTTTATTTGGGGTTACTAGTGCACGTCTCTTTCACCGTACCGTTGACCCCAATCATTTCCTTTTTAAAACCCTCCTATGACAAGGTTAAGTCTCCCTATTAGCCAGATAAATGGGCCCAACCAAAGTCATAAGGTTTTCTCAAATCAATGCATCATTCAAAACATTTGAACACATTCATGCTTTCAACATACAATATATATAAGTGATATGATGACATAAAAGATATAATCATAAATGAAGTCTACTCACAACCAAGCCTCGCAAGAGTATTTAACCACACGCGACCACCAAACCGAATCAACCCAATCAAGATCCTGAAACATACATCAATATCCTACCACACATTAATTTCTATGCTGAATCACATAGACATTACACATCAACCCTAAATCAGCCAACATATACACAATAGGCCTAAATCTCATTTAATCCCATCATTCAACTCAAATCACATGACTTAGGCCTCTAATGCATAGTTCTCATTCATAAACCATTATATTAATCAAAAATACTGATTTTCAATTCCTTAGGCATAAACTTGCTAAAATTGGGTCACTTGATCACAAGTAGGCCTAACCCATGATATGGTCACAACCACCAAATCAGTAGCATAATCAACCCTAATCATGCTTAATTAAACAAAAGTTGCATCAATTCAATGATTCTAGGCCAAAAACATTAAAAGCCCTAAAATATGAAATTTTCCATACTTAGGCCATATTGTCGATTTACACTAGGTCACCATGTTCAGCCATGTATATCACTGATTTTGCATCATGGGTTCATCAACAATGACAACTAGGTCAACATAGTTGATATGCAAGCTATTTGGAAAGGTCTAAGTTCATATTCTAAATTTAGGTCTAATACAAGCAACCCTACCAATTCTTCATTTAATATTCTGTTCAGATGTATCAATCTACCAACAGAAATCTTTAATCATAAAATAAACCGACCAGATTGAATTATGTGAAGAAACAAACCTTCTGTCCAAATATCAGCCCAATCCAACGGTGGACCGAAAAGATAAGTATCTTTGATGAACAAGTCTCTAATCAGACAATTTCTCCTTTCTTGCTGCAAATACTCGAACTCAGATGACTATATCGCACAACATTCTTAACCTGTAAAAATCTCCACCGTTAAGAATGCAGAAATATCAGTTGTAAACTACATATCCAAATTTGATATCCATCCAACGGTATATTTAGGAGATATTTCAGTTTGAGCGAAATGGTGTGAGAAATCCAGACTTTCCGACCAGCTTTGTTTGAGAGGTTAGATCTCTTATACGAAACCTCTAATCAAGATCTCAACCGTTCAGAATGCAGAAATATCAGTTGTAAACTGCATACCCAAATCTTATATCCATCCAACGGTAGATTAAGGAGATATATAAGTTTGAGCGAAACGTCTTGAGAAATCCAGACTTTCCGATCAGCTTTGTTTGAGAGGTTAGATCTCTTAGACGAAACCTCTAATCAAGATCTCTACCGTTCATAATGCAGAACCATAAGCTACGAACTTGCTGACAAAAGTTGAGCTCAATCTGACCATATATCCCGAAGATCCAGCACTTTGATGGAAACGTTGCAGAGATTTTCCTCAAGCAACACCTTCTTTCTTTCTCTTCTTTTATTTTATTTTTTTTCCTTTCTCTCCACTCACCTCACTTTCTAGCACTTCCTTGGAGAAGAGAAGTGGGCATGGGACACTTGTCCACTTTCATGCACCAACCTTCACATGTGTTGATCTCATACTACCCATTATCTTTCGCTTGCATGAGAGTCATGCTTCTATATTTTGTTACTTTTGTAAATTTTGCCTTTTGCAAATTTTAATTTTTATATACATACTACTTCAGAACTTTATGGTTGTAGAAATTATAAATTTGATAAATGAAAATCTTCATTCCTTCTAGTGTTAAATTTTATTATTTGTCAAAATTTAAATTCTAAAAATATTACAGAAAAATATTTTTATTAGCTATTTTCTTTTATAGCTTTGTATAACATTTAGTAACAAATTAATTACATTTACTTACGAATTTCATTGTAAGTAAAAGGTTAGATTTGTTGCAAATTCTGGCAACCTTTAGTCGAGAAAGAAACGTTTTACTTACAAAAATAGAGTCGTAAGTAAAAATGATACTTTTACTCACGAAACTATGTCGTGACTAAAACCTTTACTTACGGTCTTTTCCTCACAAAATTGCATTTGTAAGAATAAGCCTAAACATCGTAAGCAATACTTTTACTTACGAATTCTGGACTTTTACTTACGAAAAAATTTCGCGACTAAAAGTCTTTTTTCTTGTAGTGAGCAACCACATGTACTTTAACCAATCTCATGCTTCCATGTATTTTAAATGTCCAATCCATTTAATACACCAAATTTTCATTCTCATTTATCCTTTTATTCAATCAATTCTAACCCATATCAATTCATGGTTTAATGGACCAATGCATAAATAATAACATATGCATTATACTTTAATTTAACATGACCCATATACAATTTATAATGCACATATTTATATACATTATCATGCATCAACTATACAAACATTAAACAACCATTAAACAAACACCAAACATATCAAGGCAACACATAGAGTTTGGGCAAAATGCAATTGGGTTATGGGCTAGATGAAATAATTTTCGGGGCGTCACAACAGCTCTCGAGTTTTCACCTTTGAAACGCGCTTCTCCCCCAGGAGCACGCTTCTCGACATTCTAGGTTGAAATTTTTTTCTAAGTGTCATTCCAATTGTTACAACTAAGGTCTTAGGGTATCAATAACCCTATAATACACATAATCACACCAATCTAAGATTGAATACACTCGTATGCACGTATAAATATGTCTAACAACACGTATAAGTCAACTATTATGTTTGACTCAAATGCACAAGGTGTTACAAAGATGCTATAGGAGCAAGGCTCCAGAGGTCCGTGTGAACTAAATTTAATGGTTTAAAAACCCGTGAGATTGATCTAGGATGTGAAAGTTTATGAGCTTTGCCATATTGACAAGCTTTGCAAAAACCAAGAGATTTTATTCATTGCAGTATGTTTATTGTATAAAGACAGAACTTAAGAGAACACCTTACTTGATGGAATGCTCCAATCTCTTATGACAGAGATCACTTATTGAAGTGTAATATGCTGAGAGTGTAGTACCTGGTGTAACTGATGAACTGGTATGCCGAAGTGTGACACCTATGGATTCTTGTGCATTTGAAGGTTGAAACTGATAAAAACCATCTTGAACTGGTCCTTCAAGCATTACTTTGTTAATTTGATGATCCTTCGCATACTAGAAGTTTGGATGAAATTCCACATATATATTATTATCACATGCCAAACGCGATATACTTATTAAGTTCTTTTTTATGGATGGAACACACAACACTTGTTTTAGTGATAAATTCGTAGATGGAGTATTTATAGTAGTCTTCCCCACATGAAAAATGGAAAGAACAGAACAATTACCGACTGTGAGTTTACAATTACCTTCATACACTGAAACATCTGGTATGGATACAGAATCACCAGTTACATGATCCATGTTGAGTTAGCAACTAAGTGTGCTGATGCAATGTATGCACGTAGCTAAGACTTTCTACCTGATGATGCTCCCATGTAGTTCAGATCAGTTCTATAATAGCAAACTTCTGCTGAGTGACCATATTTGTTGCAGATCTGACATGTAGGTCGACTAGCAGATCGACCTCCTCAACCTCGTGATCTGCCTTCACCGACTCTTTGTTCATGACATACATTTCTCCCTCCTGATCCTTGACCTCGACCATTAGAACCTTGAGTCTCTGAACTTCTAGTCGACTGATTATTAAATCCTCCTAAACGATTATATATGTGCTACATTAGCAGATGTTCCACCATTTAAAGATAGATTACTAATATGATTTAACTGCTTCAGATGTGTATCAAAATTAGGAGAGGTGATTGCATTTCAGGCCATGTCAAATTCTCTTTTTCTTGCAGCAATGTCATTATTGGTAAGTACTTTGTTCCTAACCCTGCCAAAGTACATGAGATCAGATCTTGCATACGAAATGGCCTGAGCCGCTGCTGCTAAACAATCTAAGAAGTCTTTCATCTTTGACAAGTACTGAATCATAGTCATTGATTCCTTTCTTGTTGTTTGGATTCCTGTCCTGTAGATCTGTATCTTTGCACGGTTGTGAGCACTACAAAGATTTGTGATGGCTATCCATGCTTCTTGAGAAGTTCAACTCCAATGATCTGTGCTGCAATTGTTTATTTGAGAGAATTGAAGATCCATCCTAGAAGTTACTGGTTTTGACTCATCCATTCATCATATGTTGGATTAATTCTTTCTTCTCCTGATGATGTTGATATCATCATTGGTGAACAGAATAAAACCTTCAAGTTTGTGTCCTCTAATGATTGGAAGCATCATAGACTTCCATAACACGAAGTTGTCTCTGTCTAGTTTAATTGACATTGATTGTCCTAGATTTCCTTCAAGTGTGTTCCGCAATCCTGCTTTCTCTTGCAACTGCGTTGCATTTTGAGATGTTAATGATGTAAAGAAGGAAGTAGCCATTGGCGCTTGCCTTCTAAGGCTCACATATGAGAATAATGTTTGAGCTCAAGAACCAGAACTAAGCTAGACTTTGTATTTATAGTTACACATATGTACACTTGTCATTCACACATTGGAGAGCTTATAACAGATTGAGATATTTTTATAACTAACTACCTCTTCTGTAACAACCTAGTAACTAATTGATGCTTCTAGATCTCTCTATGACTTTCTTCAATACATACAAACAACCCTGCTATTACAATTATTACAGTATCAGTGAGCTTCTATTACAGTATGAAAAATCGAAAAGAATCGAATCAAATGCATTGATTCGACGTGATTTTGTGGTTTCAACCAAACAACCGACCAAAGTTTCAACTATTCAACTTTCCTTCGTATTTCTAATTTCGTGGATGTAATGTTTATTACACGTGTCTTGGATTTAATGTTTAGTACAAGTGTTATTATGTTTGATGAGTCAATTTAGCCAAAGCAATCGTGTTACACGATGTGTAACGAGTGGCAACATTTTTCTTTGATTGATTTAGAGCATTTGATGCCGTGATCTCCGGCCAAGGGTGGGATAAAAATAATAATAATTATGAAGATAAACTATATATTGAAGACAATACATAAGAGTCCGAGCCACAACTAAATATCATATTCAAATTAAAAAATTCAATGAAAATATACTCCATAACTAATAACATTATTTAAATAGAATAAGAGAAATTGATAACTTTATTCTTACATTATACACAAATTGGGTACGTATACTTTTTTTTATTTTTTATTTTTTGAGGGAAAATTGGGTACCTATACTTGAATTATTAAAAAGTGCTTGCCCGCGTACTCAGACTTTAAATTTAAGTCGTAGTATTTAAATAATAATAATAATAAACCCACTTTTACATTGAATGAGACCAAATATGGGCAATACAATTTAGAGACAACTTTCTTTTGACTTTGTTTGGGAGAATTTTTGCATCAAAAAATATTTTTTAAAGTATTTGACAATATTTGTTTCTAACTAAACTGAAGTAAAAAAAATTTATTTTATACTTTTAAAAGAAATTGGAAAAAATTAACTTTTTTCAAAAATATTTTCTTTTAAAAACGTCTATCGAAAAAGTGTTATTGAAAAAACCCTCTCGAATATGGCTAAAACGTAACTATACATTTGACATTTAGTATTTGTTTATAAATGATGTTATGTGAATTGGAAGAAGAGAGGTGATAGGATATTGGGGTGGAAACAGGATATAAAGACCACCACTCCCTCGCCAGTGGATCAATATTGACCAATGCATTCCATTAATACTGAAAATAGAAATACTGAAATTAAGAATTTCCTTGGGTAATGCTTGATGTTTATTAAAAAATATGCTTCAAGTCTTTAAAATTATCATACTGATCTAGAAAATAATGAAATACAATAAAAATCTGAGTTCGAAGTCCATAGAATATTTAATTAGTCTGCTCTCTGGAAGCTATATATATATATCTATATAATTTTTTTAAGGCATAAATATATGATTAAAACTTATGCAGTGTGAAAGGGACTACGCGGAATATCCCAGTTCATTTCTTTATATAAATATTTTTCTTTTCTTTTATTTAAAAAAACAATTTCTAACTCATCAAAGTGATTAATAGAAATATTAATATGCATATATAAAATAAATAAAATAGAGATAAGAACATTTTGTCTTGTCCGTTTGTTTCTATTCTAACTTTTAGGTTTTGATCTCTTATATGAGCTGTTACTTTATAAACTTACTTTTTTTTATGATACAAATCACCATGCTAAACTATTATTATTATTATTATTATTTATTTTAAGATACAAATCACGCTAAGGTGATCAGACATATCGTGAGGGACATGTTTGCCAAACTGCCGGGCTTTCCATGACTCCAACTCACATGACGCTTGGTGTTTAAAAATTTGAAGCAACCATTGCCCTTTGGCTACTATATATATATATTGAGCTACTACGTGAGGTTGAGGTTTAAATTTTGAGTTTGAGTTCAGAGCGTGTCCTTATTTATTCGTTGATGTTAGAAGGGTCAGTTTAAACGCCTCTATAATGCCCGAATCTAAAAAGATTAGTCTCTTGCATTGATGTTATAATTTTTTACAGTTAAATTATCATTTTTTTATAACAATAGTTATTTTACTTTCCTTTTAAGGAAATTATTGTAATAATAACCATAAAATTTCAGATGAATTAATTATATCCTTTTTCTATTTTTTTATATTTATTTTAAAATCAACAGGTGTCGAGGACTTATGCCTTTATTAATTTTTTTAAAACGTCGACTATAAACACTTAGAGATACTGTTAATCAACAAAAAATAAATAAAAAGGACTTTAAACTCGAAAGCTTTAAGGTACCCCCAACTTGCACTTAATCCCTGAAACCTAAGGTGGCTGTCCTTTCCCAAATTATAAAAAAGGAAGAAAAACACTACATCTTAATAGATTTGAGTTTCTTTTGTAAAAAGCCTCACATTATACGAGATGATGAGCTATACATGTAAACATAATCATGAAGTTGAATCCCTACACAAAGGAACAAGCCGACATAGTGAAAGTTGTGGTTACGACAAAGGAAGTGAGAGAATTCGGCATCGATCAAATAAAAGTTCAACACTTGTTGAAAAAAAACGCCACCATTGTAAGATCTTGAAAAGAGGTAATGTATGCAACCTATAGGTCAAAGGAAGACTTATGAAGGCATAGATATAAAAAGCTATAGAAGCTGACAACAAATTAAAAGATAATAATCCATCACCACACAGTAACTCGGCCGTACCATCATGTCAAAGGTGATCGGCTTGAATTTACTTGAGATCAATAGGACTACAATTGCTTTCCTTTACTTACATCTACTTTTGACTTGATATTGTTCACATCTACTCCTTGCTTGGTCTAACTTATACAAGCGAATTATTAACAACATTCAAGTGGCAAGGTGATATTTCTAGCAACATTAAATGCCAGTGATGTTGTTAGAAAGAGGAAGTGCTCTTTTATTTATGTTGTACACTCTTGATTTTTTTTTTTCTTAAAACAAAATTAAGGAATCTTGATTTTTTAAAACACTTTGGGTAGTTGTGATTAGGATGATAATTATTTGTGACAAGGATGACTATGGTTTTGTGCTTTGTCACTACTATAGAATTATATTACATTACATTACAAATTCCAAATTCCTACTCTTTTTGTTTCCAATTTCCAAATTCCAAGGAAATATGTGGTCAGTGTTCACGAACCGATTTAATAAACAGTTATTTTACTTTTACAATTTATACTACATTATATTACATTACATTGGAATCAAGAGACTTACGGCACAGATGCAAAACATTCAAGATAATTACATCAATACAAGGGTAGTTCTAACTATCAATATAGGAAATAATACTCATATCAAGGTCTAAATAGAACCAACAAGATCCATAAACAGCCAAATCAACTCCCCACCTCATATGAGGTTTGAGAGAGCATAACCTCTGACCTTATAAGAGGGAAAGATGCGTCATGACTAGGTGAGCTACATCGATTTTGACAATTTAATATACTGTTTATTTGGAGCTTACTAGGTGTCAGTGTTTTTGGAATATTGTCGAACAAAACTAAATCGATCAACTATTGCAAATAGAATTGAATCAAAATAATTGATTTGGTTAAGTTTGGATTGAAGGTCTAAAATTTTAAATATATATTTAAATAATTTAAATAATAAATTATATATCTATATTTATTTTAACGTAAAATGAACATCTAATCTAATAATTTAATAAAGCTACTTATTATATAAGATGATAATGCAAATGTTTAAAATAATTGTGCATCATAAGGAAAAAATTATAAACTAAAATATTAACTTGTATAACTTTGAAGCCAATTCGGTTTGATTTAGATTGATTTTTAAAGTAACCAGACTGAATTGATTAGACAAATAGAAAATACAAATTACAAGTACTTGCATCGTTGGCATCTCTAATATACGCACAAATCCTTGGTCATGTGCAATTGACTTCAAAACCTATAGTCTCGCATTGCTTAATACTATGCTTACAGAATGATAAAATATTTAGAGAATTGCACCCTTCGAATTGTTACATGAACCCTAGAATTGCACCTCTAATCTTTGTTTAGATGTGTTTTGGTTTGTAAACAGGAATAACGTTTTGTTTTCATTAATTGGCTTTAATTATATTGACAATTGATTGGCATCAATTTGGTTATAGACAAATAGAATATGCAAATACTTTCTGAAGGAAAGCCAAGTTATACATAGCGCACCTTGAAGCAAGTACTCAGTTTCTATATATCCAACCTCATATTCCAAGCTTCATTTTTCCTTAGAATCCGTAGTATATGCAAGGTCAAGAAAGTTTTAGGTCACCCAAAGCAGGCGATGAGCGTGGCCTACATGATGCAGAAAGCATTTGAAGAAGCTGAAAATTGTAAAAGCATGTCAGCATACTAGAGAAAATGTCAAGAGCCCATGCTAGTTCTTTCACCTCCAATTCATATGGTCAACATCCCTGAGCTACACATCTAAGGCATACAATTACTGCAGGCAGAATAACATAAAACAAGAGTGATTTGGGTGCATACGGAACAAGCAAATTTAGCAAGTTCACTTCAGTAAGTATGATCTCCAACTGCAATTTGTATTCTAAAACAAGTGAAACTGGTTTTGTATACATGAAACTTTCAATTTTCTTATTTTGTTGCTAGCAAACCAATAAGAAATTAGACTTATATACAAGGATATGTTACTTGTACCTTCCAATTATAGATTATCCACATGAAAGAGACTGCGCAACCAATTCTCAGTACCTATCTTCGAGATTTAGCTTGACTTGAATTCTGCCCACTAACCCCTGAGAGTTGTTTAAGATTGGTCAAAGCATCCTGAGCAAGCCGTTTTGTATTGGCGTTACCATGTCTAAAAGCTTCCACCAATGCCCTAACTAGAGTTTGATCCATAGAGTGCCGTTGGGTGTGGCTTTCCATTCGCATTATCCTTTCTACCATCCAAAGTAATCTCTCCTGAAGAACTCCTGATCGGACCTCAGTGAACAAACCAATCACTTCATTGACCACTCCTATCCGTTCAAGTTCATCCACAACCCGCTTGAGATTGCTGGAGGTATCATCCAGGAGTGTGGACAATGCCTCCACTGCAGCTATCTGTACATTGGTATCTTCGTCATGCAAAAGATCACCAAGTGGCTTTATGGAATTGCCCATTAGCAAGCAGAACTGGCTGTTGTCTTCACATGGGGTAGTGTGTATGGGACATGGTGGCAACTTTGGCACCTTTCCACATGTAAATAAAAAGGAAGAGAAGAAACTATGGGGAGGTTTTGGCTCCAAGTCGACAAATATGATCAGTGCCTTTCTTGACTCAGACAAATACTTCAACCCCAGGGAAGCTCGTTGTTTCACTCTTGGTTGCAGGGGAAAACCCAGATAATCTCGGAATAGGGTCATAAGCTGATGATCTTGTACTGTATCCATGATTGTTGGATCACAACATCTGACAAAATGCAGCAGCAGACCAAGAAGTCCTTCTACCATGTTTGAATTGGGACGTGAAATCCTTCCAGTAAATCTGCGATGCTGCTCTTTCAAAGCAGCGATTGCCCATTCCATAATGCTTATTCCTAGGTCTTTTTTCACCTCATCTTCTGTCAGAGGAAGGTTAGCAATTATGCTTGCAGCTTCACATCTTTCTCCATCTGCACATTGGTCAGACAATAGCTTGTCTTTTAAGAGGATAAAGTCATTAGAAGATTTCAGTTCATTAGCTACAACTTGCCCCAAACTTTCAGAGAGGATTCTTGTAAGTCGAAAAGCATAAATCCTATGGTCGATGTCAGAGCTCTTAAGAAATTGTATTATGGTTGTGATACCACCACCAGAATTTATGCGGGCGGCTACGGATTCTGCAAGAAATGGGAAACATATAGTAAATAAATGATGAATTTCCACTAGCAATGGTTGCATGAATTGAGAAGTATCATTTACTCATCTAGTAGTAGCAAAATTTTAGAACATCACTGAGTGATGATTGTTGAGTTCCATTCTAGTTTTTACCCTCAGATGCCACTTTCTCTTGTCCTCTTGAGAAGAAACCAGAATTATATTTGATAAGAGAAAATAAAAGCTAGTTACAAGGGAAAAAGTCAATTAAGACAAGGAGTCGTGCAAAAGTGGTCGCTACCCCTGTTGCTATTTCGACCATTGAAAGTATCCTGTTTGATAGTTTAAGCTCAAAGCAAACACTATGGTATCAACACAGAAATTATGAAAGGGGTCAAAGATGTGGAGACAGTGCTCTAGTTTCAATGAATTCCCATTATGTTTTATAAAAAAATTTAGAGCATTTTCCCGTTCGATATGGACATGTTGAGTATGTCCACACAAGTATTGGGAAGAAGAGATTGTTGTGTTTCTGTCACTTCAATTCAACTGTCAAACCCAACAATTACTATTTGAGAACTCTTTTTCAGAATCCTGGATCATATATAAAGGGTGCCCACACCTTTTCTTTATAGAAAGATTGGGGAGAGTTTGAGTCCAACAAAAACTCACAGCCAGTAGAGAGATGGAGAGACTCCCTCTCCTCCTCTTCCCTTGGCAAGAGGGGAGCTTGGATCTTTTTCATACAAATCCAGCAAAATGGAATCTACCAATTATTTACAGTCACTTTTCATCTTCATCTGCAGCCCTGTTTATGCAGTCTGAAACAGTTTTTCAGTTGGTCCTGATTTCTACAGGTTGGAAGTGCACTTGCAGTGTTTAAGCACTCCATGAAGATGATAGGAACATTGCCACATACAAGCAGGACCCAAAGCTCATAAAACTGAGGCTTTGGAATGCTTTTGAAGAACCATTAGACTACATTTGACATCATAATTTATCAAGCAACCCCTAGGATTACCTTCAAACAGGCTGTTGCACCCTGCAACAGTGACGGTTTGCGAACACTCAAAAATGAATCTCTAAAAAACTCTCTTAGTAAGCATTTTCCATAACCATTGAGCCAGTTCAACTTTTAGTTTCTTATATCCAACAATAAGAGCTCTATTTCTAAATATGTACCTGGGGATGATGTCGCATGTATGACATCTTCTATTAGCCTATTAATTTAACCAAAATGGTAATGAGATTAATAATATAGGAAGAAACAAGAATCTTCAACTTGTAGAATAAGTTTACCAAAAAAAAAAAAAATAGTGACGCAGGCATTAGAAAAGGTTTACACTGTCTAATATACTCAGAAATGCACTAGAAGACTTCAAGCCCAAACATAGTAATCTAGAACCAAACCTGATGCTTGGGGAGAAGATGCCACACCACAAAGGATTCGAAGAACAGCAACTTGACCTTTAGTTGATGCAAGAGATAGAAGTGCCAGAAGACTACAAATAATTGGTTCTGACTGCATTGAAATCCCTTGTTTGTTGACAGATGCTAATTCCCAATGCCCTGGCTTTGAGACTATGTTAGCAATTGTTGATGCTGCCAATTCCTTTGAATCTTGTTGGCCATCCTCATTTTTGAAAAGAATACCTGTAAGAGCTATAAGCACACCTGAATCAACAAGAATAGTAGCATTGTCATCTAAGGCAGACAGATTAAGCAGTGCTTGCAAGCCAGCTATCCTTGTCTCTGGCTTGGCTAGCATGCCAACAAGTGTCTTAGCAGCACGCCTAGCAACTAATTCTTTACTGCTGTTTATCAATGTCATCTTTCCCACCAACAAAGCCATCTCAATTCTCACCCCATCAGGACCTGCATTCCAGAAGAAAAAAATAAAATAAAATAAATCTGACAAGATTAAATGAAAATGCAGCCTAGACGTATCTGCAAGTGTCTTTAAGGCAGCGCCTTACTGTCTAGGTGTCATAGGACCAAAGCCTAGACAATTAATAAGGAATGCAATAGGGAGGCATCTAAAATTGTTGAGCCTCTACTTGATAGGTGGTTTCTAGCATTATATCAAAGTTCTAGTATTGTGAGAGGTCATGGATCAAGTCTCTTTGTTCACATATGCATGTTTGGTATTTGTTTGTTTTTTGAACTTCCGTCTATCTCTCTACTTACAAGATGAGCTTGCATGGAAGGAATGTATTAGTGATAGCTTGATGTACATTCTATAGGGTTGATGTAATGGGGGATCACTCTCATTTTTTGGCTTCACTCTTGATTCCTTCATCAAAATAGACAAAAAGGTATAATTTTTGGGATTGGAGTAGGAATTGTAGTAGTATAGTGGCTAATTTGTGTTAGTGTAAGGAGAACTTGTCCTCCTGTTGTATCCTTTTTAATTTTATTCTAAGTAATACATTTTTGTTTCTTATAAAAAAAAAAAAGAACCTGATATACATTGTTGGGCCTCTACTTCCAACAAGGGCTTATTTATATTTCTATTCTCAACCCAACTCAACTCAACTAAGCCTTTTCCCAACTACATGGGGTCGGCTACGTGAATGTGTTTCCTCCACTCAGCTCTATTCAGGCTAAGTCGACATTTAAATTACAAGTAGTTATTTCTTTCTTATTTATTTCGATCCATGTTATTTTAGGTCTGTCTCTCCCTCCATCATTAACGTGGATTGTTAAAGAATCTCTCTTCCTAACTAGAGCATCTAAAGGTCTTAGTTGTATGTGTCCAAACCATCTTAATCGGTTCTCTTATTTTATTTTCAATTGGGGTTACTCCTACTATTTCTCGTATATATTCATTTATAATTCTATCTTTTAATGTTTTACCACAAATTCATCTTAACATGCGAATTTCCATCACACTTAGTTTGTTCACAAGTTGTTTCTCTAATGCCTAACACTCTATTCCATATCGCATAGCTGGCCTAATAGTGTTTTATAAAATTTTCCTTTCAACTTTAATGGAATACGTCGATCATCTAACACTCTAGAAGCACTCTTTCATTTAACCAATCCTGTTTTAACTCTATGATTCACATCCTCGCCCATTTCACCTTCTTGATGGATAATGGATCGCTAATACCCAAAATTTTCACTCCTTGGTATCTCTTACTTTCAATTTTCACTGTCTCTTCATCTGTGTTTCTACTTTCACTAAAATTACATTTAATGTATTTAATTTTAGTCTTACTGTTAAAACAATAAAAGACACAAAGATGTAACGTGGTTCGGCTTTATGGCCTACATCCACGGGAGAAAAGAAATGATATTTATTCTTGTGTAATGTCTTAATGGAGGGACTCCATATATATAGACATACAGGGCTATGTACACATATAGCTATAATTACAATTTTAGTAACTGCTATATAAAACGTCTTACTAAAATTATCATCTTTCCTTAAAGGAAATAAATCCGTAAAGGAAATAAATCCTTAAAGGAAACAAATCTAACAGATTTTGCTCTTCTTCACAACACTCCCCCTCAAGGTGGTGAATAAAGGTTTACCATTCCCAGCTTGGACACATTTGCTTGAAATGCAGTATGGTTTAATCCTTTAGTGAGCATATCGGCGAACTGATTATTGGTAGACACATATGGAGTACAGATTAACCCACTATCAAGCTTCTCTTTAATAAAGTGTCTATCAATCTCTATATGCTTGGTTCGATCATGTTGAACTGGGTTATGGGCAATGCTAATTGCAGATTTATTGTCACAATAGAGTCTCATAGGGCCATCCCAGTGTATCTTCAAATCTGTCAAAATTATCTACAACCATAATAGCTCACAAACCCCTTGTGCCATTGCTCTGAATTCTGTTTCAGCACTAGATCTGGCCACTACATTCTGCTTTTTACTTCGCCATGTCACCAAATTTCCACCAAGAAACGTACAATATCCAGTAGTTGATCTTCTGTCAACTACTGAACCAGCATAGTCTGAATCAGTATATGCTTCAAGAACCATTCCTGTTTGTTGTTTAAATAAGATGCCCTATCCTGGAGTCCCTTTAAGATACTGTAGAACGCGATTAGCTGCTTGCAAACGAATATCTTTAGGATTGTGCATGAACTGACTTATTACACTTACTGCATATGCAATATCAGGTCTTGTGTGTGAGAGATAGATGAGTCTTCCTACTAGTCTTTGATACATCTCCTTATTAACAGTCAGCGCTTCTTCAGCTTCTCCAAGCTTGTGATTAAGATCAATAGGAGTATTCATTGGTTTGCATGCTAGCTTCCCTGTTGTTGAGAGATAAAGATTCCCTGTTTAAAGTGTGCCACTTCAATCCCTAGGAAGTATTTCAATCTTCCTAGTTCCTTGATCTCAAATTCCTCGGTCAAACACCGCTTCAAATTTTGTCTCTCATTCTCATCGTTTCCTGTCATGATGATGTCATCAACATACACTAATAGAGCTGTAACTCCCCCTGAAGTTGAGTACTTAATAAACAGAGTGTGATCTCCTTGGCTTTGTCTATATCCCATTTTGTCATTACTTTGGCAAACCGACCAAACCATGCCCTTGGAGATTGTTTAAGTCCATACAGGGCCTTTTTTAATTTGCACACTTTATCAGTGGTGCCAAATCCTGGAGGCACTTCCATATAGATTTCTTCTTCTAAATCCACATGTAAAAATGCATTTTTTACATCAAATTGTTGCAGATCCCAATCATAATTAGCTGCCAATGACAAAAGAAGTCTCACAGTATTCATTTTTGCAACTGGAGCAAATATCTCTTGATAGTCCACACCATATGTCTGAGTATATTCTTTGGCTACCAATCTTGCCTTGTAGCGCTCTAGGGACCCATCTGCTTTGTATTTTACTGTATAAACCCATTTGCATCCCACAGGTTTCTTTCATGGAGGCAAGTCTACCAACTCCCATGTTGTATTTTTCTCCAGAGCTTCCATTTCCACATTCATAGCTTGTTTCCAATTTGTATTAGATAAAGCCTCGAATAATGATGTAGGAGTCTAGATATTGTTCAGGCTGGTAAGGAAACTCTTATGGGTTGGTGAGAACTTCTCAAAGGATACAACATGAGATAGTGGATACAAGGGATGTTTAGTGCATTCCCTTGTTCCCTTTCTAATGGCAATGGGAAGGTCACTGTCAGGTTCAGAGGCTAAAAGATCATTGTTAGTTTCAGGAACGAATGAAATTTGTAAGGAGGGTTCAGGATTTGTTACCTCATTTTCAGGGATTGGTTCAAATTCTTGAACTTGCATTGATTCAGGAGCTGTAGCTTTATTCCTTGAGTACATTTGTCCAGTCATCCGATCCTTAGGTTTGTCATTGGGTACAGAGGGTGTAGGAGATTCAGGTTTGGTTTGTTGGAGGGTAAAGGGGTCAAAAAGATCAAAAGGGTTATTAAGGGAGTTTCAATCCTTATCTTCCATTATGGCATTCTCCCCCGGAAGAGGAGGAGCGGAAAAGTAGGGCTCAGGTTCACAGAAAGTGACATCTGCTGAGACAAAATTTCTTTGATGGCGGATGATAGCATTTATATCCCTTTTGAGTGGAAGAGTATCCGACAAAAACACACTTAAGAGCTCTGGGGTCCAACTTCCCTTTGTTGGGTTGGTGAACATGAACAAATGAAACACACCTAAATATTTTAGGTATAAGATTATTGGAGATTTTAAGCTTAGGATAAAATTGACATAGCTTTTCCATAGGACTTTTGAAATCAAGGGTCCGGGATGGTAGACGGTTAATAAGATGTGTTGCAGTAAGGACAACTTCCCCCCAATAGGACTTAGGCATATTAGTCTGAAATAAAAAGGCTCGGGTTGTATCAAGCAGGTGACCGTTTTTTCTTTCAGCAACTCCATTTTGTTGTGGGGTGTGAACACAGGATGATTCATGAAGGATCCCCTCGGTGTGAAAGTAATTGGTCAATGTTTGATTAAAATAGTCTCTAGCATTGTCAGATCGAAATATCTTGATTTTAGCACCAAACTGGATGTGTATCATGTTATGGAAGGTAGGGAGAACAGAGCTCACATCGAATTTTTGTTTCAATAAGAATATCCACAAGACTCTAGTACAATCATCAATGAATGACACAAACAATTGTGCTCCAGAAACATTAGGTATTGGAGAGGGACCCCAAATATCACTATGTATGAGATCAAAAGGATCTGAACTTCTGTCATTACTAAGTGGAAAAGATATACGCTTGTGTTTCGCAAGTTCACACACTTCACAATGAAAATCTTCAACATTCAAAGATTTAAACAAAGAAGGAAACATGATTTTAAGAGATCGAAAAGAAGGATGGCCAAGGCGGAGATGATGAAGCCATAGCTTTTCTTTATTGGAAAATTTGTGCTCAGAGAGAAATGAAGTGGTATTCTGGATAGGATGTACTGGTGTCTCAAGGTAATACAACTCGTCCTGTTCCTTAGCATGTCCAATCATCGTCCCCAAGTCCTGGTCCTGAAATGCACAGTAAGTAGGGAAGAAGGTTACATTACAACTCAGATCATGGGTCAGTTTCTTAATAGAGATAAGATTAGTAGATAGTTTAGGAACATGAAGAACATTTCTGAGTGTAAGGGTGGGGCTGATGTGAACATTACCTATACCAGCAACTGTGGTTAAGGATCCATCAGCTGTGGCTATTTTTCGACTACTAGGACATGGGTCGTAGGTATGAAATATATTGGGGGAATTGGTCATGTGATCAGTAGCACCAGAATCTATAACCCAAGAGTTAGCAAAAGACTTATCAGAGACGTTAAATCCAATAGAAATAGGAAAGTTACCTGAATGGGCCAATGAACAGGTACCTGAGGGTTTGTCAAGGGTGCCAAGCAAAGATTTCAATCTTTCAATGTCGTCTTGGCTGAATCCGTCTGGCACCGGGGAGACTGCAACTGTTTGTTCAGTAGACAGATGTGCTTGTCCACTGGTCTTCTGTTGTCCTCCGTTGTAGCCTCATTCTTTGCTGGAAGTTGAAGGCTTGCCATGAAGTTTCCAACACTTCTCCCTGATATGTCTAGTCTTTTGACAATAAGTACACCTTAGATTGTCCCTATTGTCTCGATTTGGGACCTTTGATGATTCAGCACGCGGAGTGTGTGTCTTCTGATCATTTCCCCGATTGGCAACCATAGCTGAGCCTTCCATCTTCTGAGGTGTGAGCATAACACTTCTTCTACTTTCTTCAATCCGGATAGAGGAGATAGTCTCACTTAGAGTTGGCAACTCTTTGCTGAGAGTTTGAACTCTCACTTGATCAAACTCAGCATTGAGTCCAGCCAAGAAGTCATAGACTCGATCCTTCTCAATATAGTTCTTTAAAATTACAGCATTTGCAGGGCATTTAGTCTCAATACACCTATAATGGTCAAGTTCCTGCCATAGATTTTTCAATACATTGGCATATTCAGTGACCGTCATGTTGCCTTGTTTTGTTGTTCCAACTTTCACTTTGATCTCATACACTTGGGCTGCGTCATGGCCCTTAAAGTATGTCTGATGAACGACAACCCAAATGTCTTTGGTGGTAGTTAGAAACATGCATGTATCACTAATGTTTGGCGTCATTGAATTCCATAGCCACGCCATTATAGAAGCATCTTCGTTATCCCACGCTATAAACTTAGGATCTCCAAGTGTAGGTCCAGTGCCCAAAAGATGACTTAATTTCCCTTTGCCCTTTAGAAAAGTACGCACCAGTTGAGACCACTTCAAATAATTGTTTCCATCAAGTCTGTATGATGCCTGAATGTTTGGTAGTTCTCCTTTCTCCGTTTTGTCAACTACTTCTTCTGTCTACATTGTTTCGGAAGTAATCGACATTTTTCTTTTTTTTTGTTAAAAGGGTTTTGCAGAGATGCAGAGATGTGATTTCGAAGCAGAGATCGTTCAATGTGCCGAACTGGTTCGAAAGTGGATCGGAGATTGATAGGCCGCCGAGATCATATTCTAGGGTTTAATCATCATCATCATCAGAAGAAGAAGAAGAAATTAGAGTTTAAGATGGGTCTAAGATCGTTTCTTGCTAAGAAGACGAAATAATCAAACGTGACGAGCCAAGATCAGGAGAGCACAATGGGAGGATCAAACTCGATAACACCACCACCCATGAAATCAAGAACACAGATCAAAGAACTAGAAAACGTGTTCAAGAGATTCGACGCTAATGGAGACGGGAAGATATCATGGTCAGAACTCAGGTTTGATCTTCGCAAGGTTCCAGTAGAAGGAAGAATCGAAGTTGCAGCGGTGATGAGCAACAACGGTAATGAGCGGCGGCGATGAGCAACAACGGTAATGAGCGGCAGTGATGAGTAGCAGCGGCTACAGACGATGAAGAAGGAAGAGTTGAAGTCGTTTGCAGGAACTTGCGACGGCGACGAAGATGAAGAAGATGAAGATGGCGACGGGAGAAGGCAACGGCGACTTTGTTTCCGTTGCAGGCAATGACGACGCAAGAGGAAGCCACCGACAAAGATGAAGACTGCAATGTGCGATTCAGTTGCAACGGCAGCAGCAGCAGCAGACGAAGCTGCTTCGGGCTCTTCCAATGGCTGGATCACGATTTGCAGAAGATGATGACAGCGATGTGGTTTCCACGCTAGCGATGAAGGCAGCGACAACAATGAAGGCCACCCAAGAGGATTCCGACGATGAAGGCCGACAATGATGATTTCGACAATGATGGTCGAAACAGATTTCCTAGTAATAGTAACCTAGGTCTCTGATACCATGTTAAAACAATAAAAGACACAAAGATGTAACGTGGTTCGGCTTTATGACCTACATCCACGGGAGAAGAGAAAGGATATTTATTCTTGTGTAATGTCTTAATGGAGGGACTCCATATATATAGAAATACAGGGTTATGTACACATATAGCTATAATTACAATTTTAGTAACTGCTATATAAAACGTCTTACTAAAATTATCATCTTTCCTTAAAGGAAATAAATCCATAAAGGAAATAAATCCTTAAAGGAAACAAATCTAACAGATTTTGCTCTTCTTCACAACACTTACTAATCTTGAACCCTTTAGATTCTAGATCCTCTCTCCAAACCTCTAACTTAGCATTTACTCCAGATTTAGTTTCATCAATCAATATTATAAGTCATGCAAATAACATACTCCATGCAATATCATTTCAAATATGTTTAGTGAATTCATCCATAACTAGCGCTAAAAGATAAAGGCCCAAGGCAGATCCTATGTGTAAAACTACAATAATTGGGAACTCATTAGTTTCTTCTATTGTTGTTTTAACAATAGTTGCTTTATCATACATGTATCTTTTACCAATTCTATGTACCTATTTGAAACACTTTTTTCTCTAAAGCCTATCATATTATTTCTCTAGGTACTCTATCATATGCAAAAACTCTTTAAAATCTTCTAGTCCTCCCAGGTCCCCAATCAATCTTATTTTATTTTTATGTTATAGAGTTTTTGGATTTAGGTTAGAGAATTGAAATGAGAAATAGGTTAATGAATGAAGGAACCATTTTCCAATTTCAGAATTACAATAATTAATTTTATAATTCTGAAATTGGACAATGGTTCCTTCATTCATTTCCCTATTTATCGTTTATACTCTCTAACCTAAATCCAAAAACTCCATAACATTAAAATAAAATAAGATTGATTGGGGACTTGGGAGGACTAGAAGATTTTGAAGAGTTGTTCCATTTGTGGCCAAGCATACTTTCTATTCTTTACTGAGATTGGAGGCATTGTCATTCTTTTTATTACATTTGAGAAGTTTAATACGATGTTAGATTGAATTTGAGTCAAATTTTTCATTAATAATATGGCTTAATTTTGTGAACTTTTTTTTTGGAATATAAATATGTGAAGTTTTTTTTTTTTTTTTTGTGACTGCATAAGCATTACATGAAGTGCCAATTCATAGTATTTTTGAATTATTATTTATGGTATCATTTTCCATTAGTACCATGTAAATGTGTATTTATTTATTAAATTATTTAGGGACCTCTATATGATTATTTTTTTAACTTATGTGATTAAAATATAGGCATTCATTTTATTAACTTATGTAGTTGTTATGGGCATGTATAGTCACATTATATTATGACACTAAAGATCACCATTTTAGGACACACGTCTATTAATATTGTATATGTACTTAGTCAGATGAATTACTTCTTGTTTCTTGTAACTTTCTAAAGACTTCTCATATTCAGTAAGTGTTGGTTGTAGAGTTGTGTTGTATGCTCATCCCTAATCTTGCAGGTATGTCCTTTTGGGTCATGGTGACTTGGAGACTTGAAATTTTAAGTAGAAGAAGAGCTTGTAATTCCATCTTTAGATTTGAGAGAGAGGACGGTGTTAGAAACCACTCAACCCAAAAAACTATAGCTTTCAGATAAAGGGGGAACATGCAAATGTCAATAACAAGACTTGAACCCAAGATCTCTTGCAAAACCAAGGCTCTGATACCATGTTAGAAAGCGCACTCAACCCAAAAGCTATACTTGATCAATAATGAGGGTGATGTTTAAAAGGAAATCATTAGTTATTTTCAGCATCTCTACTCGGTTGACAAGGAGGGCTCCTAGGATGTGGATGGTATATTAGTTGGAGCCCAATTGATGAAGGTGTGTTTTGTTGGAGCAGCCTTTTTAGGAGGATGAGGACGATGAGGTCCATAAACCCACGTTCATTCGTGAGGGGATTAAGGTGCCTAGCCCTAATGGCTTCTCCTTTGTAATTTTCAGAGTTGTTGAGATACAGTCAAAGGGGATCTTGTGAGTGTTGGAGGAATTCTTCAATTCGCGAAGCAAGCCATAAACAAGTGTACAAATGAGAGGTACATCTACCTCCGAAGAAAGAGCATCTCTAAGAAGGTGGCAAACTTTAGACCCATTAGCCTCACGACTAGTCTTATCAAGATTGTGGCTAAAGTTTTGGCAAATCGGTTGGGGCTCGCCTCGCATAAAACTGTGGCTTACACTCAAATGACCTTTGTGCAAGGTTGCCAAATTTCAGATGCAATCTCAAATGCGAATGAGTTGGTGGAGGATTATAGAATTTCCCACGAAGAAGGTTTAGTCTTCAAACTTGGTTTTTCCAAAGCTTATGATATGGTGAAATGGGATTTTCTTAATTTCATTTTACAAACGAAAGGTTTAGGTTGAGAAAATGGACTGATGGGTGTTTGAGGAATGTGTCCTATTATGTCTTCATCAATTGAAAACCTGAGGGAAAGATTAAAGGCAAAAGGGGCTTGTGACAAGGGGACACACTCTCTCCTTCCTTAATCAGACTCGTAGTGGATTTGTTGGGAAGAGTGAAGGGTAAAGCCAAGGAATCTAAGCTAATCACAGGTTTCATTGCTGGTAGGTTTAAGGTTGAGATCTCTCACCTCCAGTTTCCCGACAACATGGTTTTCTTCTTTGCGAGGGATGGCCACAGTTTTCACAATATAGCCTTCCCAACTAGGTATTACAATTGGATTTTTTGTATAGTCATTAACATGTGTCGGGATCTGGATTGATGAGTTTAGCCTTCAGTTAGCTGCTAGGCATATTGGTTGCATTGTTGCCCCTAGCCCTTGAAGTATCTAGGTATGCCTTTAGGGGACAATCCTATTAATTTGGAGCCTTGGAACTTGGTGCTTGCTAAGATCTCTCTTAGACTCGAATGGTGGAAGAGAAGTTTGTCCAAAGGAGGGAGGTTGACTCTAATTAGAGTAGTGTTGGATGCTCTCCCTACTTATATCATGTTCGTTTTTCATGTGGCAAGGTAGGTGGCCGACCTCATGGAAAAATAGTTTAGACATTTCCTTTGGGAGGGGGAGAAATATGATAAGGTTGTCATCCTGTGGTGTAGACTTCACTTAAAAAGAAGTGGGGTCAAGATGGCTTGGCCATTAGTAATATCACTATGAGGACCAAGGAGTTGGTGGCTAAGTGATTAGGGAGATCTTCTTGTGAGCAAGATTCCCTTTGGGCTTGGGTTATATGAGCAAACATGGAATGTTGTGGAACCTAAGGGATGCCAGCCTAGCCCTTAGATCTACCTTGAGGATTTCCTATACGTTCATATCTCTAAATCAACCACTTTTTAAGTGTGTGGCTAAGCTCAAATTAGAGAGGAGGGATAGAATTCAATCTTGGGAGGATACTTGGTGTGGCACTTCGAGCTTCCCATCCAATCACTATCATTTGTTGACCCTTTACAATAAAACCATCTCTTCCTTTTCAGGCCTCCTCAAGTGGTGGTGGTGGAGGTCCTTCATGGGGCCTCCATCTAAGTAGAAACCTTACAGCTAGAGAAGAGTTGATGGCAAAGGTTCTTGATGAGTCCCAAATTCATGTTCGCCTTTCTAATGAGGACGTAACTACAGTCGGCTTTGGGATCCATCTGGTAGGTTTTCAAAAACATCTTTCGTCTATATCCTTGTTGAGATCCTTTCACTGCTCTTTTCCCTTCACACTCTTATTTGGAAAGTGAATGTGCCTTCTAACATCAAGTTTCTAGGTTGGGTCACTGCCCTTTGTAAGATTATCATAGATGATATTTCTCCAAGAGAATTTTCCCAATTTGTGCATCTCTCCAGAGTGGTGTCGCCTATGCAAGCAAGATAGTGAGTAAATCACCCATATTTTTTCTCAATGCACGTTTTCCTAGGAAGTTTAGTGTAAGTGGTATTCTCACTTCCTAGTTGTGACTCTTCAAGGGAAAACGCTTTCTGCACTTAGATCAGGTTTCCCCCAAGTAGAAGAAACATTAGAGTGTGGTTTGCTTTGTAGTGGTGTAGTGTATTTGGAGGGACAGAAACATAAGAACTTTTAATGGAGTTGAGTGCAGTGTGGTAACGATGTGGGAGACTTCCCACTTTTTGGCTTCTTTGTGGGTTTCAAATTGTATATTATACAAAGGGCATAGTTTTTCTAATTGGGCAGAGGGTGGGGAAACTTTGTTCTTTTTAAGGTTTTAGGGGCGAAAGACCTATCCCCACCTTTGCCAAGCTTGTGTTGTGTTGTATTCCTCTTATCTTTATCCTTAATACTATTCCCTAGTTTTTTTTTAAAAGAATTGATCATAGATGGAATTGCAGCATTAACTTCAACATTAGCATACCAATTTTACATGTACGACTTGAGCTTTGTGTCCTATTTCTTGGGTATTAAGGTAGCTTTTTCTCCTAGGGGTTTTCTTTTTTTCTCAATACAAGTATACTATCAACATTCTTTAGCAAGCTCATCTAATGCTTGGACTATTAATACTTCCTTTAAGCTTAATGCTCGATACACCACTTTAGATGTACTCTGTGTCAAACCCTAATTTATATTGCACTATTATAGGTAACTAAGTCTATCTTTCTGTCATCCGTCTAGACATTGGATATATTGTTCATATTGATCATCAATTTGTTGCCTCTCCTACTACAATTCACTAGGTTGTTGTTCTTCGTATTCTTTGGTATCTTCAAAGCACTGAATAGTCAATATCAAATTCTTTTATTCCATCCACCTTATCTTTGAAGATTCATGCATACTTTGATGTAGATTGAGCTAGTGATCATACAAGTTGTAACTTGTAAGTCCACTATAGGTTTTTTAATCTTTTTGAGTGATTCTCTTATTTTTTGAAAAAAAAGGAGATTGTTGCTTTCAGATATATCATAGAAGTCGAGTACCATTCCATGGTATCTACCACTACTGAGATAGTATGGTTACATTGGTATGTTGTTCATCTTATTACGCTCAATCCTATGTTGTTGTTTTTTAGCAGAAACAAGGAAATGCTATTATTAAATAACATAAACTGAAAATACAACCACCGAGGAGCACCTTAAATGCAACCACAGGGATCACACCAAAATCATCTTAAAAAACAAAACACAGACAACCAATGAAAGTCCCAACAACGAGAAAGTTGTACAATGTGAATGCGAGACCCCCAACCATTAGACCTGATACAGGCAGCGACCCTAATCAAGAACCCAATCTGAAAGAGATGGGCCTTTAACCAAATCCACTGCGTGAAACCAAGAACTAACAACAAATCTAATGTCCTCCCACAGATTGATTGGCTCCTTACATCTATTGTTAAAAATCCAATTGTTCCTCTCATTCCAGATGAGCCAAAGAGTGGCAAATGATGCAACAAGAGCCACCTCCTTGGTCGCATTAGAAATGATAGAACCATGAGGCATAGATAAGCATTCATCAATGGTAGTTAAAGGAGAAAATCTTCCCCCCGAAAAACAAAACCAACACTCCCACAACCTCCTTGCCATAGGACAAGATATGAATAAATGATCCAGATTCTCTTCCTCCTGGAGACATAAGATACAACATTGTGGGGATAAATACATGTTAGGTAATCTCTTCTGTAATAGATCTAATGTATTTAATTTCCTATGAGCCAATAACCAACCAAACACTTTGACTTTTGATGGAACCAGTGATTTCCATATATATGCCGCTAATGGGAAGGGAGAGGTATTTTGGTTGTGTGAAAGTTGTAGTGCATGGGCAAAGGATTTGCATGAGAATTTGTCGATGGGTTCAAGGGACCACTCTAAGAGGTCTATGGAGTTTGTTAGACGGACATTCTCTAATCTAGCTAAAAGGTTGATTGCCTCATCTTGTTCCCTCAAAGTAAGAGCTCTTGGCAAATGAAGGTTCCATGTAATGTTTTGTGAGGCTTGAGGAAGGCTAATAAAGGTCGAGATAGGCTTATTGTGGTTGGTAGATATGCTCAATCCCATGTTGTGACTATAAAGGTGCTATTTAGATTGCTTACAACTTGGTTTTTCATGAACAAACAAATACATTGAATTAAATTGTCATATGACCCATGATCCACGATCTAAGATTAGAGCCTAAACTTTTCTCACTTAAAATTAGGAATTAATTCTAATAAGTTCGAATATGTTTATAACAATGACAATGCTTAATACATATTGTGAGATAAATAATTCTTTGTTATATTTGTTTTTGTTAACATATGAATTGAAGGTTGAACGACATTTACATGTACATCAGAATTATGAGTTAGTTAAAGCATTTGACAACATTTTAGGTGAAGGATTTCTAATTGTCATAGTTTTTAATGATAGCTTGATATGCATTGTTGGGCTTCTACTTATCAATTATAGTTTTGGGTTAAGCAGTTTCAAACATTAGTCTCAGGAGGAGTATCAACAATTTGAGTGTCAATGAGGTGAGCTCGCTGAAGAATATCCATAATATATACTTGGACTAAGAAAGGAGACAACCCTTAGGAGAAGAGGCAAAAATCTCTTAATAGTGAATAACATATTGTTGAGTGAAAACATTCGCAACAAACAGTGCCTTGTATTGCTCAACTAAGCCATCAAATATTTTGATCTTATAAACCCAACAAGAACCAACTGTGCTATTTTCAAGATGAAGTGGTACTAAATCCCCAAGTGTTTTGTCTTATACAACACATAAAGCTCCTCAGCCATAGTCTACTGCCAAAAAGGATGAAGGGCTACCTCCTTGTAGAAGGTAGGCTTAGAGAGATCATGAATAAATGTTGAGAAAGAGGAAAATGAATGAGGGGGGTAGTTACTAACATGGTATCGAAGCGTTGGTTTTGTATTGGGTTCAAGTCTCCTCATGCAGGATGGGGATGCATGTGAAGAAGAGGGTTAATGATAGCTTGACATACACTGTTGGGCCTCTACCTACTAGCCATAGCTTTTGGATTAAGTGGTTTCTAACAATAGTATCTACAGTAAAGTTGTAGGATCCAATAAAACACCCTTTTAAGAGAATGAGCTACTTTCTAAATTAAAAATGTTTTTTTATAGCTTTTGGAGGTCTATTTAGTTTGTATTTGGATTTGTATGCATTGGAAGGTGGTTTGTCTTGCGATGTTTTGGTCGGTATGGAAAGAAAGAAATAGGAGTGTCTTTGAGAATGAAGAGAGGTTGGTGGAGAGGACTTGGGAGAGTTCGCATTTGCTTGCTTCTTTCAAGGTAGCAAATAGCAAATTGTCTAAGGGGTACTCTATTTACGATTGGGTGAGGGATTTGAACAACAATGTATTTGCTTAAGTGGGATTCGAGGACACATTGTCCTTTATCCGCATTGTCATTGTACATTGTTTAGCTAATTATTTATAATATAATACTTTCTAGTTTCATTTCAAAAAAAAAACTTATTTATTAGTTAACAAATATCATCTGATTAAAGAACTTAAATGATGTTAAGCTTATTAACATTCTTTAAAAATAAACACATGCATCAAAATTAGAAAAATATTTAAAGATTCATTTAGAACTTTATTACACTTTTAACAATTTTAAGCAAGTAAAATATTTTAAAATAATTTTAAGTTTCTACATTTATCAACATTATTTAATTATGTATTACATCTAAATTAATGTTAAAAATATAGATAGAATAAGAAAGTAGAAATTATTAGCTTATTACATTATATTTATATTTTTAACAGTAGAAAAGGCTTTAATCTATTTTTTTTTAATTTATTTTCAAGTGAATTTGAAATTTAGGTTATTTTTTATTTTGTCTTTTTCATGTAATTTATTCAACCACTTATCATTTAAAATAAAGAAAAGAAACTTTGAATTCACCATATTAATTTGATGTTTTCTTTAATTCATTCGTTTCTTGTCAACATCTCTACAATGGCACCATCATATTATTGCCTTTTGTCTTTAAATCCTTGCACCTCATGAAATCAGACTATGTTCAAAACTTCCAATATCTTCTTGGCAAATTCTCAATACTTCTTGTTGTCATGTTGTGAGTTTTGAGATGGGATATTAGAGTACTTATATTGTATTAACTATTAGAAAGGGTAGTGTAGTAATTTTACTAGTAAGACTATGTAAATTAACTTCATTCTCTTTGTATTTATTCTTTTCCGATTTGATAATGAAACCCTCGCATTTTAGCACTCCTCTTCCTCTTTGTTTCTCTTTGCATTATTCACAAGCTGTAAGAGTTACGTTGTCTTACCAGGTCACCATGCTGATAAAAATAATATGCAGCAAAGATTGAATTAATTTATTATGCTCAGATACATTTGTCATTCTATACTTTTCTGCACCTTTAACCTCTCTCTCTCTCTCTTTGACTTCTTTAATATTTCGACTTGAAACTTATATAGAACATTCAAGTAATGTGCCAAAATCAGTCCAACAACCCCAGGTTGCATACATATTGATCAAGGTTTCTCAGTCAAATATAACAGGGCATGATTTAAAGTTGGCACAATGCAATTCTGGTAGGCCTGAAGCTAGTAATAGACCTTGACCATCTGCAGCCCTAACCTAGATACAATATTAAGCAGCATCTGTAAGTTTACAGAAGGACCAGCTAATAATGAGAAGTATCGAGTGGACTTGAAGGACATCTGATAAGAAATTTCAAAATTCTAATTGAGAACTCAAGACTATGGACAAAGCTATTTAGGGTGCAGTAACTACAGTAGAATATAACGGGGAATGATTATTGTCTAAAGGAAGCTGTGACTTGTACAGAAAAGAATCAACTTCATTTGACGTTTAAGTGTTAAAAGGGAGAACGTCCTGTCCTCCTCCGCGCAACGTTTGTACTTATCCTCCTTTATTTATATATAAAACACTAGTTTCCCTTAAAAATAAAATAAAATGGCAATACATACCTTCATGGAGTCTATCAAGCAATGGTTCAAATCTTCCTGCAGCTGCTAGGTGCTGGATATTCTCCTCCACCTTTTCCACCCTCTTCAAGACTTCCTCAGCTAAATTAGATAAAGCAGGATGCTCCAAATTCCCAGCCATGCTTGATAGAAGAACCAAAGCCCCTTTCTCAGATGCAAACTTTACACAATATGCTTCATCACTCGAAAACTCAAGCAATAACTTCACCGCATTTTCTCTCTCTTTCTCTGAGCTTCCAATAAGACTATGTACAGCCAATCTAGTCACCCCCTCTTCAAGCATTCTTAGCTAGAAAAATGTAGTGAATTCCATCATAATTTAAACCAAGAAAGAGTCCTAGTACACCAATGCTCAACATTACTCATAAGAGATTTGCAATGGATACATAGCTGACTAAATATGCACAGAATTTAGGACTTCAAATGATGAACAAAAGAACTTTCAGTTTTAAGCTTCAAGAGTCACGTATTTGAAAAACAATATTTTAATATCGAATAACCTTGAATTGCAAATAGCAAGCTGGTGATAATAAAATACATTATGAAAAATATGCCCTATGGATGACATCAAGCAAATATCAATTTGCTGAGTTCACAGGAAATTGCATGTGGACTTCAGAGTAACATGATTTTCATGTTTTCAGATCTTGTACTATGTTACCTAGATTTGGGTATGGGTGTCGGATATGAGTACATATCTAGAGGTGCGACTTGTTCATTTTCAAATTCTAGGATATAGGGACTCGGCTAAAAAGTGCCTCGAAATTTGGATCTAGGTACTTGAACAATGTTATGTTTGCTATGAAGCCTATATTATATGTTATTCTTTCCCTTTTCTCTTCTTTTCACGTGTTTATTGTTCTTTTTGTTCCTTCACTTACAGTGACTTTTCACCTATTAGTCATTATCTTCTTTCATGCTTTCTCTTCTTTCCATCGGAGAATCCACACAGTAAATTCCAAAATCTAAAGTGACGGACACATGTCCCATACCCATGTCGTATCATGAAGTGTCGAACATAGATACGTCGGGCTAAAGTAAAGAGGATGGGTAACATAGCTATTGTCAAGCCACAAGGACAATAAGCAATATAAATTTAAATTCTAGATTGAGGAAATTAGGTGAATGAGAGACAAATTGCCAAATTTCACCAAGTGTCATTATTTTTTTAAAGGAAACTAGACTAAATATATTAATAAAAGAAGGTAATTAGAAGACATAACAGAGGGGAGGACAAGTCATCCACCCCTAAACTAGGAAGATACAAAGTCTCCCACCCTCTAATCCCATCACTAAAACTATAGCCCTTACACAAATTGCCATTTAAAACCTAAAAATGAGGCCAAGAAATGTGAATTCTTCCAAACCAGAATCAACTCCATCAAAAATTATACTTCCTTTCCTCCCAAATACACCAAACTATTGCAAGACACACCACACTCCAATGTTTCTTCCAAGTAGTGAGGACCCAATCCAAGAACCTCAAGATAACTCCCCCTTCAAACATTCCCCTTGGAGTGTTGTCAATGGAAGATGAGACCTCCATTTACTCCAAACCTCCCAAGACAACATCCATGTGAGGAAATGCATAGGCTTGGGAACCACCTTTTGAGATTACTAGTATTGAGCTTGCCATGAGCAACGATCCATCCCAAAAACCTGACTTTAGTCAGAACTGAAGCTATCCAAATAAAACTAAGAAGAGGGTAAGAAGAGGCAGACTTACCCGACAAATCCCACGGCCACTAAAACTATCATCCTCAATTCCTCATCATTGGGGAGAACACTAGTTAAAGAATCAAAAAGGGCTTTAGCTTCATTTTTTTATTTTTTTTAGCAGAAACAAGAAATATATCGTATTATTTCAGTAGTAAAACAGTTGACAGACTTGGAGGTAAGCACTAGACGTACTTAACACTGCTAAACATCTCTATCAAATTACAAAGCAATAAGCACACCCACATCCAAATTCCAGTCCACAAACAAGGAATAGAAAGCCTACCCAACTGCCAACCCCAATCCTAGGCAAATAGACAACTAAACTCAATGTCCGCAACCTTGAAACAAACAATTGTACCAACTTAAATACTAATCTGAAAGTGAAAAGCCATTTTCCCCCGAAGAAGCAAACACTCGAGTACTAGCCAAAATTCTAATTTCTTCCCACAATTGAGCGCCATCCTTGGAAACATTATTGGATACTCTACTAATTCGTTCTAGCCAGAGGGACCATAATGTAGCTTAGGAAGCAATTAAGTCGACCTCCTTCTCAAGCCTTGAAAGACTTGTAAGATGGGATAATGATAAACAGTCACCAGAATTTTGAGAAATACCAAATTTCTTACCAGATTAGATGAACCAATTATACCAAATCCTCCTAACAAAAGGGCACAAGAAGAAGATATGTTCCAAAGACTCGCCATCCTGAAAACAAAAAGGACAACAATGTCGAGAATAACAAGTAGTGGGAAACTGTCTCTAGAACACATCATAAGTATTAAATCTTATTATGAGCCATTAGCCAACCAAAAACCTTCACTTTAGATGGAACCTGTACATGCAAAATAGACGATGATAGGGTGAATGTGGTAAGGGATGGCGAATCGATGAGTATGCCAAAGTAAGATTTACAAGAGAAGAGAGATGGGGTAGGTAGCCAAATGTACTTATTGGGATCAGTAAACAATCTAAGGTTTTCAAGCCTAGCCAGAAGTATGTCAATCTCGCTTTGTTCTCTTAGGCTAAGGTTGTCTTGGCCTTAGCTTCTAACTCTTCTCTCTCTATCAGGTTTCTACCTAAATGAAGATTCCAAGAGGGGAATCCCCCATTTCCAGAAGGATTGGTCGTAAAAAAGAAGAAATGGGCTTAATGTGAAAAGAAGACAGTCGGTAAAGATGGATAAAGAAACAAAGTTGCAAATCCCCTCTCCACATCACGTTTTTCCAAAACCAAATCTTATCCCCTCTTCGTAGTCTAAGTCTGACCAAACAGTTGAAGTGTGACTAGGCAGAGGACATGACCTTCAAGGACTCGTGAAGGTAGATATGAAAGCAAAATTAACATCCCTAAGATTGCATTGCAAACCATGTTTTCTTTGGATAACCCAAGCCCAATGAGAACTTTGCTCATGAGAAAATCTCCACAACCACTTACCCACTAGCGTTCAATTCCTTGCAATGATGTTACCCAAACCCACCAGCGTTCGATTTCTCACATCCTTCCTTTTTTGTGGCTTATTAATAAATATGAATCTTGAGCCAAAAATCATCGAAAACTTGGAAGTTGGAAGCATTAATTCAACGACCTTTTATGCTTTAGAAAAGCAACTAGTTGCTTTCTATTAGACAAGTCCATCCAACAACATATTTTATTAGAATTGTAAGATCGTGGATAGAGGAGTCTCATTTTTTATTATGTAACTCAGAATTTCATGTTTCTGGCTCACATCCACTTGAAAATTTATGATGTATATTTTGAAATAGTATTAATGTTCATTCAAACACTAGAAAGATCATTACCTAACCACATATGCATTAGAAGCAATGTTTTGACAATTTCATTCTGCTAAACTATTGTTCATTCAAACACTAGAAACATCATTGCCTAACCAAATATGCATTAGAAGCGCTGTTTTGACAATTTAAAAATGCAGCAGAATGCTGTTATGTTTTATCTTAAAATTTGCTTTGGCATTTTTCTTGGCCAAAACAGCTGAGAATATTCCATATTTTGCTACATGTCATCATGGCCTATAATCGCTTCTTACCAGTACAACTCAAGAGCAGCAATATGAACTTTCAATTCATTTCCAAAAGTAAGTCTAAAAAGCTAATGATTGAAAATCTTCATAAGATAACCAAGATGTTTTTCCAAAAACCATGTCCCACACTTTTCTTTCTTTTCCTATATGTAAATGAATATTGCTTCTAATTCTATCATCAAGGAAAAAAAGATGAAGATGATGGTAAAAAAAAGTACCTTGCTTTCTTCATCTTTGGCCATACTAAGCAAAGCCCACAGTGCTTTGCCCCTTAGATTTGACCCAATACTCTTTGAAGAGTTCTTCAGCAACTTAACAATGAGCCCCACAATCCCCTCATTTCTAATTCTATACCTACTGGAAGGATGCACCTCAGAGATCTTATAAACATTATCCAATGCCCTTTCCATACATTCTACCTGGGGCGAATCCTCACTGAGACACCGCATTGCCAAATTAATCTGTATCTCAATATTCCTATTCACCCATTCCTCAATGGCTCCAGCAAGCCCAATGTTAGGCTTCTGCTCCAAGGATCTAAGGACCTGCCCAGTAACTGGGCAGGTCGGATCACGACAATCTTCGATACACCGCTCGAACCAATATTGAATCGCGGTTCGCTCATACGTTTGAGAGGATTCAAGAACAACTGGTTCCCCCATCACCTCTTTTGTCAAAGGGCAAATGAAGTTCTTAAAAGGCTGAATTTGTTCATCATCTTCGAAATCAAGATCCAACCCACGAGCAGCAATGTTTGGCTTAATCGACCAGTTATCGTAGATTCTCTCCAGAGAAAGTAAAATCCGTCTCTCTGCCACAGAATTTGACCACGAAACATCTTTCTTCAACAGCTTGATCTGTTCCTCTAGCTCTGTTTGGTTCTCTGAATCTGTCCCAAGTGCGCGTGCTAAATCCATGATTATCGCGCTATGTACTGCTTTATTGCATTGCCTTCCTTCTACTTCTTTCTGTAGCGTGTTGTGTATCCTCTCGTCGTTCTCCGTCACCTACAACATCAAATATTCATTCAAAAATCTTTCAAAAAAATAGGAAAAAAAGGAAGAAGTATTAGCTTAGTCCCACATCACCCGGGTACAATTATGATGTGTAACGTATAAGTCACCAATTTTCGAGGATGAGTTAGGCAATGTAGGGGTATTCATGGGTTGGGTTGGTATGGTTTGGTTGGTTCAAATTGTGGCAAAATACCAAGTACCAACCCAATCCAATGAAGTCGGATTGAAAAAAATTTAAACCAACCCAACCCAATGACTTCGGGTAGGTTCACGTAGGGTTGATATGGTTGGTCTACTTTATTCTATAGTTTCTACACTATAATCTTTAAACTGATTTAGGTTGATTGGGTTTTATTTTGTAAAATCTTCACTCGACTCAAACTTGATCAGGGTTGCTAATTCTTAACCCAACCTATAAGGTTCCGGTTGTAAAATCTTCACTCGACTCAAACTTGATCAGGGTTGCTAATTCTTAACCCAACCTATAAGGTTCCGGTTGGCCTCGTTAACTGGGTTGGTCAGCAGGATAACACCCTAGACCCATGGGCTTTATCATGGTATTAGAGCTACAGAGCTGCAGAGTATGAATTATGTTTGCATCCCTAGTGAGGATGGGTGGGTTCATTCCCGCAGGGCCATAGGCTTTATCAATAAAAATAAAAAATAAAAATAAAAATAAAAAAGAAGAAGAAGAAGAAGAGAGAGAAGATAAGAGGAATTGGAATTACTCTGAACTGAGCTTGCTTCATATCAGCGGAGAGATCGGCGGTTTTCTTGTACAAATCCGGATTATCAACAAAAGCAGAATTCATCAACGCAAGCCATCCACCGATCGCGCTTGCGCGCTCCTGGAGAGAAGAGCAAAGTGCTCGGCAATTAATGAGAACATAAATTTTGCTCTTCGTCCGGTAAACCGACAGCGTCTCGCCGGATTTGGTCAAATCTCCAGCGATCCCTTTCAGCGCCGTCTGTACAGAGGCGGGGAAGTTCTCCGGAGACGATCTCAGAAACTGGTTCAAAACCAGCTGAAGCCGCTTGGCGTAGCCGGAAAACCGCCTAGGGGTTTCCCAGGAGTAGCTCTCGTCGGGGACGCTGCAGATTTCTGAGAGCGAGTCGTTGATCGATTCCACCACCGATGCCGGAAAACCGGCGTTTGAAGTCATTTCACGGTGACCGTGGAGACGGCGGCGGCGGGACAGTGCTGTGGTCAGAAGGAGGTGAGAGAGGAGCCATGGTGTAGGACAAGTTGTAAAGAAGGAAAGTCAACGGTGGACTTCACGGTCAATGTGGATTTCACGGTCCGAGGCGCGCAAAATACCAGATTACCGGTCGTAAAAAGTTGTCGTTTGGCTTCAGGTTCAATGGGGATGTCGTTGCTTATTATGGTTAGAGAAAAAACGTCATTTTCCAAATAATCCTTGAGCCTCCCATATTCCATAATAAAAAAAAAGTTTAGTACAGTTTTTTAAAAAGCTTTTTAACAACCAAAAAAAAAAAAAGTTTATCTCAGTCTGTTAATTTAGAACACATAATCAATGTGTTTAATTATGATTGAGATATAATTTTTTATATTCAAAATTTTAAAAATATAAAAAACATATTTATTTAGTTAAAATTCAAAAATAATTTTTTAAATTTTATAAAAATATATATATTATTTTCAAAAGATAATAAAATAGTTTTAAAGTTTATCTCAGTCTGTTAATTTAGAACACATAATCAATGTGTTTAATTATGATTGAGATATAATTTTTTATATTCAAAATTTTAAAAATATAAAAAACATATTTATTTAGTTAAAATTTAAAAATAATTTTTCAAGTTTTATAAAAAAATATATATTATTTTCAAAAGATAATAAAATAGTTTTATGAGTTTTTAATCTTTAAGTTATAAACTCAACTACTAATTTCTCCACCACCATTCTTTGGTCCAAAGTTAATTGTTGCCAAACTACCTAAGAACTATTATCAAAAAACTATTTTTGCTCCAAAAACTATTTACAATTGCTAAAGCCAACAGAGCCAACAGGCCGCTAATATACATAGTTTATCATTGCTCCTACTATATTGATATATTTCTTTGTGGCTAGTTATTTTATATAGATATGTATATATGTCAGTCCACTTACTCTTTGAGCTATATTTGATTCTCATCAATTCTTGTACACTGCAGAATTATTAGCTCTATAAACACATTTGACTTCAAAAAATAAATGTTGCATGTTGAGTTACTCCCGCGGTTTGATACATCTATGAAAAGCAAGATTTAGTTGTTGGCAAATTTAATGGTATCAATTATTTACACATTAGCATAGATGTATTGCCAATTGTTGATATTAAATTGGATTAACTCATCCATCGACAATAATACTCCAAAACTTTTAACAAAGAGTTTCACAAATGAAATAATAATGTATAGTCCACTCTCGTAATTGGAGCTCATGAATAAAAGTTCTTAATGCTTGTTTGTAAAAATAATCAAATTAACCAACACAGGTGATAGCTTAATTAATTGAGAAACTTAGTATAAATAAGATTGAGATCTATATTTCGAGTTCGAGCCTGAAAATACCCTCATTTATCCGCTCTTGTTGGTTAAAAAGATCAGTCCAAACGCTTTTGTCATACTCGAATCCGAGAGAATTAATCCCGCTAACCTCTCCAGCCAAAAAACATGTAATAATTATAAAAAAAAAATGTTGTAGTTGCAATTTTCCGACTGGAAGTAGCCTCCAGCACAAAACATTTTGGTCATTATTTCAGAACTGTCAACATGAAATGAGACTTTTGCGCTGTGATGCCAGTTTTGCAAGAGAAAAGTTCATCAACAATGATAAAATAACTGTTACATAAATACTCACAATTTGATGAAATACAAAGCACATATATTGTACGATGAAATGCAAAAATGAATAATATTTATTTTGCAGGATACAATCTTACAAAACAGATCCTGCTTCATGAATTATAATAAACAAAGTATGAATCATAGACTTAATTTGATTTAAAATGTTGTCCAACTACACAGTTGTCATTGTCCTCGTTATTTTATATTCTTCTTTTTTTTCTTCTTCTTCTTCCCTTATATATTTTTTTCTACAAGATGTATCAAAAACTCCTTCAAACACGTATCTTCCATTTGGGCGTAGAATTAATTGTTGCAGAATATGAGAATATACCAGCTGGAAGAAGTAAGACGCCTGAACCACCTGCAAGGATATGTTGGGAAGAGACAAAGAATCCAAGATGCGAATAATGAATGAATGCTTCTTTTCAAAACTTCCACCATTTCTTAGCTTCCATTGACTTGGCAAGCTCATTAGCCATTGATGCAAAGCTTTCAGCACCGCTTTGAAGCTCTTCAGTCCGTCTGCTGAGTTTCTGGTAGGGAGCAGGGAAAGCATGCTCAACAACTTCACACTGTTATGAACTGCTTAAAGGAAAGCCTTAAATACAGAAATATAGAGATAATATTTTTTTAGATTTGTTCCAAATGCTTTCAAAGACTATATTAATCAATCAGATTACTAGTGGAAGATGACTTGCCAATTGTAAATGTTGGCCTTTTTTGAGAGAAAAATCATAAGGAATCAAAGAACAGGCTCTATAATTGAAGCATTAACATGTTTAATATCTCTTGGGAGTTCTAAACATCCAGTCAACTGAACTATTTGGACCAGAGGAAGAACTTAATGTTGTGATTGACTTAGCTGGTAGCCATCATCCATTCTTAAAATTTTGGGCGAATATTTATATTGGAGGGTCCTTTTTCCCTGCATTAGAAGTATTGTGTTTCAAGTATTACATCCATTCAAAAAAATATCACTAGATTTATCTGACAATGTATTCCAGACTGTTGGGCATTTCCATATATGGTGGTTATTATTTTTTTTTTTTAGAAGAAACAATGTTAGTAATTAGTTTTATCACAAGCTCTATCACCATTAGGGGTGAAAGGAACCCGACCCAACCATTTCGGGTCGGGTTGGGTCTGGTCAATTTTATGATGACCCGAACAAGTCGGGTTGGGTCGCGGGTCCTGGCCAAAACAGTCGGGTTTCACCCAACTAGCCCCCCACCCCCAAATTTCCACCCCGCGGCCCGTGCATAGTCTTCTTCTTCTCCTTCTCTCTCTTTCTCTCCTCTTCTTCTCACTCTCTCTACAACTCCCTCTCTCCCTCTCTCTCTCTCTCTCTCTCCTCCTCCTCCTCCTCCTCTTTTTCTTCTTCTTCTCTCTCTCTCTCCTCTACGACTCCCTCTTCTTCTTCTTCTTCTCTGCAGCTCCCTCTCTCCGCGTCTCCCTCTCTCTCCTCCACTTCTTCTTCTTCTTCCTCTCTCTCTCTCCTTTGCGATTTTCTCTCTTCTTCTTCTTCTTCTCTTCCCTCCCTTTCTCTGCAACAACAACAACAAAAAAAAAAAAAAAGCTATTTAATGGGGACAACCCGACCCTAGGTCGGTCGGGTTGGCCCGGGTAGTCCAATCCGATGCCACTCGACTCGATTTCACCCCTAATCACTATAACACTCTTGGGGAGGTATCAGGCCCGTTCCTGACCCATTAATCCCCCTCACCCTCTTGGGTGAGACAGTGACAAGAGTTGAACCTGAAACCTTTGGATATCAAAGCCATTTCTTTACCAATTGCACCAACTCCATGTTAGCCATATATGGTGGTTATTAGCTAAAGGCCATCTGAATCCATAATCCATTTTTCAGGTATACTGATACTCGAGACACTTGGAGGGAGCTATGACTTTTAGGGCGTGTTTGGCACGACGGATTGGATGGAATAGGATTAAAAATAATCCGACTCCCACGTTTGGCAACCAAATTAGATAGGATTACAAATAATCCTGACCAAAAGGTCGTGATTAAATAATCCCCACCTAAACTTCTTTTTAAAAAGAAATAAATAAAAATTTCTTCTTCTTCTTCAATCGTATCATCGTCTTCTTCTTCTTCTTCTTTTAACAAAAAAAATAAGTTGTTGCGATTGTAGCGAATCGCAAAACCTGGTTTTGCGATTCGCTGCATTCGCATCATCATCTTCTTCTTCTTCTTCTTCTTCTTTTAACAAAAAAAAATTCTTGCGATTGCAGTGAATCGCAAAACCAGGTTTGCTGCATTTTTTTTTGTGAGATTGCATTTATTTATTTTAATTGTTTATAGTTGAAATCTAGGTATAGTTAAAATTTGAAATAATGAAATTAATGGGTTTTTAAGTTTTTTAACTTTTCAATTTAAAACTTATCCAATGTTGCACCAAATACAGGTTCACTTTATTTTAATCCTATCATATTTTATCATATCCAATCCAATCCAATCCCATAAAAATAATCATATCCTATCCTGCGCACCAAACAAACCCTTAAAGTAGGGTTGGAATACCACACAACTAATTTGTTGAGTTGTTCGACAAAACCACTACATGGTAACAGAAATTATTGATTAATGTATGAAATTGTTAGAAACCGCTTGAACCAAAAGCTATAGCTAGTAAGTGAAGGCCCAACAATATTATTAATACACACCCTTTTGTGCATCCTGTACATGGAGAGATAGAAGAAGATAGAAATACAAATCATGAAAATAGAGAACATGCAAATGCTGCCAACAATAAGACTTGGACCCAAGATCTCTTACAACACCAATGCTCTAATATCATGTTAGAAACTGCTTGACCCTAAAGCTATAGCTAGTAGGTTAGGCCTAAAGCTATAAATATGTTACTCTTTTATTCATTATTCTTTTAGAAATTCTGAATTAGGTGTTGAGGAAAAATATAGTGATATTTGTGCACAGACATGGTGTTAAAATACCTTTACAGCCCTATTGGAATATGGTGATGTTGACACGTGTGCTTGGTACACAGGTCAAAAGAGCAGAATTCGAAACTCAAATTCCCAGCCCCAATGGAATATTCTTTCTATCAGTGTATAAAAAATAGCTTTCCATTTCCCTTCTAGTTTTTTTAATGGAGGAAGTAGATTTGAACAGTTGAACCTAGAGTCACATTCCACAATATGTAAACCCTAAGGCTTAGAGTGCTTTCAGGTACTTCAGATCCTGCTAAGCAGTCTGTGAAGAAGAAAACTGAGAAAATGCGTCACCTTTTTGACTTGTACACTCTCAAACTACATTATATTTGACTCATACTAGATGATCTCTACAATTATCAAAGCAAGGATACCCTACCTCAAGTTTTTCCTTGCGTTCTAGAAGCTTGTCTCTTGCCTGGGAAGCTGCTGCAGATGCATCCTGAAATCAATTTGCCAACTCAAATGAAATATCTGTAAATGTAAAAAGTAATGAGAATAAACTTGTTCATGAAATTACCCCCGTCTTGCTATATTTGGCTCTGATTTCTTCAGGTGTTCTCATTCTGGGCCTTGTATCAGCAGTTGCACCTTCAAACAGTTTCTCCCGCTCTGTTTCCTTAGCTGTGATGCCAAATGAGAAAATTATTGTTAAAAGGATTTCAAATTCACTGAGGGAGTAAACAAAAACATTAGATACCTCCAAAATCCTTTTTCCCTCTATTTGATGAATTTGATATAATATGTACAGGTTCATCAATTTCAATATCATCTGCACCAAGTTGAACGTATATGATTAGATAGGAGAGGGAGTGGGAGTGAGAAGGAGAAGAAGAGTGAGATAGAGATAGGCAACCTATGCTAAGCTCCACAACTTCTTGGTTATCTGTAGTAGTTTCAGATGGACCTGAGAATGGAACCTTTGAAAATATGCTCTCTAAATGCTTAGCAAAATTAGACTTAGAAAGCCTTTCAGTAAAATCTGTGGTGTTCACTGCCTTCTCCCCTTTAAAGCCCTTGATGAGCCCACCGAGAATTCCCGGACTAGTAACCTGTGGAAAGAATACCAAACAATAGGAAAAGAAACATACACTTCACACAACACCTGAAACCATTTATCCAAACCTGTCTTCTCTTCTTCTGATGCGAAGATAACAAAATGGCATCATCAGCAGCGGCCGCAAGAACTTTATCATGCAGGCAAGGCATAGACTCTGAGACACTAAATAAATACACATATCTCCATTAGAGTATACCTTTTGAGTTTGCATTTAGTCAAAATACTTTTGCTAAATAATATACCATAAAGATACCTGGTGTCCTTTTCACAGGCTGAAAGAGAGATAAAAGCCAACTCGCAGCCATATACCTATGAAATACCTCAAGCACAAAATGTAAACTTAAATGTCATGACATGAAGGCAGATATTGAACTGAGCAAGAAAGCAATAATGAAGTGAAATTATCTTGTGGATCTCGATACCTTCTGCACACTCATTCTTTTCCTTTACCTTTTTTTTTTTTTTGTTTTAATTCTTTGTTTGTCATAGTATGCCAAATTGCCAATAACTATAGAAGTTAAATGGGTCGGAGAAAAATAAAAGAAAATAAAAACGTATGAAACAAACTTGATTATACTAGAAAAGATAAAAATAAAAATGGAGTATGAATGATTGTAGATAAGAATTCAAAAGAAGAAAGTTAATGTTACCAGAGGTCTAGAACATGGGGTAGACTAATACTAATAAAATTTGTAATAGAAGATATACTAGAATTAATATAGTTGGTTCATATCATGTTTCCCAAATAGGATTGGACCAACTCATTAAAACACAACTTTGGGATGATACAAATAAAAAAAATTAAGGCATGACTCAAAAAAGAAGATATATATATATATATATATATATAGGAAGATTTTTTAATAACATGTAGGTAAAGAGAGGTTAGGACATGAGATGGTACATGGATGATATCTATTTGGAGGAAGAAATGATGCTAGAATGAGTATACTAGATTATGTCATAGCCTATGACCTTGTGATGACAAAGACATATTTGAAAAAAAAATGATGAACATTTAATACACTTTATAAGTAGACCGAATAATTTTTAATTTTTTTTGACAAGAAACTAAGTATTTATTAATAATTATAAAGCTGATTGCAATGCATCACAACCACTCAGAGAGGACAAGACGTCCGCCTAAGAGATCTTAAAAACTTTTTCCAAAAACTTTACACTCTCTTTGTGGTCTAGGGATTGGATTAGTTGTATTCAATAGCACCAAAGGTATAGGGGCTTTTAATGATGTTATCTGTTGGATTCCCGGGCTCTGAGTACCTCTTGTACTCTATAGGATGTTCTTGGATTAATTTTAATAAAATATCTTTTTGTTTCCTCTAAAAAAAATTCCAAAAGCTTGTAATCTAAGAGAAGTTTGGGTTTGGGGTTCCAAAACTCTTATCCCTCCTAATAAAGGAGATTGGAACTTTAACAAGGAAAACAAACTAGTATGTTCATTCTATTATAAATAGGAGTATTTCTTTTTTTTTTTTTTGGAGAAATAGGAAATTGTAAATAGAAATAATAGCTTGGAATTTAGGCTTGAAGTTTCAAAACTTGGTTTTCTCCTAAATACTTAAGAGTAGAACTTTAAGAAAGATAAAGAACTAGTTACTCTAATATCATTTGAAGTGTCTTTGGAAAAGAAAATTTAAATAGAAAAAGGGCCTAGGTTGAGTCTTATGTTCACCATAGAGTGAGGCTGAAGCCCCATAGAATGCTCATGAAATTTATACCCACTTCTGAAGCTTATTAAACCAAGCTGAGAATAACTTTGAGATGATACTGCGTTGAACAAGGGAATCAAGTAGTGGATAAGTTTGATACCCAAGAAAACATAGGCAAAGAAATACAACTAAAATAAGGAGTTAATTTTCGGCAAATGTGGAAATCAGTGATCACTTTCTTTCTTTAAGCATTTTTTTTTTGCTTAGGCAAACAAAATAGGAGTTTGTAATCTAAGGACATAAAAGAATGTTCAATTTCCTGAATAAGAAAAAAACGATGAAAGACAGGTAAAAATGTTTATTAAGCAAAAAAAAATATTTCAACCAAATATTCCAAGAATGCTCAATTTCCTGAATTGGAAAAAAACGATGAAAGACACATAAAAATGTTTATTAAGCAAAAAGTTATTTCGACAAAATATTCCATACTATAACAATGATAAAATTCCCATACCATAAGCAAGAGGTACTTACCAGGCTAATCTGCCCATTGTCAGAAGAACAAGTTGTTTTATCCATGTTTGCCTTGAAACTCCACCTCAAAATTGATGTTAAAGAGATTTCTCCTTTAACCTCCAAATCTGGCAATGACCTATTCAAACATAGACATAATCAATTGTTGCAATTCAATAAAAGGGCACTTTAGTCTTTTGTTCAATAAACTTTTAAATTTTAATTGAGGAGAACAACAAGAAGGAAAAGAAAATAAAAGAAATCAAATTCACTAGCAAAGAATCTCAATTGCATAGTCTTTTTTTTTTTTTCTGTGAAAGGAATTGCATCTTCTTTTGTTCATGAAGGCATGCCATTTGGTCATCAATATCATTTCACATAGTTGCATAGAGTACAAAAGAGAAATGATGACAGTAGGGATGGATTGAAGAGGTTGAATCACCATTGCGGTAGTGAGAGAGATGTATTAGGGAAGAGTTTGGCTATCAGTTCCACTATAGACACCAATACATGGCTAGGATAGTCCTAAAAATACTCCATTTCTACTCCAGTTAACCTTAATTGACTAGCTCATTACATCAGCATAATTGCTTAGTTCTAATGACCCTAAATTGAATAGACTAATGTCCAATGGATAAAACCCTAACCCCAATAATTTAAAATGGTAAATTGAAGCCAATAAAACCCTTAAATCATTGTTTTGATTACTTGGAATCCGAGTAGTTCTGCGTCAAATGAAATTTAAACCTAGAACATTACCTTATTTCAATCATTCCAGTCTGATAAAGCAAAACCAGCCCACAAGCTTCCTCATCTCTCTTTCTGAAAGTAGTAGTCCAACAGCAAGGTATTGCAAGATTCACTTTGCGAATGGAGTTATTGTGCCCCTAAAATTGATGCAGATTGTATTAACATGCTTAAATAATAATTATCAAATGTCTGAAATAAAAAGGAAAAATATGGATAATTTACATGAAGCACCTGTAGCACAGATTTTACAAAAAATAAACACAATGCATCCTTGCAACAAAGTAAAATAAGTGATTGCAACGATCCATCCTCAAAGGTTGTCATTTCACTGGATTCGTGCAGTTCAGCTTCTAGTGTACTTTTAGCAAGAATAGTGGTTTGTGCAGGCTCCTGTGGGGTGGCATTATTGTGGTTCAGTTGCTCCAGCGTTTTTCCAGTAGATATTTCAGAGACTGAAATTCTGCTTTCTGTGGAACAAAAAGATTTTTTGAAATTAGTAGAACAATGGCTGAATATGAACAAAGAAACATCTGATGACTTCACAGAGAAAAAGTATCAATTGCACAAAGAAAAAGAGAAGTATTACTTGCCAATGATATACAAGGATATGGCAGAGGACTCTTTGTGGTGTAACAAGGGCGAGCTAATCACATTACCAGTGCCACTGTCCACAACAACCACCTGTGAATGCATGGTTAAAATGAATATTAAATCTGCAGGTTCCTCTGCATTTACGGATTCCTGTTGCTTTGGGCTGCTCATTATGTTCTGAATTTTGGTAAATTCCTTCTGGGTCAAAGTAATAACTGGGGAATTTGAGCCAGGCATGCAGTCCGTAAGAAACAAAACTGACAAACATTTCATGTCAAGCATCACAACCTGAAATCAAAGCAGCAAAAAGTAAATCCTTAATAATTACTAGAGAATTGCTACTAAATGAGCTTATATACATATGACGTATCAATGGACAGATGATACTCACCTGACCACATTCAAACCCTATGGCAAGTTTCGATCCAGAGTTCATAAATTGAATGGTCCGAACTGGAGAGTTCAGGACAGAAAAAACAGCGGCACATTGTGGTCCTATTTCTTGATGAATGTTGTGAACTGTGGACAAGATTGCAAATTTGTCAATATATAACAAGTTAACAACAGTGGCTTAAAGAGAGGAATTGGACATCTATTTCAACTGATTTAATGCCTTCAAAATGATGAAGGATCCAAAGTAGCCAACATCAACAGAAAATCCCAAAAAGCAAACTATAATTATGATTCACAAGTACACCAGAAAGATGAGGAATAAGAACCATAATGATATGATATGGCGTCCAACAGATTAGAATCATATAAGGATTCATATCTTTGATCTTGACGTGTCATGATTAATTATGAAATCAAGTAATTACGGTCTTTATGAATTTCTTTTTCGAAATTCTGAAACAATGTCCACATAACTCATAAACAGTTATGTGACAGTCATCATCGTGTAAGATGTCAAGTATTTTTAGTGGCAAAGAATTTCCACACAAATCAAATCTAGGAAGCACCTTTTGTTTTTGTTTCTGTCACAAGGTGAAAACTTGTCTCGTCAGAACTCCCACTGAGATTATAGGTACGGACCTATGCAACAAAATAAATGATTATATTGCATACAAGTCTACTCAGAAGGCAAGATATGAGAATTGTTCTAACCAGACCACATTCATTGCCCACAGCAAAAGTTGTAGTAAGAGAGCAGAAGTCCAATGCTGATACTGAAGAGCTGACACTGTCTACTTCGATATTTTCTACCTGACAAGTTTCACTGAAACTTACATTAAATAGGTAATAGTCAATCAACACTTCCAAACTGAATAATTCATGTTTTACATTATGCTGTGAATAAAATAAAAAAAATAAAAATAAAACATGCATCACATATGAGAGTTCTAACCTTTCCTTCTAAAACAAACAGAAGTGATAGGACTGGATGTGTAGCATCCCATATTCGAACTGATCCATCTTGATATCCAGCCATGTACACTCTCTCAACCCCATTCCCCTCGGAAAAGGATGATTGACTGGGAACACTACCATCCAAAGACCATTTTGTACCCACAGGCAGGGTTGTTCTTACATCAGTTTTCATAATAGAGGCTGCCTATTTGAACAAACAAAAAAAATTAATAAAGTTGAGTTGAAGGTAAATAAAAACTATGGACATGTCAGCAAAAAATCCATTCTAAAATTGCTATACACATCAGAACAAACCCAACCTGGCTTAGGGTTTTTGATGAATTGCTGCCTACTGCTACCAAACTCAGCTTTGCCACAGTCATGCATGGATCAAATAAAGGTATTGCCGTGGGAAATTTTAGAGCAGGCGCAGAAGACTTTTTCTCCTGCTGTGATGATAGGACAGACAAAGTAGCATTATCATACACAAACAACTGTCCAGGGTTTGTCAATAGAAAGAGAGAGGAATTGGAATCATTTTCCGTTGCTCCAGCACTTGGTATTAACATCATATCAGCAAAAGATCCATTAAGTGTAAGATCGGCACGGCTGAAACATCGTAATGTCTCTAACCCAGAGGACCACTCAAGACTTAGGACCTGTAACAGCAATAAGTGATTAGCAGCAAAGTTCCAGGGCTGATGTATGAAACATTGAAGAAAAAGCAGAATGTGCCTTACTAGTTACTTCATCTGAATATTCAGGACCAATAGAAGAAAGTCAATATGGACATTCACTCCTTTTCAACAAAAACTATGTAATGAATGTCTAGTTAGGGAGTAAAATTCAAACATGAATAATTACAAAATGAGACGCCACTTTAGGGTCATACCATGTTGGATCCACATACAGACAACCAAAAATTGAGAAATGATTTTGGAAGTGATGGTGCCATCTTCTCCATGTAGAATTTCATTTAGTTTAGAAACATAACCATGCCTACATTTCATAAATATTGTTATTGTTGTAAGGAAACAGATTGCAGTTATCATTGACACATTAGTACTTTTGTTTCAATGAAATGTTTTACAGCCATACGCCATATTATTATGCATACATATAGACATGTCTAAATTGTAAGATTTTCCATAATGTGAGTTGCATAGATCATTATATTTATTGATTTATAAAACCGAGTTGATTGGAATGTTATTAATGAGAGTATACCAGCTGGACCATAAAGAATTGTGAACAAATTATTTTATAGGGCTCGGTACACCTTAGTCATTTAATCAATTAAATGGGTCATGGTATGAGATTTATTAAATGTGTGGGCTCGTATAGTAGATTCATTTATGGCCTACATAAAGCATATATATACATGAAGGAGTTCCTATTCTCACTTATGGTGAGAAATTAATGCCAAAGAGCAGAAGATACTCCCAAGTCTTCCCCAAATCAATAAATTCAAGTATGTTTTTCCTTTCAATTACAAATTCAAACCATGCTTATGATTGATCATGAATGTTTATTATTTAAAAGTTTCTTTCATTAATTACACATTCTCAGACACTTTGTGCTACAAATAGAAGATGCATAGTGATCCTTATTGGATATAAAGGGCAACCTGGTGCACAAAGCTTCTGCTTATGTGGGATCTGGGAGGGGTCAAACCACTTTCGGTCTATTGGACGCAGCTTTATCCTACATCACAAGAGGTTTGTTTCCACAACTTGAACCTGTGACCACCAGGTTACTAAACAACAACTCTTATTGTTGCATGAAGGCCCCCCTTCTAAATTTTTTTTTGACTCACTAGATTTGAACTAGCGACCTAAGGATTGGTACATCAATCCTTATTGGATGCAAGAAATCCGAAGGTTTCTGCCAAGCAGTCATCGATATAACAACTTTGAAGCTGAATCCAATGTTTCCATTTGATAACCAAACCCATTTGAATTTGTACATAACATTGAATAAAAAATTACCTTCTATATTGAGTGAATTCTAGTATTAACTTAAGGTGTATCCTTCAACTAAAGATTACAACTTGAATAGAACAAACGATATATGAAGATGGTGAAAAGGTGGTCATATATACTTCTTTGGTAATACAAACCCTTAAAACACTCAAGAAAGGAATTCTAATGTCTGCTTTTATTCACACGCTCATAGCTAACATCATTGGCCAATCACAAAAGAAATGCGTATCAACGAACATTTTAAGACTTAACTAAGGAAAATGACATTGTTGATAAGATATTGGAACTTCTTAATTTTGAGAAAAACAGTACACATTAAGATTTTTCTTTTTTGAGATTTACTTCATAACACCATCCATTCAACACGGTGTCTCCAAAGAATGTATCGATGTTGCAAGATATATAATTATATAGTAATGATGAGTGCTATCAAAGTCCCATATGAAAAGTTGAAGCCGATGATATACACCAAACAATTTGAACCTCAGAAATAAATACTTTTGGATTAAAAAAATCCTATTATTTCCATGTGACCTTAATATTTGAGCAAGAATCACTTTCAGTCTTTGGGGCTCTAAATCAATTAATCAACTTATGAGGCCATTTTTGGGTTAATATAGCAATGCTTATGTTCATATTTTGTTCTTAAAAAAGAACAAAAAATGAAAAAGAGGAAAGAAAGAAAAACACTACTATAGTAATTATACTAATTACCAGACAAATCAACAAGTGACCATTGTGATGTGAAAGATCACAAATTGGGATAATGCAAAGGCAACTGCACTGTTAAAACTTCCAACAAAATGATCACACACACACACACACACACATGGATTGTAGCCTCAGTCGTGACTTAAAACTTCCAAGGCAATAATTATTTGTATGTATCATGGAGTAAATACACATATGCAATTCCGCAACATTATATTTGTAAATACATTTATATGTTTTACTTTTACATGGAAAAATGTCACATATATTGTATATTTATGCAGTTTTTAATGTATAGAATAATTGTGTTTCTGTTAATGTACATAATGATACACAGAACTCCATGATCGTTTTAAAACTTGCTAGTAATGGAATATATGTAAGAAATAAATAAGAGAGATAAATCATGAAGAGAACCAAAGCAAGCGGAGCATCACCTTCAATTTGTAGTTTGGTCTCTTATAGCTAAGTCTCAGCAATATACTAGTCAGCAGCATTACAAAGACCAAATGATATCTTGGGTATGTGACTTCCTTAGGATAAATGACCCAATAGAAATCTGAGGTCTTGTGAATTCCTCTGGGTCAATTTAATGAAGGAGCTAGATTTTACGATTTTTGAAATACTGTATGTATTTATTATAGGGAATCAATTTTAACCAAAAGTTTGATGAACTCTTGGGTATATCGACTTCTAGAATTGGGTTTGAGAGCTTAGGCTTGCATTGGAAACTTAATTAGGTTTTAACAGAGCTGGAACATGAAACAGAAAGAAATTGAACATAAAAGTCTAGAAAGTGAGAAAATTGGGTCCATACACTAGCAAAATAGGGATGTCTCCTAGATGGTAGATGCCCTCATTCCTTATGACAATTAGAAAGCAAAAGTTTTCACTTTTGAAAAGTCCTATTGGAATAAAATATTGCTTCTTATTGGAATAGAAGTTATAAGGAAATGGAAACTCTGCAATCCAAATCCAATGAAGAAAAGGGCAAGAAATTTAAGGAGTGAAAAGTGAAATTAACGATATAAAAAAAATACAAGGGTGGCCACTATTGCAGGCCGTCACCCCTCTTTCTCCCTTCAATCTCTCCCACTTTTCTCCCAAACAGAGTTGGTGCAACTTTCAAGAGTCATTCCAAGGCCTTGAGGGGTAATTTTCTGCACACTTCATTATTAAAAAAAAACAGGAAAGAATATAGGCCTTCTGTGCCAAGCTGTTGCAGTTTAGTTGAATAATAGTAGGATGTAGTCGAGTCCATGGATCCAACCAAAGTGGTTCATTACAATTATCTCAATTCAAAAGAAATTTATTTGTTTTAAATCAGGTTATTATTTCTCAATTCCTAAATAGTTCTAAAATTTTGATTACTTGTCAAATTTTAGTCATCGAACCCAGATATACACACTGAGCTGTGTACATGTGACATAATGAAAGTTCATGATGAAAGTTGATGACCTAAACGGTGAACATATCTAGGTGGTGGTGACTCAAGATGTCACACCGTGGGTTGCACAGCGTGCCCCCTACCCAGGTGTGGGCGCACCCCCTCGGGGCGAACGCCTAGCCATAGTACCACATAATATTGTCACATCTAGCCGAATTCGCGATACCCAATAGGGCCCTAGTAACGGACTAGATCATTTACCCCCACTATTCATGAATAGTGAAGGGCCTCCCCCCAAGTCGAACTCGCAACCTCCCCCTTAAGAGGTTAGATTTCGCACTTGGAGTAGCCACTGAGGGGGAGGTTGCGAGTTCGACTTGGGGGGAGGCCCTTCACTATTCATGAATAGTGGGGGTAAATGATCTAGTCCGTTACTAGGGCCCTGTTGGGTATCGCGAATTCGGCTAGATGTAACAATATTATGTGGTACTATGGCTAGGCGTTCGCCCCGAGGGGGTGCGCCCACACCTGGGTAGGGGGCACGCTGTGCAACCCAGGGTGTGACAAAAAGGCCTCATGTATACATAAGGCCTTTTTGTCAGGACTTCGTATACATAATATTGTCTCCACTGTAGCACACTACAATGTCCTTTGTCCCCCTGCACACCGCAGCGCACAGGGAGGGCCTCCCCCGGTTCGAACCCAGGACCTCCCCTTAGGGAGTCCTCCGTCGCAACCGAGTGGCCACTGAACCAACCGCTCAGTGGTTACTCAGAATGCGAAATCAGACTCCTTAAGGGAGGTCTCGAGTTCGATTCTGGGGGAGGCCCTTCACTATTTATGAATAGTGGAGGTAAATGATCTAGTCCGTTACTAGGGCCCTGTTGGGTATCGCGAATTCGGCTAGATGTGACAATATTATGGATCCATAATGGTTTAGGCGTTCGCCCCGAGGGGGTGCGCCCACACCTGGGTAGGGGGCACGCTGTGCAACCCAGGGTGTGACACAAGAACTTGGATTACTAGATTTACCCTTCTGTGTATTTGAGTCCTAACTATGTACCTAAGGCTTTACTGTGACAGTAAGAGTTGACCAATTCCCAAATGCAACTGAGGTGCAGGATGTGGCATATTCATATGAAGGTACATACAAAGAATAACACTAATTCACTAATCAATTGCCCAATTCCCATACAAATCATAAGAAAATTGATGATCTAAGAAGTCTAAACATTTCCTCAAATTGCCAATCAAAATTATAAACATGTTTCTGCAGACAAACACTAAGAAATTGATGTATGAAAAATGGGTAAGTTAATTTCCTTTAGTTATGAACTGGAAGACAATTAATAAAAGAATTAGAAAGTTCATCAATCACAAGCAACGCATGATAATAACATGAGAATCATCATAATATAAAAGAGATTAATTGAGTGAAAAAGATGTGTTGTTACTACATCAATCACAAATCAAACACAGTGACATGACTGAGGCATCATGATGTGAAAGCGCTAAATTGAGTGTGAGAAAAATGCACCATTACAACTAGCACATGAAGACATGACAGAAGCATAGTAAGTGGGAAAGAGTTAAATAGAGTGTAGAAAACACACCGTTAGGACTTCTTCAGATCCTATTTCTTCACCCCCATAGATAAAAAGACGGCCACCATGCCCACCAGGTGATTTACTATTGGCAGACCAACGCAAGACAATGACAGGGAGCCTTCTCTTGCCATAAGATAATTCTAGCTTAACAACATTATTTGATGAAATTCCCGCTTGTTGATCTTTGGTACAGGAAGAACTTGACATGTTCCATAACATAATGTCTCCATCTACATATCCCACAGCAAGAATGGACCCATCAGAAGATGCCCAACAAAGGGAGCTTATTTCTTTCTCTTCTTGATTATGGTCGCTAATATCATTCGAGTGTTCATTAGTCATTCCATCTTTTAATTGGAGATCCTTATACCCTCTAACAAGAACAACTTGAGCTTCGCAGACATCCCAAAGAATAAACAATCCATTCTCATATGCAATCAGCACTCTGTAGAAGAGAATAGCTGGTCAATACATTTGAAGAAGACTGGCCAAATCTCATGATTTGTAACATCCAATAAGTCTACTCCGTAAAATCATAAATTAAAGACTTGATATGATAACTTGGAAACATTCCATGAAGCAATTACATAAATTTTATCAACATTAACCCAATAGTTTTTTGGCTTTTTCATCTCTCATCCCTGATAGACAAACTAATTTATTAGTCCCTTATAATGAACTTTAAAAAAACCCACCTGGAAGTCTGGAACTCAAATTGATGCCATTGGCACAAGTTAGACTTTGTGCTTTGCATCCACGAAACCAGTAAGCAAAAGAAAATTTTGAAGGATGGAACCAATGATATTACTAACTTTAAAAATATTCAAATGTGTGGCTAACATCTAACAAGTCAAGGATGTCGGACAACTAGGATTTTGATTCAAAACACATCTTTTCATTTTTGACCAATAGAGATGGACCTGTATGTAATAATATAGACAAAAGCAAAGTATAAAGCACTAAAAGAACATGAAAATACCAGCTATGATATATCGACAACATTGTGTGTGACAAGATTATTCAACCATGTAAAAGAAAGCTAGAGTGAACATTACCATATGAAACAAACATAGACCAAATTCATCATTCTTAAGTTAAAAGAATGTCCCTCACATTTTGGAGATTACATTTCCTAAGGAAACCAATTCCTTGGCATCCATGATGAATTTTTATCTGTGTCATTCAACCCTTCAGTCTTTAGACATCCTCTTATTTTCCCCTGTTGAAAAATAAACAAAATAAAAACACCAAAATATAACGTGGTTCGGCTCTATGGCCTACGTCCACGGGAGAAGAGAGAAGAGTATTTCTTATTCTTGCTTGATGTCTTAATGGAGAGACTCCATATATATAGACATACAGGGCGATATAGCTATAATTACAATTTTAGTAACTGCTATATAAAACGACTTACTAAAATTATCATATTTCCTTAAAGGAAATAAATTCGTAAGGGAAATAAATCCTTAAAGGAAACAAATCTCACAAATTTTGTTCTTCTCCACAACACTCCCCCTCAAGCTGGTGAATAAAAGTTTACCATTCCTAGCTTGGACACATTTGCTTGAAATGCAGTATGGTTTAACCCTTTAGTTAGCATATCGGCGAGCTGATTATTGATAGACACATATGGAGTACAAATAAACCCACTATCAAGCTTCTCTTTAATAAAGTGTCTATCAATCTCTATATGCTTGGTTCGATCATGTTGAACTGGGTTATGGGCAATGCTAATTGCAGATTTATTGTCACAATAGAGTCTCATAGGGCCATCCCAGTATATCTTCAAATCTGTCAAAATTATCTGCAACCATAATAGCTCACAAACTCCTTGTGCCATTGCTCGGAATTCTGCTTCAGCACTAAATCTGGCCACTACATTATGTTTTTTACTTCGCCATGTCACCAAATTCCCACCAAGAAACGTACAATATCCAGTAGTTGATCTTCTATCAACTACTGAACCAGCATAGTCTGAATCAATATATGCTTCAAGAACCATTCCTGTGTGTCGTTTAAATAAGATGCCCTCGGTGTGGAAGAGATCGAAAATTCGAAAATCCTAATTTGGAGGATTTGATGAGATTGGAACGAAACGCAAAACCCTAGCTCGCGCTACTGAAGATACCAGCGTTGCAAAAGAAAGTTAAATCTCCGAGATCGTCGAAGAAGGAGGCGAACGCTGCTATGCCGAAGAGGACGACGAGAAGAGCAGTGAAAGGAGGTTCGAAGGCTCAGGCGAATCAGCAGCAGCAGCAACGACGATTGGTTCGTGCTGCTTGAAGAAACCAGGAGTTGAACAGTGTCGTCGGAAAGAGAGGGTTCCGACAAGATGTTGTAAGTCGAACACAGCGACGGCGATGAAGGCTTCCGGCAGCAACGGCGATGAAGGCCACCCAAGAGGATTCCGGTGATGAAGGCCGAGAAAGGTATTTCCCGTCGTACGAGCCTAAAGCTCTGATACCATGTTGAAAAATAAACAAAATAAAAACACCAAAATATAACGTGGTTCGGCTCTATGGCCTACGTCCACGGCAGAAGAGAGAAGAGTATTTCTTATTCTTGCTTGATGTCTTAATGAAGGGACACCGTATATATAGACATACAGGGCTATGTACACATATAGCTATAATTACAATTTTAGTAACTGCTATATAAAACGACTTACTAAAATTATCATCTTTCCGTAAAGGAAATAAATCCGTAAGGGAAATAAATCCTTAAAAGAAACAAATCTCACAGATTTTGTTCTTCTCCACAACATCCCCCAATCACAAGCTCCCCAAAAAGGTAGTGTAACAGACTCCAACAAGCCTATCTTTGCGCAAGATGCAAGAACACTTTGGATCTCCAACATCTTTGCAACAAAATTATGAACCGCTCAAGAAAACTTGCTAGGAGAGCCAAACCCAAGAAGCATAAGGACACAGTATGATTAGCTAATTCTACACATAGGAAAACACAAGCAAGCATATCACACACAAATACATGCACAAATAGAACCTTTCAAACCATATATTTTGGTATAAAAATGGGGATAAAATACAATCCAATGGTACTATTGTGAAGCTAGAATAGACTAAGAGATTTTTTGTGAAGATGAAACAAAGAACGACCCTCCCAAAAAGGACCAAAAGCATAAATCTCACCTCCTAATTCTCAATATTTCTTTCCACAGTCCCATTCCTGTTTTCCATTGTACCCTCTTCAAACCTACTTACCCAGCCAATTTTTCTGTCTGTCCTCAAGGCTTCCCCTTCTACACAAACCTCTTAGCTATTTTCTTACAAATGGCTGATGTTCCAATTCACAAGATGCTTAAGCCCTTTGTTCTTTTTGGAAGGCAAACCGTAGCCCATCCAACACAATGAACCTAAGTCAACATCACACATGACTGCATCCTCACTAGGACCAAACGCACAAGTCTTAGACCTGATTACTCTTATCATGGCCTTAGATTTTGTTATTCGAATTCGAACCCAATTTGAAAATCAAGGTCTCTAAAAACTTTCCAAAGATGAAAGTGAAAATCATCAAAAAAAAATTATAAGTAATGTTTCAGGCCATAATAGGCTTAAATAAGTAGGTTTAGAATGCTTTGTAGTTCAAAACAGAAACAGAGTATGAAAAAATAGCTTTGGTAAAATATTTGCCAAATACTCTAGGTAGTTCAGAAACCATCTTTGAAGTATGTTAAACGTGACCATGCAAATGGCTGGGTATTTGGAATTGAGGGTCCCCAACTGCCTGCTTGCCAATAGTATTGGTTTTCTACCTGCTTCGACTACTCACTGTTCATGACTTGAGATTATACGCTGGTGTAGCGTAGTAGATAACATTTGGTGACAATAGGTTGGAGATGAGATGTTAGGTCAATATTCCGACCTACCTCATTTTTTCTCTTCTTGTTGCTTTAGCTTTTTTTGATGGCATATTGTGCACCCTAAAGTTCTTAAGTGTCACATGCACTTGTGCTCCAAGTTGTGTAGCAAGCGAGAGTACGCAATTTCATTTCTTCTATTCCACCTATTACCGAAGTACATCCATGTAATAGGAGTATGGGGATGGAATCTTCCCTACCTTTTTTTTGAAAGAAAAGTAAATTTATTAGTGAATGGGAGGGAACAAAAAACAAACAACAGAACCCACTTCCTCTAAGATTCACAATTAGATAAATTTATAAATGAATCTTCCCCAATTAACTCTTCAATAAAAAATAATTACATATGCAAGGAAATGAAAATCACTTGTCAATGAAACTCATACAATCTAGAGTTATTACCAGCAAAGAATCTCTAAATAGAAACCTTAACTATCCAAAATGTTGATGCTAGTTTGGGGAGGTTAGGAAGCCTCAGGGGATCGAAAGGCTTAGGGGGGTAGGGAGCGATTCTGGTTTAGCATATTTTATTAAGCCATCATAAGCTCTAGCCACTTCAGAAGGGAGGTTAGAAAAGAAACAGAAGGCCTCATCTTTTATAGATAAAATATGATTCCTACTTCTCCATAAGAGGATATACATATACATATGAAATATAGAGTTCTTTTGGTCCTCCAGGCCACAAGCCCGGGTCCTTTTTTATAGGACAAACTGATTGTCCTTATTACAACTAAAAATGGATAGAAATCAACTAGGTTTCATTACCTTCCCTCAATGGCAACAATTAGATGCAATATCTTGGCTATAACTTCCCTTGGGTCATTGAAAATAATGCTTTTTCCCATGAAGAATCCCACCGGGGTGTAACTCTATCCAGTTACTGCCTCTTCAAAAGAGAGCAAGGACCTCTTGCAACTAGTTTGTCAAGAGCCAGGTCTGATCAGTGCAATGTGCACCCCTAATCTGAAGATGCATCCACCAAAAGAAGCCCACTTTTTGAAGGTTTCTGAGGCACTTCTTTAGTAGCAGGATTCCAGGATTTCTCTAAGTCCTCATCCCCATCAGCACCAATTTCACAATCTTCAGTACACGATCCTTTGTGCCCACCAATCCCATGTGCATGGTTTCTTTCTGTTGATCTCCAACACTACAGCTCTTCATTGTTAATTTACCATCACCAACTCAATTTTCCATAAGGAAGTTTATACACAAGCTGCTGATATGTCACAGAATCAATCTAAGTTTATCAATTATCTTCAGTTTTGCCTGTGGTTTGAACTCAGCAAACCAGCCTCCTCCAGCGAGCCAAGGACATACATGATACATCCCTGGAAAAATGAAAATCCTTTCCCCAGTCATGACAAGCACCTCATACAACTGTCCCAAGTCTCTAATATCAATCACCAAGGCTAGTTGACTCATCAATATTTTCATTTCTTCTTGATCATTTCCAGCCATCATTAAATCATCTTGCAGGTAACAATAAGAGCAATGGCCCAGCCCGTATTATGATTAATTAGCACTACATGAAGCCACTCAACCAGAACTCAATATAAATCTTTCAATCCATGCACCAGGATATTTTTTAGAAGCACTTTTCAAATTACACTTCTTGTCCCAATGGAAATTGAAACCAGGATAAGATATATTGCATCAAATTGGAAGAGGCCAATCTCGGCTGACAGTGAGACAACAAGACACAAGAAAAGTCTCAATGATAGTTAATAGTGTTAGTAATGGCTTGGTTGACCCTCTACTCATCAGCCATAGCTTTTAGATCAAATGGTTTCTAAAACAGTATCAAAGCTTAGATTTTCAAGCGAACTTGGGTTCAAGTCTCTTTGTTGACATATTCCCCATTAGAATGTTCGGTATTTGTCTGATTCTTCTATCTCCCTTCTATCACTCCACTTACAAGATGGGATTGCATGTAAAGGGGAATGTTAGTAATTAATGAGCATCTACCTATCATCTATAGCTTTTAGGTCAAATGATTTCTAACAAATAGAGCGTAGATGCATCCCCTTGCCCTCAGAAGCGCCTTTAATCTCTTAGGTCATAACAGGTCCATAAGCCTCCGTAGAATTTGTTTCAAATGCAAATACGACATCTGAAACATGACCCAAGGAAACACAGAGACAAAATATGTGGCAAGGCAAAGGCATCAAAGGAAGGGGAAAATGAAAAATAAGATACAAAGTTTGAATTGGATTTTAAGTACGAGAATCCTGCTCTACTAGCAATTGGATAACCAGAGTTGTCAATAGTAGGAGAGAGAGACACTAACTTGAATGGTAGGAGCTAAGGAGGAAGCATGACACGGAACATAATAGTTGATACTTCTCAATCTTGGGAAGAATCTTCTAACTCCTTGTTCACCACACTGCTTCGGACTAACCATATGATGAACACCCACAGGTACAGGTATAGAAGAGAAGACTGAATCTTGAGTACAGTTTGGTGAGTCTGTCCTCTGTTGTTTTTTCTTGCTTTTCAACTTCAACTTTAGATTTGTCATATTTATCAAATTTAGGAGCAGAGGGGGGTAGAGAGCAGAGCATATATTAACTTCCAATTCTTGTAAACAACTGAGTTTTTCTATGTTCTCTAGTTGTGTTGATCAATTTTAAGCATGGAATGCATCCTCATAAATGCAATAAAAAAATCTGGTAATGATTGTAAAAAAACTCAAAGAGAATTTGTAGATAGTGAGACCAACCACCCTTATCCTGATATAATGCTATTTGATGGTGAAGATCCAACAATTGCCAACAATACAAACATCAAATCAACAGAGAAAAGAAGCAAATGGAAGCTTAAGAAATAGAACATATGATTCCCATATAAGCCTCTAAAGTGTGCACAACTGATACACATGAAAAAGTTAAAAGCTTCATTATTTTATAACATAAAAATAAAACAAGTCAGAACTGACAATTGAATATAGAAACTTTAAGCAATTCTTGTCTTGCCTATTTCCAGAAGTACAAGGTTGAGGGAGAACTCCAACGATGGATTGGTAATTGTCCATTGAAACACCACCACCAGCATCTGTAATATAAATTCATATAATTATAACAGTTATAAGAACATTTTGGTACCAAAGCACATGAAAGTTATTTGCCCCACCAACAACAGAACTTGCAGGAATATGGTATGGCAACTGGAAAAGCTTTTCTTCTTCGGCAATGTACTTCAATACAGACATCAACCCATATTCATCTCCAATGTACCTGTATGTAGTAATAAAGATTGTTATAAAAAACTTACTAGTTCCTGCTCCGAAATACAGACAATTAGTAGCTGACTTGAGGAAGATGCATCACATCAATGTCACCGGACTTATCCTAAAAAGGAGGAAAATTTGCCACTGGACAGTACATGAAATTGGTCCCATGGACCACCGAAAAAGCAGTTATATTGGATTCCCACTGTAAAGAAGTAGCTATTCGTCTGTACTCCAGATCCCAAACCTGAAAAAATCAAAGAAAATGAATTACGTATAAATATAAACCATTAGGTAAAAAAAATTAGAATATATAGGTAGGCCACCAAAAATTTCAAATTTTAGATTCTTTATCCAAGATAAGTTCAAAAGATGGTTCACAATCCGAATCTTTCTGGTGTTGATACATAGCAATGTTGGAAAACATAGCATCGCAAGCACATAAGAAAATGAAAGTAAGCAAGGCACAGAATTTATCCTTATGAGATCATCAATGGTTGTGCCATGTACAAAGTCCAACATATGCATCCCTTCTTGGAAAGCAGGCTAAAAAAAATCATCCTAAGATGACAGAAAAATGTATGCAATGAAAAAAAGAAATATGAACATAAAATACATAAAGACTCCTGGAATTTAAGTAATGGGAACTTTTCCATTAATAAAATGGAACATTTCATGTAGTCGGCCCCATGTAGTAGGGGAAACTTTGTTGAGTTGAGTAAAGTTTATTACATTATGATATATGAGAAGGGCATTGAAGATAAGTCATATTTGGCAAAAAAAATAAATAATAATAATAATAACTAACAAGAAACATGTAGTGCATAACCCACAAAGAAGGAATACCTGAATCTCGCTTTCATTTGAGATGCTCACTAGAAAACCTTCATTCCACATAAACTGCAAAAATATATATTTAGTCACTATGATAACATTTTAGCAAAGTAGACAACATAAAGAATAGAGAATGAGAGGGGGCAGAGAGAGAGAGAGAGAGAAAGAAGATAAAGAGATGAATGCTATTAATTTAAAATAGAACTTTGTTGGGCCTCCACCTATCAGCTATAGCTTTTGGTTTTTCAGTGGTTTTTGACATGGAAAGAGAGCATTGATTTTGTAAAAGTCCCAGGGTACAAATCTTGATGTTGGCATTTGCATGTTCACCATTAGCTTTATTGGTATTTGTATTTTCTTCTATTTCTCTTTTGTCTTTCTACATGTTGTTGGGGTTGCACCTGAGGGGGAGTGTTAATGATAGCTAGATATGCATTGTTGGGTCTCCACCTAGCAGCTATAGCGTTTGGGTTTCAATGGTTTCTGACAAACTTAACATGCCTTTATGTTCCATATAAATATAAAATTTTTCTATCAAACAAGATAAAACTAAAGAGGAAGAATTTAAGCATTAAATTCAGATAATCAAAAGGCTTTGTTCTTAATCATAGCAAAACACAATCAATTTTAAGATTCAAATGCATAGCCACTCAAATTGGTCAATCAGATCCACACTTTTGCACCTAGATAGATCTATCAAGATCAAGTCCTATTAAGAACTCAAGCCTTGATTCAATAGGTGTAACATAAATGAACATAAGAATTGGGACAAACATAAGAACTCCAAAACAAAGACAAGTACATTGATTTTTACAACATTTAACTAGAATTCTTTATAATTCTGTAAACGTTGAATTTTTACAAAAATTCTCCATGTCAAATCAGACTTTCCAAATCAATTTTGAATTTTAAGGGATCGAAGTTTATGATGAATTAAGATTTTTTATTGTTGTTATTCATAAGGAGAAATATGAGATGATGTCAATCATTGAATTGAAGCAAGTTGGATTAAGTGTATCTCCAAAATACTATTTGATCAACATATTGAAGTTGAAAGGAAAATTCTAGAAGACTGTTACAAAGTCAGTTAGGCTTTATAAATATAAATGTTATAAATATAGAAATAATACATTAATGATTAACTCAAATAACATGAGTAAAGATAATTGACATGAGTAAATGAATGATAACATTCGTTATATAATTAGCATGAGTAAATGAATGATAATTAAGTGTATTAGCATGAGTAAATGAATGATAATTAAGTGTATCTCCAAACTACTATTTGTAATCAATGTTAACATGAGTAAAGATAATTAACAATACATTCATTACATAATAGTAAATTTGGCCTCTAACAAAGTAGAGTTGAGGAAGTGGATTCATGTAACAAATCCTATGTAGTTGGAAAAGGCTTTGTTATATTGGGTTGAATAGATATACTAGGCCTTTAGTAGCAAATTATTTATAGGCCTCATGTGGTACAACTTTTACAAAGTGCTTTTGGACTAAAAGTAGTTTTGGAGACGTTTGGCAACATCTGATTTTGCCCAAATTGCAGTTGGAAAAGCAGTTTTTCAAAAAGCACTTTTTGGAGAATAACTTTTGGAAAAGTTGTACCAAACAGGGCCATAATATTCCATGTTATCACTTATAAAACCATGTGTGTAAATTTGGTCAAGAATGACGTGACCAAGAGACAAGGATTGACGTGAAGATTTGGAAATCAATTTCAAGAGGACATCAAGATCAAGGTCCAAAATCAATTTAGAAAATTCAACACAAATTTTATAGAGAGAGGAATTCATGAACTGATTTCTCAAAACATATTATGTAGCTCTCAAACTTTGGTTGGTTAGTTGTGTACTCTTGTATTTCGGACAAGAAATTTGTAATCAACTTATCATTGTAAGGTCAACTTGTTCGGAGCAGTCCAAAGGTTGAAAGTGTGGATTGTTGAAGGATTTTGAAAATTATAAGGGATCTAAGGTTCACTACACAAGAATTTCATGTGATTTCCTGTTGTTTTAATCGTTAAGAGTGATCAATTCAAATTTCTGAATTTGTTCAAATTCTTTTTTTTCCCTAATATGATCATTGAAGACAATTTACTATCTTCGCCAACTACATATTTAAACCATCAGCTCTGCCAAAGTCAAATTGGTCATAATCTTATTTGTTTAGATTATATACCTAGGGTTATAAAGAACTAACGAAGTAAACCAACATATGCAAGACAAAGATAATTGGATGAGACTTCATGTTGTTGTAGGCAAGATAAATTAGAAGTCCTTAGAATATCCATCCAAGCTTACCAACCTCTAAACTTTTGTATGGTAAAGGCTTTGGGGATACGAGAAGACCTTCAATATTGCCACCACGAATCACTTTTATCATCCCATCCCTGCAGCAGAGCCAAATAAAAAATGATAGAAAAAAATGGTCAAAATAAGAAACACATTGATTACACGATATAAGAATGTTCTCTGTTGGCAGCTTTGCCTGGCAGACCATATGAGATGAGATGTATTAGGTATTATTGTCACTATGAAAAGGCTAAACAATCGAAGACCTATGTCACATAACATATGGGATCTCAATTAAATTTTAAAAAAAAAAAGAAAAAAAGAAAGAAAAGAAAGCAGATTCCTTCAATCTCCTTTGTCCCTGTTTTTTTTGTTTTTCTTCTTTACTAAATTTATATCTAGAAAGAAAGAGAATAGAATGAGTAGAATAAACAAAGAAGAGCTACTTTAAAAGAAGAGCAGCTCTACAGTAGTAAAGGTTTTTCATATACAGTAACATGAAATGTATTTCTATCCATTTGCAACATATGCATAAAATTGCAACATAGCAAAATTTCAATCCATCAACTTTAGAAAGCAAGACAAATTGATTGGCTTGGGCTTAGAAACAATAGCTTGTAAGATCGCTTCATAAATTCATTGGCTCAAAAGAAGTTATTAGTTCAAGTTGCAAAAAATTACAACCATCAAGAAAGAAAGTTGCAATCCACTAGGACTAGAAGTCAATCTACTCCAAAGAAAGCAAAATATGGCATTCATCTCCAAGAAAAATTACATCTTTGGGTAGTAAATCCTGCATAAAATTAGAATCAATCTACTCCTGTAACAACTCTACTGTATTCCAACAACTCTTCACAATACATAGAACAAGTAAACAAAGAAATAGATTACAATTTAACTAGAAAAAGATAAACACAAATCGTACTATTATCAAGTTTTTCCAGCTGATTTGAAATTCTAACACTAGCTTAAAACTTGCAAGCAATCATCCATTACCAGGGTATTAAAAAACAATATTTCATCTCAGTTCTCCCAACAAACCAGTGGCCATCAGTTTCTGAATGGGATCAAAGTAAGCATTAACGCAGTGAATGGAATAACATGGGGAAGAACAATGCACGGATCCAACAGAAAAGATAAATGCAATGCATTAGTATGTGTCTTTTGAAAATCTAACTCTAGCTCAGACCCCAAGCATTCATCTATTGCAAGAGTAGGGAAGCTACTAAGAGACAATACTTCAACTCACAATGTTCCAATGGCCAGCAACCTCTGAATGGGATCAAAAGCGAGCACTGATGCAGTGGATGGGATACCATAATGAAGAACAATATGTGGATCCATATCCATTTGTGTCATTTCATCATGATTTGCAGTCTGCACTATTAAAAACAGAGGTCAAGATTTTATTAGTAATTGCAAAGCGCTATCTTAAACAAGAACGATATCACAAAATGTGCAACTGAATTACAAAAGAAAAACTCCAAAATATGGTACATGTTGAGTTGCAAAACATGAGGTCTAAAGATTAGAAATTAGTGGTTTCATGGAAAGTGCAAAACTAATCAAACTAAAGCTTAAACTTTCCTAAACTGTAAATTGATTACCCTAACTGACCAGTAACCATGGGTTTTGGAACGAAAGAGGCACTGACTAGCAAATGCGAAAGATGAAGAGATGAAACTTGTCCCAAGGAAAGACAATTGGCAAGCATTTCCTTCTCCTTTTTTTGTGTTTTCTTTTTCTTATCTATTTATCTTTTCTCACCTTTCATCCAGCAATTGCATTAAAAGAACTTATTCATATCTTGTCAAATATTAATTTTCCTCATTCTTTTTTCAAACCATAAGATGAATATTCTCTCTAAAGATCAATTCTAGTCCAAGGCCAAGTCCAATTGAACGTAAAAACCACGTACCAAAATTCTCATTCTAACAAATTCAAATAGAAAAGAACCTAAACTGCAAGAAAGTAGCTGTTTATCGGATGACCCTGCTCCAAGCTCTAATTTTTCCAATCCGAACAACAAAATCACGCCAAATGAAGAACATCAAAGACTGACTGGTGCTTCATCATGTGCAATCAAATTCCATTTCTAGATAATTAAAAAAAAAAAAGCCAAAAATTGACGAATTGAAAATTTTGGCAAACAGCATCCAAGAATCCATTGCAGAACTTGATTCAAGAACTGAGATTAATTTAAAAAGAAGATTGATTACCTGAGAAGGATTAGAAGTAGAAGACGAAGAAGAAGAAGAAGAAGAATTGTGCGTGACCTTCTGGAAGAGGCGTTTGGCGAACATGTCGAATCGATTAATGGAGATCCACGTTGTTGTATTGCTGCATCTTTAGTCACGTCCTAGATGTAGTATTTGTTGTTAAAATGTTTGGTTTGAGATGCGATTCAATCAAGAAATCGATGAAGTTCGCTTGCTTGCTTTATTAATGGAAGAACACCAGACCAAAAAAAAAGAAAGAGAAGAAAGGTGAGAGTAGAAGTAGTTGGTCGAGGCCGGTCATTCAGCTACTTCAATGGAGATTGAGGACCTGAAACTCAGATGACGGCATTTGCCATCGTTCTTTTATATATTTCCCATTTTGTCCCCTTTCGTTGGATTGCGTAATAAAAATAGATGAACTGTCAAATTCAAAGGTTTCAACTATATGGGCCCACGTTTGGCACGTGGTGAGACTATGGCAAAAATACATGATTACCCTTTAAAAAAAAAAAAATTTTACAAATACCATCCCCTCAAAAATAATGTCACATTTGCCATATTTTACTATTTACTGCACAGTCATCGCACAGTCAACGCGCCACGTCATGCGGAGGTGGCTTTTTTTTAAAGTGAAGGGAAGGCGTCTTTTGAAAAGACGCCTTCCCTTCACATATTTTTTTTTTAAGTGAAGGGAAGGCGTCTTTTGAAAAGACGCCTTCCCTTCACAATTTTTTTTTATGTGAAGAGAAGGCGTCTTTTCAAAAGACGCCTTCCCTTCAAAAAAAAATTTTTTTTTTTTAACAGAAGGCGTCTTTTAAAAAGACGCCTTCTGTTTACTTTTTTTTTCATTTCCTTCGTTCTGAACAATGGCACATAATTGGATTGGATTCCGAAAGTTGTTTGCTCCAATTGGAAGAATCATTCAAAGAGTGCAAGTCATCATCACGAGTGTTGATCTCAACTTTCTGAGTCCAACCTGCCAAAAAAGCCTCTAATTCAGCATCCCTATCTATAGATCTTCTCTTCAAGTCTATGCTTTTGCATTTTCTAGTTTTTTTGTTCAGATTTCTTGAATTCCTCTTTCTTTTTGATTGCCACTTTGAAGTACTTTTCTCATTGCTCTGGCTAACATTAATAACATCCACTGCTATACTAGCAGAACCAGATTCATCAAGGCCTTCACTACTCAAGGATCCAACTTGACTGAGATAACCAGAACGCTTTCCCATAGCACCAGATTGGAGCATTTTTGACGTGCAAGATGTAAGTATAGGAGGAAATCCTGGAGAGTCAACATTATTTTCAGTATAAAGAAGATGTTTTCATAGAAGATGTACAACATGCGGACTCTAAAAGCATTGAAAGCTAGAAGCCATGGAACAATGGAGAACAAAAGTGCAGCAATAGCTCTGTACCTTACGGTACCATCCAGAACAAAACAAACAAGTGCAAAGCATCCAACAGGAACATTAATGAATGGCAAAACAAGAAACACCAAAAGTGATGGTATGCAAATTAGTGAAGAAGCGTCCCAGAAATGTGGTCCAAAACCCAAAATGGAAAGATGACCTAAAACCCAGTCCATGCCTGTGAAAAATATGCAAAAACTAGCAAAATTTGTTCAGAACCAAGGAAATAAAAAAAAAAATTAAATAGAAGGCGTCTTTTAAAAAGACGCCTTCTGTTTCAAAAAAAATAATAATTTGAAGGGAAGGCGTCTTTTGAAAAGACACCTTCCCTTCAACTAAGGAAAGGCGTTTTTTTTAAGTGGAAGGGAAGGCGTCTTTTCAAAAGACGCCTTCCCTTCCACTTAAAAAAATTCCACCTCCGCGCTGACGTGGCGCTTGTTTGGCGCACTGACTGTGCAATGACTGTGCAGTGAACAGTAAACTGTGGCAAAGGTGACATTATTTTTGAGGGGATGGCATTTGTGGAATTATTCTTTTTTTGAAGGGTAATCATGTAAAAAACCCATGATTTTGGATGAAAATACTGTCTGGCCCACATCCCTCCTTTGGGATTTTTTTCATTTATAAACATAATTATTTTTTTATATTCACAAAAAGCCATCCCAAAATTATATATTCAAAACATGTCCATTAGCAATCTTTTTTTTTTTTTAAATCTCAAGCTCATACCGCTCATTGAATAGGCGGCATGAGTTTGAAATATAAAAAAATTCATGCTGCCAATTGAATGGGCGACATGGCCAATTGAATAGGCGTCCGTACCCTGCATCGAACTCTCGGTGAATTTTTGAAGACCCCACCAGATTTTAACAATATATAAAACTTTTATATAGAACTCGAGTTGTTTAAGGACGCCACAAGCCACTTTAAGCAAGTCATAATACCCTCCCACGAGCCCTCGGAGGCAACAGAACCATGTTCCCATGCCCGGTTAAATTTTTGACCCCATCCGAAATTCAAGTTTTTAAGAAAAATTGAAAATTAAAGTAAACTGTTCGGCTTCACTGAGGCCAAACCATCGGTTTTTTTTTTACCGAACCACTTTGAACTAGTCTCAATACCCTCCCACGAACCCCTGGAGCTGAAGGAACCCCATTCTCATGCCCGGTTGAATTTTTGACCCCCATCCAGAATTCATATTTAAAAAAAAAATCGAAGATTAAAATAAATTGTTAGGCTTCACCAAGGCCAAACCACGGGGTATTTTTTTACCGGACCATTTTGAGCGAGTCCCAATAACGTCCGGAAACCCGTTCCCATGCCCGGTTGAATTTTTTATCCCCATACTAAATTCATGTTTTTAAGAAAAATCGAAGATTAAAGTAAACTGTTCAGCTTCACCGAGGGCCAAATCACGAGATTTTTTTTTACCGGATGACTTTGAGCTAGTCCTAATACCGTCCCACGAATCTTCGAAGGCGACTGAACCCCGTTCTCATGCTCGGTTGAATTTTTGACCCCCCATATGAAATTCATGTTTTTAAGAAAAACCGAAAATTAAAATAAACTATTCGACTTCACCAAGGCCAAACCACGGGGGTTTTTTTAACCAACCACTCCCGACACGTCCCAATAAGTGTCCCCCCAATTGTCCTAGGCGCCCGTACCCCGCCTAGGACTCCAGTGATTTTTTTATCCCCCCACCAAATTTTAACAATATATGAAGCTTTTATATAGAACTTAAGCTGTTTTAGGCCATCACGGGCTATCCGGCGGGATTTTTTTTCTAACAACTCCCAACACATTGCAAAAAAGTGCCCCCCAACTGACCTAGGTGCCTGTACATTGTATTTAGTATAAATAACTTTAAGGATTATATTCTTGAATCAACTAAAGTTGAATCATTCAATGAACTAAATGCCCAAAATATAGCTCATCCATTTCTATCAGTTCGAATAAATAATAACTACAATAATGTTTGTAACATAACAAAAAAAAATTGTAAATAAGCTCATATTGTATGATCGACACTAAGTACAGACTCTTCTTCGACGTGGTTGGCGCTCGAACAGTTGTAATTCTAGTTGATCTTGAATTGGTTGGGAAGGACCTTTGTGAATAAGCTGTGAAGGATCTTGGAACACCTGTGGCTCATAACCGTGACTATCATGTAAAGGTGAGGAAGGTAATGACTCCTCAGCTTGTCCCACATGACTCTCATGTAAAGGGGAGGAAGGCAATGACTCATCGGTCAAAACATCAATCTCATGTCGTGCACGTCCTTGTCCCCGTTCCCGTTCCCGTCCCCATCCTCATCCTCATCCTCGTCGTGGACGTGCACGTCCATAGCCACAACCTTGATCATTAATAGATGAGACTACTATATCATCAAAATTGATGCCCGCGTCTGTTGGAGTAGAAGGTTCTGGATCCATATGATGTATTACTTCGTGCAATCGACGATCTAGATGCATAGCTTCCATGAAGGACAAGCACATGGATCGAACAAATGGGTCCCCGGTAGCACCCACATGGTGGTAAACTTGCTCCACTCCAGTTGCCTAGAAACATAATTTCACCATAGTCAATCATTAAGCACATTTAAAAATAAAATTGAAGTACAAGTAATGATTGACTAACTTACAAGATAATTAAAAAGTACACCCCGCCGGCTAATAGATCATCTAGTAATAGAGCAGTACCACCGCATATACTCGGCATCATAGTAATCAGCAACCGTTTTGATCCTAGGACCAACAACAAGAAGCTCATGTCGACTACCCCAAACCTCTAGGTACCTCCGATGGTATGTAGCCCAATTCGTTGATGAATTGTTTCGCAAAGTAGTCTCATGAAGGGAGCTCTCAGTGTCACAATTGCTCGGGATTGACTATTTCATACCGAATTACCAAAGGACTCTATCAGGAAAGTACCATTCTACAATGTGAAAGCAGATGAGTGGCACCTTACTCCGCCAAACATAGTGATCTCGCAGATAATGCAATGACATATGGTCCAGTTCATCATCAACCTTGTATGGTTCCCAAATTACTTGGCATAGTGAACAAAAAAATTATTTAGAAGAGGTGCAAAATTTTACTTATGTAAATTATATTACATTTACTACCTGCTCTGCAAGCAAGCTGGATGTCAAGTGTCTCACGATAATGAGGAACCACATGGGTCGAAACTTTCGTCACTGCAAACGTATCTCTCCAGCTAAACACGCATCAATTAATTAATATTTGTAAAACATAAATATTTAATAAAAAACATAACATGAAAAGTATATATTCAAACAAAAAGTAGATATTACCTTGTCTCAAGAGGTCCTGTTGGTAGTATTACTTGGTCAATGGATACAATATCATTAAAATTAAAATGGAGACGCTGAAGTGGTGCAATATATGAAAATCTATCTCATGCCCACAACTGCAACAATATCAATGATCTTGAAATCTAGTGTAGATCCCCATGCGCTGCGTGACACAACTCTCGATATAACCAGGCCAAACAAACACTACCCCAATTATACTTTCCAGTTGCCTTAAAGTCCACTAACAGTGGTAGGGACATCAAATGGACCAAATGGTTTGATTTATCTGATAATAGACATCATCCTATCAACTGCAGAATATGTGTCCGAGCATATCGTTGGACCGCAGCCTCGTCAAAGTTTGGAAGTGGATAAAAAATCATTGTTGAGGGTCATCTGGATCATGTTGAACCAACTCATCATTAGTAGGACCTGGTCGAGGAACCATCTGTGCCAACACACACATTTTCAACTTCGCACCTTCCATATGTCGTCATGCAGGTCTGAAGCCCAACAACTCTTCACACAAATCATACCAATTATGTTGAGTAGACCCCGTCACTGGTAGACCATCAACTAGAAGCCCTAATTGGATCTCTACATCTTGTAGTGTAACGATGCACTCCCCATGCGGCAAGTGGAAAGTATGAGTCTCTGGCCTCCACCTCTCAACTAAGGCAGTAATCAGTTGTCAATCAATGGTAATAAACTTCACTCGAGCGACCCCATAGAAACATGTTTCTTGTAAAGGTTGAATGAGCATGCTATGGATGGGCATTTGGTGATGTAAGGATGCATCGCGACGCCTAACACGCATATGATGCCCATGTTGTTCAAGATCCCAATGGATATGCAATCAAGGTTAAGGCAAAAAACTAAAATAACATTTATTAAACATATAAACCAAAATACATTGTGAGTATAGACATACCGGCTCATCCCAAGCAATGGATGATCTATGTTTATCTTGCATATACAAGACTAAAGGATTAGAAGGACCTGGATCCACACTAGCAGCAATGACATAATAATCATAGTATTAGTAAAGTATTGAATACACATATGCAACTATTGGATCTGAATATTCAAGAGGACAATGGTGTAATTCCTTCAAACTTAAATGTTACAAGTGAAAATCTGTAGTATATACGCATAGATGGGATAGAAAGATCGGAATGATGAAACTAGATGGAGAAGGGTCGGATGGGTCGGGATCCACACCACCTACAATAAGAAAAATCAATATTGTAAGCCTCTGGAGTAGCATATCTACTTTACAATCTTTGATATTCAATATTAATAATCAAAAATTCACATTGCATACTCATATCTGGATATGAAGGATCAAAACTCCAATTATCGAATATATGAAAATTAGACGGACCAGGATCCATATTTGTTGTAATCAACAAACAAATGAATACACCTGAGAGTTACTCAACATGAAGCTTTTTTTATACGTAATAACTAGTACTCATTCTCTTCATAATAAATGTTATAGTTACAAGAATGACAATATATGGCCATAAAGAATGCAAACTACATTATAACATATATTCAAGCCAAAGAAGCCATTAGAAATCCATAATATAATACATACCCAAAAAAGAGAATGTTTGTAACATTATAATGCATACCCAAATATGGTCATATGTTGACAATACTATAATACATGCCCACAAGGAAAAACAAAAAATAAAATCAAATAAAATAGTAGATTGGCTTGTCAACAATCATCACATGTTATGGGTTTAAGGAAGACTGTCCTCCTCGCAAGGTTGGGCATTTTCTCTTATTGTGTCCACGTTGATGACAATGTCCACAATGAAGCTTCTTGCTTGGTTCTCACCAATCCATCTCATTTCTAATACGTTTCGAAACTGGTCGTCCTTTCTTACGTTTCATAAGACTAGGTAGTTGTAGTAGAAAAAGATATCTCATTGATGACCAATAATCTTTGTGTGGGATGGCTCTAAAGGGTGTGGAGTAGCATAATATAAAAGAATCTCAACGATAGTACTCCTTCACAAAGCCCCAATGATTAATTCTGGTAAAGGCACACACAACAATGACATGTGAGCAGGGAATGCCAAAGCTTCGCCATTTCTGACAACTGCAAATCGTATAAGATCGGTTCACAACTTGCTTATGGTTGTCCATATCCATATGAAACCCACTACAACCAGTCATCACCTCAAACTCTCCTCGTACCCTTGTCAATAAGTGTTCCTTGATGACCCTTTGACTTTTGTTGTCATCGTTGAAGCAATTTCATTGCATAGGGAGTATACACTTCACCATTTTTCACAGCTTCCTCATACTTTTTTTTGCCTTGTTTCAAAATACTTAATACATCGATAAAAAGTAATTTGAACCAAAACACATATTGGCAACATCCTAACACCTTTGATTACATCATTGAAACACTCTGCAATTGAAGTAAACAAAACAAGATATTTATTATTTTATATCTAAGCAAGTAATACATAGAGGTCAAAATAGCATATAAATTTCATACCTACGAGGTTTGTAATCATCCAACCATATTCATAGCCCTCATCATATGCCTGCGTCTATTTCTTCTTATCAATCTTAGAAAGTCATCTATGAGCTTCAGGATTCAACATTTTAATATAATCTAGATATGCGACCTACTTGTGTGGTTGGTGTTGTTCGCTTACTAGTTTTGCTAAGTTTTTTAAGTCTTTGTTCTTGAACTTTTCATTCAGATTGCTACTCACATGACGTATACAAAACCTATGGTGCCCAAGAGGCTCGCACCAACCGCTGGAAGGCTCATCCATTGCACTAGTTATTCCCTTGTGTCGATCTGATATCACACAAATGCCTCTTCTATCAGTTACACGGCTTCATAAATTTTTCATAAACCAACCCCATAAATTTGCTAATTCATTTGCAACAACAGAAAATGCAAGTGGGTAAATATGTTTGTTACTATCAACTAATGTTACGATCAGGAGTTTAGCTTGATACTTTTCATACAAATGGGTGCCATCAATTTGAATAATGGGTCTACAATATTTGAAACCTTCAATGCAAGGTCCAAATGCCCAAAAAAACCGCTTGAACTCCCGGTTAATCTTAGTCCTAGTGAACTCTCCTCCAATTCTACTTGTATCCCCGGATTCGTTTCTAAAAGCACATCTTTCCACTTGCAAAGCATCTGATATGATGTTTCCCAACCACCAAAAATCTTCACGAAATCTTTTCTCTTAGTTTGTCATACCCTTTTGTAGTGAACGTCATACCTAAACTTATCTTTCACCGTTTGGTGCAAACCTCTACACATATCCAGTTAGAATCGAGTTGGGAATGATCTTGTGATAACCTTCGTAAACACATGTGTGAGTTGCATGGTACTTAGTAACCCCAAAAGGACCATGCGACTTACATTTTGCATGCACGCAACATCCATTTGCAATCATCACTAGCTTGCTTGCAATGCAAAGCCCAAGATTTCTTATCAAAGTCAATAACTACAAAATCTTGATGGTGCTCAATACAATATCATTTCACTGTGTTTTGTAAGTCAACTTTACTATTAAACCTCATTCCTTTATACAACTCACCAGTGTATCTTCGACAGACACCACTTTGCTACAAATGTTCATCAGCTATTACGTTAATTGCATCAAAATCTATATCATACTACATTGGAGTTGGCATTTTATACTCTGGCAGGGTTTTTGCCCCTTGTCCTGGTTCTGTAAAAGGTGCATCTTCATCAATTATTCATTAAATAAACCAATTGGATCATATGAAGGATCGTGTGCATCCAATGCTAGGTCACATCCAAGGGCATCATCCACTTCGTTATCTTCTTCGTCACTATGTTCTTTGGTATCATTGTCATTTGCAAGATCAAATGGTTGAGATTGTGTGACCACTTCGGGCAAAGTGTCACCACGAACCAATTCATCCCCTACATCACCATCTCTTAGTCTATCATCCATCGACTCATCTTCATTGTGACATAATGATTCAATGCGACTAATCTGCAAGTTTAGATGTGCGCTAGGATCTTGATCTGCAGTAATATGCTCAACAACCAAGCAGATCTCTATGGTATTTGGAGGTGAAAATTGATACACAACTTGCCACATGAATTGTATGGTCCGATCATCCAAAATGGGTAAGGGCTTAAAGAAACATGTTTCACTTCCTAAGAAATCGGGTGATATCAAGCATTTTTTTCAGTGTCGACACACAGTCAGAGGATACTGACACGAGGCCAGAGAAAGTCGAGACCCCTCAATAGGGTCAAGAAGGCAAGCACAACAACAAGAGTTATAAGTGGCCCGAATGGGGACATGTGAACCAATTACCATAATCACTTTTATTAGAGGAAGGAAAACTCTCACTTATTTGCAAGGGGAGATAATCAAACTCTTGACTTTGAGTAAAAGGGTTCGAATGTACCGTTGGAGCTAGCCAACATTTAGAGATATCAAGCCTCTTAGGAAGGCACTAATCGCAGCAAATCTCAATACTTCCTTTCATTGGGACCTCTGCAACAAGTTGTTTACACTTGAATGTCATACCGTTACACATATTTGACAATTCCTCTCAGTTTCCTCTAAGTAGTAGTGGAACCATGCTCTTAATTCATTGGGTTGTATTCATGAGCTTATCAACCATAATGGTAACTAGCTAGCTTAATTTTACGCTAAGAATAAGCATGCACCTTAGACAAAACTTAATTAAATATCTGTTGGAAAATGGGTAAATAAAACATGATTTTTCACCATTTTCAGCTAAATATTAAAGTGGGACCCACAAGTGATTTTGGATAGGTCCAAGTTGATTATTAATCTTTGATATGTGAATATTAAGAATGTCACGACGCCCCTGACGTAGGCTGAAGTCATGACCGGCACAATGTACTATACACTGTACATAACCATATACAGTATATAATACACTGTTAGCCTCAACGGATATTCACAAAAATTCACAAAAATTTTTAAAAATTTTGATAGCACCCCCCATAAAATGGACAATTCACATTTTTTTTCCTGATATATCACAAATCAAATCCAAGATAGATATATATAATCATTCCATTCATTCTATTCATTTCATTCATTCACACATCAAATTCTCACCTGATAAATATACATGATCATCTCATTTTATCATCACAAGCATTTTATAACCTTACCACACAACCCATCTAGGTGATATTATATATATAGTATGTGATAATGATACATATCAAAATAACAAAAATATAACTCATTTCCTCCAAGCATACATACATATACCAGATGAGCAATCACGTGATTATCACTCACGGATTTTCTTTTTCCCTTCGACTCGGTACCTGAAATATTGGAGGAAATGGAGTGAGCAATCAACAAGCTCAGTGAGTATAGCTCTTGACATAACCATCACATGCATTTAGAGAAACATGGTATATCAAATCGTTTAAATTAAAATATTTCAAAAGCCCATATGCAACATTCAGCAAAATAATATACATGCACACAATATATAGTTTATGCTCATTCAATAAATCAGTTCACAGTTTCATCAAAAAAACTTACCATCTCCCTCCTTCAAGGCAAGAGAGCGGGTCTAACCCTTGTATGGTCGTTACGAGGTAGCTACAGCCTCTCATTACCCAATTCACAGTCATTTCAAGGATCTCCAATTCTTGTTAGGACAGGCTTACTGACAATGAGGTTACGCATAACACTCATCCGGGTATAATTCCTAACGAAATGACACCAACTTGCATTTGCAAGTCTCACATGCTCCAATGCTAAAAAGAATTCATTTATGAATGCAAATTAAAACACAATGCAACATTATATGCATAGCATATTTACATTCAAACATTTCATATATTTAAAATGTCATACAAGAATCAAATCAAGAAAACTATACTCACAGTACAACACTTTCCAACTTAAACCCAATCATCGTCGCTTTCGAGTTCAGCTCCAATTTATATCCATAAATCCAACTAACTCAACCTGTCACAACCACTCCATAATTCAATTTCATTTATTCATATCTATTTACATATTTAATCTCTCAACTCACTTCAAATCACCCATAATAAAGATTAACCTTAAAAATATTATACACATTCTGTGACTTTAAATTCCAACTCACTGTAGGACTCATAAACAGTTGAAGAAACTATTATCTCGTTTCTGTGGTCAATCTAGATATTTTCACAAGAAAGAACAGTGAAAATAGATTTCCCATTTCATATTTTCACTAATTCTCAGTTTATCTTTCTACTGGAACACATATCACTTTTATTAAAAATCTAGAACATTCCTAAAATTATTTTGTCCACATCAACACGTATAAAATCACTCATTCTATCATTCTACTACCTTTAACAGGTATTTTATTGAGGTTTTACACGTCTGTGAAGGCATCCAAAGTCAATTTTACTCACAAAAATCATATCTTTTAGCTACTAAAAATATCAAATCATATCCAAAAATCACGATCTTAGTATCAAAACGTCCGAAATTCAGTTTTCTACGATTCTATGATCTCAAACCGGAGTTTCACTGGATTCCAATTCTATTTTATTCACTATAAATAATTATAGTACTGTTCACATCGTCACTATTCGTTGAAAACATGTAAATTTTTACTAAAATTGTCAAATGGTCTCCAAAAATCATGAACTTAACATCGATGGACTCGCAACAGTTCATTCTACCATTCTATAGCCTTAAACTGGAGTTTCATCGGGTTTTAAATGATTCAAATAGTCTCCAATCTAAACTCTAAATTCCAACAAACTTCCAACGGCTATAAAAATTCTAAATGAACACATAAATTCAATCTAACCATATATTTAAGGTTCCTACAGCCTAGGAAGTGTTTTCCAACCTTCCTAGCGGATTTTCATTCACGTTAGGTCAAAATCCCAATTGTTGAAAATGCCGTAAAACGGCTCCCACAACAAAAATTACTCTGAAAGAAATGTTACATCTATCTTAGATATCAATTTTACGAAGAAATAGAGTGAAAAATAATTACCGTGGGTCTCGATTCGGCCAAAATCTCGCGTTCCCCTTTTTTTTCTCTTCTTTCTCTTCGTCATCGCTCTCTCTGTTTCTTCTTCTTCTTTTATTTTTTCTTTTTCACGTTTGAGAGAGAGATGAAGGAAATGAGATAAATGAGAAATTCACGTTTGAGAGAGAGATGAGGAAATGTGATAAGAGAATGAGAAATATATAATATTTATATCATCTTATACCTTATACTAATATCAAGGTATATTATCTTATACAAATATCATTTTAAGGTCATTTAATCATCTTATACTCTAATGATAATATGACATTTAATAATACAATCTACTTAATTTAGGTATGTTTATACACATATACGTTTAACTCCTATGTTCGTATATGCGTACGTATATGTATTCCTTAACGTAGGCGTATAAGTAAAACTACGGGGTGTTACAAATAATATATAAGTATTTAGCTATACTCATTTATATATGAATGAGAAATTGAGTCTAAAGTAGCATACTTGATATGTGTAAAGTGGTGAAATTTAGAAACAATCTTTTAGTCTCACATGGGAAAGATAGAATTCTAATCATTTACTTATAAGTGTAGCTAGAATACTACACTTAAATTTCAGCTAACACACACACAAAAAGATGGCTCAGGGGTGATGCTTTGCATCACTCCACGCACGCGACACTCACGCGCCCATGTGCGAGGGCGAAAGGGCGATTGGACGACTTAGGGCGCATTGAGTGCACAACACTTTGCACTTCGCATCATCACGAGGAGCTGGAGAGCTTTTTCGTTTTTAAAAATCGAGGCAGATTGAATCTGGGGCGTCCAAATTCGATGAATGTAGTTATCTGTCTAGGTGTGATGTACGAAGATCCAACGGTGTGCGATCTGGTGGGTCAATCAAATTCGTCAGATCGTGTCTAGAGGCGATCAGACAAGATCTAACGATGCAGAAACAGGCACCACGTACAGCCACAATTTTCCTATAAAGAAAGTCTTTCATAACTCGGAAAATGATCCTAGAAAATTCCAAAATCTTTGAATTTTCTTATTTTCTCTCTTCTCTGCTTTTAGCATTCTTTTGTGAGTGAGTACAACCAATTTTTGGTTCGATTATTCTTGTGATGTTGTCACAAGAAGGAGATTGTCGTATCCTAAGAGACAAGTGTCATACACCGTGAGTACTTAAGCGGGACATAATTTTCTTAAGAAGATAGAGTTACACTCTAGCCTCAATCTACACCGTTACTCTGTTGGAATTATAATTGATCTAGTTTAAGTCTTGTCCCTAGTACCTTTAAATAATGAACGGGAAATAGCTTGTTATTCTAGAAGAGTGGTATTTAAACGAGACTATTGTAACTCCATCACTCAGACTAGAGACTAATCTAGTTATTATTTTGAAAGCTATTGTTCAGTAATATTGCCCCCATATAGTCAACAATATCTACTAACAAAAAGTTGATTGACATTCATTGAAAATATGAAAAGAAACACGTCATCAATGCATTATAGCGTATGTGTGTGTATTCGACCATAAACTCGAATTCATGAGCTAAAAACCGTCAGTTTTTAGAAAGACCAATATATGTTAGAGTAAATGGGGTTTGAATAGGAATAATCATTTTTTTTTCTGCCTATTTTATTTATTTTTTAAAATTCGGTTTATTTCAGTCATGACAGTTAATTTCAATTTTATAACTGAATTTTCTGAATTTCAAAAATATGTCTGGAAAGTTGTAACTTTCCAGACATGGCTATTAAATAAAAGACATGTCCTTTAGAAAGGACATCTATTGATTATATATATCCGATTTGATTCGAAAAGAAGTATCTGAAAAAATTACAATCAAATTTCTCTCTTTGATAAAAACACACACAGTAAAGTTGGAAGAATTCCAGTTTGCTTGAATTCATTGTTAAGTGCTACGATCTTGAATTTTGACAGTCAAATTCTGGGAGACAGACACTCATTGAACCTCAAGGCACAGAGAAGGGGTAAAATTTATGTCTTAGGACATTGATTTTGGCAAGCTTCTGTCATTCGGTTCTTTTCTTATTCTTAATCTTATTATTATTATTATATAATTTGGATTGTTATTTAAAGCTTTTTGAATTTAATTTCAGTTTATATCAACTCTCACAGTCTGTTTAATTTGGTGAATAGTTCTCTACTTTTGGATTTGACGTTTAAATCTAGTTTCGCTTGCTTGTTCATGACGCCATGTCTGAGTTTAGTGATTGGGTGGTCTTAATAAATTTTAATTTAACTTGTATTCTGACACTAGTTGACTTGTTATTGAATCCGGTTTGTCAAATATTAATTAGTTCTTAACAAATTAATATAATAATATCCAACAATCTAAGACAAATCTTTTTGAATATTTTTTTAATATATACTGTATATTTCGTTTTAATTTGTAGTGTTGTTATAATTGTTTGACAGCACCTGGTGAATATGGCAACACAACCACATAAAAATACCTCCAATTCGAAAGATGAAAGGCCTGAAAAATTTAAGGGTCTAGACTTCAAGAGATGGCAACAGAAAATAATTTTCTGCTTGACAACCATGAATTTGGCTCAGATAGTCAAAGAAGAAGTTCCAAAAATTGAAGAAGATCCAGTGACCAAAGAGACATTGATGACAATTGAGGCCTGGAAACAATCTGATTTCTTAAACAGAAATTACATTCTAAACATATTAGATGATACACTTTATGATGTGTACTCATAATGTAAAATTGGAAAAAATGTGTGGGACTTGCTTGAGAAAAAATACAAGACATAAGATGCAGGAGCGAAGAAATTTGTTGTTGGCAAATTTCTCAAGTACGTGATGGTTGATTCAAAATCAGCAATCAAACAAGTAGAATAACTCCAAGTGTTAATTCATTAATTACATGGAGAAGGATGCATAGTGAATGGACATTTTCAAACAGGTGTTATTATAAAAAAATTGCCACCATCTTGGAAAGACTTTAAGGTCTATCTAAAACACAAACGAAGAGAGATGTCTATTGAAGACTTGATCTTGGGGCTTCGGGTTGAAGAAGACCACAGGAAAGGAGACAAGGTTGAAGCTCCTGTAATTGAGGCCAAAGCAAATATGGTTGAAGAACAAACAAACAAGCCAAAATTCCAGAAAAAAGAAAGGCAAGAAAGATGCAAAGAAAACGACAAACCAATATGCACCGAAAGGAAATAACTTCAAAAGAACTAAAAGAAGTTGTTGGGTTTGTGGAAAGCTAGGGCATAGGGCTCAAGACTGTCGCCACCGGAAAGATCAAAATCCAACAAATTCGAGTCAAAAAAATCAAGCCAACATTGTTGATATGGATGAAAATCTAATTGCTATTGTGTCTGAAACCAATATGGTTTTTGACTTAAAGGGATGGTGGATTGATACAGGAGCTACAAGCCATATTTACAGTGATAAGAATTTATTTTCTGAGTACAATCCAATTTCTGGTGGAAAAAAGCTTTTTATTGGGAATTCTTCATCTTCAATGGTTGAAAGAAAAGGAACCATTATGCTTAAATTTACTTCTGAAAAAATCATAACTTTAGTTGATGTGTTACGTGTACCTGAAATAAGAAAAAATTTGGTTTTTGGCCCTTTACTTAGTGAGAAAGGGTTCAAACTTGTATTTGAGTCAGATAAGTTTGTTTTGACCAAGGGTGGCATGTTTGTGAGAAAAGGATATTTGGCTAATGACTTGTTTAAACTAAATGTAATGGTTGTTAATGCTAATAATCTGAATAAGGATTTTGTTTATATTGTTGATTCTTTTGATTTATGGCATGCTAGATTAGGACATATAAATTCCAGGTCAATATATAGAATGACTAATTTAGATTTGTTACCAGAATTTGATGTTAATTTAAAACATAAATGTGAGATATGTACAGAATCAAAGTTTTCTAGACAAACTTTTAAATCTGTTCAAGAAAGGTCAAATGAATTACTTGGTTTAATTCACAGTGACTTATGTGATTTTAAATCCACACCAACAAGGGGTGGAAAGAATTCTTATATTACATTTATTGATGAATTGTTATGTCTATTTGATTAAAAATAAGGATGAGGCCTTAGAAATGTTTAAATTATATAAGGCAAAAGCTGAAAATCAATTAGACAAGAAAATAAAAATTATAAGAACTGACAGAGGTGGAGAATACGAGTCTACTCTATTCTCAGAATTTTGCGCATTACATAGAATTGTACATCAAATTGTTGCACCTTATACACCACAACAAAATGGTGTAGCAGAAAGGAAAAATAGAACATTTAAAAATATGATTAATTCCATGTTGAATGTTGAACAGTTCTGGACTCCCGCATAGTTTGTGGGGTGAAGCCTTACTTACTGCTAATCATATATTAAATAGAAGTCCTTTTAAGAAAACAAATAAGTCCCCTTTTGAAGTATGGAAAAATAGAAAACCAACTTATAAAACACTAAAAGTGTGGGGTTGCCTAACAAAGGTCCATATACCTTTACCAAAGAGAACTAAATTAGGACCTAAAACTATTGATTGTGTTTTTATTGGCTTTGATAAAAAATAGTGCAACATATAGATTTTTAGTAATTAAATCTGATATTTCTATATTCATGTAAATACTATAATTGAATCTATTGATGCTGAATTTTTTGAAGGGATTTTGCCTTATAAAGAATACAAGGCTAGTTCTTCAAGAAAAAAAACTAGTAAAGAAAGTCAAGAAGAACCATGCACTTCAGAGGTTCAAAAGCAAGATCTAGAACCAAGAAGAGGAAAAAGGAAAAAGGTTCCAAAGAATTTTGGACCAGACTGTATTAGTTTTTTGACTGAAAATGAGCCACAAACATACAAAGAAGCTACATCTTCACCCGAAGCTCCTTTATGGAAGGAAGCTATTAATAGTGAAGTTGAATCTATTTTACAAAATCATACGTGGGGATTGGTTGATTTACCACATAGAATTAAACCAATAGGTTATAAATGGATTTTTAAAAGAAAGCTAAAAGCTGATGGGACCATAGATAAATATAAGACACGTTTGGTTGCTAAAGGATATCGACAAAAAGAAGGGTTGGATTATTTTGACACATATTCTCCAGTATCTCAAATTACATCAATTAGAATGTTAGTTTCTATTGTTGTTTTATATAATATCGATATACATCAAATGGATGTAAAGACAACATTTTTAAATGGAGAATTGGATGAAGAAATATGTATGGAACAACCAGAAGGATGTTTGTGGTAAAAGGTCAAGAAAATAAAGTCTGTAGACTTGTTAGTCATTATATGGACTTAAACAAGCACCAAAACAATGGCATGACAAATTTGATCATATAATGCTAATAACACATGGTTTTAAAATTAATGAGTGTGATAAATGTGCTTACATCAAGAATATGAAAGATTTTTGTGTACTAGTATGCTTATATGTAGATGACATGTTAATAATTGGAACAAGTAAGGATGCGATGAATTCTACAAGAAAGGTGTTGAATTCTAATTTTGACATGAAAGATTTAGGTCTAGCTTATGTCATTTTAAGAATTCGAATCAAGAGAAATGAAAATGGGTATATTCTTTCTCAATCTCACTATGTGGAAAAAATACTAAAGAGGTTTAATTATTGTGATTGTAAACTTGCAGTAACTCTATTTGATGCAAATTGCAAATTAAAGAAAAATATAGGAGATGCAATTTCTCAATTGGAATATTCTCAAGTAATTGGACGCCTAATGTTTTTGATGAATTCTACTAGGCCTGATATTGCTTATTCATTAAGTAGGCTAAGTAGATATACAAGTAGTCTTGGACATAATCATTGGGAAGCATTGGTCAGAGTGTTAAGGTATTAAAAGTATACTATGAGTTTTGGATTGCATTATACTAAATATCCATCGGTTTTAGAAGGATAGAGTGATGCAAATTGGATTTCTGATAACACAGAAACCAAATCAACTAGTGGATATATTTTTACTTTAGGTGGTGGTGTTGTTTCATGGAAGTCTTCTAAACAGACGTGTATAGCACAGCCAATGATAGAATCAGAATTTATAGCACTAGATAAAGTTGCTGAAGAAGCAGAATGGTTAATAAATTTCTTAGAAGACATTCCAGTTTGGCCTAAACCTGTAACGACAATTTGCATACACTGTGACAAAAGAAAATATTGCAGATCCTTTGACAATAGGTGTACCTAGAGAGCAGATTAAGCTTACATCGATAGGAATGGGCTTAAAGCCAATTGAATGAGTTACACCAGGTGGAAACCTAACCTATTTGATTGGAGATCCCATGGTATAGGTTTAATAGGCAAACTGATTGGGTGAAACTCAATAAGTTAAACACACAATACAACTTATTCCTATAATTAGTGTGTGTATTGATGTTTAGGATATGCTGAGAGCATTTAATGATATTAATATAAAGAAATTAATGTCACCTATATGATAGTAAATGTGTGGTCGCATTTATGAGAATGAATATGGCTAAATTCTCTAAAGCTATCATGAACCCAGGAATAGTTCAGGACCAAAATAAACAACAACGTGTAACTTGGAATTTTGAAAGATATGTTATATAAGAAACATATTGTCTTGATTTACTTTTAAAAGGTGAGCAATTCAAGATTATAAATATCCACTACGTCACCAGGTGAATCCGATATGATTTCATTAGGGTAAGTTCAAGTCTTTAAGATACTTTTCCCAAAATATAGCATTTGACATATGTATGTGTGTGTGTGAGTGTCTATATATAATTTTAAATATTATTTCATATTTAAATGTGGGGTATTGTTAGAGTAAATGGTGTTTGAATAGGAATAATTATTTCTTTTTTCTGCCTATTTTATTTATTTTTTAAAATTTGGTTTATTTCAGTCATGACAGTTAAATTCAGTTTTATAACTGAATTTTTTGAGTTTTAAAAATTTATCTAAAAAACTGTAACTTTCAGGACATGGCTATTAAATAAAAGACATGTCCTTTAGAAAGGACGTCTATGGTTTATATATATCTGAATTCATTCGAAAAGAAGTATATGAAAAAATTACAATCAAATTTCTCTCTGATAAAAACACACTGTGAAGTTGAAAAATTTTCAGTTTGCTAGAATCTATTGTCAAGTGCTACGATCTTGGATTTTGACAGCCGAATTTTGGGAGACAGACGCTCATTGAACTTCAAGGTACAGAAAAAGGGTGAAATTTTTGTCTTAGGACATTACTTTTGGCAAGCTTTTGTCATACAGGTCTTTTCTTACTCTTATTATTATTATTATTATTATTATTATTATTATTATTATTACATAATTTGAATTGCTATTTAAAATTTTTTGAATTTAATATCAATTTATATCAACTTTCACAGTCTTTTTAATTTGGTGAATAGATCTGTACTTTTAGATTTGACGTTTAAATCTGGTTTCGCTTGCTAGTTCATGACGCCATGTCTGAGTTTAGTGATTGAGTGATCTTAATAAATTAACTTATTAATTTAACTTGTATTCTGACACCATGTTTTGGCACCATTTTGACTTATTATTGAATTAGTTCTTAACAAATTAATATAATAATATCCAACAATATATAGATTGGTTCCTAGTGTTGACCAATAAGCAATAAGCCAAGGTCACGGCAAAGCAGAGGAAGATGTTCAGAAAAGACTATAGATCAGCACTTTGGACCCTTGCTAGGTACCTACCTAGCTTGGTAGAAGATATTCTTGAAGGACAATAGTTTTGGTATGGTTGTGTCATACCAAGCAACTAGCACCTCACTTATGACAGTTATTAAGCACTCATGTGAATCCGCACCTCACTTATGGTAATACATCACTCGTCTTGTTTGGTGGCCACATACCTTCTAATATAAATACCTATAATCTTCATTAAACAAATAAGTCATTAATTATCAGTACAGTTAGTACACTAAAAACTAAGCAAAATGTTTGGAACTTATTTTAAGCGTCAAAAGGTCGTAGGCTAGTACCATATGTACTTCACACAATAGCTATTGTTATCTCTTTTATTCATAGGTTCAAGGCACTTAGTTTGCAACTTGGTATACCTAGATCAAGTTGAGTTTAACTCACGATTCCCCGTATGTAGTCAGCATCGCTGTATTCACGCAGTAAAGAGCTAGCTTATGCCGTTACGCACGCTCTAACTCTCTTCAGTGCTGTCATAGTTTGGGAACTATAACTTAGGAAGGGTATGAGCGTCGTCCAACTTGCATACACCTTCGATATTATGTGACATGTAAGATGTCACGTAGTCAAATTAAGACTAGGCCAATACGTAATGTATATCCATTTCCTAATATAATATGATTTACGTGTCAAAAAGAAGAAATTGCCTAATCAAATATTTGACTTATAAGGTGCAATATTATAAGGAAAGGACAAATTGTTATTTTTTATACCTTATGAGAAATTTTCATTCTATAAAGGCAATGATGGTTATTAAATTAAAATGGTCATGACTCAACAATATTCTCTTCCACATATTATGGTGATATTTTTTTTTTCCTTCTAAAGTTTATGGCAGTGACAAATATAAAATATATAGTTTCTAAAATTTTGACATATTTGTATTATTTTATCTTTCAAATGTTTTGATTCAAAAGGGCGTTTTATTATTTAAATACGTCTACTTTATCATGCTATCTACGCCTGTCACCTATTAATTATTAATTCATATTTCATATAATTATATATACAAACGCCATATTTTCTTGGCAGGAAAGTCCCATGTGAAAATGCATTATTACTTATGGTTGATTATTATCATATTTCATATAATAATATAACCCATTAGGGGTGGTAAAATTGTTCGTACCCATATGTTGCTTTAATCTAACCAGTTTAATACAAGAATATACTTTTACAAAAGAAAGGCATAAAGACTTTTTGGATACTGTTGAAAGGGAACGAGCATGGGACAAGCGGACACTATATTTTTATTAATTCAAAATGTTATCATAAATAATAATATTGTATTTTTTTTTAGGGACGTGGCAATACACCACCTCATCACATTATGTGTAATACTCCAAAATTTTTATAAACTTATAAAATAGATAACCAATAAATAAATAAGTAAAAATCAATATTTTCATTACCATTACTATCTACATGTCACAAAATAAGAAAATTAATATAATATAAATTTATTTTGAACCCAAGTTTATGGTCAAGTTCAAAGGCCAAACCTAACATAAAGTCAAGATCAATATTAAGATCAAGTTCAAGTCCAAGCCCAAAACCTAGAATGTTATAAAGCCCTAGTCCAATACTATGAAAATTATTGGTGAGCAAGTGGTTAAAAGTAGGTTAAATGTGTAAGACCATGATTTTTTTGAAAGTTTTTAATTGAGTGGTGAAGATTGAATAAACCTAGCATGAACCACCTCTAAATACCCCATCAAATAAGAGGTTTGAGCATCAAGTAGCAAGTTCTCTCTTGAATGTTCTTGAATATTCTCCTCTCCTTAGCTCTCTTGAAATTCCTAGTATGCTCTGTGGTTGCAATATTAACTGAAATTCCACAACAGAACAAATTTTCTTGAGTATTCTCCTCCCTTCTTCCAACAACAACCCCATCACTTATATAGATCTCATTCTCTTAATTACACTCATCCTCCTTTCACTTCTAGCATTCAAGCAACTAGGTGAAGGTCAAGAGCTTAGTGTACGGTTACGTGGAGATCAACACCTACCGAAGAACACGAATAACACACATACACGTGGGTGTGATCCTTGACTTTTTCCTTTATTTTTATTTATTTCTAGCATGTTATATCTTATCTAGTTAGACGGGTGTATGTGAATTAACTTCTTAAATTATTTACATGTTAGTCATTATTGTGATGCATGTATTATGTATTTTCATAATGTTATCATGCACTTTCATTATATCTGATATTCACTTACACCATACCATTTATGCATGTACCTTGGTATATGAAATACATGTGTCGTACCATTACTCTACTAAATTAGTAATTGATTTAATTAGTCAGACACAATCTTGTCTCAAGTGCCTTTAAATAATGAACGAGAGGCAACTTGTTGTTATAGAAGAGTGATATTTAAGCAAGACCATTGTGACTACACCACTCAGCTGGAAGACTAGTTTGGTTGATTTTATTAAGAACTATTCTTTTGCAGTAGTCTTGTGATATGGTCCTATTCACGTATACAATATTATTCACGTATATAGTACTATTCACATATATGAAATGATTATTGTTAAATTATGACATGATATGAGTTATTGGATGTTGTACAGTAATAGTTTTAATGTTGGTACGTTAGTCATATGATTTGTCTCACTAAAGACATACTAAAAAGAAAATAATACATTGAAAGGTGTCTTGGCCTAGCCTAGGGTGTTCCAAAAGGCCAAGGTTTTGTGCCACGATGGCCAGTAAATTTTTGACTCCATTCGAGAGGAGTTCCGAGAAAAAGGTGATTCCGCTTGGGTGGTCTATGACCCACATGGATGATTGGTGACGACACTTAAAATAAATTAATGTTACAACGTAATGTATGCACTTATTTCAAAATCTAATTGGATTTGATGTATTATGATATTAATAAATAAGAGTTCAGGATTATTGTTTAAAGTGCTCCACTGGGCATTAGCTCACCCCATTTTCTTTTTCAAGAATAAATAATGAAACATGAACAATCCATGGGTTGAAGAGTAGTAATAGCTAGTACTATTGATGACTTAGATTTGACTGTGTATAGTGGCCATTTGTACTTACTAGTAAGAATAATAGTTCCATTAGAAATAATATTGGTCTTTTAGTTTGATTTTAGTATCGCAAGTGTTATGCCAATGATATGACAACTAGTTTCTATGTTATTTATGTCAGAACATGGTGAACATATGTATAATTTTAATTAATCCAATGCCATGTGAATTATTAAATGTTTATTAATAAATTTGTCTCTATTAATGAATTATGTCAAAATTAAAAATGAATCTAGTCTTTTGATGTATGCAAGGTTAAGAATGTTAAAGCAATAGACATTCCTTAGTTGAATTAATGTATTAAGGTCTATGGTGAAACCAAGGTAATTATAGAGACATTTAGTCTCAGATGAATTGAATTTACAGGCGCAATAAAATTAGGGTTAAACAATGTCCTTAAAAAAAAACATATCCTCACTATTTTTATTTTTTTTATTTTTTATTATAAGGACATTGACATGACGGACACTCACGCACCGATTAGGTGATCTAGGCGAGTTATACTCCATTATAGTACACGTAATTAGGTCTGAAAAATTGGGATGTGACATCATGAGAGAGAATAAAAGAAAAAAAAAGTACCCACCACTTACAATGCACCAAATAAATTTTTGTGTACATATTATAGGTAATAAAAACATTTTTTTTAAGTCCGTATTATTTTTTTCTAAAATAGAAGACAAGAGCGCTCGTAATCCTTTAAAGGTTGTTTTTTTTCAAAAAAAAAAAAACCTCTTGATATTTGAAAAATGAAAAATATTGGTTAGAAAATTAATTAAATATTTTACAAAAATAGGCACAAACGAACTTTATCAGTTTTTGCATTGTATATTTTTCACAATAACATGAAGAATATTATTAACAAAGGGCCATAGTAAAAAAGAAATTTACATAACCAACTTTTATTTATAAAATTATATTTCAATCATAAAAAAAAAATGAAATATGTTATCAATAACCAAGTAATTGTATTCTTTAATGCTTAATTGTAATATCTTTGTTACATTTTCAAAAAATGAACAATATTTAAATGGGCAATACCAAAAGAATTGAAAACTCTACACCATTTACTACAAATCAATGTCAAATTAACTTTATAACTTAAATTCATCTAAACAATACAATTTTCGATAAAGAAAAATCTAAAGTGGAAACTATTCACATCATATTTGTAACAATTGATGTGACATTTCTAATTCTTTCAACATTTTCCTACTAAAGAAAAATGTTAAAGTAATATTCATTATGTATATTTAGGGACTGTTTGGCGGCCAACATTGAATAGAATAAGACTAAAAATCAGTCCTATCCTCTGTGTGGTGGTGAGGTGGGATGAGATAAAAATTATTCCACCTCACCAATTTATGCCGCACTTTTTTTTTTCTTTTTCTTCTTCTTCTCTCGTCGTCGTCTTCTTCTTCTTCTTCATGATATATTAAAAAAAATAAAATAAAATTATCAACCGATTTTGTAATTTGCAAAACCAGCCAAACCAGCAAATCTTTTTTTTAAGGTAATTTAAAAAAAATATTTAATTAATTTTTATTTTAATCCAATGACTTATATCAAACATAATATGACTTTAATTTTAATCTCATCCCATCTTATTTCATCTAATCCAATCTTATAAAAATAATGTTATCTTATCCTTGCGCATCAAATACACTCTTAAAGTATATATCATCATTAATATATCATTAGACTGATACCAAGTTTAAGGCAATTCTATAAAAGTGATAGCACAATTTAAATGTTCAAAATGAGAATTGCTGTAGCATTACTTCCTATTTAAAGAACACGAGGCAGCTAGGTTCTTTTATTCATTTATTTATTTTTCCCTTAGCATCACTGTCACCTGGCACCTGCACCCACACCAGAACTTGTCTCATTTACCGATATTCTCCCCCATTACTTACTTTTTAACATAATTAATTCCTACACAAATCCACGTGCCACCATTCCACGGCCACGCTGTCTTCCGTGCTGCACGGGCTACTGCCACTGTCACCACTCCGGGTCCCACTCCCCTAATAACCAAGAACTCCACCGAATGGGACAGCTGTGATCAATTTTTCGTGGCCCACACTGAAGACAACGTGGACCCGGCTGTAATATTTTTTTTAAAAATCACCTCCATTTTAAAAGGCGCTACCACCTGCAACATTTTTCGTCTCATTCTATTCCCGCTCTCTCACCAATCACAACCATGGTGTCTTCCGCACGAGAGCCAAGCTCGTACGGAGCCACCGCAGCTCCGCCCCCAACTCCGTCGGCGCCATCCAACCACCACCGCCCTCCGGCCACCTCCGACGCCACTGCCGACGCTCTCTCTCGTCTTCTCCTGAACCGCCTCCTCACGTCGCCGCCTTCCCTCTCTCTCCCTTCACGTCTCTCCCCTCCCAAACCCAAACCCACCGTCGTTTCTCTTCCTAAGCTCTCCTTACCACCACCGTCACCGGAAAAAAACCCTAATAATAATAATAATAATAATAATAATAATTTCATCCTCAAAGACTCCGAGCTCGCTGGATTCTTCCAGCTCGACGGCCACTCAATCCCCTCCGACCTCGCCAAATCCGCCGAGCTCGAATCGCTGTCCCTCTTCGATCTTCCTCGAAAGGAGAAACAGCATATCTTCTCTAACAAAACCACGTGGCCCCTCGGTTACGACGACGACGGCGAGGACGAAGCGGGAGCCGGAGAATCGTTCTGCTTGGACGACTCGTGTTTCGCCGAGTCGACTCGGCTGTCGTTGGTGAGTTTGCATGAGTTGACTCGGGCGTTAAAGAGGCTCGGTTCGCAGATCGTGGACTCGGTGTTCGAGAAGGGTGCGAGTGGCTCGTGTTGTTCGTTGATGTGGGTTTGTCGTGGCGGTGGCGGTGGTAGTAATAATGATAAAGCGGTGTTTTCGGGGCGGTTTTATCCGTATGTGGTGGCGCTGGAGTATCAGATTAGGAGACAGCAGGAGTGGTCGTTATTGGGGGATTCTGGGTGGGTTTGTGTGAGTCCTGAGGTTGACTCGGTCCTGGTTACGATCGGAGACATCGCTCAAGTGAGTTTATTAGTGGCATTAATTTCTGTTTCATTTAGTTCTTTAACTGCTTCATTGTTTTAGCTTTTGCTTTAGCCTTTAGAGAAGTCTGTGTGGAAGAGACTTTGACGACCGGTTTTCTTAAAGACGGAGATTTTTAGGGTTTTGCGAGTTTTTGTGATTTTGAGGAAGAAAGAGTAATCAAGTGTGAGTGGGGGGCCATCCACGTCAGACACTGTTGTTGTGGTTTCACACGTGCAGTAAAGTTAGAAAGATTCCGTCAGTTATCCCTTTTCTAACTCCGAGGTTGAAAAGAGTGAAAAAAAGAAAAGAAAAAAAAGAAGTCATCTCATATATATATATATATATATGTTCAAAAGAAAAATATATTTTTTGCAACATTGATTTTTAATAAACTTAGTTTAATTGAAATTAATAAAATTAAGCTTTTAAAAAATAAAATTAATTTTACTAAAATCCTCCTTGCATTTAAACTTAAAATTTATAAAAAATCTTCTTTGTAGTTACTCCCTTTTTTACTGGCCAATTTGTTATTTGGTGAGGGTAGTTTAATGAGTCTTATTTTGATTTCGGTTTAGTCTAATATCTTTTTATGATATAAATATTGTTCAAAACATTATATAATTATCTTACATAGTAAAGATTGTTTTTAAATTTATTAAATATACATTAAAAAATTTAAGATTATTTTGTATGTATTTTTTTATAATTAATTATTTTAATTTATTTAATGTATGTAAATTTTAAATTTTAAATTGATCAACTTAAATCGAATCAAACCGATTATGTTCAGTTTGGTTTAGGTTGGTAATTTGAACTAAATCGGTACTTGAACCAAACTGAGTTCATACTTGGTTCGAGTTAGATTTGAGCATCAAACCAACCTAAATCGAATAATTGACATTCTACGCTGCTGTGAGAAGATCATATAGATCACTGAAAAATACTAAGAAAAAAAAAACATAAAAAAGTGATAAAAAAACCATAACTGTATTTTTAATAGGATAAAATGAATGTATTAGGCTCTTGAGTGGGTATCTGTCTTCATCAGGTTTAGAGGATAGAAAAAGTTTTGATTTGTTTCGTAGTAGTGTCATCATTGTAATGTTTCAGTTCTGTTTTCTCCTAGGTGTACCCCTAGTGGCCTTGGCGGCTATTATTATCTTTTTTGGTTTTGCTAATAAAATTATTCTATGTTTCTGCTTAAAAAAAATAAAAAATAAAAATAAAGAATGTCTTTAAATACATTAGTTACAAAAAGTAACTTATTAATTATATGCGGTAAAAATGGAGGTAGAATAACCAAAATAATATGAGCAAATATAAGTAAGAAAAATATAATAAAGTAGGAGTTTGTGTACCTTAGCCCACGTAATTGAGAAGAAATAAAGATGAGTATAATTGTTTTTTAGGTAAATAGGTTTGGATTAGCTTTACTAATTTAATTAGCTGGTGGAGATGCGTAAATACATCACATCAGTGTGTATACATCGAATCATGCTTCAATACATGATTTAAGAGCATCCATCACACATTACAACGATGTATGTTGAAATTATGTACACTTGTCATTTTCTTATATATATCTCATTTTGATCAAATGGTATTTGAGATAATGAGGTTGCTTTATTGTGACCTAGCAAAGTTTGAACCTAAGAACATCTTCAAAGTAGAGGTAAGACTGTGTATAATGTTCTTGTCTCGTTTCTTGCAATGTAGAAGTCTTGCGCATTGAGTACGACTATTTATGTAGACCTACATTTGCATTTTCAAAATTAATATGCAAGCCCAAGAATGAAACAAAGCCGGTCTTTAACACGTGGTTTTGTTGATGAGTGGATGTATGAAGGTATGGAGCAATGGGAAGTTGAAGAAGGTGAGAGGCAAACGGCCGGTAGTAGCAGCGAATGTTGGGGATGAAGATGGAAAAGGAAGATGTATAACAATGTCGCTATTGATGACACTTCCTACAGACAGCAATGCGAGCGTGAGCCCTCTGCTTCTTCAAAACAGCATCATACATGATGATCAGGAGGACAAGAGCAACAACGATGACGATCATCAAGAAGATGAAAGAAGAGCCATTTTCAATATGTTTTCTTTCGAGGACTACGCATGGAGAGTCCATCATGAGAGATTCCCCTTTAAGGATCCCTTGGACAGGCATCGCACCTGATTTAGGAATGGGCGAGATGTATAAGTGGGAACAAACCTTGCAATACAAATTACCCCATTTGTACCTTAATTACAGTTACTCTTGTTTTTTTTTTGGGTTGCTGTTGTACTCATGCTAGAATGCTTGGTTTTCCAAAAAAAAAAATTATTTGTTAATTTAGTTAAATATGCACAGCTGGGTATTTATTCATGTAATTAGATTTGCATTGCATAGTTTTGGTGATCATAAGGATTATTTATATGTGAGAATAAACGATGGTATTGAAATTAAAACTAGATTAAAGATGTGTTTATTTATAAATATTGAATCTAAAAAAGGTGAGGACATTGTAATTTATTGTTTTTAGAAGTGGGAATAGAACCCCTATAAATAAAATGACTCCAAATTGTTTATCCCGTATGTTACCTTCTCCCCCCCTTTCTTCTCCAGTTCTTTTAATTCTCTCCCCCTCTTTCCCATTCTCTGCTTCTTTTCTATATTTATCTTCTTTGACACTGTTAATTTCATTCTCTGCTTTTTTATCAGTCTCAGTTTCTCTCTCTTTAAGTGTTGTCTCGGTCAACTCTCACCCTACTACTTTCTCTTTTCTAAGATTCATACCCTTTTTCCTCGAACTCTCTCTCTACTACTTTCTCTCTTTAAACATTCATTCCCTCTTCACTTTTATTTCAAAATCTCATTTATTCTCTCATTGCCTATCCTCTTCCCATGGCATACAATAGTGATGATATTAACATGCTTTACAATTCGAAGCCATCAAACAAAGGATATTCCTCTTTGCAAAACTTGCATCACCTCTTGGCATGTGACTTGTTTATCAATTCCATCAAAGGCCCTAATCTCTATCATGCAATGAAAGTACTTGGATTCTAACTCCTCGAAGTTGAGTTCTTCAAGAGGAGGAGAATAATGTGGCATGAGAATAGAAAGTTAATAAAATAATATTTTAAATTTTATTGTTGCCATTTATTTTTAGTATGATTTTATATCTATTTCAGTTTTAATAGTTTATTTTAATAGGATTTTCAAAATCTAAATCATGGGAGGAATCAAGTTTTATTTTAAGAAGATTATAATTTACTAGGAATCAATTGAGGTAACTTAGATCTTTATAAATAAAGCTTGTAACTGAGATCAAATCATGATTGAATGAATTAAAGTGAAGTTCCTATGCCTTCCAATCAACCAGTAGTTGGGTGCAAGTGGGTCTTCAAGCTTAAACATAATGCGGATGGTTCAGTTTCTAGACATAACGCTAGCCTCATGGCTAAAGGTTTTCATTAGGTTTATGGGCAAGATTATTTCAAGACATTCTGGCCCGTTGTCAAGCCTCCAACAATACCCATTGTCCTCACTCCTGCATTATCGAAAGGGTAGCTAGTACGTTAGTTAGATGTACCTAACGCATTTCTTAATGGAGATCTCAATGAAGTTGTGTATATGGATCAGCCCCCGGGGTTTGTTTCTTCTTCTCCCACTCATTGGTGTGTCGTTTACATAAGGCTATATATGGTTTGAAGCAGTCACTGCAGGGCTTGGTACACAAAGTTGAGCTCTCGTCTTCTGAATTGGGGCTTTATGGCCTCAAAAGCTGATGCCTCAATGTTTATTTTTCACTCTCAAATTGTCATGCTTGTGGTTTTGGTTTATGTTGATGACATCCTTGTCACCGGGAGTGCTAATTTTGTTGTTGATAAGCTTATAAATGATCTTCATGCTTCCTTTGCCTTGAAAGATTTGGTACATCTTCATTATTTCCTTGGTGTAGAAGTGTTGCCCACGTCAACTTCTTATCATTTAAATCAGTCCAAGCATACACGTGATGCTCTTCAGCGTGCCAGTGTACTTGATTGCAAGCCGTTTACTACTCCTATGACAACAGGTCGTATTCTCTCTTTGTATGATGGAACACCCTTAGATGATCCCAACTCATGATCCCAACTCTTATCGTCGCATAGTTGACGCACTTGTACGCTGACCCGTCTAGATATTAGCTTTGTCGTAAACAAGGTTTGCCAATTTCTCCATGCTTCGACGTCCGCTCATTGGCAAGCGATTAAAAGGATTTTACGGTATTTGCGTGCTACTGTTAAGTATGGACTGCTTCTAACGGCTTCAACTTATCTCTCTTTGATGTGTTACGTGGATGTCGATTGGGCGAGTTGTCCGGATGATTGCCGACGCACGAGTGGATATTACACATTCCTTGGGCAGCCTTGTGTCTTGGTCCTCTTCCAAGCAACAGGTTGTTTCTAGATCAAGGGCCGAGTCCGAATATTGCAGTCTTGCGAATGGTGCTGCTGAAGTTTCTTGGATAGAATCCATTCTTGGTGAGCTTCTTGTGCCTTTGCCATCGCCTCCCCTCATGCTATGTGACGACATCAATGTGACATGCCTCGCAACCAATCCTATTTTGCATGCTCGCACAAAGCATGTTGAGATCGACTATCACTTTGTTCGTTAACTAAACTACTCCCCACCCAGCGATTTCTAGCTCTACAGCCCAAGCTCACCGTTGTTCCCACACCGGTGAGCTTGCGGGGGGACGATAACCTGAGTTAATTATCATGTTTACCAGAGTTAAGCTTGGGTAGTTACTTCCCTGTCCAGATCCAGATCAGCCTATCATGGGCTGCCATGTGTAATAGTTTGTTACAAGTCACTATATAAAATGTAAAGCGTTACTTTAACAGTTCACTGAGAATATTCAATAACAACAGATTTCTATTATCTTCTTCTTCTTCCTCTCTCTGTTTCATTCTCTTTAGTTGGATTATATTTCGTTCACCGGTTGAACTCATAACTGAACCTAAGCAGCAGGCATAACAGTAAATATATATGTTTTCTCCGATGCATGAGCATGGATACATTAAAAATGTTTTAATCCCAAGTTTTGAGTTTGCCAAATGAGTCAGATAATAATGCAATAAAACTATCTACTCATCTAATACCATTTTCATACAGGAATAGTTTCAAGATCTACAACACTTGCATTTTTCTTTTAGATTGTAGATATTATCAGACATCATCAACAGTATTCATTCAGCCTACTTATTAAACTCTGCAGGAAATCACAAATTATATGCAAAAGAGTAAAGGCTTTAAAAAATGCTTACAATAAACGGATTACTTAATCTGGCCTTCTTTCTTTCCACTTAGAGGAAAAATAAAAAATAAAAAATGTTTAGCAAATAAATGTGTGTGATCTCGGGTACCTTACCTTTCCAATTTAGATGCGGCTTATATCACGTCCAAACACAAATGTTGTTGCCCAGTTAACCGCAACATAGAATCTGTTCCTCCAGCTTATCACCCGGGTTAAATATGCTGACCGCCAGATAAACCAACTAACAAATCCAGCAAGTGCAAGACCCTTTGCATCCTGAAAATTCAAAGTGTCCTAGTAAGCCATTTTGTTCACAGTTATATAATTGGAAGCAGCCTATGACAGTCAAGAAAGTGAAGAAACTCACCTTGCTCTGCCTTAGGTCGACAAGAGCCTTATATCTTCCAACAGTTGCCATGCTGCCCAAATGCTTGTAAACAAACGGGTCCCCTAGATCAATGTCTTTTGCAGCATTTGCACGGCCTCCATTCTCCTTACCAATTCGATTCAACAGACCTGCCAAGTATTTTCCTTGCCTCTCTGCAACCTGTTTAACTACCCAATTAGATGTACGCCCAAAGGTCAGCACAACGATTCTTGCCTCCTCCCCTCCCCCCCACCCCACACCCACCTTTTTTGTTCTTTAATTTCCAAATTTTCTTTTAAAATATGACATAAGATACCCAATATGGATGTAAAACACATAACACATTTTTTACTTCAAAATTGAGTAAAATGAAAGAAAGGACAGCTGAAACAAGTTGATTCCTTTGCTACTGACCTGTGCCAAAGCGGGAAGTACTGGTTTACCGGTACTTTCAAGAAACCCACTACAATCACCAATTGAGTATACATCCTGCACGGATGGAACTCGTAACCACTCATCAACACCTATCCTGTTGACATTTATAGGAATAATGAGAAAGAACAGTGATAAGAGCAAAGTAAAGTTAACAGAAATGTTCCAAAGCCAAAGTAAGTAGATGACCAAGGCTGTTTCTTATTAAAATAAAAGGATCAAGGTTGTACCTTCCACCTGGAGATTTTGGAAATTCCACATTATGTACGAAAGGTGAGGGACCAACACCTGTAGACCACACTAATAGCCCGTACGGGACCTCTGTTCCATCATCAAGAATAATCTTTTGAGGTTGAACATCCTTAACAATACCGCGTACAAGTTGAACTCCAGACTGAAAATATTATCAAATTTACATGCCATAATAAGGTTACAATGAACCTTCCGAAAAAAAAATACAATGTTTAATTTCTCAAAAAATTTATATATGTTAATAGCTACTATCACCAGTAAGGCAAACCAAAGATCAGTAATAAAGTAATTAAAAATGGCTTACCTTAGTCAAATGTCTAATCGCATATTGCCTAAGGCGAACGTCAAAAGATGATAATATCTCATTTGCCTGTACAGACACCGATAGTTCTGTGGTTAGATATATAGTTTAGATTGTATGGTTTCCACGGGAATTATATACAGCCATGGCTAACCAAATTGATTTCCTACCAGGCATCTAGATTTATTTAAAAAGGCAAAAGAGGGTTTGGAAAATAAGTTTATGGGAATACACATAAATAAAAAGTTGGAAATTAAAGCATTAGATCTCAGATGGAAAAAAACATCACAAACCTCAATTAGTGTAACATGGATATAATCCTTCACGTGGGCATATCTTTCATGAACATCTTTAATTATAAAATCACTAAGTTCACCACTGAACTCAACACCCGTTGGGCCGCCTCCTATGACTACAAAATGTAGGAGCCTTTTTTTCTCTTCTTCAGAAATTCCTGCATCATCACCCAACGATACTAATTTTTATAGCCTAAAAAGAACACAAGTAGTGTAAAGAAATTCACAGCAATAGCATGCAAAACCATGTCACAAATCCTTAAGTGGCATACCGGGCACATCAGATAGCATTAGGTTTAAGAGTAGTTTTCTACGGATTTCCTGAGCATGAGCGACTTCGCGTAGAAAGATTGCGTGCTCTTTCACACCGTTGATTCCAAAAGTTGAGGCTTCAGCTCCCGATGCAACAACTAATTTATCATATGAAATCTTGAAGCTCCAAGGAGGTAGGGTGTCTGCTCCATCAGTGAAAGTCTCACAATGCACCTTAAGTTCATTTAAAATGACATTATTAGCTATCAACAACAAAAAATTTCTTGGTTCTCGCAATTTTGAAGACAACTTTCCAAAGAGAACGGTTTTCAGTAAATATAGATTGAATCTTAAAACCATAGTTATAGAATCAATTCTTTAATCATTTATCCTCACCGGTAAAGATTTCTACCACATCCGTAAAACATGCAATGTGCTGTAGAATTCTATCATAAAATCACAATATCAAAGACCCAATAGGATTTTTATTAGGTTCCTAAGATTCAATATATATGCAATTGGCAAAATGGAAGGATAATGCAATGAACTAAATGTAGAAAGTAGTAAAAACAGAGTCATGCTTTTACTAACTTATCCAGCTGATAAGTGTTGTATCAGTAATAGCCTCTCAGTGCACCAAACCACTGTGTTAATGAATAAATTCTCTCAATTTAGCAGATATATCTTTCCAAATTAGATGTTATGAGAATAGAGGTTGCATTCACTGCTTTGATTCAATCATTTATCAAAAATAAACTATTAAAGATACCAGTCTTGCAACAAAAATGGCAATCCTAAATTTCCCTGATAAGAGGAGCATTGCAATCTTCAATTTGCATTTTTTGTTGGTGTGTCCACTAGACGCTGACACCAGGGACAAAACCTTCTTCAAATTTCCTGGTAAATTTCTGCCAAAGCCATACATTCCCACAACCAAGCGCAAACATTTTTTAGCTAGAAAAATCTAATACTTCTTCGATTACAGTTTTGTTAAACCATTCGAGACAAATGTCAAGATTTTCCAGTCTACCCACTAGATTCATTGGCGTCACAATCCTTAATAATTCGGGTAGTGCAATATAATATATTAATATGACCTTGAAAGAAAGGCTCTTGAAAATAGGCAAGGTCTGAAACCTTCAGCGCATCTGAATCCGAGCCATTTAAAGAAAAAAATTGTGAACAAATATGCTAAATTAGTTACATTTTTTGCCCTCTCACTCCTGCCTACCCAACTACACTTGGTGAATGCCAGTTCCTGAAAGCAAAAGTTTACTGTTTCATCTAACTTTTCTTCAATATCTTAGTCAAAATAAGATTGGGTTTAGATGAATCCTTTTTCCTTTTTACTGGAAACTCCCATATTATTGCTGTTCATCACTTGGTGATCTCTAAATGCCACTAAGCAGATTTGATAAACTTTTTTCTTTCTTGCTTTCCTTTCCTTTCCTTTCCTATGGTTCGCTGTATCTTTTAGAACCACCCCTGCTTTTCCTTACACTTTATGGGATCAGAAACAACACAAAACCCTCAATCAAAGCACCCAAACAACAAAAGCAACAAGCAAAAGATGAAAAATAAAGAAACTAAACCTACAATTGCTAAACTTTATGCATAATGATATTCAATAAACATATATAAAAAAAAATAAACCCAAATAATCAAAAGAGGAGAACTAATAGAAGAAGCCCAGAAAAAAAAAAAAAAAAACTAACCACATGTTCATCAGCATCAATTCCTTTGCAATTAGCGAGAAAGAAGTAAGACCCAGGAGCAGTTGAAATGGATGGCTGAATTCTCCCAATGGGCTCTGCCACAGATCGAAATTCCAGCGTCCCAACACAAGTTGAAGCCAACAAAGGCGTGAAAACCATATGATTCCTCGGAGAAACACAAACAACATCGTATATATCAGTGTTTATACCCTTCATGAGCCTACAACCGGCCCACCCAGAACCCAAAACCACCACTCTCGGCTTCTCATTCTTCTTTGTAGGCCCAAGACCTGAGTAGGACTGAGAAATCTGAGGAGGAGGAGGAGTTGGGGGTTTTTGTTGGGTGGCTTCAGAACTGAAATTTTGCAAAGAAAGTAAGAGAATTCGAGGTGGGGAAGTAATGGGTTGGCGTTTTAGAGATGATTTTATGTAGGGTAGTTGAAGAATGCTTCTGAACCAGGCCATGTTCTTCAGATTTTGCAATCGAATGTTGGGGTTTGGTTCTATTTTGCTGATAAGAAGAAGAAGACCAAAAATTCAGTGAAATTAGAAGTGGGTTTTCATCAGTGAATATTTTGGTAGATCCTCTTTGAATTTGGATCTTCCGTCGGCTGCGGTGCAATTGTTTATAATTTTCTTCTACTGAGGTGGGTTTTTTTTTTAAGGAAAAAGAAATCAATGAAAATCAGAATTGTTTTTGAGAGACGTTGAAAAATTCCACGTTGAAGATGTGGGTCCAAAGATTGTCACCAGATGATTCGGCTTTGCTTTGGGCAGTCATGAAGAGAAAATGGTGGTGTAAGGTCATAAAAGGCTGGCATTCCTAAAAGATAGGCTCTTTGACAGTGATTGTTTTTCTTCTTCTTCTGTAGTTTCTTCTTCACTTTTGGTCACTCCTCGTTACATCCCTAATTTCTGCCTTTAGTTTTTTTCCTTTTTCTTTGAAGTTCTTCGTTGAGATAAAAAGAAATTAAATATTAAAAATAATAAAGGAGTTGAGAAGATAATCAAACTGGGCGTATTTATAAACGACAAATGTTAATTTAACTAAAAAAATTATAACTATACGCACAATTACACTTTCTTTCTTTTTTTTGGTTTCACACTGAGCGACACCCAAGTGGTATCCTCCTATACTTTTGCCGTGAGACTAATTCACTTAAATTCGACTCAGGTTGGACCACAAAGATGTAAAAATCTCTCAGTAGATGGTCACTCCATATACGAAAAAAAATTTGAACTCACGACCTCGCTTAAGAGGAACGAATGTCAAGTCATCCGAACCAACCAAATGTTGGTACACAATTACACTTTCACAATAACTCATAAATCCAATGAAAATAAAATGTACAGTTATATTTTTTTTTAGTTAAAATAACATTTTCATAAATAATTTTTACCGATTTGTTATTCATGTACAAATTACGCATTGTGTCATTTTTTTGAGTAGAAACAACCCTAATGACCCTAACGTCTTAACCTTGGGGTATTAGACCACCTTTAGAACCCATTAATCCTCACACCAACAGATGTGACACTATGATACAAGCCACACGAACCCTACCCGAACCTAATTTAATACGCTAAAGTGCTGCCTTATGTGACTTGAACTATCGATCTGTCCAACACCCCTCAAAGCTTTACGACCATCTTGCCAACTCCCCATTGACATTATTATGAACTTTGTGATTTTTTTTTGAAAGAAAAACCGTAATGGATTTCATTAAAATATTGGTGTCGATACATGGGGAAGGTCTTTTTGGCAAACCTGCGAGAGCCAAAGAAGAACTTCCTCAATCCAGTACATACCATCATCAACCAAAAGGCCATGCTTAGCTAGGAGATGAGCTGGTGAATTAAAGTGTCTTGGGATATAATTAAACCCCCTAATTATGACATCGCATGTAAAAACAAGTATATCTCGCGCTAGAGGTTCGATATCTGGGCTAGATGCTGACGGATGGTGAATGGCACGAATTGTCTCAGTTGAATCAGACTCTACCCACAGTGGTGTATAGAAGGATTCTACGGTTAACTTGATTCCCTCCCTTAGCGCCATACATTCGGCTACTGGGACTGGAATGGACATCTTCATGTTCTTCCATGCTGCGAGCATAACCTCTCCCACAACATTTCTAATAATGATGCCTATGCCTATCTGCTTGTGATCACTGTCAATTGTCGCATCTACGTTCATCTTGAACTCTCTTGTGGGCGGGGGATTCCAACCTTCAATCTGTAAGGAATCTGAGGTGGCTCCAAATCGGTGGGGGGTGTTCTCCTTCAAAGCTTCTTTGTATTGTTGTATATAATCTGTAACATAGCTGGCCAGTTCTAAGCCATTCCTTTCTTGACCACCATGGAAGCTTGTATTACAATTATTCCATAGTGTCCACAAGAGTACCGTAGCTAATTCTTTGTCCTTTTCACTCACCATTAGGCCTATCTACAAATAATTCTTTAACACTTGCTTGGTCGTGTCCCTTCTGTCCACTCAGTGGCCTCCAAACAGTGTTTTCCACTCCTCTTTTGCAACTCTGAATTCTTCAAAAAAGTGTTTGATGGTGTCTGAGCCCTTGTTGCATGCTGCACATCTTCCGATACTAGCCAAATGTATGTTAGCAAGTATTTCGCCGATGGGCAAACTGTTGAGATTTATGTAGCAGAACAAACACAAACACAAACACACCCACAAATGCAAATCAAAACAACAAAGAAGAACGCACACAGATTTATGTGGTTCGGCCAAGATCCGCCTACGACCACGGGAGATGAATATTTTACTAATCTGGGAGAATCCAGTACAGTTCTTACAATATCTCTCTATTGTCACTCTTACCTCTCAATCCCCAATACTAGGTATATATAAAGAGCTTTAGACGTAGTTCCCAACTCAGACTAGGAAAGTTTCCTACTCAATCCAAAAAACCAATATAGTCAAGGAAACTAACTAAATATAAACACATAAATAAAAAGTCCTCGGGCCCACAAAGTGGCCGAGCCATACATTATACATAACAATCTCCATCTTGGCAAGGATCACCACAAGCCACTAGCCAATCAACCAATCAACATCTCCAAACGGATCCCTCGGGGCGTTCAACACTGTAGGATATTGATCAAGTTCAAGCAATGCTCAAACTTGACCGCTGGGACTGTTTTTGTTAGCATATCTGCAGGATTATCATTGGTATTGATCTTCTGTAAAGAAATCTCACCATCTTCGATAATCTCACGAAGAAAATGAAAACGAACATCAATATGCTTGGTCTTGGCATGATGTACTTGGTTCTTATCCACGTGAATGGCACTCTGACTGTCACAATGAACTGGTACACTTTCCAGGGTAATCCCCAAGTCGCCAATCAAACCTCGGAGCCATAAAGCTTCCTTCACAGCTTTTGTCACTGCCATATACTCTGCCTCAGTAGTAGACAAAACAACTGTAGTCTGTAACATACACCTCCAACTAATAGGACCACGTGCCAAAGTGAACACGTATCCTGTAGTGGAACGCTGCTTGTCTAAATCACCAGCATAATCAGAATCTACATATCCACTGATAAGTGAACTTGTACTACTGTCTCACTGAAAAACCAATCCTATATCTAATGTACCTCGAAGATACCGCAACAACCATTTCACTGCTTGCCAATGTTATTTTCCAGGATCTGCCATATATCTACTGACAACACTCACTGCATATGAAATGTCTGGCCTAGTGTACACCATAGCATACATAAAGGTACCCACTACACTAGTATATGGAACATGATTCATGTATTCATGCTCCTCATCGATGCTCAGAGACATATCTATTGAAAGTCGAGAATGAGCTGCCAATGGAGTACTCACTGGCTTAGAGTTCTCCATTTCAAACCTTGAAAAAACTTTCTCCAAGTACTTCTTTTGTGACAGATATAACTTGCCCTTTTTCCTTTCTCTATGTATCTCCATACCAAGAATCTTCTTAGCTGCACCCAAATATTTCATCTCAAACTCCTGACTCAATTGAGATTTTAACATGTTGATTTCTTTCATGCTCTTAGCAACAATTAGCATGTCATAAACATACAAGAGTAAATAAACATAAGAGCCATCTGGAAGCTTCAGAAAGTAAACACAACTGTCATACTTGCTCCTCATGTATCCCTGCTTGATCATGAAAGTGTCAAACTTCTTATACCACTGTCTAGGTGGCTGCTTAAGCCCATATAAGGACTTTTTCAGTTTGTACACATGATCACTCTTACCAGCAACCTCAAAGCTTTCAGGCTGCTTCATGTAAATTGTCTCATCCAAGTCCCCATGTAAGAAAACTGTCTTGACATCTAGTTGTTTTAACTCCAAGTCAAATAATGCAACTAATGCCAATAATACTTTGATAGAAGTGTGCTTCACAACAGGAGAAAACACGTCATTGTAGTCCACGCCTTCTCTCTGAGCATACCCTTTGGCAACCAATCTTGCCTTATATCTCACACTGTCTGATCCTGGATGGCCATCTTTCCTGAAATACACCCATTTGCACCCAATAACCCGCTGACCATTAGGTAACTCTACAAGTTCCCAAGTTTGGTTCTTTATCAATGAGTTCATCTCATCCTTCATGGCTTCTTTCCACCTTTCAGAACAACTGTCACTCATTGCCTCCTTGAAAATGGAATGATCATCTCCATACATTGTCAATGCATATGCCACCATGTCTTTGAACCCATAGCAAACTGGTGCTTTAATTGTTCTCTTAGCTCTGCCACTAGCTAAGGACTACTGGTGCTCACTGGCTCCAGCTGTTGTCTCCTTTACATTACTCTTTGAATTTGCTCCAGGAGTACTAAACTCCACCTGCATAGAATCACCCTTATCCTCCTTTTGAGAATCCATCTGCTTACCAGACATCAAAGCAGACTCATTGAATGTCACATCCCTGCTAATCACAATCTTATGCAAATTAGGACACCATAACTTGTATCCTTTCACTCCATCTGCATAACCCAGAAATATGGATTTCTTAGCTCTGGGATCAATCTTACTTTCCCTAACATGATAGTAAGTTGGACATCCAAACACTCTCAAAGAACTGTAATCAGCAACATTACCAGACTATACCTCAAGTGGAGTCTGACAATCAATAGTTGTAGATGGTGATATGTTAACGAGGAAACAAGCTGTATTCACCGCCTCTGCCCAGAATTCTTTATCCAAACCAACATTGGATAACATACACCGCGCCCTCTCCAGTAGAGTATAGTTCATCCTCTTTGCAAGTCCATTTTGCTGTGGTGTTCCCTTGACAGTGAAGTGTCTCTCAATGCCTTCATGCTCACAAAACTCTAAGAATGCTTTACTGTGTACTCACCACCATTATCGGTTCTTAACCCTTGATGCTTCTTCCAGTTTGCTTCTCAACTTCCGTCTTCCATTTCTTAAATACCTCAAACACTTCATCCTTACTTTTCAGTATTTTCACCCAGACCATACGTGAAAAGTCATCAATAAAGGAAACAAAATACCTCGCTTCACCAAGTGAGGGAACTGTGGAAAGACCGCACACATCTGAATGGATATAATCCAGAGTACCTCTGGTGCGGTGAACTGCCTTGTTGAACTTAACTCTACATTGTTTTCCAAACACGCAATGCTCATAGAAGTCCAACTTCTCAACCTCACTCTTCCCAAGTAAGCCTTTCTGACTCAACACCTCAAGTCCCCTCTGACTCATATGCCCTAATCGCATATGCCACAACTGAGTATCTGTTGAGCCACTATTTGAAGATGTAGATGTCGTTGTACTGCCTGTAATTGTATGCCCTGATAACACATACAAGTTACCAAGTTTCTTGCTTTTCATAACCACTAGTGCACCTCAGACTACCTTTAGAACTTCACCTTCAGCTACAATTCTGCAGCCTTGTGAATCTAAGGTACCCACATAAATAAGATTCTTGCTCAGCTCTGGAACATGTCTGACCTCTATCAAAGTCCTCACAACACCATCATGCATCTTGATCTTCACTGTTCCTATCTTTACTGTCTTACAAGTCATATCATTCCCCATAAGTACAGTACCACCGTTCACACTATGATAAGAAGTGAACCAGTCCTTATTGGGACACATATGATATGACAACCTGAATCAATAATCCACTCATCATCTGAGCATCCCACAGTAGCTAAAAAGACATTAGCACTATCAAACGCTTCCTCTGCACTGATGCATTACTAGAATCTTCTGATTTTTGTTTTCCTTTGTACCTTTTTTGTTATGATCTACCTCTAGCCAGCAAGCCTTCACCTGAGCCTTCACTTTTTCCTTCAGTAACCATCTTTTTTAACTCCTTCGAGTTTAAAGCTGCTTTGACATCCTCTAGAGCCAGGGTGTCTCTACTGTAGATCAAAGTATCCACAAAGTACTCATAGGAATCTGGTAGTGAACATAACAAATACATTGCTTGGTCCTCATCACTAGGGGTGTTCAAGGGTTGGGTTGGGTTGAGGCCAAAATCTAACCCAACCCAAACAGTTCGGATTTAGATTGGGTTGGGTCGGTTTGATTGGGTTAGACTTAAGCCACATATTTGACATATAATTTATTGATATAAGAACTTTAATTATTCATTTATCGTTTAGATTTGCTAGTAATTTTTGTCCACTATTATTTTGCAATAAATAGTTTGTTAATATTACGTATTAATAGATAGTAATAATAATTTACAAAATAGCAACACATTAATTGAGATTGTATATATTAATAGTATAGTAACCCTATGATATATATATATATATATATATATATATATATATATATATATATATATATATATATATATATATAAATATATATTATGGTATAAACTAAATTAGATAGTATTAGATAAGAATCATAAGATACATATAAATCTTAAAAAAATAACGCCTAGAAGGATATTTTAGAGTTTTAACACTTATCTCGGTTCGAGTCGGTTTAATCGGGTTTTTAGGGGCTCAACCCGTGACCCAATCCAAACTAATCGGGTTGGGTATTTTAGAACCCGACCCAACCCAAACAACCTATTTAACCCAACCCAAAAGGTTCGGTTTGGTCGGGTTGGTCGGGTTGATGAACACCCCTACTCATCACTGAGTTTGTATCCAACATTCTTTAAAGCCATAAGAATCTTGTTAAACTCATCATGATGTTCTCTCATGGATGCACCTTCCTTCATCTTCAACATGTGCAACTGCTTTTTCAGATACAACCGATTTGTTAGATATTTTGTCATATACAAACTCTCCAGTTTTAACCACAGACCTGCAGTTGTAGTCTTCTTTTCAACTTCTTGCATGACTTCATCACTCAAGCATAAGAGAATAGCAGTAAACGCTTTATCCATGATGTCATCTTTCTCTTCTTCTATTAGCTTCGCAGACAATGCATTTATTTCCTTTAGTGCCTTTTTCAGCCCGTCTTGTGTCAACAGGGCTTGCTTTTTAATCCGCCAAAGGTTGAAGTCATTCTTCCCGTTGAACTTCTCAACCTTATATTTTGCAGCCATATCAATGATCAAATCTAGTCACTGCATAGATCTCGTCGACATAATCACACTGCAAAAAACAGAATTGAAATCTGACTCTGAACGACCCCAATATCAAAGAAATACGCTATGCCATTAAAGTATTAAACGTGCGTGCTAGGTGGGTCAACAAAGAAAAAAAATTCTTTTCCTTTTTTTTTTTCTTTTTCAGTTGCAAAAACCGATAGCAAAAAAATGCAATTTAATGGTGGTTCACACTTTGACTTTTCAAACCCAAAAGGAACAATTACCTTTTAATTTAGTTCTCTCTATCGTACAACACACCACTATCGGAGTACAACACACCATTATCGAAAAAATTGCCCCAGCACACCACAATCGCTATCTCGCAATCGTCAATGATTTAATCACTGTCGATCAGTGTCGTTCCCTGGTTTCTTTAATCGCAACCCCAGCAAACAAGCAATGATCACACCTAACGTAACCATCGGTGTACCACGTGTTTCTACTTTATAAAAAACTTCGCTCTGATACCAATTTGTTGAGATTTATGCAGCGGAACAAACACAAACACAAACACACCCACAAATGCAAATCAAAGCAACAAGAAGAACGCACATAGATTTGCATGGTTCGGCGAAGATCCGCCTACGTCCATGGAAGATGAAGATTTTACTAATCTGGGAGAATTCAGTACAGTTCTTACAATATCTCTCTATTTTCACTCTTACCTCTCAATCCCCAATACTAGGTATATATAGAGAGCTTTAGATTTAGTTCCCAACTCAAACTAGAAAAGTTTCCTACTCAATCCAGGAAACCAATACAGTCAAGAAAACTAACTAAATAGAAACACATAAATAGAAAGTCCTCGGGCTCACAAAGTGACCGAGCCACACACTATACATAACACAAATAGTTATGGATAAATTTCCAGAAGAATAGTTTAATCTTATCTGGCAATCTTAAAATCCAAACTCTTTTCCACCACTCGATTACTAAGGTAGAATTGGACACCGAACCTTCTGATCGTTGCCTACGAGCAAGGGTATAACCACTTTTCACCGAATATGTAACACCCCATAATTTTAATTAAATGCATACGTTGAAGTACGCGTATATCGAGATGTAGAATATATGTATAAGTACATTTAAAGCTATGTGTACATGTGTCAAATGAACTTGACAATGTCAAAAGTCAGTTCGGAATGTGATTTTAAATAGAAATTGATTTACGACACTGTACGTCTCATGTGGATTGAGTATATAGAAGAAGAAGAGGAGGAATGAAGTAAGAAAAAAATAAAATAAAAATATATTACTGTTCACTTGCGGGTACTGTTCACCAAATAGTACTATAAACAGTACTCAGATGGAAAGATAAAAAAAATAAAAATAAAAAAAGTTAAATGAATTGCTGAAAAAAAAACAGAGAGAAAACGAATGAAAAGGAAAGAAAGGGCAGAAAGAAGAAGGAGAAGAAGAAAAAGGGGAAACGTGAGATTCGCGCGAAATTTGGACCTGCGGTAAGTGATTTTCACTCTCTTTCTTCGTGAAATTACTATCTAAGCTAGATGTAACGATTCTAGCGGACTAATTTTAGCTATGGGAGCCGTTTTACGACGTTTTGACAAATTGGAATTTTGACCCAATGTGAATGAAAAATCCGCGATGAAGGTAGAAAAACACTCCCTGGACTGTCGGGACCCCGAATATGTGGTTAGATTCCATTTCATGAGTTTTGGAGACCGTTTGACAATTTTAATACAATTTACATGTTTCGAATGAATAGTGACGAATAGTACTATGAACAGTGATGTGAATAGTGAACAATGATGTGAACAGTGAACAGTATGTGAATAGTACTATGAACAGTGATGTAAACAGTGATATGAACAGGGATTTGAAATCATAGAATCGTAGAGAACTGAATTCCGGACGTTTCGATACTAAGATCGTGATTTTTGGATATGATTTGATATTTTTAGTAGCTAAAGATATGATAAATGATGATTCTCATGATAGTCCATGGTTCATTTCAGTGTTTACCTTGAGAGTTATGCATAGATAAATGTTCTTGAGGAAGCAATTATGAGGGACGTTTATTGTTGCTCGGATATATTGGCTTAGAAACCCCGTGTAACCACTGTGAGTATAGTTTTCTTGATTTGGTTCTTGTGTGACATTGTACGCATATAAAATGTTTGATTGTATGCATGTTATATTTATATATAATGCATTGAGTTTTATGGATCATGCAAACTGATTTTAGCAATTGGAGTTTGTAATGATGTCATTTCGTTAGGAATTAGACCCGGATGAGGTTTTGCGAGTCTTCATTGTCAGTAGGTCTGTCCTAACAAGGGTTGCGATCCTTGAAATGACCGTGAATTGGGTAATGAGAGGTTGTGGCTACCTTGTAACGGCCATACAAGGTTAGACTCGCTCTCTTGCCTTGCGGAGGAGGGAGATTATGCATTGTGTTATGGAAAACTCATGAAATTTATGTTGTTGACATGTATAATATATTCGTTGAATGCTGCATGTGTTGAATAAGTGTTTGAAATGATTTTAAATGTCATATTTCTCTAAATGTATATAATTGTCATCTCAAGAACTATATTCACTGAGCTGTTGTTTGCTCACCCCATTTCCTCCAATATTTCAGGTATTGAGTCGAAGGGAAAAGGAAAATCCGTGAGTGATAATCACGTGAGCCTTCGCCTGGTATGTGTATGTATGCTTGGAGGAAATGACTTTTGTTATTTTGATATGTATACTTATCACACGTTATATATATGTATTATCATCTAGATGGGATGTGTGGGCATATTTATAGCTTAATATATTGGATGATGAAATGAAAATGGAATGTGTGAATGAATGGAATGAGTATAGAGATCTATATTGGATTTGATTTGTAGTATATTAGAAAAACAATTTTTGTAAATGTTGAGAAGGATTGTGAGACTACGTGAAGGCTGACAATGTATTATATACTGTATATGGGTATGTACAGTGTATAGTATACTGTGCCGGTTATGACGTCAGCCTACGTCAGGGGCGTCGTGACAGAATATCCTCCATTTCGCTCAAAATGCCAAATCAACCTATCTGGTGGTGGTCTGTAACTGAGGGGAATTGAGAGAATTAACTTTGCATCATCTTGCTTGAATGTGTTGCATATCAGGTTTGTGTCCCATCTTTTGGACTCATCAATAAGGTCTGAAACCTTGTTAATCCCCACGTCTGTTGGGATGGTGATGGGCCTGAATGTGCTCTCTCTAGGAATCCATGGATCATTGAATATGCTAATCTTTTCCCCATCTTCAACCCGCTATCTTAGCCCTTTTCCTAGTAAGTCTTGACCGCAAAGGATACTTCTCCATAAGAACGAAGGTCCAGACCCCAATCTTGCCTCCAAAAAGGATGAGTTGCCGTAATACTTAGCTTTAAGCACCCGTTCCACTAAAGAGCCTTATCAATCTCCATCATTGTTTTGCAAGCAATGCTTGATTGAAGTTACCCATCTCTTTGAAGCCCAAACCACCCATAAATTTCGAATGTTTTAGATCTGCCTATTTTTTCCAATAAATTTTCCTTTTAAACTCAGAATTACCCCACCAAAAGTGTGCCATGATACTTTTCAATCTAGACCAGATTTTATTGGGGAGTTTGAAACAGCCCATGGCATATGTGGGAAGAGCTTGGATTATTGCTTTAAGAAGCACCTCTCGACCCCCTATGAAAAAGACACCTTTTCGCTAGCCATTTAGTTTTTTTCAAACCCTATCAATGATCTAGTGGAAGGAGCTCACCTTGTTTTGTGATATGACTGTTGGGAGACCCAAATATTTGGAATGATGCCGCACCTCCCGAACTCCCAATAGTTGTTTGATAGAATCTCTAGTTTCAACAAGCGAGTTTCTATCAAAGGACATCCATGATTTGTATGAACTCTGTGATTTGAACTTGATTTTTGTGTTACTGAGAATACATTAAGTTGATACATTAATATCATTAAACACAATATTTTTTTTAAAAAAATTATTTGATTAGATGCAAAAAAAAAAAAACAACCAACTATTAAAAAAGATTGCGCGAAGACAAAAATAAAGTGAAGTAGTTTTTTATTAGAATTTTTTTTTCTCACCACCGCTAAGAATTATTTTTTCTTGCTCTCTTACTAATTAAACACTAGAATTTGTGATTTTATCAAAAGAAAAATCACTAATTTCCTTGGAATTTTTTTTATCCATCAAACACAACCAATGATTTTTGTTATTATTAAATTTAATAAAAGGGTTAAAATTTTCATTTAAATTATCTTACTTTTTAACTCTATAATCAATATCTTTACCTATTTCACCTCCTTGATGAATAGTGGATTTCAAATATCTAACATTTTCATTCTTGGTATCTCTTGATTTTTACTCTTCAGTGTTTTTTCATTTTGTATTTTAAGTAAAATTACATTTAATGTATTTAGTTTTAGTCCTATTAATTTTAGACTCTTTATATTCTATTAAATTTAATAGCTGGCTAATCATTTATAATCTAATTAAATTTAAACTAAATTACTATATATATGATTCTTAATTAAGTACAAAAGATTCCATATGATTAATTACATATATATTGTTTCTTATATAAGAAAAAATGTTATGCAATTTCTTTAAAAACTCTTTGTAGTTGCCAAAGAAGAATATGAATCTTTTAATGGCTTATATAATTTACCAAGACTATGCAAGTCTAACTTAGATTTATATAAAAGATTCGTGTATGTATTTCTTAAAATATTGTTTCCACACAAAGATCAAATAACTCCAAATTAATTAAACTATTTCCCAAATATAGCAAATTGCAAGAGCGGTGTAAATGATTGTAATTGCTTAGCTTTGAAATGGCATTTCCATTCTTTAATTGAGTAAAAGCTCCATATTTTCCATATAAAATATAGCAATAAAAGAACATCATTCCATTAATGAACAATTAATTTCTTTTCTTTATTGTTTAAAAATAAAAGAGTGCTAAAAGGATTCAAGATATGAACCTAAATCTATAATAATTGACCACATCACTACGGCATAAGAAAAAAAAGAGGAAAAGAAAACGCCCTCCACTTAAAGTACACTACATCAATATAAGTATAGTTTTGAGTATACATTTTGGATTATAAAAGCATTTCTCTTAAAAATATATCTATGATATACCCGACCCTTAAAATCCCGCTCGCATTTCTATCCTATAATCCTTTCTCTCAAAGAATTTAACAAGAATTCTTTTTTGAAAAGGATTTCACAAAAACTTACTATGAATTTATCGATTCTATCATTTTCATAAATAATAAAATAGGCAAGGAAATACATTAAATAGAAAATCCCATGTGTGATTTACTACATATTTGGCTTTTTATTTTTTAAGTGACATATCTAATATATTTCTTTACTACACTTTGGATATATTTGGCATGTGATTAAGAGCAACACAATTTCATTAACTTTGCATCCATAAGTTTAAGAGAACAGTCTATCACATTAAATTAAATATTAAAATCAAACATCTTAAACAAATGGGGATGTAGCTCAGATGCTAGAGCGCTCGCTGATACCCCGCATCTCCATAATTTAATTTTGTGTCTATTTTATTTTTATAATGGTAACTCTATTTTTTTAAGCTCTACAATTTTTAGATAAAAAAAAATTAACTCTATTTTTATAAGAGCTTATTTTAATAATAATGTTTGGTAATAAAAATATTTCAACCTCTTATTTTAAAAAATTAAAATTAAAAATTAATTATTATATTGTAATCCTATACTATAATTGGTTAAATTAAAAGATATTTTTAATTAATTACCACTTACTAAATTTGAGTTGTGACAATTTATTCTATAAGTTTGAATAATTATTCTATATAATGATTAATACAAATTTGATATGTTACAAATTATTCTTAATATAATTAAATTAACCTCTACTACTTGTGCCATTTCCCAAGAATCGAATTAACCTCTACTACAAATAAAAGATAAAAACTTCTACAAGAAAAAATAAACTGTTTTTGCTATTTATTTTAGAGGTTTAACTTTTACTATTTGTCAACCTCTATTTTATTTAGAGGTTGACAAATTATTATCAAATGCTATAATTTTGTCCAACCTCTATTTTAATTAGAGTTTAAAAAAATTAGAGGTTAAAATTAGAATTACCAAACACCATCTTAAATTGTGCCTTATAAATGATAATCTAAAACTGTTGAAAAAAAAAAAATCTAAAACATGGGATAAAAGACACGTCACCCCCAAATAAATAAAAAAAAAAAAAAACTAAATCAAGTTGGGCTAATTTTTTTTTTTTTAACTCAACCCAACCCAACCCAGTAGTCAATCAAAATCCACCCAAAAAAAAAAAGACTAACTTAACTAAATCAAGTTGGGTTCAATTTCTTTTAACTTAACCCAACCCAATAGGCACTCAAATACAACATAACCTAATGACTTGGATTTTTTCACATGTTAGGTTGGTTTAAATTTTAACAAAAAAAAAATGACTCACTTAACTAAATCAAGTTGGGTTAATTTTTTTTTAACTTAACCCAACCCAATAGGCACTCAAAATCCAATACAACACAACCTAATGACTTGGATTTTTTGGTTTGGTTTAGTGAGGTTTGGTCTACTCATTTCTTTTATTTCAAAATCTCATGTTGACTCAATCTCAGGATTATAAATTTTATAATGAAAATAATAAATTGGATACTAACTAATATTTTTAATTAGTTCGGGTTTATCAACTTCTTTTTGTTAAATCTTGACCCTATTCAAACTAATTAAATTATAAATCTTTCAACTCAACCCAATCTAATTCGATATACGAACCCAACCCAACCTATGTGATATGGGTTGCTCGGGTTAGTCGGGTTGATTAGTAGGACGAACACATCTAGACACAAGTTCAACAGATTATCATCTTATTCTCCCAGCCCCTCAAAAGGTTGGAAAAAAAAGGGGATCATTTCTCAAAACTGGAATGTAATTAACATGACCTGCATGTATCGACCCAAAAACGTTTCACAAACCAAAATGATTTGTTTCTATTTCTACAAAACAATTGTGTAAAGCAAACCTCAAAAATAATTGTTAGTTCTTCCATCTCTTCAATTCACACAAAAGCACTACAAAAGAGTTGTGTGTGACTATAAGCATCTGAACGTATAGAAACTTTCTCAACTATAAATGAAGCAAGATGTGCTTTCTCATCCTAGCCTAGATGTTGAATTTTAGGATGAAGAGAATAAAGGAAAGAAATAATCACCCATCGCTCAAAGATATACGTGCAAACCCTAAAATCAAAGAAAAAGCACGGACAAAAATAATTAATCTAATCATAATCGATTAACAAGTACTGTAGAGGATTTACTCACTTCAAGTGCTTCTACACGGGATAGTAAAACAAATCCAAAATGAAGGTAAAATAAACAAAAAAAAAAGACAAAAGAAAATTAATGTAGGAACTCACACAATCCACTCATGTTAAACATGATATTTCTGCTAGCTAACGCGATTGAGCCAAATCCAAAATGATCTTCTCAAATCCTATTCCGTTGGAAAGCATAATTCTTAGTATCAATACATTTTGTCTCCATATGACCTCATAAGATTTTGCCAAACGAATTTCAAAATGCTAACCAAAACAAAGAATTTCTTATACTAAATTCTTATCCATGAGGTACCTATTGGTGGACCTAGATCTTAACTACTATGTACTAATATTTTCTTCACTTAACCATCTCTTAGGCCCACTATTGAGCTTAGGGATGAAATTTTATTCCAAAAAACCTCGATACCAATGAGAAGGAGGATCTACATTTATATATCATATGATGAACATTTTTTTAACTAATGTGAGATTGTTCTTTCGGTTCACAAACATCCAACAATTTCAATTTTAGACTGAAATTCAAGGGACAACCATGAGCAGTTGGGATCCAATAAACCCGTACTAATTCCACCTGAACGTGTGTCAACCGAAGTTCAAAGGGAAACCATGAGGAATTGGGCTCTAATGAGCCCACACCAACTCCACCTAATCATGTGTCAAAGTCTCTGTCTAATTATCAACCATGATTTCGTTATTGGTGGGCCTAGATCTCAACTAGTATTACTAAACAATCCTTAGGCCTACTATTGGGCTCAGGTGTAGGGTTTTAAATTAAAAGGCCTCGGAGATCCATAATTTATATCTCATATAATGAACTCTTTTCTTTCTAATATAGGACTATTCTTTTGGTCCACACACCCAGCAGCAGTACCTCATTAATCAATTAGGCAACAACAACAACAATAATAATCAACATAATCCAAAAAGAGTTAATTCATGCTATTCAAATGAAGTACACTTGATGTTGTCACAAAGAGCTATTTTTTCAATTTCATGGCAGACAAAGATACAAGCATAAGTTGCATTACATGGGTTATTCAAGCCAAGTACTCCAAAAGCCTTAAAAAAACTAGCACTAGCATATCATATTTTGAAGTTGACACTTACAGTTAGTGTCCTGAAAATCAGCCAGTTCTGATCCAAGTGGTTCACCCCTGTCTGATCTCACTCACTAAGCTTCCTTGCAAGAAAAAAACAAATCCAACTTCAGCAGCTCCTTGGAAGTATGATATTGTTCCCTCCCATTCTAACATCAATCCTTTGCTAGATTACCAACGCAACCAAAATGCTGCAGTTTTTAGCTCCATCCATCTAGTTTTTCAATTTCTTCAAACTCCTTTCTTCTCGCCACTTCCTCTCTATGCCTAGAGAACACTAGCATAAAAAAAAACTGGTTTTTGAATTGTTCAAACACCTTATCACCACTTCCCGTCTCTATTGCCAAGAGAATAGTAGTAGAAAGAGTGGTATTAGCATTTGCTCAAACACGTTCCCAGAGAATAATAGTAGAAAATGTGGCATTGGAATTTTTTCAAACACATTGTCACCTCTTCCAAATTAAGCCCAAAAAACACATTAAAAAACCAGAGTGGTTTTGAATATCTTCAATGAGATACAATGTCATTACTTCTCAACAAAGCCCACCAAACAAGAATAACACAGAACTGGGTGGTGGGCACCGCATTAATTTCTTCAAACACCTCCTCTGCCTAAAACTTTGTTGAATGTAGGATGACAATCATCACTGAAAAATAACTTTTAAAATAATCAACTAGATTAGTTTTTAGTCTGAGTGATGGAGTCACAATGGTCTCACTTAAATACTACTCTTCTAGAATAGCAAGTTGCCTCCCGTTCACTATTTAAAGGTACTAAGGGACAAGACTATGTCTAGTTAAACTAAATCAATTACTATTCCAACAGAAAAACAATGTAGATTAAGGCTAGAGTATGACTCTATGTTCTTAAAACACTTATATTCCACTTAAATGCTCACGGTGTATGACATTTATCTTCCAAGATACAACAATCTCTTTCTTGTGATAGCAACACTTCAACTCACAAGAATAATCGAATCAAAATTGATTGTACTCACTCACAAAAAAATGCTAAAAGCAAAGAAGAGAAAAGAGAAAAAAATTCAGATATTTCAAAATTTTCTAAGATGAATTTTTGAGTTCTGAAGGACTTTATTTATAGGCAAATTGTGACTGTACATGGTGAATGTTTCTGCACTGTTGGATTGAGTGTGATCGCCCCTAAACCCAATATGATGAATTTGATTGACGCACCTCGATCGTATACCGTCAAATCGTATCCGATCGATTTAGGCGCAATCTAATAGCCATGTTTGTAACAACTGATCCCGCATTGTTAGATCGCGGTCAATCCAATCGATCGTGATCTGACGATCTTGATCAACACATCCGATCCCACACCGTCTGATCTTTGTACATAACACCTAAATAAATAACTGCATTCATCGTATCTGAACGTCTCAGATCCGATCTTGCACGAATATATCTCATCCGTCAGATCTGCCTCGATCCTTGAAAACGAAAAGCTCCCCAACTCCTCACGATGATAAAAAGTATAAAATATTGTGCACTCAATGCACCCTAAGTCGCCCTTGCACACGCGGCAAGCCTTCCTTATGTGTGTGTTAACTAAAATTCAAGTGTAATACTCTAACTATACATATAAGTAAATAATTAAAATGATATCTTTTTCATGTGGGATTAAAAATTATTTTTAAATTTTATCACTTTACACATATTAAGTAAGCTACTACTTTATTCTCAATTTTTTATTTATATATAAATAAATATAACTAAATACTTATATATTTTTAATCTTCGTAAAAGACGAAGCATCTTTGCTTTTTGCTTTACTTTTGTCACGTCTCTTTTTGTGAGTGCTTATCTGCCACCTTGTAGTGCTTATCTATCCATCGCACCTAAAATCACTTATAAGTCATATTTTAATATTTGACTAAAAATAATAAAAAATTATATTTAATTACCCATTTTCTAACAAACCCCAAAATTTCTAACAAAAGCACCGCACCCACACAACACACAGATATGTATCTCTATCTTATCTATATATGTCCATCCTCATATATGTTGTCGAAGAAGCATTTCATCAAACGCCTGGTATGCATCATCATTCAATCAAGGACTCCTCGCTGTCGCCATAGCATCTCTCTGAAACCCCCACATTCTCACCCTAAGCTGAAGCTGAGCTGCAGCAATCAACGACCTAACACCCTGAACAGGACTAAGTATCTCAAACACCTTCCTCGTTGTCGTCGCCCTCAAATGATCCGCACTCTCAACCAACACCTCCATCGAACTCCGCAGCGTCTCCAGCACCGAATCCACACCAATTCTCCTCTCCCTATCCACCATTCTTCCCACCCGCCTCGCCTTTTCCAACATGGGCGGCGCCGCCACGCTCTCCTGAACGCTCGCCATTTCCTCCTCCAATTCCTTCTCCGCCGTTCTCGTCTCCGACCGCAGCCGCTCCATCCTGTCCGATTGCTCCTCCGTCAGGTCGGAGACCGAGTAGCCAACGAGCCGGAACGCCAGCGCGGGCTTGAACCCACCAATCCAAAGGAACGATTGCTCCAAAGAACTGAACCAAGGCGGGGAAAAAACATTGAAGACGTCGTTGCGGGCGGCTAGGGTTTTGGCTTCGTAGTATTGCTGGTAGTGTGAGAGCACCCTTGAAATTAAAGCTCGTAGTTCCTGGTCTTGGTTCTGTTCGTCGTAGTTTGTTTGGGCGGAGATTAGTTCGTCTAAGTAGTGTTCTTGGCGGACTAACCAGGATTCGAAGAAGGTAGCAAATGAAGTCGAATTCCAACTGTTGTTGTTGTTGTTGGGGACATTAGGCATGGTGAATTAGTGTTAGGGTCTTGGGAAGAATTAGGGTTTGGGATGGGGGGATTTGGGTGGGTGAAAAGGGGGATTTATAGAAGGAAGATTGGTTCGGCATGGTTTTTTGCGTTGGTTGCTTCGCGGGCAAGTATCTGAAATTTGATCAGCTAATCTGGCGAAATAGACAAAATTAAAACCTACCCGGAGAAGGAATTTGATCAGGAGTTTTTTATTTATTTTTATTGATTGATTGAAACGCCGACACAGTGAAGAGAAGATGATGAGAAGTAGATGAAGTGGTGGTGGCAGTGGAAGAGGTAGTACGAGTGGCTCCGGGAAGGTGTGGTTGAAGGTGGAGGTGGTGGATGGAGACGAGATTGTTGGAATTTAAGTCCGATGAAATCCGGTGTAAAATCAAAGTGAAGGGCGTCAGCAAAACCGTATGGAATCAACTGCTACGAGGCTGTTGTAGAGCTTTTATTTCTATTTTTTTGGTCAAAAGTGTGAGTTTCTTTTCTTGATATTTCGTAAATATCTAGGGTTTGTTTGTTAGTATAATGGAAAGCATTTTCTTGTGGGATTTTTAGAGTTTGGGTGAAAGTTTGGATTTTTATAGTAAAGGTCTTAAATTTTTAAAATTTAGATTTTGGGTCATCTCGGTCATTTTTTAATCTAATTTATTGATCATCTTTTAATCAAATTAATGTGTCTCGGTTGACGTATTTGATTATTTTGCTCCTCTTCCAAATAATAACTCACGTGACCCCCTCACTAAGCAAAGAGACTCCATTGGTAAAAAGAAAACTAAAAAAATGCCCTAAATGTTAGGGCTTTTGATATAATTACCCTTCAAAAATAAAATAATTTCACAAATGTCATTTATACACAAATAATGACTCTTTTGCTTTACTTTACTGTTCATAGCACAGTCAGCGCGCCAAACAAGCGCCACGTAGGCGCGTAGGTGACATTTTTAAAAGACGCATTCCCCGCATAATTTTTTTTTTAAGTGAAGGGAATACGTCTTTTGAAAAGACGCATTTCCTTTACAATTTTTTTTTTTAAAGTGAAGGAAAGACGTCTTTTCAAAAGACGCCTTCCCTTGCACAAGAAGAGAGGCTTTTGTTTAAGCTGTTCTTTGATTTCATGAATTCCTATTGCTTTGTTTTCCAAGTTTATCGCCATAGTAGACAAATGAACACCAAGGTTCTCTAAAATCTTTCTCATGTCCTCTGTTAGGTTCTTTCTTGTACGTAGCACTTTTATAATATGCTGCGCAGCAGCTATCACATTTTCTTCACCGTCAACTGATGGGATCATAGATTCAAAACCAGCCATTATTGATTTCCAGTTGCCCTCGAACTCCCAGTTGCCCTCAATCTCCCAATGTCATTCTAAAATTTGTGCATCAAAAAACATTGGTAAGAACAAGAAGATAGGATTAAACCAACTTGAGTCAATCTGCCAAAAACTAAAAAGAGGCTTGAATAATATATCAATTCAAGAAATAGATTTTCCAAAAGGTTCTCCTAACAATACCACTATACCAAACAAGGAAAGATAGCGCTTAAAGAACTCAAAAATTGAACTTGATAACTAAAAAAGACACAATTTCCTTTTACCCTTTTCCTTAAACCTCTCTCACCGCAACATTTACTACCAAATATTGATCTCGCACAAACATGAAACCCTTAATTTCTAACGAAAGGTATCCAAGAACAGATAGAGAAACTCAATTCTACAACAAATTAACAATCAAGAAGTAGCGGTACTGCAGCTGAATTCCAAATTGATTTTTTATCCAGAAATGAGCAGGACAACCATTAATGATTGGCACTAGAATAATCCAACCAACCAAAAATAATAATAATAATAATAAGAAGAAGAAGTACAAAAAAAAATTGAAAAAAAAACATTATGAAGGGAAGGCGTCTTTTCAAAAGACGCATTTCCTTCACTTTAAAAAAAAAAATTGTGAAGGGAAGGGGAAGACGTCTTTTCAAAAGACGCCTTCCTTGAAAATGCCACCTACGCGCCCACGTGACGCTTGTTTGGCGCGCTGACTGTGCTATGAACAGTAAAGTAAGGCAAATGAGTCATTATTTGTGTGTGAATGACATTTGTGAAATTATTTTATTTTTGAAGGGTAATCATGTCAAAAGCCCCTAAATGCTACCACTAATTGATCACCGATAACAAATCGATCGGTAACTAACATTCTGGCCGAACGGTCACCAATCGGTGATCTATCGGTTAGTTATCAGACATTCTACCTAAATTATTATTTCCTAAAGATCGTGCGATACCCGACCGATTACCGATAACTAACCAACAAATCATCGATTGGTTATCGATCGATAACTATCATTCTGGCCGAACGGCTACATATCAGTGATCTATCATTTACCAAAGAGCTATCGGTGATCGAATGGTTAAGTAGCGGTGTGAACTTATAAATCTATAAGGAGGAAGAAGAGATCATCGATCGGTAAAAAGGGAAACCAAAGAAACCAACCGAGCATTCTACCCAAATTGCTATTTCCTAACGATCGTGCGATACCCCTGACCGGTTACCGATCGGTTAGACATCAAACAAACGGATACCGATCGGTGATCAATCGGTTACCAATAATCGAAGGAACGAAGAAGCAAATTAGTCACCACACGGTAAACGGTTGGTTAATTATCAGTAATCATTTTAGTCGGTTATGAAATTTTCAATCTGTGATTGGGCGGATACCGCCACCTTACTGTCCTTTAAGTTATATCCCCCGTAAATTAAGTGTACCGTACTACTTGACAGAAACTCGTCACCTCAATGTCATGTTGAACTGGGAAAGTATATTACCCCTCTTCATTGACAACAAAGAGCCTCTTCATTTACAAAGAGCTTTCGACCGATCCAGGCATTGCATATTGTTAAAGGTTTCGACCGATCATTGCATATCGCTGCACTTTTCAAAAATGGTAAGTCCATTGCTTGTGAAAATTAAAGGAAGATGGTATTACCTATTATGCGAGCTTTACCATACCTATTGAACTCTACTACATACACTACTCACCCATGCACAAATTTGAACTGAGAGTTTGAAAAATCATCCATCATGTCCAATCCTTATCGTAATATGCATTACAGATATGTTATTTGTATATTCGTTATTTACTGATTGGTGCCGATCGGTAATTTGGTTGAACATTATTTACCGATCGGTTAGTTGTGTAATCCTTACTTACAGAGCGTTAGTTCCTTTGATCATTAATTACCGATCGATTATTTATCTCCTCTATTTACCGATCGATAATTTGTTTGATGATTATTTACCGATCGGTAATTTGTTTGAACATTATTCACGGATCAGTTATTTTTGTAATTGTTACTTACTGAGGGTTAGTTCCTTTGATCATTATTTACCGATCCGTTATTTTTATAATCGCTATTTACCGATCGATATTATCGATCAGTTATTTGTATAATAGTTATTTATCGATCAATTCAACAAGTTGTTGATAGTTGGTTATGTTTCAACTCTAGGGATATTTTGTGCCTGTGTTATGCCACTATGGTGGTTCGCGCACCGTGGGAAAACCATTTGCAACAACTTACCATGGTGGAACATGTAACGTCATTACTGTAAATTATCCTGTGATGTTTGTAGACTTAAGAGGCAAGTGCTGGAAGCTTTTGGACTTCAGCACAACACCCATCCTTACAAATTGATCTATTCTCTGGACGAATACAAGAAAAAGATATTTACACACGATTTATCCGGGCAAGATGATTTATTGACCATGATTGATTTATTTGAATGTTATGGTTGTGAATTTAAGATCATATACATCGAGAAAAGTCATACAAGTACTGATCTGAGGATTCCAGACCTAAATGTACCATTCACGGCCTCAAAAGATGAATGCAGTGAAAATTAAAATGTGAAATATCGACACGGTGATCTTGACAACCCTATAGTTGATGATGAATTTGTGCCATTGGATGATCAACATGATAGTCATGATTTTTGTATTTCTCAATATTCAATGGATGTTGAAAATAACAATCACGGGCACGGTGATAACAATAACACTATAGTTGATGATGATTTTGTGCCTTTGCATGATTCAATTGGCACACAGGAAGGTGATTCTTCTCAATGCTCTACGGGTTCAAAGGTACATGATCACGTACCCGTAGAATGTGCAATGGATGGTTAATGGAAAGGATATTTTATTGTCGGCCAAACATTTAAAGACAAACAAGAATTTGTAAAAGCATTGAAAGAGAATGCCATGTATAAGAACTATGAGTATGTGAGTACCAAGATGAAGTCAGGTGTTGTATCTGCAAGATGCATTGATGGAAATTGTCAGTGAAGGATACATGCATCCGTTGCCAGGGATCAGTTCACGATCAAACGATATGAGCCTAAGCACATTTGCTCTTTCCTGCTTCGCAGTCGTGGACATCGTAATACCAAATGTTCCTATATTGCTCTATGGATTAGGGACCGTCTTGCTAGTCATCTTACATACAAACCTGCTGAGATAAAAATTGATTTTAGCAAAGAGTTTGGAGTGACATTGAGTTATTTTAAGGCATGGTATGCAAAAGAAATGGCAACAGATCAAGTATTGGGTAAGTGGGAAGAGTCTTTTAGGGACTTATCTCGTTATTTCTTGGAGTTGTAACGTGTGGATCCCCATGCTGTTTTAGCACTTGACATTAACAGTGATAACACATTTAACAGGATGTTTTGGGCTTTTGGTCCATCTGTAAGAGCCTATTTGGGTACTATGTGCAAGATTCTATTGGTTGATGGGACACACCTAAGAGGGAAATATCTTGGGCATCAGTTGATTGCTACTACGTATGATGGTAACAAATGCCTACTTCTTATTGCGTTTGCTATGGTCGAGTCAAAATGTGTTGAAAGTTGGAAGTGGTTCCTAGAGATCATCACAGATAGAATAACTGATCGTGATGCCGAATTTGTGTTGATATCTGATAGGAATCAAGGTTTACTACGAACCGTGCCAACAATCTTGCCCAATGTCCATCATGCATACTGCATTCAACATTTAGCCCAAAATCTTTACAGTGCCTTTAAAGATGACACTGCCCAAAAATTATTTTGGGTTTTGGCTAGAGCATACACACCTATGGAATGGGATACTTTCCTTGGTAAAATACGAGAACAATGTGGTTCAGATGTGGTTAAGTGGATTATGGACTCAGAACCAAATCATTGGGCACGTTCCATGTTCCTAGGTCGAAGATATGATTTATTAACCACAAACCTTGCCAAGAGCTACAACAATGTGTTAAAGTTCGCAAGATCTCTACCACCGGTGAAGATGATCGAAACAATTCGACGTCGTGTTGCAGAATATCATTATAACCATCATTGTAAAATAGAAGAGATGAATGGTGTGGTTACTATAAGGGCGCAAGAGCACTTACATGTTACTGAATGGTCTCGGCGCAAGTCTGTGATTGCGTATGGGAACATGGAATATGGCATTGACCCCGAGTTCAAAACAAATCACATGAATTTGCAATTAGGATCGTGCACATGCAATCGATGGTACATTGATGGTTTGCCTTGTTCACATGTAATGACCGCCATAACCTATCATAATCATAATGTGTATTCATTTTGCGAGAATTACTTCATGACTGCGACATACAAGATGACATATTCAGAATTTTTTCATCCCACGCTAGACAAGAGTCAATGGCCACAAGCATTTGACTGCCTTCTTGTACTTCCTCCTAAGGGTTGAGTGCCTCCCGGGCGTCCGCGTAAGCATCGTATTCCATCTACAGGTGAAATTCGTCATGTAAAGTGTGATAGATGCAGTGACTATGGCCATAACTGCAAGACATGCAAAAAACCAATGTAACAAAAACACTGGCTGGTCAGTTTTATAATTACCGTTTATCAACCGATCGGTTTGATTTGTAACAAATTGGTAAGAACCTTACTAGGAAAATTAACCAATCGGTGCATGTTTTAACTGATGCGTTATTTTTAACCGACCGGTCAATTCTTCATTTTATTACCGATCAAGGGAGTTTGTTGCAGAAAATCATTTTCTTTTTATTTTTAATATTTCTTGTCCATTTCGTAGTTGTTTACATTATTTTAATGAAAAATTAGATAATGCTTAAGAATAAAATTATAAACAGAACGATATAATTATTACCGATCGGTTAATAGTTTTACCCGATCGGGTACCTACAAGGCTGATAAGTGCAGAAAATCATTTTTATTTTTTATTTTTAATATTTCTTGTCCATTTCATAGTTGTTTAAATGATTTTAATCAAAAATTAGATAATGCTTAATAATAAAATAATAAACAGAAAATCCGTCAATAACTATTGACCGATCGGTATGATTTCCTCTCGATCGGTAAGAACATTGTACCGATCGGTTAATAGTTTAACCAATCAATAAATTAGTGGATACCTTATTCTTTAGGATTCCAATAGGTTAATAGTTTAACCAATTGGTACAATGTTCTTACCGATCGGTATAGATGATTATTACCGATTGTGTATAGATCGGTTGATGTCTTACTGATCGGTAAAAACCTTATACGATCGTTTAGCCATCGGTTACCGATCGGTGGATGTTTTAACTGACAGTCGGTTCTACTGATTTCTCATTTGTATCGGTAAATATTCAGCCACTTATTTTCATGGTCCACTTTATTCACCGATCGGTAATCGATAATTGACCGATAGTTTATCGGGAAGAACATTGTAACATAAACATATGCAAAAAATCACAGGACATGCAAAAACCAACAAGCACTGGCATGTCAGTTTTATAATTATCGTTTATCAGTCGATCGGTTTGATTTGTAACCGATCGGTGAAAACCTTATCCTAGCGGTAGGATCATTAACCGATCTGTGGTTATTTTAACCGATGCACTATTTTTAATCGACTGATCAATTGTTCATTGTAATTGTAACGCCCGTGACTTAGGATGACGTCATTTGGACCCGTAAAGTACCTGTATACGTATTCGTATATGTATGTGTATGCGTACTTGATACTCGACGCGTGTTGGTTCGAGTGGTTTTCATGCCTTCATGTTGTTCGAAGTGTGCACAAAGTTTCGAAACCATCGGAGCCCGTTTGACGTCGAAACATGTCGAAAACGGTGTTTCGGATAAGTGGAGCTCGTTCCATGGAGGAAGAAATTTTCTGTCACCAATTACATTAAGGGCTTGATCTCCTTGATCCGTGGTTTGATTGAGCTGAAATTTTTTTCAGCTTATTTTTCTCTGATAGATCTTCATAATGAACGGTGAAGATCTTGATCGGAGTTGTCTATTGTGAAATATAAGACTCCAAACACTGTTTCTCAGATTTGCAGATTTTCTTGCACAGTTTTGATCAAAAGGTTGGATCTTACAATCCCACCGTAGGATTGAGCTAAAATTTTACCAGAATGTTGGTAACTGAGTCATAAAACGTTTGAACAGGTTAAGATGTTAATTTGGGGAGTATTTTGCAAGAAATTGATTATCTAAGTGGAAGTATTGCAATAGGAAAATTGATTTTTGACAGTTTTTGGCAACTTTTAGTTGTGGGCCCAAGCTTGTCTATTTAAGCAACCCAAACGAAATTTTAGGCTCATTTGCTTATTTTTCAGCTAGAAAAGAGAGAAAGGAGCTGAAGAAGAGAAAAGAAGAGGAAACCTAGGGTTGGTGGATTTTGCTCAAAATCCCAAAGGTTTGCATGTTTTTCCTTATTGTTTTTCCTTTAATCTCTTTGGTTCATGCATATTAGTGTTGTTTTGATGCATGCATTGTATGAAACCCGAATTTGAAGGGGTGGTGGAAATCAAATGTTGTCCAAATGCTTTGCATGTTTAATATGTGTGTTTAGAGTGTGTTGGGAACCCTCTAAAGGCAAAAGCCTCAATTTTTAACAAGAAATTGGTAGGGTTTAGTACAAATGACCTAGTCTTGGTTCATTGACCTAGACTTTGACTTAAGCTTTGCATGCCATCTATGATGGACCGATGAGTATTAGGGACTGATTCATGTATTTAGTTTGAGATTTCAATGGTGAAACCATATGGTTTAGTGTAAATGGTCATTACTTGGTTCATGGCCTTGAGATTTTCCAAAAGCCATGCATGTCAACTATGTTGTTCTAGATGGCATTGTGAATGAAATCATGTTGTTGGATCAGTAAATCAGTGAGCTGATTATGCTGACCTAGTATAAATTTGGCCTATGTCTTGGATTTGGAAAAATTTGCCATGATTTGGGAATTTGCCCAAATTTGGGGATTTTGACCCAAATGTTATCAATTGGTGAAATTGACTTAGGATTAGTTAAATTAACCCTATTTATGATTGAATGACATGGATTATGATGGTTGGATCATGGGATCAACCTATTACATTCAATTTGGGTTAAGTATGGCTTAATTAGACGTTAAATGGTTAAATTGGGCAATATAGATTGACTCATGGGTTAACCATTCTAGAATTAGTAATTGACTATGGAATAGGGTTGAACATGGTTGTTTTGCATACTTTAGAATGATTTTTAGTTTTTGCATAAACCATGTTTACTGCAGGGGTCTTGATTGATCTAAGTGACCCAATTAAGCCAAGTTGTCGCCGAAGTGCATTGGGGTGATTAGTAGGCATTTTAGGGCTTGTGGTTGGATCTGGATTGGCTAAGCCTAGCCAATCAAGAGTGAGTGCTATTTTACTTGTGGGTTTCTATATATGTGGCATTGAATTATATTAATGGATTTGAATTGATATATATGTATGGATGTCATATGCATGTTTTAATTGATTCATGAAATATATTTGAGCATAGTCAGTTTGGTAGCAATTAGGCTGATTTCCTGGTGCATGGGCTTTGCGAAGACCCACCTGGCGATCCCTAGTTGTGAACCTTGCAGAGGGTTTCAAGGATAGGCGCAGAATGGTCCGCCCAAACCTGAAACATGGTGTGGGAAGGATTGTGACCCGGTGACATGCCCGATTCCTTGGAATTTCTAATAGGATACGGATAAGAAGTCGATCGGGGCATGGGTTCGCGCACCTATGCTCTTGTATTGATTCTTATCCAAGAGGTGATTAGGATTGCATGAGCATGTTATAAGTGATATGCATTGTCCTGTTATTACATGATGCATTATATTGAGCATGTATGTAATCTCATTTATAATCATATTGTTTAAATGGTTTTAATGAACTTGCCATGTTTTATATAAATGCACGTATATTGCCACTTGTAGAAAACATTCATTGAGCTTGTTGTAGCTCATACCTCCTCCTTATCATTTTAGGTCCAGATAGGAAGGGGAAATGGAAAGCTTAGCTGCGGAGCATTCCCTGGGATTTTTGTGATGTAGGTGTTAGTACTTTTCTTGTATTTTGTTAAATATATACTGAATAACACCTATGGTAAATACTTAACATTTAGATGAGTTGTATTAAATGAATAACTATGTATGCTTTTGAATTATATTTGTATTTGATGAACTTTATGGACACTTGGAGGAAAAATAAATAAATTTTTTTTTGGTTGTATTTATATTGTTGATTTAATTATGTCCATGTGTTTACGTATGTATTTTGGGATTATGGTGTATGGTAGAAGGCTAACATGACGTCGGGTGTATCGATGGAAGATACGCACGGGGTTCCGGGTCGGTCATAACGTCACTTGACGTGGGTCGTGACAGTAATTACCGATCAAGGGAGTTCGTAGTTGTTTACATTATTTTAATGAAAAATTAGATAATGCGTAATAATAAAATTATAAACAGAACGATATAATTATTACCGATCGGTTAATAGTTTTAACCGATCGGGTACTTACAAGGCAGATAAGTGCCGAATTTTTTTTTTAAATATTTCTTGTCCATTTCAAAGTTGTTTAAATGATTTTAATAAAAAAAAATGGATAATGCTTAATAATAAAATAATAAGCAGAAAATCTGCCGATAACTATTAATCGATCGGTATGATTTCCTACCAATCGGTAAATTAGTGGATATCTTATTCATTAGGATACCGATCAGTTAATAGTTTAACCGATCGGTTGATGTCTTACCGATCGGCAAAAACCTCATACGATCGTTTAGCGATTGGTTACCGATCAGTGGATGTTTTAACCGACAATTTTCTCATTTGTATCGATAAATATTCTGCCACTTATTTTTATACGGCCACTTTCTTCACCGATCGGTAACCGATAGTTTATTGCTCGGTAATCGATAAGTCTTAAGATAGTCATTCTGACTTCCCGTCTATAAATAGGGTTCTATTTGCTGTACTGACCCCTAACGCTACTGTTGAAAAAATTCTTCGTTTCTTCGAACATTTGCTACCACCTGCACACCAATGGATCGAACTGTGCAAAACCTGTCATCATGCAAGGCAATTCGAAGCTTTTATGACAGTTTATCTGATGCAAAGAAGAAGTTATTGGACGATGAGGTCTTCGGTCCGTTATGGAAGGTGCCAGATCTGCAAATGACTGGTGCTTTAATCCATTGTTTTGTTGCGGGGTACAAGGGCAACGATGTTTTCCATCTGGGGGAAAACAAACTTTCTTTAAAATCGGTCGATGTTGCACTTGTTCTTGGGTTGAAGGTCCACGAATCAACCTTGACGGATCCGCCTCAAGATTCAATTTCTGATTCTATATAGAAATTGCTCCCCCTTGATGGCGAATCTTCGAGTCACAAGGTTGAGGCCAAACATATTTTGGTTGCTCTTTAGACCACCGACTTATCGGACGTCGACTTCAAAAAGCTCTAACATGTACATGTTAGCCTCTATTTTTATTCCTAATTCTCACCACTCCCTTTCAACGAAACATATTGCATTGATTGATGCCGTCCAAAGGTGTAGGGACTATCACTGGGGTCTCGTTGTGTATGGTTATTTAATAGACAATTTGGCATTAGCGAAATCGCAGTGAGAGAAGAAAATATACAATATATATGGATGCGTTCATGCATTGCAAGCCTGGGTGTATGAAAAGTTTCTATCCTTGGCACCCTAGACGACTTCGACAAACTTTTCAAGGATACTGAAGTACACTCAAAGGCACACAAAGATGATTGAAATTTTTTTTCTTGTCCTCTCTGACCCTTCAAAGGTTCGCTCCTAAAAATAATTTATTGGTCAATGACCGATCGGTAATTTATATAATCGATCGGTCATTTTTTATAACCTATTTGTTATCGGTCGGTATATTTATTAAACTGAACGGTGATTTTTATAACGGAATGGGCACCGATCGGTGACCATTCTTCCCTTTTGGAATTTTCTTTATCGGTGTTTTTTTTGCCCGGTTAACTTTAGCCCCTCCCGCGCGGTTAATTTAGTTTTCGAATTTTGAATTTTGAATGCTTTTGAATCCATTACCTATCGGTATCTTATTCAACCGCTCGATGATTTTTATTACCAATTGGACACTGATCGGTGACCATTCTTTCCGCACGGTTAATTGCATATTCAAATTTTGATTTTCCCATGCTTTTGAGCACCGTAACTTTTCAGTTGATTTTATTTCCTGATCGGTTAATTTTCTTCACCGATCGGTTAATTTTGTTCACCGATTGATTTTCAATCGGTTTTAATTATTTTACTGATTGGTGTTTTATTTATTTACCGTTCGGTGATTTTATTACCTGAACCATTATGTTTCTTAATGTGTCTTTGTTTTTTGCAGATGTACAATGGCTCTTTGTTCAATGATGATGATCAACAACAAGAAGTCATTAAGGAACTAGACATTGAAAATGAAGATGAAGCCGGAGATGAAGAAGAGGAGGAACATGGAGAGGGGGCAAATTCTAATATTGCCCCGAAAAATATTGCGGAAAAGCAACAGGATGTTGCTACGGAAGAAGAACTTCCCCAGGCAAGTAGGGAGCTTGGAGTGTCAACTGCAACTGTTCATCCTAAGGCTTTCGATGAACTAGCCAATGCGATTAAAGTTATGAGTCATGCCATCCTTGTTATGGTGGACGACCTAAAGGATGTAAAAAATTTATTGCAACATTTGGTCCAAAATTTTTCCAATAAACGTCCTTATACAGGGGAGCATTCGTACTACCGCATTTTCTCTACCCCTCAAGCAACTCATGGAGCCACTACGGCGGTATAATTTTTCCTCATCTTGGTTAATTCTTAATTATCGACCTTGGTCTTTTTACCGTTAGTAAACCGATCGGTTAACCAATTTTTTATCGGTAAATATTCTAACCGATCGGGGTCTTTATATCGTCAGTAAACCGATCGGTTAACCAATTTTTTATCGATATATATTCTAACCGATCGGGGTCTTTCTACACTCAGTACACTGATCATTTAACCAATTTTTGATCGATAAATATTCTTACCGATCGGTTAACTATTTATTATTTCGTATTTTCATTACTGATATCCATACTTTTCCAATACTTTAGGAACCAATGGACGTAGATGCTAACCAATTTAGTGAAAATATAATTTTTGAGGTAGCGCGAGGACATGTGTGTTAGATAGGGTTCCACATCGGTAACATGTGTCTATTATTAATGATACCCATTTTATGCATATGTCACACCCCGCCCGGACGTGCCTAAACCGGCGGTACACTCGCGGACGGGGAGCGCATTTGGATTAATAACAATGGTACAACAGAGTGCGCAGCGGAAATATATAACACACATCACAAATCTGATTTCATTTAATTCAGAATATAATTTGTACATGAAACGGTCAAGGGAACATACTCCCCAAAATACCCAATGAATGATACAAAGGGTACATAATTGTGGGCCCCATAACCTGCACCCAGTCCACCCTAATTTTCTGTGAAAGATTGGATAATAATGAAGTGAGCTTAATGCGCTCAGTGGGTAAATAGTTCGTGAGTATAACAATTAATAAAGCATACTTCAATATTAAATATCTTAAATACACGTGAGCATCATAATCAATCAATATGTATGTATGCATGACACCGTCTCGTAATAGTTTGATGAACGTACATCGCCTGAATTCACGTACAGGTGTCCTTCCCCGGGCGTAGCCAGGTTCTCACTGTACGTCCCTCCTCAGGAACGATGCTCTGGATTCACGTACTGATGTCCCTCCCCGAGCGTAGCCGGGTTCTCATGCACGTCCCTCTTCAGAGAGATATAATGAATAGCGAGCAATGCTCCTAACTATTCTATGAGTCATAAACCATATACGTCCCTAGGTGGTGATATGTATGATGCCAATGCATGAACTGGTCTTGTCTACTGGTCTGGTCTTTTCTTGACATTTAGACTGACTTTGGCAACGTCTGGTGATCCTTATCAGGGTCGGTATCACGATGTGCAAGATTAGGATATTCAGTATTACTTGTATAAGCTGATAGTTTTCAATAAGACCAACTAGATCAGTCCCCAATTGAGAGGTGAGACACAAGGTCTGCTTAAATACCAATCGCCTAGAGCAGTCCGCTGCCTCCCGTTTACTATTTAAAGTTACTGAGGACAAGACCGAGTCTAGTTGAGTCAGATTGACCACAAATCTGACATTATAACAGTGTAATACATGAATTCCAAATATATAGGCATAAGTGCGGCTGTATAAACATTATATGACATAATGCAGTGTAAATAAATAGTAGATATAATAATAACTGAATGTAAACTTTAATAAAAGTTATAAAACACGCAAACCTATGTTTCGTTCCCCACCTTCAGATAAGAATTTCTTCTTTTTCAGATCTAGAGCTTTCCTCCGGACAGAACTTCGTCGTACCGCACTGAGAGTCTCGGACAGAGAGTCTCAAAAGACTAAAAACTCAAAATAAGTGAAAAGAGGAGGAAAAATCACAATTAGGAGTGAATTTGGTGTGAAAAATGAAGAGAAGAGGGTTGGTTTATATAGGGCTTTTGGCGCCTGGAAGTCTAGGTGGGCTGCCTGGACTTCCGGGCACGTATGCCCAATTTTTTTTTTTGTGAAATACAGGGTATTACACTCTACCCCCCTTAAAGGGATTTCGCCCTCGAAATCAATTCAAGTAGTTATGCTGGTTATCTGCTTGAGATCCACTGCCGGCGTTATCTTTTGCGAGTTCGGGATAATGCTTGTATGGTCCCTGAATAGCACTGTGGCCGATGGAATCCTCATCATCATAAAACCATGGAGAGCAAATAGAATCGGACTCATCCTGTGAAGATTCCAACATTTGCATAACAGATGGTGGTGGAGGGCGTTGGTTACATAGTTTGGGGGGGGGGGGTAGGTAGAGCGGTGGAATACTTTTTCGTGTTGTTGCTCAAATCCGGCCGACTGGCAATTTTGGTAGAAGGTCGTGCCAAGATGATGGCACGAGATTGTTAAGAAAAAGCCAAGCACGCTCTGGTGATATGGATCGCGGTCTGTGTGGTGATGGAGTTGGTGATGCAAAGGAGTTGTGACTTGACGCTGCTTCTTGAGAAGTAGCCACAGGTTGCCAAGGAAGCCACTGCGTGTGTGCATCACTATATCCATTGATATTATTTTCAGACATCGGGGTTAGTTATTCAAGTGAAACTGTGACGCCCCGAAAATTATTTCATCTAGCCCATAACCCAATTGTATTTTGCCCAAACTCTATGTGTTGCCTTGATATGTTTGGTGTTTGTTTGATGGTTGTTTAATGTTTGTATAGTTGATGCTTGATAATGTATATAAATATGTGTATCATAAATTGTATATGGGTCATGTTAAATTAAAGTATAATACATATGTTATTATTTATGCATGGGCCCATTAAACCATGAATTCATATGGGTTAGGATTGATTGAATAAAAGGATAAATGAGAATGAAAATTTGGTGTATTAAATGGATTGAACATTTAAAATATATGGAAGCATGAGATTGGTTAAAATACATGTGGTTGGTATGGGTAGTATGAGACCAACACATGTGAAGGTTGGTGCATGAAAGTGGACAAGTGTCCCATGCCCACTTCTAGAATCCAAGAATGTGCTAGAAAATGAGGTGAGTGGAGGAGAGAATTCAAGAATGTGCTAGAAAGTGAGGTGAGTGGAGGAGGGAATCAAGGAAGTGCTAGAAAGAGGTGAGTGGAGAGAAAGGAAAGAAGAAGAGAAAGAAAAGAAGAGAAAGGAAAGAAGAAGAGAAAGAAGGAGAGAGTCGCAGGAGGAAGATCCCTGCGACGTTTTCATCAAAGTGCTCGATCTTTCTAATATATGGTCCGATTAAGCTCAAATTTGTCAGAAAGTTCTTCACTTATGGTTATTCATTCTGGTCGGTGGAGATCTTGATCAGAGGTTTCGTCTAAGAGATCTAACCTCTCAAACAAGGCTGGTCGGAAAGTCTGGATTTCTCGTACCGTCTCGCTCAAACTTATAGATCTCCTTAATCTACCGTTGGATGGATATCAAATTTGGGTATGTAGTTTATAGCTGATATTTCTATATTATGAACGGTGGAGATGTTTATAAATTCAGTATTTTGTGTTATATAGTCATCTGAGTTTGAGTATTTGTAGCAGGAAAGGAGAAATTGTCTGATTAGAGACTTGTTCATCAAAGATACATATCTTTTCGGTCCACCGTTGGATTGGACTGATATTTGAACAGAAGGTTTGTTTCTTCACATAATTCAATCTGTACGGTTGATTTTGTGATTACATATTTCTGTTGGTATATTGATACATCTGAACAGAATAGTAAATGAAGAATTGGTGGGGTTGCTTGTATTAGACCTAAATTTAGAATATGAACTTAGACCTTTCCAAATAGCTTGCATGTCAACTATGTTGACCTAGTTGCCATTGTTGATGAACCCATGATGCAAAATCAGTGATATACATGGCTGAACATGGTGACCTAGTGTAAATCGACAATATGGCCTAAGTATGGAAAATTTCATATTTTAGGGCTTTTGATGCTTTTGGCCTAGAATCATTGAATTGATGCAACTTATGTTTAATTAAGCATGATTAGGGTTGATTATGCTACTGATTTGGTGGTTGTGACCATATCATGGGTTAGGCCTACTTGTGATCAAGTGACCCAATTTGGACATGTTTATGCCTAAAGGAATTGAAAATCAGTATTTTTGATTAATAGAATGGTTTATGTATGAGAACTATGCATTAGAGGCCTAAGTCATGTGATTTGAGTTGAATGATGGGATTAGATGAGATTTAGGCCTATTGTTTATATGTGGGCTGATTTAGGGTTGATGTGTAATGTCTATGTGATTGAGCATAGAAATTGATGTATGGTAGGATATTGATGAATGTTTCAGGATCTTGATTTGGGTTGATTCGGTTTGGTGATTGTGTGTGGTTAAGTACTCTCGCGAGGCTTGGTTGTGAGTAGACTTCATTTATGATTATATCTTTTATGTCATCATATCACTTATATATTGTATGTTGAAAGCATGAATGTGTTCTAATGTTTTGAATGATGCATTGATTTGAGAAAATCTTATGACTTTGGTTGGCCCATCTATCTGGCTAATAGGGGGACTTAACCTTGTCATAGGAGGGTTTTAGAAAAGGAAGAGATTGGGGTCAACGGTACGGTGAAATAGACGTGCACTAGTAACCCAAAATAAACATGATTGGGATCAACGGTACGGTGAAATAGACGTGCACTAGTAACCCAATGCATGTGGAATGTGGATCCAAATTGATAAGCTTTTACTTGCATCGAACTTATTATAAATGCTTGATATTTATATGTTATGAGCTTTTAATCATGCTTCACATTGACATGCATACATGATATTTATTGATGAGTATTGATAGCATATTTGAATTCTATTCACTGGGCACCGTTGGCTCACCCTCATTTTCCTCTTTCAGGTCCTTCTGTCCCGAATAAGGGCAAAGGAGTAGTTATATCTTGAGGGCCTTGCCTGCGAGAGAACCCAAAGCCTCGATGTGAGTTGAGAGGCATTTTGATTGAATTGTGTTTTAAATTATGAAGTATTATATTTTGGATTATGTAATTATAATACTTACCACATTGTAGTATGGGTGAGTTGGGACTTGTTGGATAGACCATGTGGGCATATGACGGTTTTTATTTGTACCCACAATTTTGGACTTTATGTGTATGTCAATTTTAATGGACTGTAGGGATTATGATTTTATTTATGGATCATTTTTATGAACTATCTCTTGTCTTGGATGATTAATACGATGGGTAATTTTGTTTAGTACCTTTTGATATTATGTCGTTGTTTGAGATAAGGCTCGTAGGGTCTCAACCACCTCACGGGAGTTGAGGAGTGGTCGGAGATGCCTACGCCGGGCGTCCCGTCTTGGCATTCCGCACGCCATTCCCTGAGGGGTTGGTGGTCCGGGGTGCAGGGCCTCCACAGAAACAATGTGTTAAGATAGGTGTAAACAATGTTTCATCATTTTATTGATAAGTGAAAATAGTACAATGTATCACATTATTAGTCGGTATTAGAAAACAATTCAGGGTATTTCTGTTTAGTTGTGGCTTCTAGTTCCCAAGTTGCTTCCTCTACGCCGTGGTGATCCCAGAGCACTTTCACAAGTGGTATGCTACGTCGCCGTAGTTCTTGAGTTCTTCTATTTAAAATTTGTATCGCTCTCTCTTGATACTTATTTCCTTCCTCAACCCAAACCTCGACTAAAGGGATGATATGCGAAGGATCAGGACGATACTTGCGAAGCATAGATACGTGAAAAACGTCATGAACCTTAGGCATGGACGATGGAAGGGACAGACGATAAGCAAGTTTTCCAATACGCTCAATGATCTGAAATGGACCGATATACCGCGGGGAGAGCTTTCCTTTGATCCCAAAGTGTTGGACACCTCTTGTGGGCTGGACTTTTAGAAAAACAAAGTCCCCCTTATCAAATTCTAGAGGCTGTCTCCGCTTGTCAGCATAGTTCTTCTGTCGACTTTGTGCAACACGAAGTCGTTCCTTTACTAGTGTGATCTTCTCAGAAGTCTCTTGAACTAGTTCAGGGCCTAACTGCGGTCGATCTGCCATATCTAACCAGCATACCGGAGATTTGCAAGGGCGACCATAGAGAGCCTCGTACGGTGCCATGCCGATACTAGTTTGGTAGCTGTTGTTGTATGCAAACTCAGCTAAATGTAAGTATTTTTCCCATTTGTCATTAAAGTCCAAAATGCAACACCGTAACATGTCTTCTAAGATTTGAATAAGACGCTCTGACTGGCCATCAGTCTGAGGGTGAAATGTTGTGCTCATGGTGATCTTAGAAACCCATTCTACTCTGGAAGCTTTTCCAAAAGTTTGATGTGAATCTAGGGTCTCGATCAGAGACGATCGTGAGTGGTATGCCATGAAGGCGTACGATCTCTCTTTCATATAGTTCTGCAAGTTTGGCGGGATTATCCGTGAACTTTATTGGCAAGAAGTGTGCAGACTTTGTAAGTCTGTCAATGATAACCCAGATAGCATCTTGCCCTTTATTGTTTCGAGGTAAGGCCGTAACAAAATCCATTGCGATGTTCTCCCATTTCCATTTTCCAATAGGTAATGGCTAGAGAAGTCTAGAGAGAAGTCTTCGTTCTGCCTTAACTTTCTGGCAAACGAGACATCGAGCAACGAAGTCTGCAATTGCCTTCTTCATTCCAGAAAACCAGAATTGTCGCTTGACATCCTTGTACATCTTGTCACCCCCAGGATGCATAGCGTACCTCGAACAGTGCATCTCAGTAAGCACTTCTTTTCGAACCTCAGGATCGTTCGGTAGACAGAGGCATTTTTTATAGAAAACGGCACCGTCTTCAGAGACCGACCAGTAAGGAAGGTCCTGTCCGCTGAGTAGAAGTTCTCGTTTCTTCATTAACATAGGGTCATTGGCTTGAGCTGCTAAAATCTTTCGAAAAGCTCAGAGTTGGCTGATAATTGAGAGAGTCGTGATCTTGGTCCCTCTTCGTTCAGCTGTAGGTTAAAGTTCTCCATCTCTGTAGCCAACTTCCCCATTTCGTAGTTAAGAGTGCAAGCAACATAAGATTTTCTACTCAGGGCATCGGCCACAACATTGGCCTTTCCGGGATGGTACTGGAGTTGAAAGTCATAATCTTTCAAGACTTCCAACCATCGTCTCTGGCAGAGGTTTAGGTCTCTTTGAGTGTATATGTACTTAAGACTCTTGTGATCCGAGAAGACCTCAAACCGTTCACCGTATAGGTAATGACACCATAAATTCAGTGCAAACACAACAGCTGCAAGTTCCAAGTCATGTGTTGGGTAATTACCCTCATGAATCTTCAGTTGTCTGGATGCATATGCAACCACTTGGCCTTCTTGCATTAGTACGACATCTAAGCCTTGGAGAGAGGCGTCAGTGTATAATGAAAATTCAATTGCATTTCTTGGAGTGATAAGTACAGGTGTCGTCGTGAGGCATTTCTTCAATTCCTGAAATGATGCTTCATAGGCGGGATTCCAGATGAATCGCACGTCTTTTTGAGTGAGCTTGGTCATAGGTTCAGCAATATTTGAGAAGTCCTTGATGAAACATCTGTAATAGCCAGCCAAACCAAGAAAACTCATAATCTGAGTAACAGTGGTAGGCTGCTTCCAGTTTAAGACTGCTTCAACCTTAGAAGGATCTACCTCAATGCCATTGTCTGAAACCACATGGCCTAGGAATTGAACTCTCTTCGCTCAAAATTCGCACTTACTCAACTTTGCATACAGTTGGTGGCTTCTCAAGGTCTGGAGGACTATCTTCAAGTATAGCTTATGGTCTTTCTCGGTTGAGGAATATATCAAGATGTCATCCACAAAAACCACCAGAAATCGGTCTAAGTATAACCTGAATATGCGATTCATCAAATCCATGAATGCAACAGGTGCATTTGCTAGACCGAATGGCACCAAGAACTCGTAGTGACCGTACCGAGTTCTGAATGTCGTTTTGGTGATGTCCGACTCTCGGATCCAAAGTTGGTGATAACCGGATCAGTGATCAATCTTAGAGAAGTATTTGGCATCTCTAAGTTGGTCGAACAAGTCAGTGATCCTGGGCAACTGATATCGGTTCTTGATGGTGACGTTATTCAACTTGCGGTAATCGATGCAAAGTCGTAACGAACCATCCTTTTTGCGAACAAACAGAACTGGAGCGCCCCAGGGTGATGAACTTTTTCGGATGAAGCCATTAATCTCTAATTCCTTCAGTTGTTTGTCTAATTCGACCAGCTCGATATTTGACATTTTGTATGGTGGAATTGAGATAGGCCCTGTACAAGGTATGAGGTTGATCTCAAAATTAAATTCCCTAACTGGAGGTAGACCAGGAAGGTCATTTAGAAAAACTGTTGGGAATTCAGATATGACTGGAACATCATGTACTTCGAGAGGGTATAGTGCTGGTGATTCATTTTCATTGCCAAGCGATAGAGCTCGAAGTTGTGCCTTGAGAAGTGCAACTGTTGATTTGTGTATCCATTTCCTTGTTCCCTGAATCTTGACCAACGCTCTTGTAGGCAAGGTTAACTGAACTTGCTTCTGCATACAGTCGATCTTTGCATGCAGTGGTGCTAGGCAGTCCATGCAGAGGATGATGTCAAAGTCTTCAATATCCATCACAAAAAGATTTGCATATATTATCTGTTCTGACATACGGAGCTCACATCGAGAACACTGCAAATTGACGTCAGTACCAGATTCGAACGGTGATGTGACATGGAGTGTGATGTTTGTGGGTTCAGGATGCAGGTCTAAATGTCTTACCAATGCCGACGATATAAAAGAATGCGTAGGCCCTGCTAGCCGTAGTTGAAACAAGTCAGCCTGTACTGCTGATTGTTTTGCTAGCCATTCAGATTGTTCTGCGGGCCTTGCTGATTGTGGTGTCGACCACCACCTCTGTCATTGCCATTTCGACGACCACCCCTTCCATAATGACCTCCACGACCATGATTTCGGAAACCCTGATGGTTAGGATTAGAAGGTTCAGCCATAGGTGTTGTGGCCTCATTCTTCGAAACAGGGGCTGCGAGGGCTGAGTTTTGATTGTTGTAGGGCTTCTTCTTGTTGCCCTGTTGCGAGCCCTGTTGGGAAAACGTTGCAGGCCGTTTTCCCTTATTCATTCTCTGCTCCTGTAGGATCTTCTCTTGTTCAAAGCTCATGGCCTTGTCAACAACCTCCTTGTAAATCTTGAGATCCAAGATCGACAAGGCTTGTCGAATATCATGGCGAAGGCCATTATAAAATTTCTCAGTCTTATCTTGCTCTGTTGAGATGGTGGAGAGAGAGTAGACTGATAATTCTTTGAACTTTCTAGCATATTCCCTGACGGTCATGGTGCCCTGGTATAACTTAGCGAATTCCTAGCGCTTCTGCCTCTTCACAGCGCTGGGAAAATATTCATCAATAAACATTGACTCAAACTGTTGCCAAGTCATGTCTGCTATGTTGACTCTTGGGTCCTCTTTCACTGTTATCCACCATGTGTTTGCCCCACCAACAAGTTGGTAGGTCGCTAGTGGAATTTTTTGAGTCTTATCGATGCCTATTGCATCAAGAGCCTTCTTTGACTCATCCAGCCACTTTTGCACCTCATCAGCCTCAATGGTGCCAGCAAAAGTAAGATGTTGTAGCCTCTTGTACTTAGTAATCTAATCGGTTTGAAATTCTGACCCAAATCTTACAGGTGCTTGAACCGTGGCAACTTGACTGGCCGCGGTCTCACGAACGACTGTTTGAACAGTGACTTTCATCGCCTCAATAAATCCGGCGAAGAAGGTTTCCATGCTCGAAGGTATGGCAAAGGGTGCAGGTGGGGGTGGTATTGCCTGCCCAGATGTAGTGGCAGTGTCGGGTGTGGCCTGTGCTGTTGTCGGAGGGGGCGGTTCTTGAATCTCAGGAGGTGCCTTCACTGTGGGACGGACAGTACGTGACCTTCCTATCTTCCTGGTTTGCATTTTCTCACTGGTAAGGAGAAAAATAAAATCAAGATTTAGGAATTGTAGCCAAGTATAATGTTATAGTATGCTCAACAACAATTTCGAGAGTACTGCAATATTAAAATCACCTATTTTTCTAAGTATAGTGTAAGGATTTTGTTGAGGAATCAAAGAATCTTATATATCTCGTATGCTTGGCCATGGTGCAAAAACAAACAAGGTTAGAATGTTTATATAATAAGTATAAAACGTTGCAAGTATTTCAAATGATTTGGTTTTGATCTTTGTGAACATACATATATATTTCATTGAAAATTCATACGAGTCGTAAGAATTCTAAGATTTGCCTCGGTAAATATCCTGATCTAACGGTCTATCGTGATCTTATGTATTCAAACTCTTACTCTTAGTCTTTTCGATCATTATCCAGATTCGTGTGTCCCATACCACATGAATTTGGTAATAAGGGTGTCAACCAAGTTAAGTTGTATGAACACGATCTCTAAAAACATTGGCTGAATAAAATTTCACTAATAGTATCGTCCAAATTTACTCGTCCCATACCGTGTAAACCTAGTGACAATATTAGTAATGCAACTTTCTCCTAATGTTTCTTTTCACACAAGGTCATGGGTTTTCTTACTTCCACATTTTATTTAGTATCTTCCAATTTTGTTGTGTCCCATACCACTCCAAAGTTAGTGATACAAAAGAAATAATGGTTGTAAGTCGGCCCACCAAAGATAGTCTTAAACAAAACATTTCATTCATATATAAAAGAAAATTTTACAATGCCAGTAATCAGTTTGGATTTCCCTGCCTACTACCGCTCCTTCTATATCTCCTGCTAGGTACAGAACGACTACTAACAGAAGGTTGAGAGTTTGCTCGCTCTGCTTCGGAGTTTTGCATATGTGTTAATATATTATTTTGAGTCTCTCTCATTACCGCCATATTGGATGTCATTTCATTTAACCGTTCAATTGGCCCATTGGTGGTTGATGGCTTGATTGTCCCGTAGGTGGAGGGTAGGCCATAGGCATTGGGGGAAGGTATTGGTTGTACGGGTGATTCATAGGTGAAAGGTAATTGTTTTGAAACAGTGGGCTCATTGGGATGTTTTGCCCTCCAAAATTTGGTGCCGCCCAAAACTGTTGTTGTTGGGTTACAGGAACTTGCGGGAATGGCTGACATGGTACCTCAGGTGTTGGAAACCTTTGGTACGACGTGTTGCTCTTAGTTGGCATGTTCCAAGCAGGTAGATTTGCTTGAGTACTTGGTCTATTTTGAGGTTGATTTAGGTTGTTAAATAAATCTTCCTCAGTAGATAGATGATCAGTTGGATCAATATTTGGGGTTGGGTTTGAAGTAGGATTCTGATTTGACTCATTATTTGGTGCTTCTCTGACGGGAATCTTGCGTCGACTTTTTCGAAGGCAACGTTCATGCTTGTCTCTCATTTTCTCGGCATTTCCTATTGTCATGCCGAATACTTATTCGTCAGTTACCCCTCCCTTCGGGACATATATCTTGAAGATAGAAGATGTTGTAACTGGCTCAACGATTTGTCTCGAAGTCCCATCAAAAGTGTCGATGTTTGCTTCGTATAGCATCCTCATGATCAAGACTCCGTAACTGAGGAATTCCTTTCTTAAAGGGTTTTGAATCACCCTCAACATTTGTTGGATCCCTCAACATTTGTTGGAGGATGATGTGTGGTAGGGAGACCTTTATTTCCTTCTCTATGCAATATAACACGAGAAGCTGGGCCTTTGACATAGTGCCGTTAGCCCCCTTTCTGGCAAGATGTTGTCGAACACGATCTTTCCAAGGCCGACAAGATATGGCTTAAGATATGGCTCCTTGGTGAGGGAATTGAATAATTGTTCATTAGACTCCGCGATCTCTGTAATTGTCTGGAGTTCATGTGGATCAATAATTCTCTCCTCAATCGAAATCTCCATAAGTCGAGCGATGATTTTGATGTTGATAGGAATTTGTATCCTCATAACTGTTGTCTCCAATACAGGGCTGATTCCCTCTTCTTGGAGTCCCACGCAATTCATGGCTTCGTAAAAAGATCTCACCAAGCTGTAGGAGACGTGACCCTCAACTTTTGTTATGTTCAACCACCCTAGAGTTGCGAGTTTGTCATGAAGGATCGGACGGAGGCGGAGATCTCTATTGTCGATGCTCCTCATAGTCATAACCTCCATCTTGAACAATTCCTTGAGTCTAGTGGGAATTGGTTCCCTACTACAGGAAGTTGCTCTTTCACTTGAGGTCATTCTTTGTTGAAAGAAAAATAAATTTGTGAAAGACACAAAATATATTCCTAACATTTTTAAGATTTATGCCTTGTCAGTTGGATAATATTTTATATTCTTAATGTTTATGCCATCATTTAATCCAAATTTTTCTGTCGGTAATATGATATAATATATATCGTATTCATATATGAATGTATAGATATATATATTTAATCATAACTATATATATAGTTTTCATAAATCAACTATATATATATATATTTGAAATTAAACTATATAAAAAGCATATATAATTTTCTTAGATATATATTTAATACAAATCTTAACTATATAGTTCTAAATATATATATATATATATATATATAATAACATTTTTCATTCAAATTTTTCATTAATAATATGATATATATATATATATATCCCATATATACTAAGGTATATAGATATATATATATATATATATATATTCAATCATAACTATACATATAGTTTTCAATAAATCATGACTATATGTATATTTAAATCAAACTATATAATAATCATATAGTTTTCTAGATATATAATTAATATAAATGTCAACTATATATAATTGACATATGTATATATAGTTCTAGAGATATATATATCTAATAAAATATTTCATTCAAAATTTTTCCTTATCAACATGGTATACATATATCTCCTATATGCATAGATATATAGATATATATATTTAATCATAACAATATATATAGTTTTTCATTAATCATAACTATATATATATTTCTAAACTATATAAAACTATATAGTTTTCTTAGATATATATTTAATACAAATTTTAACTATATATAATTCATATATATATATATATATATATATATATATATATATATATATATATATATATATATATATATATAGTTCTAAAGATATATATATCTAATAAAAATTTTCTTCCCCTAATTTGGGGGACTTGGGCGGGCCGTGGACCATACGCTCTGATACCATTAAATGTCACACCCCGCCTGGACGCTCCTAAACCGGCGGTACACTCGTGGACGGGGCGCACATTTGGAATAGCAACAATGGTACAACAGAGTGCGCAGCGGAAATATATAACACACAACACAAATCTGATTTCATTTAATTCAGAATATAATTTGTACATGAAACGGTCAAGGGAACATACTCCCCCAAATCCCCAATGAATGATACAAAGGGTACATAATTGTGGGCCCCATAACCTGCACCCAGTCCACCTTAATTTTTTGTGAAAGATTGGATAATAATGGAGTGAGCTTAACGCGCTCTGTAACACCCCGCAATTTTAAGTCAATACATACGTTGAAGTACGCGTATATATATACGTATTTTATACGTATGCGCTAAATATACGCGTGTATGATTAGTACATAAATAAAATTATGAGATAGAGTTGAAGTAAATTGATTAATTTATGGGGTTGGTTAATAAAAATGTGGATTTGATTATGATTGAATGAATTTAATAAAATTTGATGGAGGAGTTAGTTAATAAAGGGAGTCACGGTGCATGGAATCATTTGTATATATAAATCTAAAAAAAAATAATAAAAATAAAAGAAAAATAAAAAAAATAAAACCTTTCTAGTTGCATCCAACGTGGGATGCAACTAGAATAAAAAAATAACAATAAAATAACATAAAAAAAAAAACAAATAGGAAGAAGAAGAAATTGCAGAAGGAGTTGCAGACGAAAGGAAAGAAACAGAGGAAAGAAGGAAAGAAGAACGGAAGGGAGAACTCGGAAATCACGCGAAATCGGGACTTGCGGTAAGTGATTTTCACTCCTTTTCTTTGTAAAATTGATATTTAAGCTAGATGTAACATTTCTAGCGAAGTAATTTTTGTCGTGGGAGCCGTTTTACGGCATTTTCAAGAATTGGGGTTTTGACCCAACGTAAATGAAACTCCGCTAGAATGGTCGAAAATGCTCCCTGGACTGTTAGAAACCCGAATATGTGGTTAGATTCAATTTTATGATTTTTGGAGCCGTTGGACAATTTTAATACAATTTACATCTTTCGGATGAATAGTAAAAGTAAATGTGAATAGTGAATAGTGAATAGTAAGTGTGAATAGTGAATAGTGAATAGTGAATAGTAAATAGTAAATGTGAATAGTAATAGTAATTAGTAATAGTGAATAGTAATAGTGAATAGTGCATAGTAAAAAGTAATTAGTAAAAAAATGAATAGTACTGTGAACAGTGAGTTGATATTTTAGTAGCTACCGAAATGGTAAATGATGATTCTCATGATAATCTATGGTCATTTCAGTGTTTAAATCGAGAGCTTAAGGGCATGGAGAAACGCTCTTGAGGAAGCCCTATTGTTGCTCGATTTTAGCAGTTGAATTAGAAAACCCGTGTAACCACTGTGAGTATAGTTTTCTTGATTTGGTTCTTGTATGACATTGTACGCATATAAACTGTTTGATTGTACGCATGTGATATTATATATAAGGCATTGAGTTTTATGGATCATGCAAACTGATTTTAGCATTGGAGTTTGTAATGATGAGGCTTTGCGATTCATCATTGTCATTTCGTTAGGTCTGTCCTAACAAGGGTTGCGATCCTTGAAATGACTGTTACTTGGGTAATGAGATGTTGTGGCTACCTTGTAACGGCCATACAAGGGTTAGACCCGCTCTCGTGCCTTGCGGAGGAGGGAGATTGTGCATGGTGTTATTGAATTGGGTCATGAGAAGTTGTGTCTACCTTGTACAACCATACAAGGGTTAGACCCGCTCTCTTGCCTTGCGGAGGAGGGAAATTGTGCATTGTATTATTGAAAAGCATGAAATATATGTTGTTGACCTGTATGATATATTCGTTGAATGACGCATGTGTTGCATAAGTGTTTGAAATGATTTTAAATGTCATATTTCTCTAAATGTATATAATTGCCATCTCAAGAACTATATTCACTGAGCTGTTGTTTGCTCACCCCATTTCCTCCAATCTTTCAGGTATTGAGTCAAAGGGAAAAGGAACTTGTCTGGTATGTGTATGTATGCTTGGAGGAAATAGATTATATTTTTGTTATTTTGATATGTATACTTATCACACAGTATATATATATGTAATACCATCTAGATGGGTTGTGTGATAATATTATATGAGGAAATGAGATGATCATAGATATTTATCAGGTGAGAATTTAATTTGTGGAATGACTGGAATGAATGTGAGTGGAATGATTATCTATATTGGATTTGATTTGTGGTAATAAAAAAAAATTATGTACATTTTAGGAAGGTTTGTGAGAGTACGTGAAGGCTGACAGTATATTATATACTGTATATGAGTATGTACAGTGTATAGTATGATGTGCCGGTCATGACGTCAGCCTACGTCAGGGGCGTCGTGACACGCTCAGTGGGTAAATAGTTCGTGAGTATAACAATTAATAAAACATACTTCAATATTAAATATCTTAAATACACATGTGAGCATCATAATCAATCAATATGTATGTATGCATGACACCGTCTCGTAATAGTTTGATGAACGTACATCGCCTGAATTCACGTACAGGTGTCCTTCCCCGGGCGTAGCCAGGTTCTCACTGTACGTCCCTCCTCAGGAACGATGCTCTGGATTCACGTACTGATGTCCCTCCCCGGGCGTAGCCGGGTTCTCATGCACGTCCCTCTCCAGAGAAATATAATGAATAGCGAGCAATGCTCCTAACTATTCTATGAGTCATAAACCATATACGTCCCTAGGTGGTGATATGTATGATGCCAATGCATGAACTGGTCTTGTCTACTGGTCTGGTCTTTTCTTGACATTTAGACATGCTTTGGCAACGTCTAGTGATCCTTATCAGGGTCGGTATCATGACGTGCAAGATTAGGATATTCAGTATTACTTGTATAAGCTGATAGTTTTCAATAAGACCAACTAGATCAGTCCCCAGTTGAGAGGTGAGACACAAGGTCTGCTTAAATACCAATCGCCTAGAGCAGCCCGTTGCCTCCCGTTCACTATTTAAAGTTATTGAGGACAAGACCGAGTCTAGTTGAGTCAGATTGACCACAAATCCGACATTATAACAGTGTAATACATGAATTCCAAATATATAGGCATAAGTGCGGCAGTATAAACATTATATGACATAATGTAGTGTAAATAAATAGTAGATATAATAGTAACTGAATGTAAACTTTAATAAAAGTTATAAAACACGCAAACCTATGTTTCGTTCCCCACCTTCAGATAAGAACTTCTCCTTTTTCAGATCTGGCACTTTCCTCCGGACAGAACTTCGTCGTACCGCACTGACAGTCTCGGACAGAGAGTCTCAAAAGACTAAAAACTCAAAATAAGTGAAAAGAGGAGGAAAAATCACAATTTGGAGTGAATTTGGTGTGAAAAATGAAGAGGAGAGGGTTGGTTTATATAGGGGTTTTGGCGCCTGGAAGTCTAGGTGGGCTGCCTGGACTTCCGGGCAGGCTGCCCGGATTCCAAACACGTATGCCCAACTGTTTTTTTTTTGTGAAATACTGGGTATTACAGCATATGTACCACTATTGATTCTTTAGAAGTTAAACTAGTACCATTTATTACATGCATGAAATCTATAGTATATTATCTCAGGTAGAGGACGAGGTCACTAAACTAACTAAGGAAGGAGATCAGAGTCTGAGTGACAGTGAAGGACTTGTATTGACATTGGTGTGACTTTACATAATGATTAATTTTGCCTATTTTTAGGATGAATTTGAACTAAGATTGATAATTATATTAACCACTAGATTTTTTTTTTCTTTTTATTGTTAAGCAGGAAAACATCGACAATGTCCTCTCAATGCTTGCAGATGTTGGCACAATGGCTCATTTTCCACCTCTTCCCCTGCAGGTAAAAGAATTTAACTATAATCCGTAATCGACTTTACTGATCGATAAATCGATTTTGTCTATCTATCGGTAAAGACGTACCAGTCAGTAAATATATTTAACCGTTCGGAATACAATATTACCGATCAGTATATATATTTACCTATCGGTATCTTATTCTTTTACAATCGCTGATTTTATTTTTTTGGTAATTTTCTCTAATTGTCACTATTCTGTGTGCAGCCAACCTCCGAGAATGCTCCCTCTGCCCCTCCACCTCCTCTCCCCAGGTAAAATAATTTTATTTCGATCGTAACAGTTAGAAATCTTTCCTATAAAATTGATTACCAATCGGTTAAACTATTAACTGATCGGTAAACATATATACCGATCGGTAATATCGATCGGTTAACCCATTTACCGATCGGTGTCTATTTCTTGCACCAGTGATGATTTTCTTTTTTGATAAATTTCTCTAATTCTTCTTGTTCTGCGTCTAGCCAACCACTGAGAGGAGGACCGATGATGCTCCCTCCGCCCCTCTACCTCCTCCGTCCCAGGTAAAATATTTTTTTTTTATCGCAACACTTGGGAATTTTTCCTGAAAAACGATAATCGATCGGTAAAAATATACACCGATCGGTAAACGTATACACCGATCGATTAACCTATTTTACCGATCAGTGTCTATTTCTTGCACCAACGATGATTTTCTTTTTTGATTAATTTCTCTAAATCTTTTTCTTCTGCTGCTTGTAACCAACCACTGAGAAAAGGACTGATGAGGCTCCCTCCGCCCCTCCACCTCCTCCCTCCAAGGTAAAATAATTTGTTTTTTTTATCGCAACACTTGGGATTTTTTCTTGAAAAATTGATAATCGATCGGTAAACATATTAACCGATCGGTAAACATATATACCGATTGGTTAGCCTATTTTACCGATCGGTGTCTATTTCTTGCACCAACGGTAATTTTCTTTTTTAATTAATTTCTCTAAATCTTCTTCTTCTTCTGCTTGCAGCCAACCATTGAGAAGAAGACTGATGAGGCTCCCTTCGCCCCTCCATTTCCTCCCTCCAAGGTAAAATAATTTATTTTTTTTATCGCAACACTTGGAAATTTTTCTTGAAAAATTGATAATCGATCGGTAAACATATATACCAATCGGTTAACCTATTTTACCGATTGGTGTCTATTTCTTGCACTAGCGGTGATTTTCTTTTCTGATTAATTTTTCTAAATCTTCTTCTTCTGCTTCCAGCCAACCACCGAGAGGAGGATTGATGAGGCTCCCTCCTCCAACTTCTCCCTCCTAGGTAAAATAATTTGTTTTTTTTATCGCAACACTTGGGAATTTTCCTGAAAAATCGATAACCGATCGGTAAACATATATACAGATCGGTTAATTTTACCGATCGGTGTCTATTTCTTGCACCAACGGTGAATTTCTTTTTTGATTAATTTCTCTAAATCTTCTTCTTCTGTTTGCAGTCAACCACCGAGAGGAGAACTGATGAGGCTCCCTCCGCCCCTCCACCTCCTCCCTCCTAGGTAAAATAATTTATTTTTTTGATCGCCATACTTGGAAATTTTTCTTGAACTGATTATGGTAAACATATATACCGATCGGTTAGTTAATTTTATCGATCGATGTCTATTTCTTGCACCAGCGGTGATTCTCTTTTTTGATTAATTTTTCTAAATCTTCTTCTTCTGCTTGCAGCCAACCAACGAGAGGAAAACTGATGAGGCTCCCTCCGCCCCTCCACCTCCTCCACCACCTCCCTCCAAGATAAAATAAATTGTTTTTTTAATCGCAACACTTGAAGTTTTTTCCTGAAAAATTGATAACCGATCGGTAAACATATATATTGATCGGTTAGTGCCACGACCCACTATCCGTGATGTCATGACCAGCAGGAAACCCCGTGTATATCGTCCCTCGACATACACGGCGTCCCGATAAGCCTTCTAACACAAACCATAATCCCAAATACACAACAATAAATACATGGACATAATATAAGATCATCATATAAAACATATCCAAAATGACAACCAGAAATTTTTTCTCCAAGTCCATAGTGTTCAAAAGTACATAATATACTTAACCATAAGTACAAACTCATCTAAATGTTAAGTATAATCATTAGGTGTTACATAGTACAATTTATCAAAATAAATTGTGGAAAAGTACTAAACACCTCCGTCAACAACAGTACGAGAATGCTTCGCAGCTAAGTTTCTCCTTTCCCCTTCCTATCAGATCCTGAAAAGATAAGGATGAGGGGTGAGCTACAACAAGCTCAGTGAATGTTCTATACAAGTGGCAACATATATATGCATTTAAGTAAAATATTGCAAGAATCATTAAATCCATATAAATAATCATGGGTGTAAGCAATATTACATACATGCCAATATAATGTATCATGCCATAAACAAGACAATGCATACCATTTTATAAACATGCATATGCAACCTAACACCTCCTGAGTAAGAATCAATACAAGGGCCATGTGTGGGCGAAACCCATGCCCGATCGACTTCTTACCTGTATCTATCAGAATTCTTATGGATTGTATGAACCATAAGATTCGCCCACCAAGACAAGTACCGTGTCTAGGTGAATCTTAACATACACAACCCCATTTGTAAGGTCCATAATTGAGGATTCCCAGTAGGCCCAATGGCATTCCATAAGAAATCCCAAGCTTAGGGAATGCACATAACTCAACTGCTTTCCCAATTGACTATGCTCAAATACAGTTCATGAATTCAATAAATCATGCATATTGCATTATACAAGCATTTAATGTTGGTCCCACCCAAGAGGGGGGTGAATTGAGTGCGATGGTCAATTTTAAAATTATCTTCCAATAACTTAGTGATTTACATAAGTATATTGGAATTGAATGCAAAATAGAACATAAACTAAATTGCAAAAGTGAGACACACGATTTATAGTGGTTCGGCCGCACCTACGTCCACTACCTAATCTCCCGGTTAGGATTTTCTCAATCCACTAACTGATTCTCTTACGGGTGAGAACCAAACCGTTACAACTGCCCTTTTACAGGTTAAAGGCAAACCTATCCTTTCACGAGCTAAGGATGAACCAAATTTCTTTTTTCTGGGATGAGGAGAAACCCATGTTCCTTTTACGGGCTAAGGAAGAACCGATTCTCTTTTAAAGGCTGAGAGATAACCTATCCTTTTTAAGGTTAAAAACGCACCTATCCTTTTGCTGGATCAGGATGAACCAGTTTCCTTTTACGGGATCAGGAAGAACCGTTGTGATTTCAAACCTGAAATCACTTGAGTGAATCATGTCCACTTGTCCTGGTTGTTTCACACTGAAACACATCAGTATTACAACACAAATAATGTTGGTTCTAACAAAGTAGAACACTTTACAATTAAGCTCAGTACATAGCATTACAAATGTCACGCCTGGGTTGCACACATTGCCCCTACCCAGGGTGATGGGTACCTCCTATTCGAGCGTACCCCAGCCATATATACCACATAATATTGTCACATCCCAGTACACAGCCCACCGCAGTGTCTAAATCAAACCTTATGAGGTTGTGAGTTCGAATCAGGGAGAGGCCCTGCACTATTCATGAATGAATAGTGTGGACAAATGATCTGGGTATGGGGGGGCATGCGCAACCCAGATGGGACAATATTATGTGGTGTTATGGCTGGAGTACGCCCTGCGGGGGTACTCGTCACCCTGGGTAAGGGGCATTGTGTGCAACCCAGGCGTGACAACAAATATATGAAATATGAAACATGTAATGCTAAGTTGAAATACACCTTCAGTCTTTTACCTTTCAATGTTCGATATTGCTCAAGTACAGTTTCGAAAAGCATGAATAATATGACATGAAAATCAGTGCTTCTTTGAAAATAAATAAATGCCGAATAAAGATTGACTTAAAACACGAAGGACTGGTGTAAATCAAGACACAGACAATTTTCAAAATAAATATAAAATATAAGTATGAAAACTTTTGGTTCTCTGATCAGTAGTTAACCAACTACTGATATAGCTCAATACAGTACTTAAGATATGAAATCAAGTATAACTGTATATCTTGAACTATTTCTCAAATTCTATCTCCAGCAAGAATAATACCAAATATGAATTAGTGCTGAGAATTTGAGTTGATACCAGATCAAATAGATTTTCTAAGATAGAATGAAAATAAGCTCAGTATGAAAATCATTTGAGTACATACGGTATCAGTGAAAGATACTTTGAAAGATTAGAAAATGAAATTCATTTTGACACAGACTAACTTTTAAAAAGTATTGGCACAACACAAAGAGATTGGCAAATTGTTTGATCCTAAGTGCTGGTATTTATAGACTTAGTGGACATACCCGTTAGACATTTGAAGTTCAAATAATATGAACGTTTATACACAACGACTAGAATGTTATATGAAAATGGCAACTGCAATTTTCACTAACATTCCGGTTCTTTTCAGATTTCATGAAAAAGGAAAGTTTTAGAAAAACTTATTTCATGTATTAGAGAAGGTTTATGATAAGTCTAAAAAGGACTGTGCAAATGTTTGTTTTGAAAAAGTAAACTGATGTAGTGTACTTATTCGAACAGTGACGGTTGTTGAATTAGCGTTCTGATTCCATAATCAGTGTCCTAACGCATAATATCAACAATGATGTTTTGTTCCTTGAGGGCGCTTATTACGTATAAGTGTCATGCTGAACACTTAAGTGAGAGTGCTACTATCTTGTAAGCGTCCTGACTTATTTTGACATTTAAATGACTTAAACTTGATGGTGCTAATGCACAATTAGCGTCTTGCTATGTGTTAAAACAACTAAGTGCATGAGGGCGCTACTATCCGAGTAAGCGTCCTACCTTTAAAACATAAAACAAAACATGAGGGAGCTACATTACGTAAGCGTCCTACTGAAAACATTTTAAATAAGACACAAACACGCTGAAGGACAATCAGCGTCCTGAATGTTACTAAGTTGATTCCTAAAGGAGAGGGCGCTTCTATTCGGATAGCATCCTGATAGATTGTTCAACTTATAACTATCAACGTCCTCAAAGAAGCATTCTTTGAAGAACTTAAGACATCTTTCAGTGAGCTTATGCTGAGTAAACTTCCTGACAACTTCAGAGGTTGACTAATAAAGGAGGTCGCTACCATACAAGTAAGCGTCTTGATAAATCAGTTATATTCAACCTTGAACGTTATCAACGTCCTAATAAATCATCAGCATCCTGACTTAACAAGTTCAGGAGAACGCTGCTAAATCATTAGCGTCCTGAAAGATTCTTTTAAAACAGTTTTGACTCGTGATAAAATATACGATAAATGCGAATAAAAACTCGGTAGATTTCAAATTAAATATATAGTTTTAGATCATTTGAAATACCGTAAAAACATGAAATCAAAACATGCAGTTTAGAAAAACATATGTAGATGATTTATGCAAGGTTTTCAAAAACATTTTGAGCAATAACGATTAGAGAAAGATATACCTTAAATTCTTTGTGTATTTCTCTTTTCTCATAACTGTTAAATCCAACTCTTCATTATGAGATCTTCAATAAGAGCTTTGCGAAATTGAATGACTTGAACGTTGATCGAGATGTAGTTTTGAAGCTTGATCGAATCGTTTGAGTGAAGTGATCTTGAAATCATGATGTGATCGTTGAAGTTCTTTGGTTGAGACAAACTTGACCGTTGGATGTGATCTTTGAATTCCTCGATCGAGTCGTTCCTTGGCTTTTTGCTTTCCTCAGGTGCTTTGATGAAATCTTGATAAACGCACGTTTGGCACCGAAATGTACTTTGTTTGCAATCATCAAAATATATTTTATCGCAGTATATTTAAGGACGAGCTAAGTGATGAACCGCATAGGTTAACAATCTCCCCCTTTTTGATGATAACAAACAAATCAAAAAATTAAACGCTTAAGCAAAAAGATTAATGTTAATTTCTTTTCCCCCATCTATTCCTCTTATTTTTCTTTTATCTCTTATTTTTCTTCTCCCCCTTTGATATCATCAAAAAGTGAAGAAAAGAGACTAAGATCTCCCATTGTGACTTAGTAGAATAGCGAAGCTCCCCCTTACATGGGGACTCTCACTTACTTTGTGCATTCACCCTTATATGATTTATGACAACGTGTCATATTTAGGTGCGTGAGAATGCGTAAGGTCTACTATACTGAAATCACGTGAGAAACATATCTTATTTTTTAAGCACGTAGAGAAATAGTTTGACTAGTTCATAGGCTAAAATATTTGAAATAATAGCAAAACCGAGAATCGTAGTAAGAGAGAATGAGAAAGAATTGCCGAAAGATGAATTCATAAAGAATTTTTAATCGTGGGAAATTATTCTCCTTAGTGTTTGGCATAAATATAAATTTGATAATTAAACCAAACTAAACACAGAGTATACTTTAAGATATGTAAATAAACATGCACAAGCATACTTATAGCATAGGCAAAATAATTTATGATATAGCAGGGCCTAGCTATTTTGATTCTAACAAGATGCAAAGTATATAGTTGAAGTATATGGCATCTATTAGATATCAAAAATCACAGTCAATTGATGCATACAAGTATAATATTAAAGAGCAACATCAATGGCGTGTGAAATGGAAAATTATAAACTTTCCATAGTTTAGACATGTGAACATATATATGATAAACATGTTGATACCAAGTATCAAAGTCTAAACATGCTGAATATATGCTAAGTTTCATAGAAGACATTTGAGCATTAGCATACATTCATTGAGCCAAAACTAGGCAAGTAATTTCAATTAAAGCATGGCCTAAACTGTTTGATTCTCTAATTCTAATGAGAAAGCATTTGGAAGGGTATGTGCTCATTAAAAATCAGATATCCATGAGTTTGATGCTAACATGTTATGGTATGACGTAGATGCATCAAAGTCAGGTAAACATAGAAAAGATAATGCCAAAAGATAGTAATCACAAGTGTAGGCAATAACCTTTTCAAAATATAGGCGTATGATATGAAAATGTATGCATGGCCTATATTCATTTGTAGAAACATGAATCATGTAGATAAGATTTTCTAAAGCGCAACCTAGCTGTTGTGTAACTGATCATCAGAAAATCAGTTAACACATAAGTTCAAAATGAGTATAAATAATCATGATATAGTATAAGATACAAGATAGGTCTAATCATGATTATTTATCAGACAGTCACAGATAAGCATATCAGATATTCAAGATAGATGTGATTAGTCAAGAAAGATGTTACTAATAAACTAATAATCGCATTAGTCGTAATAAGATTTTATCAAGATGCAGTTTATCAGGAAATATGAACAAGACAACATTAGTGATGACAGATAATCATGTTCATGAGAGCAACATAGTTATGCAACAGAAATATTCGAAAATAATTTTACAAATATAGAAGTAGGCATATCAGAGCATGAATCAAGCAGATTGTGATTAGTGTGTGCAGCATATGAATATGAAATATAGCATTCACATAAATTCAAGTAGATCAGTCATTCAAATATAGTAAAGCATTAAGAGATGAATGAGAGACAGAAAGATAGCTAAACACAAGCAAGCAAGAATTAAGAGAAGAATTCAGTCCAAGTATGCTAATCAACCATGTTTACACCCAAATCAAATGTCAATTAAGTTTCTAAAATGATCCTACACATGGGCTAATCTCAAATTACCCAATTCACCCATTTACTACCTAATTAACCCACATTTAACCAAATTTAATGCAATAGGTTGATCCAAACACTATAATACATGCATTCAATCATAAATAAGGTTAATTAGACTAATTGCAAGTCAATTTCATCAATTAGGTCAAAATCCCCAAATTTGGATAAATCCCCAAATCACATGCAATTTTCCAAATTACAAGAAAATTGCCAAATTACATAGCCTAGGCCAAAATTTCTCTACACTAGGGTTTCCATTAATCAAAATTAGTAATTTGGAGTGCCATACATCCATATTTACCCATGCATTCATCATAAATCACATGCAATTTGAATAGTAATCCCTAGGTCTAAAATCCTAGTTTAGGTCAAATCCATGAAACTTCTCCAATTTCTTGTTAGAAATTAGGGGTTTCACCATTTATGGACTCCTCATACCATCTAGATACACATATCTAAAATTCAAGACCTAAGTCCAACATTGGTTTTCAACCACTTTCTTAAATTCTGGGATTCACACAAACCCTAGGTCAAAATAAAGCTTGCATTCACATGCTAAAGAGATAGAATGAAGAAAATGAGAAAGAATGATATACCTTGGAGAGATTTTGGGCATGAAAGCACCAAAACCCTAGCTTTCTCTCTCCTTTCTCCTCTCCCCTTCTTTTCCTCTTCTCCAAACTCCTTAGCCTCTTTTGGAAGTGAAAAATGAGAGAAATCACGTTCCAATGGCTTATATAGAGGTAAAGTGGCATTTTGGGCCCACACTTAAAAAAAATACTTAAATAAAAGGAATAATTTTTTTTTGTTGCAATTACTTGCACTTAAATAATCAATTTCTTGCAAACGACTCGCCAACTTAACATCTTAACCGTTCAAACGTTTTATGAGTTATGAAATCCAACCGTTTGATCAAAACTACTAAAGAAAATTTGCAAATCTGAGAAACAGTGTTTGGAGTCTTATATCTCACAGTAGACAACTCCAATCAAGATTTTCACCCCTCGTAATGAATATCTATCAAATAAGAATAATCTGGAAAAATTTCAGCTCAATCGGACCACGGATCTAGGAGATCAAGCCATTGTTATAATCAATGACAAATTTTTTTTCCTCAATGGAGCGAGCTCCACTGATCCAAAACATTGTTTTCGACATGTTTCGACGTCGAATGGGTCTCCGATCATTCCAAAACTTCATGTGCACTCTAAATGACGTAAAATCATGCAAATACACTTAAGCCAACGCCCGTCTAGCATCATATACATACACGTATACAAGTATTCTACGGGTCAAAATGACGTCATCATAAGGTACGAGTGTTACAGTTAGCCTATTTTACCGATCGATGTCTATTTCTTGCACCAGCGGTAATTTTCTTTTTTGATTAATTTCTCTAAATCTTCTTCTTCTTCTACTTTCAGCCCACCACCGAGAGAAGGACTAATGAGGCTCCTTCTGTCACACCCCCGCGGATGTGATGAGTACCTCCTACTCGAGCGTACCCCAACCACTATGATCCCATGATATTGTTCCATCCCAGTACACAGCCCACTCAACAGTGTCTAGTACCCCCGGGATCATTTGTCCACACTGTTCATGTACTAGACACCATTGAGTGGGTTGTGTACTGAGATGGGACAATATCATGGGATCATAGTGGCTGGGGTACGCTGGAGTAGGAGGTAACCATCACATCCGCGGGGTGTGACACCTTCCGCCACTCCACCTCGTCCACCTCCTCCCTCCCAGGTAAAATAATTTGTTTTTTTTATCGCAACATTTGGCAATTTTTTCTGAAAAATTGATAACCGATCGGTAAACTTATATACCGATTGGTTAACCTATTTTACCGATTGATGTCTATTTCTTGCACCAATGGTGATTTTCTTTTTTGATTAATTTCTCTAAATCTTCTTCTTCTGCCTGCAGCCAATCACCGAGATGGGGACTGATGAGGCTCCCTCCGCCCCTTCACCTCCTCCCTCCCAGGTAAAATAATTTGTTTTTTTTATCGCAACGCTTGGGAATTTTTCCTGAAAAATCGATAACCAATCGGTAAACATATATACCGATCGGTTAGCCTATTTTACCAATCGGTGTCTATTTCTTGCACCAGCGGTGATTTTCTTTTCAAATTAATTTCTCTAAATCTTCTTCTTCTGCTTGCAGCAAACCACCGAGAGGAGGACTGATGAGGCTCCCTCCACTCGTCCACCTCGTCCACCTCCTCTCTCCAAGGTAAAATAATTTTTTTAATCGTAACACTTGAAGAATTTTCCTGAAAAATAGATAACCGATCGGTAAACATATATACCGATCGGTAGACATATATACCGTTCAGTTAACCTCATTTACCGATCGATGTCTATTTCTTGCACCAGCCGTGATTTTCTTTGTTGATTAATTTCTCTAAGTCTTCTTCTTCTGCTTGTAGCCAACCACCAAGAGGAGGACAGATGAGGTTCCCTCCGCCCCTCCACCTCCTCCCTCCAAGGTATTTCTTTTTTATCACAACACTTGAAAATTTTTCCTGAAAAATCGATAACCGTCGGTAAACATATATACCGTTCGGTTAACCTAATTTACCGATCAGTGTCTATTTCTTACACCAATGGTGATTTTCTCTTTTGATTAATTTTTCTAAATCTTCTTCTTCTGCTTGCAACCAACCACCGAGTGGAGGACTGATGAGGCTCCCTCCACCCCTCCACCTTCTCCCTCCAAGGTAAAATAATTTCTTTTTTATTGCAACACTTGGGAAATTTTTCCTTAAAAATCGATAACCGATCGGTAAACATATATACCGATCGGTTAACCTATTTTACAAATCAGTGTCCATTTCTTGCACCAGCAGTGATTTTCTTTTTGATTAATTTTCTAATTCTTCTTTTTCAGGGTGCAGCCAACCTTACGATCTGCGAGGAGTGATGATGTTCCTTCGTCCACACCACTTCCTCCCCCTCAAGTAAACTAATTTGATTTCCTTCGTAACTTATAGTTCATAGAGAATATTCTCAGCTAATATTTATTTACCGATCGGTAATATTATTTACCGATCAGTAATCTTATTTACCGATCGGTAATCTTATTTACCGATTTATGAACATGTTTACTGATCAGTTTATAACTTTACCGATCGGTAATATTAGTTCTCGTTCGGTGAAATTACTTATCGATCGGTATATCGCTTTACTTGTCGATAACATTTGTTACAGTTTTACCTGTGTCTTTAGCGATAAAATTTTGACATTTTCTTTGTAATCTTTGCGTGGTGATATTGTTGCATGCAGCAAAAAATCAAAACTCTCAAATTTAAGAGTCCAATGGATCTGGTGCATCTCACGAGGTCTCGCGGGCAACCCGATTTAGAACTGACATCACTTTCGAAAGAATCTAAAAGAAAGAGAAGTGATTGGGATGATTCAACATTAACTTCTCTTCTGAAAGAACCTAAGAAAAAGAGAAGTTGTGAGGATGTTTTGCTTGCGAGACCAAAGAAAACCATGAGATCCGTGATTAATGAAGAATCGCTAGAAACGTCAATTAAGGAGAGGATTGATCAAGTTAATGCCCCCGTCAAACCCTCGTCCAAAGGCGTTAATGAATTAGCGAACTTCTTGTGGGGGTTGCCAAAAGAGGCAGATCATGTGGCTGTATGCTCGATTGGGGGTAACAAGAGCACCGTAGGGCAAATTAGGTGCTTAAAACCACCTGAGTGGTTGGACGACCTGGTCAGTAACTTCAAGTGTTATACTATTATATTTATTCACTTACTTGCGTGTGGGATACTAAATGATTTTTTATTTTATTTAATGCAGATAATCGACAACATTGCCACTACACTTGAGCAGATGGCTCAAGTGAAGACTGTGCGAGTTCTAAATATTACTTTTGGTGTGAGTATATTATTTAAACTGAAGACCTTTTAACTTATTGTATAGAAAATACGCGATTAATTGTCTGAAATATGCTACAACATGCCCTGCACAGCGAATGTGATACGTTTAAGAAGTTTTTATCGGATAGCAGTGGCATATATCTGGTGAATAAGGCTGATCAATTAGCCATCTTTCTGGCCACGACTGACTCTTGTCTCGGTTGTGTGGAGAAATTGGCACGAGGCAAGGGTTGTTCTACTATACTTGTACCTTTGCATCAGCCTTCGCAGCAACATTGGGCCCTTGCTGTTTTACTTACGAACAAACGACATGTCATGTTGCTTGACTATCTGAACAAGGATTTCATCGACCGGTACACAGCAGATGCTGAGGTGCTTGCAGATTATCTTCCTCACCTACTACAGTACACAAGAATTATCCAGAATGTCGGCATGCTTCCATGGGAGATCAGAATGCAGAAGGAATTGCCAATGCAACCCAATTTTTTAGAATGTGGGATTTTTGTTTTAAAGTACATTGAATTTTTTTTTTTTTTGGCAAACCATTTTCCTTTGGAGCAACCGAGGACGACTATAAAAGATACAGGATGGAATTTTTGTACCAACTAATCCGTTGTAATAATTTAAAATTTGGTCGAGTTTTATAAAATGTTATTTTGTTAATGTTAGTTTAGAGTCTTAATGTACGTTTATAAAATGTGACTTTTTCCTTTCTTAGTTCCTTATTAGTGTTCGCTCGGTACTAAATTTCTATCGGTCAAAGATTTATGCAGTATAGGTTCTAACCGATTAGTTAACAATTTTACTAATCGGTTAATTAGTGGTCCACACTAAATTTCTTAGCTGATCGGTCAACGATCCATGTGTTTAGAACTAACCGATCGGTGTAGATTTTAACCGATCGGTTAACAATCATACTGATCGTTTAATTAACGATCCCCACTAAATTTCTTAACCGATCGGTCAACGATCCATGTGTTAAAAACTAACTGATCGGTGTAGGTTCTTATCGATTGGTTAACAATAATACTGATCGATCAATTAACGATCTCTACTAAATTTCTTAACCGATCGGTCAATGATCCATGTGTTAAAAACTAACCGATCGGTATAGGTTCTTACCGATTGGTTAACAATCATACTGGTCGGTTAATTAGCAGTCCCCATTAAATCCCTAAAAGAATTACGAAATGGAAGATAAATATTAAAAAAACAAAAAAAATGATCCTTGAATCTCACCTATAGGTTAAGGTTCCTACCGGTCGGTTTAAACCTAGTCGATCGGTATAGGCTCTTACCGATCGGTTAATCATCATACCAATTGGTTAATAAGCCTTCACCATTGATTCCCCGATTGTTATTAACCGGTCAGTCCCTGTATAATAACTGGTTATATATGTGGCGACCCAGCACTCCAGACCACCAATCCCGCAAGGAATGGCGAGCAAAATGCCGGGGCGAGACGCCCGGCGTAGGCATCTTCAACCACTCCTCAACCCCTGTGAGGTGGTTGAGACCCTACGAGCCTTATCCCAAACAACGAAATAATATAAAAAGGTACTAAACAAAACTACCAACCGTATTAATCATCCAAGATAAGAGATAATCAATAAAAATGAACCATAAATAAAACCATAATCCCTACAGTCCATCAAGATGGACATACACATAAAGTTCAAAACTATGGGTACAAAAAAATCGTCTTATGCCCACATGGTCTATCTAACAAGTCTCAACTCACTCATACTACAGTGTGGTAAGTGTTATAATTACATAATCAAAAGTATAATACATCATAATTTAAAACACAGTTTAATCAAAATGCCTCTCAACTTACATCGAGGCCTTGGATTCTCTCACCGGCAAGGCCCTCAAGATATGATTACTCCCTTGCCCTTATTCGGGACAAAAGGACCTGAAAGAGGAAAATGAGGGTGAGTCAACGGTGCCCAGTGAATAGAATTCAAATATGCTATCAATACTCATCAATAAATATCATGTATGCATGTCAATGTGTAGCATGATTAAAAGCTCATAACATATAAATATTAAGCATTTATAATAACTTCGATGCAAGTAAAAGCCTATCAATTTGGATCCACATTCCACATGCATTGGAGTTACTTGTGCACGTCTATTTCACCGTACCGTTCTCATCCCCAAATATTTCATTTCTAAAACCCTCCTATGACAAGGTTAAGTCTCCATATTAGCCAGATAGATGGGCCCAACCAAAGTCAAAAGGTTTTCTCAAATCAATGCATTATTCAAAACATTAGAACACATTCATGCTTTCAACATACAATATATATAAGTGATATGATGACATAAAAGATATAATCATAAATGAAATCTACTCACAATCAAGCTTCACGAGAGTATCTAACCACACACGGACACCAAATCGAATCAACCAATCAAGGTCCCGAAACATTCATCAATATCCAACCATACATCAATTCTCATGCTCAATCACATAGACATTACACATCAACCTTAAATCAGCCCACATATAGACAATAGGCCAAATCTCATTTAATCTCATCATTCAACTCAAATCACATGACTTAGGCCTCTAATGCATAGTTCTCATTCATAAACCATTCAATTAATCAAAAATATTGATTTTCAATTCCTTAGGCATAAACATGCCCAAATTGGGCCATTTGATCACAAGTAGGCCATTTGATCACAAGTAGGCCTAACCCATAATATGGTCACAACCACCTAATCAGTAGCATAATCAACCCTAATCATGCTTAATTAGACATAAATTGCATCAATTCAATGATTCTAGGCCAAAAACATCAAAAGCCCTAAAATATGAAAATTTTCATACTTAGACCATTTTGCCGATTTACACTAGGTCACCATGTTCAGTCATGTATATCACTGATTTTGCATCATGGGTTCATCAACAATGGCAACTAGGTCAACATAGTTGACATGCAAGCTATTTGGAAAGGTCTAAGTTCATATTCTAAATTTAGGTCTAATACAAACAACCCTACCAATTTTCCATTTAATATTCTATTCAGATGTATCAAGCTGCTAACAGAAATATTTAATCACAAAATCAGCCGTAAGATTGAAGTATGTTAAGAAGCAAACCTTCTTTCCAAAAATCAGCTTAATCCAACGGTGGACAGAAGAGATAGCCTCTTTGATGAACAAGTCTCTAATCAGACAATTTCTCCTTTCCTGCTGCAAATACTTGAACTCAGATGACTATATCACACAAAATACTTGACCCATTAACATCTCAACCATTCATAATGCAGAAATAATAGTCATGAACCATCTTCTGAAATATCATATCCATCCAACAGTAGGTTTAGGAGAACTATCAGTTTGATCTAAACTGCAAGAGAAATTCAAACTTTCCAACCAGCTTTGTTTGGGAGGTTATATCTCTTAGAAGAAAACTCCAATCACGATCTCCACCAGCCAGAATGAATAACCATAAGATATGAACTAACTGACAAAGTTTGAGCTCAATCTAACCATATATCATCAAGATCCAGCTCTTTGATAAAAATGTTGTTGAGACTTCCCTCAAAGCAACTTCCTCTTTCTTTCTCTTCTTCTTTCCTTTCTCTTCTTTTTTCCTTTCCCTCCACTCATCTCACTCTCTAGGACTTCCTTGGAGAAGAGAAGTAGGGCATGAGACACTTGTCCACTCTCATGCACCAACTTGACATGTGTTGGAGAAGAGAAATGGGGCATGGGACACTTGTCCACTCTCATGCACCAACTTGACATGTGTTGGAGAAGAGAAATGGGGCATGGGACACTTGTCCACTCTCATGCACCAACTTGACATGTGTTAGAGAAGTGAAATGGGGGCATGAGACACTTGTGCATTCTCATGCACCAACTTGACATGTGTTGGTCTCATGCACCAACTTGACATGTGTTGGTCTCATACTACCCATACCAACCACATGTACTTTAACCAACCTCATGCTTCCATGTATTTTAAATGTCTAATCCATCTAATACACCAAATTTTCATTCTCATTTATCTTTTTATTCAATCAATCCTACCCCATATCAATTCATGGTTTAATGGGTCCATGCATAAATAATAACACATGCATTATATTTTAATTTAACATGACCCATATACAATTTATAATGCACATATTTATGTACATTATCAAGCATCAAATATACAAACATTAAACAACCATCAAACAAACACCAAACATATCAAGGCAAACATATAGAGTTTGGGCAAAATGCAATTGGGTTATGGGCTAGATGAAATAATTTTCAAGGCGTCACAATATATTTCTTTACCGATCGGTGATCTCTTCTTCCACCCTATAGATTTATAAGTTCACATCGCTGCTTAATCGTTTGATCACCGATAGCTCTTTGGTAACTGATAGATCATCGATCGGTGACCGTTCGGCCAGAATGTTAGTTACCAATGGGTTAGTTATCGGTGATCGATTAGTGGTAGCATTTAGGGTGTTTCTTTGGTTTCTCTTTTTATCGATGGGGTCTCTCTGCTTATCGAGGGGATCAAGTGAGTTGCTATTAGGGAGAGGGACAAAACAATTAAGCACGTCAACCGAGTCACAACGATTTAATTGAAAGACAACCAATGAGTTGCAGAAGACCCAAAATCTAAATTTCAAAAACTTGAGACCTCTCTGTTATATAAACCCAAACTTTCAAGACTCAAACTCTAAAAATTCTTTTTTTTTTCTTCTTACAAACCGTTTGCCTGTTTGTTTAGTTTTGCTAATTGTTAATAATCACATATTTATCGCAATTTGAAGAGGTAGCTTCTCCATTCTGCTACTGTAATTTTAGCTTTTTAAAACAAAAAAAATATATTAAATACTAAAATAACTATCAAAAATACTTTTTAAATAAAATTATTAAACAGATTATCAACTTTTTGTAAGTATTTTTTTTATAAGCATTTTTATAAAGGCTATAAGCTACAAGTAGAAGCACAGGACCAAACAAGCCCTAATCTCTAGTTTTATTTTTTTTTCTTCGAGAATCTCATCTCAAGGTGATTTTTTTATTTCTACAAAGAATGCGGTGCCGAAGGGTGGTTCCTATGGTATTAGTTCAACATTAATTTGTTTTCTTTCTATTACTTTCGTCACTCCTAGTATTTAAAGAATTTTTTTTTTTTTCTTCTTTCTTAGGTGGTTTAATATTTTGACTTCCTTTCCAAAAATAAAAAGACCTTGTTAGAGACTCTTTATTTTTTAACTCTAAAGATAATTAGGACCTCTTGGATCATCATCGTGGAGCTGTGCGTACAAGAGACTAAGAGACACGCATCTACGTTGATCCATGAGATCCTACTGTTTGAGTTTACTTTTTGAATTTTTTTCTTTTTTTCTTTTGTTTTTGATATCATGAGCAGAGGGGACCCCTCTCCCCACTTGATTATAAAAGATCATTTGAGAGTCAGCTCTGCGTTGACGCAAGAGACCTTAATTAAGGATTTTAGAAAATGATCACAAGGGATTGGCTGCTAAACTCAAGCTTCCCTTCGAGTATTCTAGAGCTGTATATATATTAGCTGACTCTAAAATGATCATTACTAATATAAATTAATTACTAATGTTTTCTATATATATATATAGAACACTAGTTCATATATGAATTATGTTACAAATATACTAGTGGAGCTCTACACCCAAAACAAAAGGAGAGAACTGCATACAAATTAACTCAACGTTGTCTTAGAACCTTACAATTACCTAAGAAATAATATTCTTGTGAAAATTTAATACTTTTTGAGTTTTTTTTTTTTTTTTTTTTTGACAAGAAAACATATTGAGTTTGAAAACACATTTTTTAAAATTATTATTGTATCGTCTGCTATTTTTTCTATATCTAGATCCCGTCATGATTTTTTTTTTCCCTTAATATTTCTCGTGCATTAAGGGTTTATTTTTTCTCTTCTTCAAAACGATTTTTCACATGTGATCGAAACTATGGCGCTAATTTTTTTCTTTTTCTTTTTTCACATAATTATATTTTATAAAAAAAATAAATGTTAAAATAATCTAAAATACATATTCAAATTCATATCCTAACTGATATGGGGAATTATCATATCACATCAAGAGAAAGAAAAGAAAAAAAAAATGACAGCTGAAATAATGTCAAATTGAAAGCATATCGAGAATAACCACATGATTGCTTTGCAACAACTACAATATTTTATAAAAAAAAATATCAAATATGTTTAACGTTTAGTAACCCTTATTAAATATGTTATTATTGTATGATATAAATTTCCTAGTTTAATTAGAATTAGCAAACATGCATGCTAATTTTATAGGCAATAGAAAACACACACACACATATATATATATACTAGTTATATATATGCAACTTCCCGCCAAAACGAGGGCATATTATGTATATATCCTTTTTCTTCTTAATTTATTAGGTTTTGGAATTATATAATAACCAAAACCTCACGGTTCACTAATTATATATGTAACTTGATTATATATGTAATTAAATAAATGATCGATCAAGGATTGTCTCTGCTCTTGCGACCACCGATACCACCTCTATTCCTTGGATCATGTCCCCTGTTTGCTGATGGATCATTGTAGTCATCTGTCATTGCCACTAAAGACCTTCCATGCATCTCCATCTCTACAATATTCTCTGCAATTAGAAAAAAAATAAATAGAAAAGTTAACTTCACTATTAATTATTAATTAAATTGACTTTATTTTTTTTTTACTTGTATGACATGCATGGACTAAGTAGAACTCATAAAAACCACATCTGCAGCATTCATGTCAATGGATGATTTTTGTCATTTTAAATATACTTGTTCAAAGGTTATTTTAAGAAATTTTTTTCAAAAAAAAAATTATACCCTTGTTTCTCAATCCTAAATCAAGCACAATCTAAACTTACAAATTTATTTATTTTAAAAAAAGAGAAGATCTGTTTTGGGGAGGTTCATCACACCATATATAAGCAAAAAGAGTACTCTAAACAAAATACCATTAATTATATATATGTACAGAATTTTGAATGTCAGACATACCAAAATATTGATGAAATAGATCAAATAGTTTATTAATCAAACTAGGACAATGGATGGTGTATATATATTTATGAAAAATGTTAATCTAACTGCAAAAATTACAACTACAAATATAACTACACTATTAGTACTCTTGGATATGATTGCATTAATTACATATCTTAATGTATGCAATGAATGATTTAATGACATTAAAACTGTAGTTGTAATTTTAGTTATAGTTAGATTAACATTAATTTTTTATATTTATATGAGTAAATTTATATGAGTATATTTAATAATAGTTTTTCATATTAAGCAGGAAACTATTATTATTGAATAATAATAATAATAAAATAATTCTTTGACAGTATCTACGACACCTTTAGAGTAGCAATAATAACCTGGAGATTTTAAACTTGAAGGAGTTTGATCCCTAGAAATAGAAGTTACCGCATGTACAGTGCAAAAAAAAATAATAATAATAAATAAATAAATAATATCCCAAAATAAACTAAACTAGCTACGAAGTGTGGCGTGAGAGTTAGACGTTCTGCCAAGTGCCAGCCTCTGTGGAAAGCTGCAATGAATTAGCTATAAAGTAACAATGCACTCTCATGCATGCAGATGCAGTTGCACCAGACTAATTGAATCAATTCAAAATCCAACGGCTCTCCTCCTCCTTTCAGTCCCACGTGTAAGGCTCACACTTCTCAATCATCCCAACTTCTTACTACATGTATTTTAGCTGAACCACCATTAATATTACTACTATTACTCATCGCAGAAGCCCAACCTCGAGATCCACGTTTTTGTTTCTCGTTCATCCGAGATTGGACTTACGGCTGTGATTTAGAGAGAGAGAGAGAGATAGGGAGAGAGATGAATAATTAATGTTACCTGAGAATGAAAAGGTCTGACGAGCGGAGCAGCCGAGCACGGCGAAAGCGAACACGACGACGCACCACAACCACCAAACCCGAACCGCCACTGCCATCTCTCTCTCTCTCTATTTCTTAGCTCGATCTTTACTCGTTAGCGCTCGATGATCGGATATGAACGAGCGAGCCATCCCTCCCTACATTTATAGACACGACGCGGACGCGTAAGTAAGGCGTTATTTCCTATTTTGTTGTGGACACGTGGCATTCTTTTCTTCAAAAATAGAGTTGACTCTCTCTTTGTCTCTGTATCTCGCTGTTCGCAAGTGCCAAACACGTCTACCTACGTGGCAACGTCTTTACTTCTTGCGTTCCAGATGTCAACACTCTCTTTACAACCAAATCACAGCCGTTTATCACTCCCCAGCTCCTCTCTAGTCAACCCACTTGCCTTGTTCCGTAGATCCCGACACGTGGCATTTTCATTTTTTAACAAATTTTTTTTTTTTTTTGAGGGTGCTGGGTTTTGTCGCTTTCTTGGGGTTAGTCACGAAGTAATCGAATCGTTCCAATTGTTTACAAATTTTAGGAAATAAACAAAATAAGAAAAGAAAAGAAAGGCAGGAAAGTATTGTTTTCTTATTTTCTTTGCAATTTTTAAAATTAAATAAAAACTTAGGTTGCAGCTTAATTGATTGAATAATTGAGTATAAATAGAGTTGAAGTTTATGTTTTCAATTCGAGTTTGGGCGTATTTCTATTTGCTCACTCTTATTGAAAGGATCAGCTCAAACGCTTTTGTTATGCTTAAGTCTAAAAAAATTAATCTCGTCTAAAAGAAATAAGGACACCTGTCAAAAAAATTGATAATAAAAAAAATATATAAGTTTTTTCAAAATTTTGCATTTAACAAAAAGAAGTTGAACTTTTTTGTACAACAGCAAAAAAAAAAAAAGAAAAAGGAGAAAGAAAGTGAAATTAGAAATTAGACAGATATATATATTTTTTTTAAAATATTGAAAAAGAATTGAGTGCACTATCATAATATATCATTTTACATTTCCAATACGAGGAGGATTTGGAAGATGGAAGCAGTGAGAAATCATAATCAGAAAAAGGAAAGTGGACATCATTTTCATTTGAAAGCATTTTTTTCATCATGAGAAGAAAGAATAGAGGAGGAAATTGATGCATGGTTCAATGGAATCTACAGTAATATATATATTATGTATGATGTGAGCAAGTCATGTGTACCATCATAATTTCCTTGCAGAATATAAGGTGAAAGTGACTTAAGAGTATTATGAATTCAAATGGAGAACAACACAAAGAGAGGCATTATTCATGCAATGCGGTGTTGATTCATTGTTTGATATGATCTATATGAGTTTATAGCTAGGTTGTATATGTCCATTCCCCATCATGTACTTAATTACCTATCAATCTACCCCATTCATTTTTTTCACAACTACGTAAGATCAGTAGTGTGTAAAACAGGGTTGAAAGTTACTAAATACAAGAATGTACAGACAAAATTTCATTATCAAAGTAAGACTATACCATGATATACCTCTCAATGGCAGGCCCCTAGTCTCGGGCATGGCTAAGTTATATTTGTTATTCCTATTGAAAATATCAAATATTGATGCAAGATTTAATTAACGTCAAATTTGTCAAGATCTCAACTATTTTACCTTATGTTGTTCTCACCTCACATATAACACAATATAATTTGAGCCCTTAAGTTTGAGTGAGTACTTTCACATGTTCTCTTCACATTGCATGATGAGTATTTCTTTTTTTAGAAAAGAAAAATATATTGTTAGAAGTGTGAAAATGTGAGACTACTAGATAAAAGAATCAAAGGAGCTCTTAATTACGATAGATTTAATGATAAGAGTAATATTTTTTGTATTAATGTTCTATAATATCCTTTCACATTCCATCATGTATTCAACCATATGTGTATGTCAAATTTTCTTGAATCACACATATGACATGAAATACGAGATAATCTAATGAGCATAGATACTTAAATGTAGAAGTACAGTTTATGTAGCATGACTCTAATGATAAAAACATTAAATGTAAAAACAAAAGGAAGCTCATAAATTGCATGGCTCATATATAGTTCAATGTTAAGAGAATGGCCGACATTTGGCACCGTAATAACCACAAAATCAAAGAGAAAAGCTGGAACTCATTCCTTGGTCATCAATGGTACTACTATGCACCAAAACCAAAGTCAAAAACTAATATATGCTATATATGAGGCTGCCAACTACCATTAGGCAGCCCTCCATTTATCATGTTCATGGTGATGGCAACCCTCAAAACAGTAACATTGAGAGAGAAAGTATGGAAGAATCATTGTGTTTGTGGCACTATGAAATGGATGGATTCTGATGTAATGTCCATATATATTTTCTAAACCCACACACAACAAGCCACATGGTGATCTTCCCCTAAAACCTAGGTTATTGTGGGGGCATGATCAGATCCTTAATTGGTGCATACATATGGGAATGTTACTGTACATGAGTACAACCCTTGTTTCCATGATGGCCAACAATGTAATCAAAGATTTGAAAGGTGATTTTGATTTCTTTTAATATTTCTTTGTAAGAACTAATTAATTCTTATTCTACTTTTCAATTTTTTTTTTTTTTTGACAAGTGGTATCCACACATTTCACCTAACTAATCCACTAGGACCTTTGGCGAAATCGAGCAAGAGACATCCCAATGGCCAATGCTGATAAGGCAAAAGTCGAACTCATGACCTCATTTTATAAGACGAGAGCCCCGAACCACTCAACCAACTAAGCGTTGATTTTTCTTTTCAATTTTATTGAAGGCTATAATCTACTATAAGCAATTGTTGTATCATTAGTATCGAAATCTTTTGAAGTAAAATCTCACTTTAAGCTCTGTGGTGGCCAAGTGATTAAGTGGGAGATCATATCGATACTAATTGAGATCTATGCTTGGATTAATTCTTAGATAATAAGTCACAAGGAAGAATATTTGAAAATCTTCTAACTTTGTGCCACGACATAAAATACCACACTTCACTTTTGGATTTTAAGAGATATAGCCATGTAAAACGAGAGTAATCGTCAACAAATGTGACAAAATATTTGTATCCATCAAATGATTCAAGCACTGGACCCCAAACATCCGAATGTACCAAATCAAAAATTTTATTTGAACGTGAATCTGAAGAAGAAAAAGGTAATCGAGTAGATTTTGATAAAGGACATACATCACAATTTAATTGATGTTTATTCAAAGCGGGAAAAAGTTTGGATAAAATGGGCGCCGAAGGATGAGCTAAGCGTTGATGCCACAACTCTTGAACAGAAGACAAGCAAGCATATGCGTGGGGTTCTTTGGGCAAATAAGCATTCTTGGAAAGATAATAGAGTCCTTGATAGAATAATCCTTCACCAATCGTCCTCTGGGTTATTAGATCCTGAAATACAACTTTGTTAGGAGAAAAGATGACACGACAATTTAGACTGGCTATTAATCGGCCAACTGAAAGTAGTTGAAATGGAAATGAAGGCACATAAAGAACGGATGATGAAATGGAGTTTGAAAGTAACTTAGTCTTACCGTGGCCAACAACACTCACACTCTTACCATTGGCTATGGTTATGGTAGATGAAGGAGAGAAAAACTCAAAGTCAGTCAAATTTCTAGAGATATTAGTTACATGATCAGTGGCACCCGAATCTATAACCCAATAATCATGCACATTACTAATATTAAGAGCGAGAGAAACGGCATTAAATATACCTGACACATCTTCAGAAGACAAGTTCTTATTTTCAGCAAGAAATCCCGCAAATTGACCAAGTAAGGCCGAAGAATTACCAATCTCATTCTTGTCAACAACATCGTGTTTGGTCTGAATGTAAGTAGCAAACTCATTGATAAGATTTATAGGACTAGAAGTAAACCTAGATAACCCATCAGATGGTGGTGCAGATACAAGGTTGGCTTGATATCCAGAGAATGGACCACGTTTCGGGCCTCCTTTGTTTGCAAACTTGGGTTTGAGGTCTGAGTGAAGAATCCAGCATCTATCCACGGTATGGCCAATGTTGCTACAATGGCTACACTTCAATTCATTCCTTCTAGCCTTGTTCCCTCTGTCATCTGGACGTCATTGAGTGGAAATATAGGCTCGTGTGTCAGATATATCTGATTTAATTTTTACGAACATAACCTTTTTTCATGTTTCTTCACGTTGGATAGTAGCACAAACACTTGCAAACGTCGGCAACTCAGAATTCATGAGAATGCGACTACAAAGATCTTCATAATCTGGGGTTAGATTTGCCAACAACTGGAAAATCTTGTCTTCCTCAGCCCTTTTCAACAAGATTGTCGAGTCAGTGGTATGTGGTCGATAGACCGCTAACTCATTCCACATGGTCTTCATGCGACCAAGAAACTGAACAAAAGCTTTACCTTCTTGTTGGAAAGAGGCAATATCCTTCTTGAGTTGGAACATCCGTGCAGAATTATTATGATTTCAATAAAACTCTTTTACGGCACTCCATAAATCCGCAGCCGAGTCGGAATAACTGAAAATCTCAGCAATATGTGGCTCTATCGTATTAAGCAACCACGATTGGACCATCTGATCATTAGCAAACCAAGCCTTGTATTGAGCAGACTGGACATCCGGAGCGGCATTGCTCTCATCGATAAAATCAATCTGTGATCTCCCACCAAGAGCTAATGTCACTGCCCTCGACCAAGGAAGATAATTAAAATCATTCAATTGAACCGAGCATAATCGTTATTCGAATTGACATCAGAAGAAGAAGAAGATAACGAAACAGTAGAACTTTCCGTGTTGGATGGAACTATTTCGGCCATTTTTGACAGAATAGAAACAAGAACAATCGAATTAATTTTTTTTTTTATCAAAAAAAAAAATAAAAATAAAAATAAATAATCGGGGTTGAAATCAATACCACCCCTTTAATGAGACAAGATATGATGCTTTTGAGAGTTGTTTTAATAAACAATTTTTCCTACTTTTTTCTCTTTTCTTTCACTGGAACTACTTCTGAAACCCACAGTAACTGCAACAACTCACGGTAAAAAAAAAAAAAAAGCAGAAAAACGGGTCTTCACCTTCTCTGCTGCAACGCGCACAGTGATATAAACGCTGTAATAGCAGTAAAGTTTCTTCAACCCACGGTTTGGCTCTGATACCATGAAGAAAAGAATACATAGAGGAAGGTTGAAGAAAAGGATACAGAAAGGAACCAATGAATATTGGAGAAAGATTTTTCTGTATATTGAGAATTGCTTAATTACATGTCTAACATATATATGCTATTCTAGTTACACATATTATAGAAAGAATGCTAATATCTCTCTGTTACAGCCCCTAGAATAATGCTAAGCCATATATACAAATCTCCTAATTATAGAAAGAATGCTAATATCTAGAATAATGCTAATTATATACAAATCTCCTAATTATAGAAACATATCATACAATTAGGAGATAAATCCGGCAATATATATCTATATATCATGAGAATGGAAGGCTTTGTTATATATAATAACGGACTCCCAAAAGCTTTATTCCTAAGCTGTTTAGATTGTTAATCTCTTAAAATGTCATCCATGTCCTTTCCTGATTAGTCGTGCTTCAATTATTGAATAGTCTTGCTTCAATTATTAATGGTCAATTCTTAATTTGGCTACCAAACACTGTCTTGTAAACAAAGCCTTCCATTCTCATGATAACGAACTCCCAAAAGTTCTATTCCTAAGCTGTTTAGATTGTTAATATCTTAAAATGTCATCCATGTCCTTTCCTGATTAGTTTTGCTTCAATTATTGAATAGTCTTACTTCAATTATTAATGGTCAATTCTTAATTTGGCTACCAAACACTGTCTTGGGAGTCCGTTATCATGAGAATGGAAGGGTTTGTTAACAAGACAGTGTTTGGTAGCCAAATTAAGAATTGACCATTAATAATTGAAGCAAGACTATATATAATAATGGATTCCCAAAAGTTCTATTCCTAAGCTGTTTAGATTGTTAATCTCTTAAATTGTCATCCATGTCCTTTCCTGATTAGTCTTGCTTCAATTATTGAATAGTCTTGCTTCAATTATTAATGGTCAATTCTTAATTTGGCTACCAAACACTGTCTTGTAAACAAAGCCTTCCATTCTCATGATAACGGACTCCCAAAAGTTCTATTCCTAAGTTGTTTAGATCGTTAATCTCTTAAAATGTCATCCATGTCCTTTCCTCATTAGTCTTGCTTCAATTATTGAATAGTCTTGCTTCAATTATTAATGGTCAATTCTTAATTTGGCTACCAAACACTGTCTTGTTAACAAAACCTTCCATTCACATGGCGTTCCTAGCGACGATGATCCGCCTTCGGTTGCTTCCCACCTCCTTTTTCTTCTTCCCCACTGCCTTTCACTGGTTCTGGACATGGTAAGGTCTTCATCTTCTTCTTCTTCTTGCATACGTTGAGGTTATTTTCTTTACTTTTTCCTTTGCAATAAAAAATAACAGATAGATCTTGTAATACCCTAGGTTTGCACACACACAAAAAAAAAATTGTTCGGGCACTTGCACGAACGTTCAGGTGCCACCTCCTCATTTCTCACACCAAAATCACTTCTCCTTATGATTTTTCTTCTCTTTTTTACTCATTTTGAGTTTTTGTCTTGACTTTTGAGACTCTCTGTGCGGTGCAACGCGGTTCTGCCCAAGGAAAGGTGTCAGTCTCCAAAGGAGTTTTTATCTGAAGGTGGGTAACGAAACATAGGTTTGCGTGTCTTATAACTTTTATTAAAGTTTACATTCATTTATTATTATGTCTACTATTCATTTACACTGCATTATTGCGTATAATGTTCATACTGTCATACTTATGCAGTATAATTAGAGTTCATGTATTACATTGGTTTTATGCTAGATTAGTGGTCAATAACGGACTCCCAAAAGTTCTATTCCTAAGCTGTTTAGATTGTAAATCTCTTAAAATGTCATCCATGTCCTTTCCTGATTAGTCTTGCTTCAATTATTGAATAGTCTTGCTTCAATTATTAATGGTCAATTCTTAATTTGGCTACCAAACACTGTCATGTTAACAAAGCCTTCCATTCTCATAGCGTTCCTAGCGACGATGATCCGCCTTCGGTTGCTTCCCACCTCCTTCTTCTTCTTCCCCACTGCCTTTCACTGGTTCTGGACATGGTAAGGTCTTCTTCTTCTTCTTCTTGCATACGTTGAGGTTATTTTCTTTACTTTTTCCTTTGCAATAAAAAATAACAGATAGATCTTGTAATACCCTAGGTTTGCACACACAAAAAAAAAAAATTGAACGTTCAGGCGCCACCTCCTCATTTCTCACACCAAAATCACTTCTCCTTGTGATTTTTCTTCTTTTTTTCACTTATTTTGAGTTTTTGTCTTCTCTTTTGAGACTTTTTCCGAGACTCTCTGTGACGCCCCGAAAATTATTTCATCTAGCCCATAACCCAATTGCATTTTTGCCCAAACTCTATGTGTTGTCTTGATATGTTTGGTGTTTGTTTGATGATTGTTTAATGTTTGTATAGTTGATGCTTGATAATGTATATAAATATATGTATCATAAATTTATATGAGTCATGTTAAATTAAAGTATAATGCATATGTTATGATTTATGCATGGGCTCATTAAACCATGAATTGATATGGGTTAGGATTGATTGAATAAAAGGATAAATGAAATTGAAAATTTGGTGTATTAAATGGATTGGACATTTAAAATAAATGTGGTTAGTATGGGTAGTATGAGACCAACACATGTGAAGGTTGGTGCATGAAAGTGGACAAGTGTCCCATGCCATCAAGGAAGTGCTAGAATGAGTGGAGGGAATCAAGGAGAGAATCAAGGAGGAAAACAAGGAGATAATCAAGGAGGAAAACAAGGAGAGAATCAAGGAGAGAATCAAGGAGGGAATCAAGGAATTGCTAGAAAGAGGTGAGTGGAGAGAAAGGAAAGAAGAAGAGAAAGAAAAGAAGAGAAAGGAAAGAAGAAGAGAAAGGAAAGAAGAAGAGAAGGAAGGAGAGAGTTGCAGGAGGAAGATCCCTGCGACGTTTCCATCAAAGAGGTAGATCTTTGGCATATACGGTCATATTGAGCTCAAATTTTATCAGCACATTCGTAGCTTATGGTTCTTCATTCTGGTCGGTGGAGATCTTGATCAGAGGTTTCGTCTAAGAGATCTAACCTCTCAAACGAAGCTGGTCGGAATTTCTGGGTTTCTCGTGCCGTTTTGGTAAAACTTACAGATCTCCTCAATATACCGTTGGATGGATATCAAATTTGGGTATGTCGTTTATAACAGATATTTCTGTATTCTGAACGGTTGAGATGTCTATACGTTTAGTATTTTATGTGATATAGCCATCTGAGTTTGGATATTTGCAGCAGGAAAGGAGAAACTGTCTGATTAGATACTTGTTCATCAAAGATACATATCTTTTCGGTCCACCGTTGGATTGGGCTGATATTTGGACAGAAGGTTTGTTTCTTCACATACTTCAATATGTACGGTGGATTTTGTGATTATATATTTCTATTGGTAGATTAATACACCTGAACAGAATAATACATGTGAAGAATTGGTAGGGTTGTTTGTATTAGACCTACATTTAGAATATGAACTTAGACCTTTCCAAATAGCTTGCACGTCAACTATGTTGACCTAGTTGCCATTGTTGATGAACCCATGATACAAAATCAGTGATATACACGGCTGAACATGGTGACCTAGTGTAAATCGACAATAGGGCCTAAGTATGGAAAATTTCATATTTTAGGGCTTTTGATGCTTTTGGCCTAGAATCATTGAATTGATGCAACTTATGTTTAATTAAGCATGATTAGAGTTGATTATGCTACTGATTTGGTGGTTGTGACCATATCATGGGTTAGGCCTACTTGTGATCAAGTGACCCAATTTGGGCATGTTTATGCCTAAAGGAATTGAAAATCAGTATTTTTGATTAATAGAATGGTTTATGTATGAGAACTATGCATTAGAGGCCTAAGTCATGTGATTTGAGTTGAATGATGGGATTAGATGAGATTTAGGCCTATTGTTTATATGTGGACTGATTTAGGGTTGATGTGTAATGTCTATGTGATTGAGCATAGAAATTGATGTATGGTAGGATATTGATGAATGTTTCAGGATCTTGATTTGGGTTGATTCGGTTTGGTGATCGTGTGTGGTTAAGTACTCTCGCGAGGCTTGGTTGTGAGTAGACTTCACTTATGATTATATCATTTATGTCATCATATCACTTATATATATTGTATGTTGAAAGCATGAATGTGTTCTAATGTTTTGAATGATGCATTGATTTGAGAAAACCTTATGACTTTGGTTGGACCATCTATCTGGCTAATAGGGGGACTTAACCTTGTTATAAGAGGGTTTTAAGAAAGGAAATGATTGGGATCAACGGCACGGTGAAATAGACGTGTACTAGTAACCCAAATAAAAATGATTGGGATCAACGGCACGGTGAAATAGACGTGTACTAGTAACCCAAATAAACATGATTGGGATCAACGGCACGGTGAAATAGACGTGTACTAGTAACCCAAGGCATGTGGAATGTGGATCCAAATTGATAAACTTTTACTTGCATCGAACTTATTATAAATGCTTGATATCTATATGTTATGAGCTTTTAATCATGCTACACATTGACATGCATACATGGTTTTTATTGATGAGTATTGATAGCATATTTGAATTCTATTCACTGGGCATCGTTGGCTCACCCTCATTTTCCTCTTTCAGGTCCTTCTGTCCCGAATAAGGGCAAAGGAGTAGTCATATCTTGAGGGCCTTGCCTGCGAGAGAATCCAAGGCCTCGATGTGAGTTGAGAGGCATTTTGATTGAATTGTGTTTAAATTATGAAGTACTATATTTTGGATTATGTAATTATAACACTTACCACATTGTAGTATGGGTGAGTTGGGACTTGTTAGATAGACTATGTGGGCATATGACGATTTTATTTGTACCCACAATTTTGGACTTTATGAGTATGTCAATTTTAATGGACTGTAGGGATTATGATTATTATTTATGGTTCATTTTTTATGGATTATCTCTTGTCTTGGATGATTAATACGGTGGGTAGTTTTGTTTAATACCTTTTGATATCATATTGTTGTTTGGGATAAGGCTTGTAGGGTCTCAACCACCTCACGGGAGTTGAGGAGTGGTCGAAGATGCCTACGCCGGGCATCCCGCCCCGGCATTCCGCATGCCATTCCCTACGGGGTTGGTGGTCCGGGGCGCGGGGTCGCCACAGTTGGTATCAGAGCCTGATTTTACTAGGTTTGGTTTATGTATTGGACTTAGATGACTTTGACCTAGGAATTGGGTGAGAGATTTAGGTGATTAAAAAGCTTAAAGGAACTAACTTAAAAGCCTTACTATCATATTTTCTGCGTGTATTATATGATATGGGTAGTTATGAGGCTTTGTTAATGTTTTAAATGTGTGATGGTTGCTCGTATTTCTACTTCTCAGTGTCATGAGGAGGAGCGAGAGATTGGGACAGCCACGCACAGGGCCATCCGATGATGACCGGATAGGGAGGATGGAGGAGATCATTCAGGCACAGACTTCACAGATACAGGCCTTAGTGCAGCAGGTTGAGGCTATTGCTCGACAGTCACCTCAAACAATACCTCAGGAGGCGGGCACTAGTGGGGCCGAGGCTAGTGGAGCTGCAGGGGCAGCAGGACCTCAAATGGCTGTACCTCAGCCTATGCCTACACCTGCTCCTAATGTTGTGCAGAACCCCACTGATCGGCGGATCAGACTGCTAGAGAAGTTCATGAAGCTAAAGCCTAAGGAATTCACTGGTGGGGTTGACTTGAAGAAGGCCGAAGATTGGCTGAAGAATGTCGAGAAGATCAGTCGCTCCTTAGAGCTTGATGAGGAGTCTCAGGTTCTATGTGCTGCTCACACACTGGAGAGTGATGCAGAGGACTGGTGGCTTTCAGTGTTGGATACACAGGGGACAGTGAAGAGTTGGGACACCTTCAAACGGTTGTTCTTACAGGCTTACGTTCCAGAGACTGAGAGACAGGCTAAGCAACTCGAGTTTTTGAATCTCGCACAGGGCACCATGTCAGTTAGGGAGTACGAGCTTAGATTTAGGCAGCTCGCAGTTTATGCTCCTGGGTTAGTTCAGGCACCGAGTGCACCGAGACCCCATTCCCACAGACTGCTGGCCGAGGCAGAGGTAGAGGCTGAGGAAGCTATGTGACGACATCTCAGACTGGATCATCTGCGCTCAGGGCTCCATTTTTATGTTATCAATGTGGGCAGGCTGGGCATAGGAAGTCCGAGTGTCCAAATTTTCAGAGAGCTCAGGGATTTGTGCAGCAGTCCAGTGCCAGAGAGACAGCGAAGGCAGCTACTGAGCCAGACCCTACAGCATCCAAGACTTTGGTGGAAGGTACTCTTATTATTTGTGGTACTTCTATGCATGTATTATCTGATGCTGGGTCTACATTATCATTCATATCTGGACGTATGGTAGATAATTTGCATTTGACTCCCATTATGTCTAGTACGTGGTTAGTGGTGAGTACTGTAGCTGGGGAGAGGATCTACCCGAACATGATCTGTAGCCAGTGTGTGGTTTAGATTGGTGATGTTGAGATGCCTATTAACTTTCGAGTCCTAGAGTTTTTAGAGTTTGATGCAATTTTAGGGATGGATTGGCTCGCGGCTTATCATGCAGTTGTCGACTGTTTCGCGAAGAGAATCATTTTTCAAATCCCCGGACACCCAGTGTTTACACTACAGGGTAAAGCTTCAGACCAGACAGTCACAAGGGGTAGATTTGTGACTGGTGGAGATAGGGAGATTTTGGTTGGGTTAGTGCCTGATGAGGAAGAGACTAGTGAGGTGATACTTGAGGATATTGCCATTGTTAGGGACTTTCAAGATGTGTTCCCTGCGGATCTTCCAGGATTACCACCGAAGCGAGAGATCGATTTCATTATTGAACTAGTCCCTGGCACGAAGCCTATCTCCATGGCACCATATAGAATGGCGCCAGCCGAGTTGAAAGAGTTGCAGAAACAGCTCGAGGAGTTATTGGCTAAAGGCTTTATTTGCCCGAGTGTGTCACCCTGGGGAGCTCCAGTTCTTTTTGTGAAAAAGAAAGATGGGAGCTTGCGGTTATGCATCGACTATCGCCAATTGAACAGGGTGACCATCAAGAACAAATATCCTCTCCTAAGGATTGATGACTTGTTTGATCAGTTGAGGGGAGCGAAGTATTTTTCGAAGATTGATTTGCGCTCCGGGTATCATCAGCTGAGGATCAGGGAGGAAGATGTGCCTAAGACAGCATTCAGAACCCGCTATGGACATTATGAGTTCCTTGTGATGCCATTTGGTGTGACTAATGCACCGGCGATGTTCATGGACCTGATGCAGAGGGTCTTTAGGCAGTATCTGGATAAGTTTGTCATCGTCTTCATTGATGACATATTGGTGTATTCCAAGACTCAAGCTGAGCATGAAGAACACCTTAGAGTGACCTTGCAAACTCTGAGAGAGCATAGGCTATATGCAAAGCTGAGCAAGTGCGAGTTTTGGATCACCGAAGTGAAGTTCTTAGGTCATGTGGTGAGTTCTGAGGGGATTTCAGTTGATCCGTCTAAGGTTGAAGCCATTATCAGTTAGCCTAGGCATACCACAGTGACCGAGATCAGAAGCTTTCTTGGGTTAGCTGGTTACTATAGGAGATTCGTTCAGGGATTCTCCAAGATAGCTACGCCTATGACTAGGCTCACCCAGAAAGATGTGTCCTTTGTATGGACCGAGGAGTGTGAGAATGCCTTTTTAGAGTTGAAGAAAAGATTGACATCTACGCCAGTGTTGATTTTGCCAGAGCCTGATCAGGAGTTAGTTATCTATACTGATGCCTCTCGTATCGGCTTGGGTTGCGTATTGATGCAGAAGGATAGGGTCATTGCTTATGCATCGAGGCAGTTGAAGGTGCATGAAAAAAACTACCCTGTTCATGACTTAGAATTGGCCGCAGTGGTTTTTGCTTTGAAGATTTGGAGGCATTATCTCTATGGTGAGAGATTCACTTTGTATTCTGACCATAAGAGCCTCAAGTACTTGTTCTCTCAGAAGGAATTGAACATGAGGCAGAGAAGGTGGTTAGAGCTCCTCAAAGACTATGATTTTACATTGGAATACCACCCAGGTAAAGCCAATGTAGTGGCTGATGCATTGAGCAGGAAGCGGGTAGAGACAGTTATGGTAGCACACCAGATGTCTCATGAGTGGAGACTACTTGAGGCGGCTACGGTTATGAGTATATGTGCTACCCCTTCAGATCAGATTGTGATATGTGCTCAAATGAGAGCTCAGCCTACACAAGTCCAGGAGGTAATTGACCAACAGAGACTTGACGTTGATTATGGGATATACATGTCTTGGGCTGAGAGCAGTGATTTTACTGATTGGCACTTGTCATATGATGGTGCCTTGAGATTTAGGGGACGTTTATGGGTTCCCGCAGATCCACAACTTAGACAGAGTGTTCTCCAAGAGGCTCACAGATCTCATTATGCTATTCATCCTGGCGGAACCAAGATGTATCATGATATGAAAAGAATGTATTGGTGGCCCGACATGAAGAGAGAAATAGCTCAGTTCATTCAGAGGTGTGAGATCTGTCAAAGAGTCAAAGCTGAGCATCAGAGGCCTGGAGGGCAGATGCAACCGCTTGCCATTCCTGAGTGGAAATGGGAGCATGTTACTATGGACTTTGTTGTGGGATTACCTAACACCCCGAGGAGACATAATGCTGTTTGGGTTATTATTGATCGCTTGACCAAGTCCGCTCACTTTCTACCGGTGAACACTAGGGATTCTATGGACAAGCTGAGCAGACTCTATATGCGGGAGATAGTCAGATTACATGGAGTGCCTGTTTTGATTGTGTCAGATAGGGATCCGAGGTTTACATCGGTATTCTGGCAGGGGTTGCAGAGGCAGCTCGGCACTAGACTAGATCTCAGTACCGCTTTTCACCCCCAGACGGATGGCCAGTCTGAGAGGTTGATATCGATTTTAGAGGATATGCTTCGAGCTTGTGTCCTTGAGTCCAGTGGTAACTGGGAGGAGTACATACATCTGTGTGAGTTCGCGTACAACAACAGCTATCAGTCCAGTATTGGCATGGCTCCTTTTGAGGCATTGTATGGTCGACCCTGTAGATCTCCGATCTGTTGGACGGAGGTAGGGGATGTTGCGGTGATGGGACCAGAGTTTGTACATGAACACACAGAGAAGATTAAGAGGATCAAGCATAATATAAAGGTAGCCCAAGACAGGCAGAAGAGTTACACTAATGTCAAGCGGAAGACCGTAGAGTTCGAGGTGGGTGACCAAGTTTTATTGAAGGTCTCACCTCAGAAGGGCCAAACTAGATTTGGGATAAAAGGCAAGCTCGCTCCGAGATTTATTGGGCCGTTCGAGGTTTTAGAACGAATTGGCCCCGTCGCTTACCGATTAGCCTTGCCACCTCAGTTAGCAGCAGTCCACAATGTCTTTCATGTGTCAATGCTCAGAGCGTACAAGAGTGATTTTGATCACGTCTTGGACTGGAGGAACATTGAACTGAGGCAGGATGGGACTTATGATGAGGAACCTATTCAGATACTTGACCGGAAGGTCCAGAGGTTACGTAATCGCGAGATTCCGATGGTTAAGGTGAGATGGCAGTTCCATGGCGAGGAACAGGTTACTTGGGAGTGTGAGGACTACATGATGGAGCACTTTGCCGAGTTCATGGGCTTAGGTAATTCTTAACCTTAAAACTTCGAGGACGAAGTTTATTCTAAGGTGGGTGTGATGTGACGCCCCGAAAATTATTTCATCTAGCCCATAACCCAATTGCATTTTTGCCCAAACTCTATGTGTTGTCTTGATATGTTTGGTGTTTGTTTGATGATTGTTTAATGTTTGTATAGTTGATGCTTGATAATGTATATAAATATATGTATCATAAATTTATATGAGTCATGTTAAATTAAAGTATAATGCATATGTTATGATTTATGCATGGGCTCATTAAACCATGAATTGATATGGGTTAGGATTGATTGAATAAAAGGATAAATGAAATTGAAAATTTGGTGTATTAAATGGATTGGACATTTAAAATAAATGTGGTTAGTATGGGTAGTATGAGACCAACACATGTGAAGGTTGGTGCATGAAAGTGGACAAGTGTCCCATGCCATCAAGGAAGTGCTAGAATGAGTGGAGGGAATCAAGGAGAGAATCAAGGAGGAAAACAAGGAGAGAATCAAGGAGATAATCAAGGAGGAAAACAAGGAGAGAATCAAGGAGAGAATCAAGGAGGGAATCAAGGAATTGCTAGAAAGAGGTGAGTGGAGAGAAAGGAAAGAAGAAGAGAAAGAAAAGAAGAGAAAGGAAAGAAGAAGAGAAAGGAAAGAAGAAGAGAAGGAAGGAGAGAGTTGCAGGAGGAAGATCCCTGCGACGTTTCCATCAAAGAGGTAGATCTTTGGAATATACGGTCATATTGAGCTCAAATTTTATCAGCACATTCGTAGCTTATGGTTCTTCATTCTGGTCGGTGGAGATCTTGATCAGAGGTTTCGTCTAAGAGATCTAACCTCTCAAACGAAGCTGGTCGGAATTTCTGGGTTTCTCGTGCCGTTTTGGTAAAACTTACAGATCTCCTCAATATACCGTTGGATGGATATCAAATTTGGGTATGTCGTTTATAACAGATATTTCTGTATTCTGAACGGTGGAGATGTCTATACGTTTAGTATTTTATGTGATATAGCCATCTGAGTTTGGATATTTGCAGCAGGAAAGGAGAAACTGTCTGATTAGATACTTGTTCATCAAAGATACATATCTTTTCGGTCCACCGTTGGATTGGGCTAATATTTGGACAGAAGGTTTGTTTCTTCACATACTTCAATATGTACGGTGGATTTTGTGATTATATATTTCTATTGGTAGATTAATACACCTGAACAGAATAATACATGTGAAGAATTGGTAGGGTTGTTTGTATTAGACCTACATTTAGAATATGAACTTAGACCTTTCCAAATAGCTTGCACGTCAACTATGTTGACCTAGTTGCCATTGTTGATGAACCCATGATACAAAATCAGTGATATACACGGCTGAACATGGTGACCTAGTGTAAATCGACAATAGGGCCTAAGTATGGAAAATTTCATATTTTAGGGCTTTTGATGCTTTTGGCCTAGAATCATTGAATTGATGCAACTTATGTTTAATTAAGCATGATTAGAGTTGATTATGCTACTGATTTGGTGGTTGTGACCATATCATGGGTTAGGCCTACTTGTGATCAAGTGACCCAATTTGGGCATGTTTATGCCTAAAGGAATTGAAAATCAGTATTTTTGATTAATAGAATGGTTTATGTATGAGAACTATGCATTAGAGGCCTAAGTCATGTGATTTGAGTTGAATGATGGGATTAGATGAGATTTAGGCCTATTGTTTATATGTGGACTGATTTAGGGTTGATGTGTAATGTCTATGTGATTGAGCATAGAAATTGATGTATGGTAGGATATTGATGAATGTTTCAGGATCTTGATTTGGGTTGATTCGGTTTGGTGATCGTGTGTGGTTAAGTACTCTCGCGAGGCTTGGTTGTGAGTAGACTTCACTTATGATTATATCATTTATGTCATCATATCACTTATATATATTGTATGTTGAAAGCATGAATGTGTTCTAATGTTTTGAATGATGCATTGATTTGAGAAAACCTTATGACTTTGGTTGGACCATCTATCTGGCTAATAGGGGGACTTAACCTTGTTATAAGAGGGTTTTAAGAAAGGAAATGATTGGGATCAACGGCACGGTGAAATAGACGTGTACTAGTAACCCAAATAAAAATGATTGGGATCAACGGCACGGTGAAATAGACGTGTACTAGTAACCCAAATAAACATGATTGGGATCAACGGCACGGTGAAATAGACGTGTACTAGTAACCCAAGGCATGTGGAATGTGGATCCAAATTGATAAACTTTTACTTGCATCGAACTTATTATAAATGCTTGATATCTATATGTTATGAGCTTTTAATCATGCTACACATTGACATGCATACATGGTTTTTATTGATGAGTATTGATAGCATATTTGAATTCTATTCACTGGGCATCGTTGGCTCACCCTCATTTTCCTCTTTCAGGTCCTTCTGTCCCGAATAAGGGCAAAGGAGTAGTCATATCTTGAGGGCCTTGCCTGCGAGAGAATCCAAGGCCTCGATGTGAGTTGAGAGGCATTTTGATTGAATTGTGTTTAAATTATGAAGTACTATATTTTGGATTATGTAATTATAACACTTACCACATTGTAGTATGGGTGAGTTGGGACTTGTTAGATAGACTATGTGGGCATATGACGATTTTATTTGTACCCACAATTTTGGACTTTATGAGTATGTCAATTTTAATGGACTGTAGGGATTATGATTATTATTTATGGTTCATTTTTTATGGATTATCTCTTGTCTTGGATGATTAATACGGTGGGTAGTTTTGTTTAATACCTTTTGATATCATATTGTTGTTTGGGATAAGGCTTGTAGGGTCTCAACCACCTCACGGGAGTTGAGAAGTGGTCGAAGATGCCTACGCCGGGCATCCCGCCCCGGCATTCCGCATGCCATTCCCTACGGGGTTGGTGGTCCGGGGCGCGGGGTCGCCACACTCTCTGTGCGGTGCAACGCGGTTCTGCCCGAGGGAAGGTGCCAATCTCGAAAGGAGTTTTTATCTGAAGGTGGGGAACGAAACATAGGTTTGCGTGTCTTATAACTTTTATTAAAGTTTACATTTATTTATCATTATGTCTACTATTCATTTACACTACATTATTGCGTATAATGTTCATACTGTCATACTTATGCATGTATAATTAGAGTTCATGTATTACATTGTTGTTATGCCGGATTAGTGGTCAATCTGGCTCAACCAGACTCAGTCTTGTCCTCAGTAACTTTAAATAGTGAACGAGAGGCAACGTGCTGCTCTATACGATTGGTATTTAAGTAGACCTCGTGTCTCACCTCTCAACTGGATACTGATTTGGTTGGTCTTATTTGAAAGCTATTTAGATTGTTAATACCTTAAAATGTCATCCATGTCCTTTCCTGATTAGTCTTGCTTCAATTATTGAATAGTCTTGCTTCAATTATTAATGGTCAATTCTTAATTTGTCTACCAAACACTGTCTTGTTAACAAAGCCTTCCATTCTCATGGCGTTCCTAGCGACGATGATCCGCCTTCGGTTGCTTCCCACCTCCTTCTTCTTCTTCCCCACTGCCTTTCACTGGTTCTGGACATGGTAAGGTCTTCTTCTTCTTCTTCTTCTTCTTGCATACGTTGAGGTTATTTTCTTTACTTTTTCCTTTGCAATAAAAAATAACAGATAGATCTTGTAATACCCTAAGTTTGCACACCAAAAAAAAAAATTGTTCGGGCACATGCCCGAACGTTCAGGCGCCATTTTTTCTATATAAAGAACTCCTCTCCCTCCTCATTTCTCACACCAAAATCACTTCTCCTTGTGATTTTTCTTCTCTTTTTCACTCATTTTGAGTTTTTGTCTTCTCTTTTGAGACTCTATTTTCGAGACTTTCTGTGCGGTGCAACGCGGTTTTGCCCGAGGGAAGGTGCCAGTCTCCAAAGGAGTTTTTATCTGAAGGTGGGGAACAAAACATAGGTTTGCGTATCTTATAACTTTTATTAAAGTTTACATTCATTTATCATTATGTCTACTATTCATTTACATTGCATTATTGCGTATAATGTTCATACTGTCATACTTATGCCTGTATAATTAGAGTTCTTGTATTACATTGTTGTTATGTCGGATTAGTGGTCAATCTGGCTCAACCAGACTCAGTCTTGTCCTCAATAACTTTAAATAGTGAACGAGAGGCAACGTGCTGCTCTAGACGATTGGTATTTAAGTAGACCTCGTGTCTCACCTCTCAACTGGAGACTAATTTGGTTGGTCTTATTTGAAAGCTATCAGCTTATACAAGTAATATTGAATATCCTAACCTTGCACGTAGTGATACCGACCCTGATAAGGATCACCAGACGTTGCCAAATCCTGTCTAAATGTTAAGTAAGGATCGCACTAGTTCATGCATTGGCATCATACATAGCACCACCTAGGGATGTATGTGGTTTATGATTCATAGAATAGTTAAAAGCGATGCTCGCTATTCATTATATTTCTCTGGAGAGGGACGTACAATGAGAACCTGGCTACTCCTGGGGAGGGACATCTGTACGTGAATCCAGAGTGTCGTTCCTGAGGAGGGACGTACAATGAGAACCCGGCTACTCCTGGGGAGGGACGTTTGTACATGAACTCAGGCGATGTACAGTCATCAAACCAATACGAGACGGTGTCATGCATACATACATATTGGATTGATTATGATGCTCTAATGTGTATTTAAGATACTTGATTATGAAGTTTGTTTTATTAATTGTTATATTCACGAACTATTTTACCCACTGAGCGTGTAGCTCACCCCGTTGTTATCCAATTTTTCACAGGAGATTAGAGTGGACTGGTTGCAGGTTTTTGGGCCCACATTGTGTACCCTTTGTATTATTCATTGGGAATTTTTGGGAGAATGTTCCCTTAACTATTTCATGTACAAATATATTCTGAAATTAACGAAATCAGACTTGTACTTAATCGTATTTCCGCTAACTCAGTTATCGTTATAATGAATTCGCGCCCCGTCCGTGAGTGTCCCGCCGGTTTAGGCACTTCCAGGCGGGGTGTGACATTTAGTGGTATCAGAGCAGGGTTTTGCGAGGGTGAATTCAACGCATGACTAAGGGTTCTCACGATGTGAGGGTGGCGAAGCACCGGCTCTTACCCTGACATGTCCACATTGGCTTGCCACCAGTGTGGTTGGTTGTGCAGTCGAGAGGTTGGCTGTAAAACCTTCTCTGAGGTACGCTCATGTGCCACGTGACTTTGTAGGTCGCGGTCGTGGACACCCGTGAGTGTCAGTGATGACCATTAACATTTAATGATATCAAAGCGTAAGGTCCACGGTCCGCCCAAGTCCACCAAATTAGGGGAAGAAAATTTTTATTAGATATATATATCTTTAGAACTATATATATATATATATATATATATGAATTATATATAGTTGAGATTTATATTAAATATATATCTAGAAAACTATATAGTTTTTATATAGTTTAGATTCAAATATATATAAATATATATAGTTATGATTATATATATATATATATATATATATCTATGTATATATGAGATATATATATCATATTGCTGATGGAAAATTTGGATTAAACGATTGCATAAACATCAAGAGAAAAATAGAAAATATTGTGTAACGGACAAAGAATAAATCTTAAAAATGTTAGAAATATATTTTGTGCCCTTCACAAGCTTATTTTCTTTTCAGCAAAATAATGGCCTCAAGTGAAGGAACAACTTCCGATAGTAGGGAACCAATTCCCACCAGCTTCAAGGAAGTGTACAAAAGAGACATTATGACTATGAGGAGTATCGACAATAGAGACCTCCACCTTCGTCCGATCCTTCACGAAAGACTCGCAACACTGGGGTGGTTAAACATAACAAAAGTTGAGGGTCACGTCTCTTACAACTTGATGAAGTCCTTCTACGAAGCCATGAATTGCGTAAGACTTCAGGAAGATGGGATCAGCCCTGTTTTGGAGACCACGGTCAGGGGAACGAAGATTTCTATCAACGTCAAAGTTATTGCATGACTTATGGAGATTCCGATTGAAGATAGAATCATTGATCCACACGAACCCCAGAGAGTTGTAGAGATCGCGGAGTCCAACGAACAGTTGTTCAATTCCCTCGCCAAAAACTCGTACACCCAATCGACGTACGCCCACCTCCCAAACAATCTCCTTAAACCACCTCTTGCCGGAAAAGGTAACTAGAGGTGTTATGTCAAGGGCTCAACTTTTTGTGTTATACTGTATAGAGAAGAAAATTAAGGTCTCACTACCTCACATCATCATCCAGCAAATGTTACGGGTGATTCAAAACCCTTTAAGAAAGGAACTCCTCGGCTACGGAGTCTTGATCATGAGGATGCTATACGAGGCAAACATCAACACTTTTGATGAGTCTTCGAATCAGATCACTGAGGCGGTTACAACAGCCTCTATCTTCAAGACATTTGTCACAAGTGGAGGGGTAACTGACGAGGAAGTATTCGGCTCGACTTTCGGAGGAAATGACGAAAGAATTAGAGACGAAAAGGGACGTTGTTACCGAAAAAGTCGACGCAAGATCCCTGTTAGGGAGGTACCAAATAACGAGCCAAACCAGAACCCTACGTTAGAACCAGCCTCGAATAATGATCCAACCGAGCACCTATTCTCTGAGGAAGATTTATTTGCCAACCTAAATCAACCTCAACCAAATCAGGATAGACAAGAAGTTCCAGCAAATCCACCTTCAGGGAACATGCCAACTCAAGGCAATACTACGTACCAAAGGTTTCCAACTCCTGAAGTACCATATCGGCCAGTTCCACAAGTTCTTGTGAACCAAGGACAACAAAATTTTGCGGCACCAAATCTTGGAAGACAGGACATCCCAATGAGCCCATGGTTTCAAGACTTTTCAACCCAAGCATATCCAAATGTCCAAGGGGTTCCAGTTAGGGAATCCCCATACAGTCAAAACAACTACCGTGGCCTATGAGTCAACCGTACGGCCAATACTTTCCACCAATGCCTACGGCCTACCCTCCACCTATGGGACAGTCAAACCATCAACCATCGATGGGGCAATCGACTAACCCATTCGAGCAGTTAAATGTGATAGTAGCTAGTATTGCTCGGATAGAGGAAACTCAAAATACTTTGTTAACACCATGGCCAAACATACGAGGCAAATAAGATTCTTTGATTTCTCAACAAAAACCTTACACTATACTTAGAAAAATAGGTGGTTTTTATATTACAGTACTCTTGAAATTGTTGTTGAGAATACCATAACATTATACTTGGCTACAGTTTCCTAAGTCATGGTTTTATTTTCTCCTTGCCAGTGAGAAAATGCAAACCAAGAAGAGAGGAAGGTCATGTACTGTCCGTCCAACAGAGGAGGCACCTCCTGAGAATCAGAACCAGGAACCGCCGCCTCAGGCGACAGCGCAAGCCACACCCGACACTTCCACTACGTCTGGGCAGGCAGTGCCACCCCAACCCACATCATTCGCCATGCCTTCGAGTATGGAAGTCTTTTTCGCCGGATTTACCGAGGCGATGAAAGTAACTGTTCAGACAGTCGTTCGTGAGACCACGGCCAATCAAGTTGTCACTGTTCAGGCACCTGTGAGATCTGGGTCGGAGACTGAAACCGACCAAATTACGAAATACAAGAGGCTACAACCTCTTACTTTTGATGGCACCATTGATGCTGAAGAGGTGCAGAAATGGTTGGATGAGTCAAAGAAGGCTCTCGATGCAATGGGAGTCGATGAGACTCAAGATTCCAATTGCAACCTACCAACTTATTGGTGGACCAAATACATAGTGGATAACAGTAAATGAGGACCCAAGGGTCAACACTACAGACATGACTTGGCAACAGTTCGAGTCACTGTTTATTGATGAGTACTTCCCCGGCGCCGTGAAGAGGTAGAAGCGCCACGAGTTTGCCAAACTATATCAAGGCGACATGACAGTCAAGGAGTACGCTGGCAAGTTTAAAGAATTATCGGTCAACTCTCTCTCTACCATTTCAACGGAGCAAGATAAGACCGAGAAATTCTATAATGGCCTTCGTCCTGACATTCAACAAGCCTTGTCGATCTTGGATCTCAAGATTTACAGGGAGGTCGTTGACAAGGCCATGAGTTTTGAGCAGGAGAAGATTATGCAGGAGTAGAGACTGAATAGGGGAAAACGACCTGCAACGTTTTCCCAACAGGGCTTGCAACAGGACAACAAGAAGAAGCCCTACTATAATCAAAACCCAGCCCTCCCAGCCCCTGTTAAGAAGAATGAGGCCACGACACCTGCGGCTGAACCATCTAACCCTGGCCATCAGCAATCATGGCCGTGGAGGCCAGAATGGCAGGGGTGGCCGTCGAAACGGCAATGGCAGAGGTGGTGGTCAGCACCACAATCAGCATGGCCAATAGAACCATCAGCAGCAGAGGCTGACGTGTTACAACTGCGGCTAGCAGGTCCATGTAAGAAAGGTCTATCTGCACCTTCAGCAACCTATTCCCGTTGTTCCAGTCCAACAAACACCACTTGCTGCTAATGCCCAACCCAGGCAGAACTAGCAAAACAAGGGGCAACAGAACCAGGGCAGAGCATTTGCCATCGCTCAACGACCCCTCCTAGACAAAAATGTAGTCGAAGGTACATTTTCCTTGTTCAATACAATAGTGCATGTCTTGTTCGATTCGGGTGCTACGCATTCTTTTATATCGTCTACATTGGTAAGACATTTAGGTTTGCATCCTGAACCCACACAAATCACAATCAATGTCACATCACCTTTAGGATGTAGTACTGACGTAAATGCAGTGTTCTCGTGAGCTTTGAAAGGCAGAACAAATAATATATGCAGATCTTTTTGTGATGGACATTAAAGCCGTCGACATCATCCTCGGCCTGGACTGGCTCGCACCACTGAATGCAAAGATCGATTGCATGAATAAGCAAGTTCAGTTAACCTTGCCCACGGGGGAGTTTGTCAAGATTCAGGGAACAAGGAAATGGATACACAACTCGACTGCTGCACTTCTCAAGGCACAACTTCGAGTTCTATCCCTTGGTGATGAAAATAAATCACCAGCAATGTACCCTCTCGAAGTACACGATGTCCCGGTAATATCTGAATTCCCAACAGTTTTTCTAAATGACCTTCCTGGTCTACCTCCGATTAGGGAATTCGATTTTGAAATCAATCTCATACCTGGGACCGGGCCTATCTCAATTCCACCATACAGAATGTCAAATGTCTAGCTCGTCGAATTGGACAAACAACTGAAGGAATTAGAGAGTAATGGATTCATCAGCAAAATTTCATCACCCTGGGGCGTTCCAGTTCTGTTTGTTCGCAAAAAGGATGGTTCGTTACGACTTTGCATTGACTATCGCAAGCTGCATAACGTCACTATTAAGAATAGATACTCGTTGCCCAGGATCGATGACTTGTTCGACCAACTTAGAGATGCCAAATACTTCTCTAAGATTGATTTACGATCCGGTTATCACCAACTCCGGATCCGAGAGTTTGACATTACCAAGACGACATTTAGAATTTGGTACGGTCACTACGAGTTCTTGGTCATGTCGTTCAGTCTAACAAATGCACCTGTTGCATTCATGGATTTGATGAACCACATCTTCAGGTATATTCCTCAACCGAAGAAGACCATAAGATACATCTGAAGATAGTCCTCCATACATTGAAAAGCCACCAGTTGTATGCAAAGTTGAGTAAGTGCAAATTTTGGGCGAAACGAGTTCAATTCCTAGGCCATGTGGTTTCAGGCAATGGCATTGAGGTCGATCCTTCTAAGGTTGAAAAGGTTTTAAACTGGAAGCAGCCTACCACTGTTACTCAAATTATGAGTTTTCTTGGTTTGGCTGGCTATTACAGACGCTTCATCAAGGACTTCTCAAAGATTGCTGAACCTATGACAAAGCTCACTCGGAAAGACGTGTGATTCATCTGGAATCCCGCCTGTGAAACATCATTTCAGGAATTAAAGAAGCACCTCACGACAACACCAGTACTCATCACTCCAAGAAATGCACTTGGATTTTCATTATACACCAACGCCTCTTTCCAAGGCTTAGGTGTTGTACTAATGCAAGAAGGTCAAGTTGTCGCATATGCCTCGAGGCAACTGAAGATTCATGAGGGCAATTACCCAACACGTGACTTAGAACTTGCAGCTGTCGTATTTGCACTGAAGCTATGGCGTCATTACCTATACAGTGAACGGTTGAGGTCTTCTCGGATCACAAGAATCTTAAGTACATCTACACCCAGAGAGACTTAAACCTCCACCAAAGAGGATGGTTGGAATTCTTGAAAGATTATGACTTTCAACTCCAGTATCATCTCGGTAAGGCCAATGTTGTGGTTGATGCCCTAAGTAGAAAATCCTATGTTGCTTGCACTCTTAACTTCGAAATGGGGAAGTTGGCTACAGAGATGGAGAATTTTAACCTACAACTGATCGAGGAGGGAGCAAGATCACGACTTCTCAATTATCAGCCAACTCTGAGCTAGTTCGAAAGATTTCAGCAGCTCAAGCCAACGACTCTATGTTAATGGAGAAACGCGAACTTCTACTCAGCAGAGGTCTCTGAAGACGGGGCCGTTTTCTATAAAAGATGTCTCTGTCTACCTAACGATCCTGAGGTTCGGAAAGAAGTGCTCACTAAGATGCACTGTTTGAGGTTTGCTATGCATCCTGGGGGTGAAAAGATGTACAAGGATGTCAAGTGACAATTCTAGTTTACTGGAATAAAGAAAGCGATTGCACACTTCGTTGCTCGATGTCTCGTTTGCCAGCAAGTTAAGGCAGAACGAAGACTTCCCTCTAGACTTCTCCAACCGTTACCTATTGGAGAATGGAAGTGGGAGAACATCGCAATGGATTTTATTATGGCCTTGCCTCAAAATAATAAAGGGAAAGATGTTATGTGGGTTATCATTGACAGACTTACAAAGTCTGCACACTTTTTGCCAATAAAGTTCACGGATAATGTCACACCCTAGGTTGCACAGCGTGCCCCCTACCCAGGTGTGGGCGCACCCCCTCGGGGTGAACGCCTAGCCATTATGGATCCATAACAGCGTGCCCCCTACCCAGGTGTGGGCGCACCCCCTCGGGGCGAACGCCTAAGCCATTATGGATCCATAATATTGTCCTATCCTGGTACAGCCACCGCCACACAAGGACGTCTCTTGTACCCAGGATTATTTGTCCACAAAGGGGGCCTCCCCCGGGATCGAACTCGAGACCTCCCCTTCAAGGAGTCTGAATTCGCATCCTAGGTAACCACTGAACCAGGCTCAGTGGTTACTGAGAATGTGAAATTAGACTCCTTAAGGGAGGTCTCGAGTTCGATTCTGGGGGAGGCCCTTTACTATTTATGAATGAATAGTGACAGACAATTAATCGTTTCGATGTAGACCAGCTGCGGTTGGATTACCATTTGAAGTCCTGCTGCCCCTGCAGCTCCACTAGCCTCGGCCCCACTAGTGCCCTCCTCATAACTACCCATATCATATAATACACGCAGAAAATATGATAGTAAGGCTTTTAAGTTAGTTCCTTTAAGCTTTTTAATCACCTAAATCTCTCACCCAATTCCTAGGTCAAAGTCATCTAAGTCCAATACATAGACCAAACCTAGTAAAATCAGGCACGAAGCCTATCTCCATGGCACCATATAGAATGGCGCCAGCCGAGTTGAGAGAGTTGCAGAAACAGCTCGAGGAGTTATTGGCTAAGGACTTTATTTGCCCGAGCGTGTCACCCTGGGGAGCTCCAGTTCTTTTTGTGAAAAAGAAAGATGGGAGCTTGCGGTTGTGCATCGACTATCGCCAATTGAACAGGGTGACCATCAAGAACAAATATCCTCTCCCAAAGATTGATGACTTGTTTGATCAGTTGAGGGGAGCGAGGTATTTTTCAAAGATTGATTTGTGCTCCGGGTATCATCAGCTGAGGATCTGGGAGGAGGATGTGCCTAAGACAGCATTCAGAACCCGCTATGGACATTATGAGTTCCTTGTGATGCCATTTGGTGTGACTAATGCACCGGCGATGTTCATGGACCTGATGCAGAGGGTCTTTAGGCAGTATCTGGATAAGTTTGTCATCGTCTTCATTGATGACATATTGGTGTATTCCAAGACTCAGGCTGAGCATGAAGAACACCTTAGAGTGACCTTGCAAACTCTGAGAGAGCATAGGCTATATGCAAAGCTGAGCAAGTGCGAGTTTTGGATCACCGAAGTGAAGTTCTTAGGTCATGTGGTGAGTTCTGAAGGGATTTCAGTTGATCCGTCTAAGGTTGAAGCCATTATCAGTTGGCCTAGGCCTACCACAGTGACCGAGATCAGAAGCTTTCTTGGGTTAGTTGGTTACTATAGGAGATTCGTTCAGGGATTCTCCAAAATAGCTACGCCTATGACTAGGCTCACCCAGAAAGATGTGTCCTTTGTATGGACCGAGGAGTGTGAGAATGCCTTTTTAGAGCTGAAGAAAAGATTGACATCTACGCCAGTGTTGATTTTACCAGAGCCTGATCAGGAGTTGGTTATCTATACTGATGCCTCTCGTATTGGCTTGGGTTGCGTGTTGATGCAGAAGGATAGGGTCATTGCTTATGCATCGAGGCAGTTGAAGGTGCATGAAAAGAACTACCCTGTTCATGACTTAGAACTGGCCGCAGTGGTTTTTGCTTTGAAGATTTGGAGGCATTATCTCTATGGTGAGAGATTCACTCTGTATTCTGACCATAAGAGCCTCAAGTACTTGTTCTCTCAGAAGGAATTGAACATGAGGCAGAGAAGGTGGTTAGAGCTCCTCAAAGACTATGATTTTACATTGGAATACCACCAAGGTAAAGCCAATGTAGTGGCTGATGCGTTGAGCAGGAAGCGGGTCGAGACAGTTATGGTAGCACGCTAGATGTCTCATGAGTGGAGACTACTTGAGGCGGCTACGGTTATGAGTATATGTGCTACCCCTTCAGATCAGATTGTGATATGTGCTCAAATGAGAGCTCAGCCTACACAAGTCCAGGAGGTAATTGACCAACAGAGACTTGACGTTGATCATGGGATGTACAAGTCTTGGGCTGAGAACAGTGATTTTACTGATTGACACTTGTCATCTGATGGTGCCTTGAGATTTAGGGGACGTTTATGGGTTCCCGCAGATTCACGACTCAGACAGAGTGTTCTTCAAGAGGCTCACAGATCTCATTATGCTATTCATCCTGGCGGAACCAAGATGTATCATGATATGAAAAGAATGTATTGGTGGCCCGACATGAAGAGAGAGATAGCTCAGTTCATTCAGAGGTGTGAGATTTGTCAGAGAGTCAAAGCTTAACATCAGAGGCCTGGGGGGCAGATGCAACCGCTCGCCATTCCTGAGTGGAAATGGGAGCACGTCACTATGGACTTTGTTGTGGGATTACCTAACACCCCGAGGAGACATAATGCTGTTTGGGTTATTATTGATCGCTTGACCAAGTCCGCTCACTTTCTACCGGTGAACACTAGGGATTCTATGGATAAGCTGAGCAGACTCTATATGCGGGAGATAGTCAGATTACATGGAGTGCCAGTTTCGATTGTGTCAGATAGGGATCCGAGGTTTACATCGGTATTCTAGCAGGGGTTGCAGAGGCAGCTCGGCACTAGACTAGATCTCAGTACCACTTTTCATCCCCATACGGATGGCCAGTCTGAGAGGTTGATATCGATTTTAGAGGATATGCTTCGAGCTTGTGTCCTTGAGTAGGGTTGCACAGCGTGCCCCCTACCCAGGTGCGGGCGCACCCCCTCGGGGCGATCGCCTAGCCATAGTACCACATAATATTGTCCTATCGCCATGTAGCAACCCAACCGCAGCTGGTCTACATCGAAACGATTATTTGTCCCTACTATTCACTCATGAATAGTAAAGGGCCTCCCCCAAAATCGAACTCGAGACCTCCCTTAAGGAGTCTAATTTCGCATTCTGAGTAACCACTGAACCATTGGACTTATGATGAGGAACCTATTCAGATACTTGACCGGAAGGTCCAGAGGTTACGTGTAATACCCTGTATTTCACAAAAAAAAAAAAAAAAAAAATTACTATTTGAAATTTTTACTATTTGGGCAACGCCCGAACGTTCACGCAAGATTCCGATGGTTAAGGTGAGATGGCAGTTCCATGGTGAGGAGCAGGTTACTTGGGAGCGTGAGGACTACATGCTGGAGCACTTTGCCGAGTTCATGGGCTTAGGTATTTCTTAACCTTAAAACTTCGAGGACGAAGTTCAGTCTAAGGTGGGTGTGATGTGACGCCCCAAAAATTATTTCATCTAGCCCATAACCCAATTGCATTTTGTCCAAACTCTATGCATTGCCTTGATATGTTTGGTGTTTGTTTGATGGTTGTTTAATGTTTGTATAGTTGATGCTTGATAATGTATATAAATATGTGTATCATAAATTGTATATGGGTCATGTTAAATTAAATTAAAATGCATATGTTATTATTGATGCATGGGTCCATTAAACCATGAATTGATATGAGTTAGGATTGATTGAATAAAAGGATAAATGAGAATGAAAATTTGGTGTATTAAATGGATTGGACATTTAAAATACATGGAAGCATGAAATTGGTTAAAGTACATGTGGTTGGTATGGGTAGTATGGGACCAACACATGTGAAGGTTGGTGCATGAAAGTGGACAAGTGTCTCATGCCCTCAAGGAAGTGTTAGAATGAGTGGAGGGAATCAAGGAGAGAATCAAGGAGGGAATCATGGAAGTGCTAGAAAGAGGTGAGTGGAGAGAAAGGAAAGAAGAAGAGAAAGAAAAGAAGAGAAAGGAAAGAATAAGAGAAAGAAGGAGAGAGATGCAGGAGGAAGATCCCTGCGACATTTTCATCAAAGAGGTGGATCTTTGGAATATATGGTCAGATTGAGCTCAAACTTTGTCAGCAAGTTCGTAGCTTATGGTTATTCATTCTGGAGATCTTGATCAGAGGTTTCGTCTAAGAGATCTAACCTCTCAAACAAAGCTGGTCGGAAAGTCTGGATTTCTCGCGCCGTTTCGTTCATTCTTCTAGATCTCCTTAATCTAACGTTGGATGGATATAAAATTTGGATATGTAGTGTAAAACTGATATTTCTGCATTCTGAACGGTGGAGATCTTGATTAGAGGTTTTGTTTTAGAGATCTAACCTCTCAAACAAAGTTGGTCGGAAAGTCTGGATTTCTCGTGGCGTTTCGCTCAAACTTGTATATCTCCTCAATCTACCGTTGATGGATATCAAATTTTGGTATGTAGTTTATAACTGATATTGCTGTATTCTGAACGGTGGAGATGTGTATTCGTGTAGTATTTTGTGTGATATAGTCATCTGAGTTTGAGTATTTGCAGCAGGAAAGGAGAAATTGTCTGATTAGAGACTTGTTCATCAAATAAACTTATCTTTTCGGTCCACCGTTGGATTGGGCTGATATTTGGACAGAAGGTTTGTATCTTCACATAATTCAATCTGTACGGTTGATTTTGTGATTACATATTTCTGTTGGTATATTGATACATCTGAACAGAATAGTAAATGAAGAATTGGTAGGGTTGCTTGTATTAGACCTAAATTTAGAATATGAACTTAGACCTTTCCAAATAGCTTGCATGTCAACTATGTTGACCTAGTTGCTATTGTTGATGAACCCATGATGCAAAATCAGTGATATACATGGCTGAACATGGTGACCTAGTGTAAATCGACAATATGGCCTAAGTATGGAAAATTTCATATTTTAGGGCTTTTGATGCTTTTGGCCTAGAATCATTGAATTGATGCAACTTATGTTTAATTAAGCATGATTAGAATTGATTATGCTACTGATTTGGTGGTTGTGACCATATCATGGGTTAGACCTACTTGTGATCAAGTGACCCAATTTGGGCATGTTTATGCCTAAGGAATTGAAAATCAGTATTTTTGATTAATAGAATGGTTTATGAATGAGAACTATGCATTAGAGGCCTAAGTCATGTGATTTGAGTTGAATTATGGGATTAGATGGAATTTAGGCCTATTATTTATATGTGGGCTGATTTAGGGTTGATGTGTAATGTCTATGTGATTGAGCATAGAAATTGATGTATGGTAGGATATTGATGTATGTTTCAGGATCTTGATTGGGTTGATTCGGTTTGGTGGTCGTGTGTGGTTAAGTACTCTCGCGAGGCTTGGTTGTGAGTAGACTTCATATATGATTATATCTTTTATGTCATCATATCACTTATATATTGTATGTTGAAAGCATGAATGTGTTCTAATGTTTTGAATGATGCATTGATTTGAGAAAACCTTATGATTTTGGTTGGGCCCATCTATCTGGCTAATAGGGGGACTTAACCTTGTCATAGGAGGGTTTTAGGAAAGGAAGAGATTGGGGTCAACGGTACGGTGAAATAGACGTGCACTAGTAACCCAAAATAAACATGATTGGGATCAACGGTACGGTGAAATAGACGTGCACTAGTAACCCAATGCATGTGGAATGTGGATCCAAATTGATAAGCTTTTACTTGCATCGAACTTATTATAAATGCTTGATATCTATATGTTATGAGCTTTTAATCATGCTACACATTGACATGCATACATGATATTTATTGATGAGTATTGATAGCATATTTGAATTCTATTCACTGGGCACCGTTGGCTCACCCTCATTTTCCTCTTTCAGGTCCTTCTGTCCCGAATAAGGGCAAAGGAGTAGTTATATCTTGAGGGCCTTGCCTGCGAGAGAATCCAAAGCCTCGATGTGAGTTGAGAGGCATTTTGATTGAACTGTGTTTTAAATTATGAAGTGTTATATTTCTGATTATGTACTTATAACACTTACCACATTGTAGTATGGGTGAGTTGGGACTTGTTAGATAGACCATGTGGGCATATGACGGTTTTTATTTGTACCCACAATTTTGGACTTTATGTGTATGTCAATTTTAATGGACTGTAGGGATTATGATTTTATTTGTGGTTCATTTTTATGGATTATCTCTTGTCTTTGATGATTAATACGGTGGGTAGTTTTGTTTAGTACCTTTTGATATTATGTCGTTGTTTGAAATAAGGCTCGTAGGGTCTCACCCACCTCACGGGAGTTGAGGAGTGGTCGGAGATGCCTACGCCGGGCGTCCCACCCCGGCATTCCAAGCCTAGTAAAATTTACGTAGGATGCGAATTCAGACTCCTTGAAGAGGAGGTCTCGAGTTCGATCCCGGGGGAGGCCCCCTTTGTGGACAAATAATCCTGGGTACAAGAGACGTCATAAGGAATGGTTCAGTGGCTACCTAGGATGCGAATCCAGACTCCTTGAAGGGGAGGTCTCGAGTTCGATCCCGGGGGAGGCCCCCTTTGTGGACAAATAATTATGGGTACAAGAGACGTCCTTGTGTGGCGGTGGCTGTACCAGGATAGGACAATATTAAGGATCCATAATGGCTTAGGCGTTCGCCCCGAGGGGGTGCGCCCACACCTGGGTAGGGGGCACGCTGTGCAACCCAGGGTGTGACAGATAACCCTGCCCAACTTGTCGAACTATATGAAAGAGAGATTGTACGCCTCCACGGCATACCACTCACGATCGTCTTTGATCGAGACCCTCGATTCACATCAAAGTTTTGGCAAAGCTTCCAGAGTAGAATGGGCTCTAAGATCACCATGAGCACAGCCTTTCACCCTCAGATCGATGGACGGTCAGAGCGTCTTATCCAAATCTTGGAAGACATGTTACGGTGTTGCATTTTGGACTTTTATGACGGATGGGCAAAGTACTTACATTTAGCTGAGTTTGCATACAACAACAGCTACCAAACTAGTATCGGCATAGCACCATACGAGGCTCTCTATGGTCACCCTTGCAGATCTCCGGTATGCTGGTTAGATATGGCAGATCGACCGCAGTTAGGCCCTGAACTAGTTCAAGAGACTTCTGAGAATATCACACTAGTAAAAGAGCGACTTCGTATTGCACAAAGTCGACAGAAGAGCTATGCTGACAAGCGGAAGCAGCCTCTAGAATTTGATAAGGGGGACTTTGTTTTTCTAAAAGTTCAGCCCACAAGAGGTTTCAAACGCTTTGGGATCAAAGGAAAGCTCTCCCCACGGTATATCGGTCCATTTCAGATCATTGAACGTATTGGCAAACTTGCTTATCGTTTGTCCCTTCCATTGTCCATGTCTAAGGTTCATGACTTTTTTCACGTATCCATGCTTCGAAAGTATCGCCCTGATCCTTCGCATATCATCCCTCTAGTCGAGGTTCGAGTTGAGGAAGGAAATAAGTATGAGGAGAGAGCAATAATGAGACGTCCCGAAAATTATTTCATTTAGCCCATAACCCAATTGCACTTTGCCCAAACTCTATGCGTTGCCTTGATATGTTTGGTGTTTGTTTGATGGTTGTTTAATATTTGTATAGTTGATGCTTGATAATGTATATAAATATGTGTATCATAAATTGTATATGGGTCATGTTAAATTAAATTATAATGCATATGTTATTATTTATGCATGGGCCCATTAAACCATGAATAGATATGAGTTAGGATTGATTGAATAAAAGGATAAATGAAAATGAAAATTTGATGTATTAAATAGATTAGACATTTAAAATACATGGAAGCATGAGATTGGTTAAAGTACATGTGGTTGGTATGGGTAATATGAGACCAACACATGTGAAGGTTGGTGCATGAAAGTGGACAAGTGTCTCATGCCCACTTCTCTTCTTCAAGGAAGTGCTAGAATGAGTGGAGGGAATCAAGGAGAGAATCAAAGAGGGAATCAAGGAGAGAATCAAGGAGGGAATCAAGGAAGTGCTAGAAAGAGGTGAGTGGAGAGAAAGGAAAAAAAGAAGAGAAAGAAAAGAAGAAAAAGGAAAGAAAAAGAGAAAGGAGGGAGTTGCAGGAGGAAGATCTCTGCGACGCTTTCATCAAAGAGCTGGATCTTTGCGATATACGGTCAGATTAAGCTCAGAATTTGTCAGCAAGTTTGTAGCTTATGGTTATTCATTCTGGTTGGTGGAGATCTTGATCAGAGGTTTCGTCTAAGAGATCTAACCTCTCAAACAAAGCTGGTCGGAAAGTCTGGATTTCTCGCGCCGTTTCGCTCATTCTTCTAGATCTCCTTAATCTAACGTTGGATGGATATAAAATTTGGATATGTAGTGTAAAACGGATATTTCTGCATTCTGAACGGTGGAGATCTTGATTAGAGGTTTTGTTTTAGAGATATAACCTCTCAAACAAAGTTGGTCGGAAAGTCTGGATTTCTCGTGCTGTTTCGTTCAAACTTGTAGCTCTCCTCAATCTACCGTTTGATGGATATCAAATTTTGGTATGTAGTTCATAACTGATATTTCTGTATTCTGAACGGTTGAGATGTGTATTTGTTTAGTATTTTGTGTGATATAGTCATCTGAGTTTGAGCATTTGCAGCAGGAAAGGAGAAATTGTCTGATTAGAGACTTGTTCATCAAATAAACTTATCTTTTCGGTCCACCTTTGTATTGGGCTGATATTTGGACAGAAGGTTTGTATCTTCACATACTTCAATCTGTACGGTTGATTTTGTGATTACATATTTCTGTTGGTATATTGATACATCTGAACAGAATATTAAATGAAGAATTGGTAGGGTTGTTTGTATTAGACCTAAATTTAGAATATGAACTTAGACCTTGCCAAATAGCTTGCATGTCAACTATGTTGACCTAGTTGCCATTGTTGATGAACCCATGATGCAAAATCAGTGATATACATGGCTGAACATGGTAACCTAATGTAAATCGGCAATATGGCCTAAGTATGAAAAGTTTCATATTTTAGGGTTTTTGATGCTTTTGGCCTAGAATCATTAAATTGATGCAACTTATGTTTAATTAAGCATGATTAGGGTTGATTATGCTACTGATTTGGTGGTTGTGACCATATCATGGGTTAGGCCTACTTGTGATCAAGTGACCCAATTTGGGCATGTTTATGCCTAAGGAATTGAAAATCAGTATTTTTGATTAATATAATGGTTTATGAATGAGAACTATGCATTAGAGGCCTAAGTCATGTGATTTGAGTTGAATGATGGGATTAGATGAATTTAGGCCTATTGTTTATATGTGGGCTGATTTAGGGTTGATGTGTAATGTCTATGTGATTGAGCATAGAAATTGATGTATGGTAGGATATTGATGTATGTTTCAGGATCTTGATTGGGTTGATTCGGTTTGGTGGTCGTGTGTGGTTAAATACTCTCGCGAGGCTTGGTTGTGAGTAGACTTCATTTATGATTATATCTTTTATGTCATCATATCACTTATATATATTGTATGTTGAAAGCATGAATGTGTTCTAATGTTTTGAATGATGCATTGATTTGAGAAAACCTTATGACTTTGGTTGGGCCCATCTATCTGGCTAATATGAGACTTAACCTTGTCATAAGAGGGTTTTAGGAAAGGAAATGATTTGGGTCAACGGCACGGTGAAATAGACGTGCACTAGTAACCCAAATAAACATGATTGGGATCAACGGTACGGTGAAATAGACGTGCACTAGTAACCCAATGCATGTGGAATGTGGATCCAAATTGATAAGCTTTTACTTGCATCGAACTTATTATAAATGTTTGATATCTATATGTTATGAGCTTTTAATCATACTACACATTGACATGCATACATGATATTTATTGATGAGTATTGATAGCATATTTGAATTCTATTCACTGGGCATCGTTGGCTCACCCTCATTTTCCTCTTTCAGGTCCTTCTGTCCCGAATAAGGGCAAAGGAGTAGTTATATCTTGAGGGCCTTGCCTGCGAGAGAATCCAAGGCCTCGATGTGAGTTGAGAGGCATTTTGATTGAACTGTGTTTTAAATTATGAAGTATTATATTTTGGATTATGTAATTATAACACTTGCCACATTGTAGTATGGGTGAGTTGAGACTTGTTAGATAGACCATGTGGGCATATGACGGTTTTTATTTGTACCCACAATTTTGGACTTTATGCGTATGTCAATTTTAATGGACAGTAGGGATTATGATTTTATTTGTGGTTCATTTTTATGGATTATCTCTTGTCTTTGATGATTAATACGGTGGGTAGTTTTGTTTAGTACCTTTTGATATTATGTTGTTGTTTGAGATAAGGCTTGTAGGGTCTCAACCACCTCACGGGAGTTGAGGAGTGGTCGGAGATGCCTACGCCGGGCGGCCCGCCCCGGCATTCCGCACGCCATTCCCTGCGGGGTTGGTGGTCCGGGGTGCGAGGTCGCCACAAATAAGATTTTGGAAAGAAAAACTCAAGAACTAAGGCGACGTAGCATACCACTTGTGAAGGTGCTCTGGAATCACCACGGAGTATAGAAAGCAACATGGGAACTAGAAGCAACAATTAAACAGAAATACCCTGAATTGTTTTCTAGTAATAACTGATGATGCGATACATTGTACTATTTCACTTATCAATAAAATGATGAAACTTTGGTTACAAATATCTTAATACATCGTTTCACTTGAATAACTATGCAAATGTCTGAAAATAATATCGATGGATATAGTGACGCACACACGTAATGGCCTCCTTGGCCACCTGTGGCGACTCCTCCAGGATCTAAGTCTAACCACAATTATTTTGCATCACCAACTCCATCACCACACAGACAGCAATCCTTATCGCCAGAGCGCGCATGGCTTTTTCGTAACAATTTTGCCCAAAACAATCTCGTGCCCTCATCTTGGCAGGATCTTCTACCAAAATTGTCAGGCGGTCGTATTCGAGCAACAACACGAAAAAGCATCCCACCGCTTAACCTACCTCCCCTTAAACAATGCGACCAGCACCCTACACCACCATATGTTAAGCAAAGGTTGAAATCTTTTGAGGACGAATCCAACTCCATTTGCTCTCCATGGTTTCATGATGTTGAGGATTCCACCGGCCACAGTGTCATTCAAGGACCATACAGGCATTACCCTGAACTAGCAAACGATGACGATGGTAGTGAATCTCACGCAGATAACTATCATGACTACTTGGACTGATTTCGAGGGCAAAATCCTTTTAAGGGGGGTAGAGTGTAATACTCTAAGTTTGCACAAAAAAAAATTTGTTCAGGCAGACATGCTCGAACGTTCGGGCGCCATTTTTTCTATATGAAGAACTCCTCCCCCTCCTCATTTCTCATACCAAAATCACTTCTCCTTGTGATTTTTCTTCTCTTTTTCACTCATTTTGAGTTTTTGTCTTCTCTTTTGAGACAACGCGGTTCTGCCCGGGGGAAGGCGCCAGTCTCCAAAGGAGTTTTTATCTGAAGGTGGAGAACGAAACATAGGTTTGTGTGTCTTATAACTTTTATTAAAGTTTACATTCATTTATCATTATGTCTACTATTCATTTATACTGCATTATTGCGTATAATGTTCATACTGTCATACTTATGCCTGTATAATTAGAGTTCATGTATTACATTGTTGTTATGTCGGATTAGTGGTCAATCTGGCTCAACCAGACTCAGTCTTGTCCTCAGTAACTTTAAATAGTGAACGGGAGGCAACGTGCTGCTCTAGACGATTGGTATTTTAGTAGACCTCGTGTCTCACCTCTCAACTGGAAACTGATTTGGTTGGTCTTATTTGAAAGCTATCAGCTTATACAAGTAATACTGAATATCCTAACCTTGCACATAGTGATACCGACCCTGATAAGGATCACTAGATGTTGCCAAATCCTGTCTAAATGTTAAGTAAGGATCGGACCAGTTCATGCATATGCATCATACATAGCACCACCTAGGGACGTATGTGGTTTATAATTCATAGAACAGTTAAAAGCGATGCTCGCTATTCATTATATTTCTCTAGAGAGGGACGTACAATGAGAACCTGGCTACTCCTGGGGAGGGACATCTGTACGTGAACTCAAGCGATGTACAGTCATCAAACCAATACAAGACGGTGTCATGCATACATACATATTTGATTGATTATGATGCTCTGATGTGTATTTAAGATATTTGATTATGAAGTTTGTTTTATTAATTGTTATATTCACGAACTATATTGCTCAGATTGTCCACCTGTTTTTTTTTTAAGTTTAACGCAGTGCCGCACTATTTAAAAAGAAGAAAATTGATTGTATGCCGCCCATTATGGGCGGCATACATCAAAATTTCACCTAGCAACCCAAAAAAAAAAAAGCAAATCACCTCTCTGAGCGCCGCGGCGCTGTGCTATGAACAGTAAAGGAGCACTGCGGCTCTAAGAAATTTTGATGTATGTCGCCCATTCAATGGGCGGCATACATCAAAATTTACAACGTAATAAATTTTCAGATGTATGCTTCCCATTGAATAGGCGGCATACATCAAAATTCCAAAAAAAGTAAAGTCTTGAAGTCTTGCGGTAAAAAAAGAAACCGATACGAGGGTGGTTGAAAATAGGTGCCACCTCTTTAAGAGACGGCACGGCACCTGGTAAAAAAAAAAAAAAAAAAGGCGAATCACAGAAAGGTTTTAAGCCCTTTTGCGAATGGCGTTAAGGGTTTTTTACCCTTAATAGAAAACTTCACTTCGGTTAAAAAAACAAAGGCGCCGCAAAAAAAAGTTCACCGACAAGTTCTCTCTCAGCCGTGATCTCTCCGGCAGCGGCTCTCTCTCGTCTCCTCTCCGGCGTCTTCTTTTATCTCTCTGACATTCACCATATTTGGTTTGATTTTATTTCAATATTTTTTGAGTTGAAAGTAACTAATTCTTCTAGGGTTTAATTGATTTTGAAGATGTTTATTTAATCATTGTTGTTGTTGTTGTTGTTGTTCTTGTTCTTGTTGTTTTTGACTATTTTCTCTCCGACATTCAACATATTTGGATTGATTCTATTTTTTTAGTTGAAAGTAACTAATTTTTCTAGGGTTTGAATGATTTTGGAGATGCTTGATTTAATCATTATTGTTGTTGTTGTTGTTCTTGTTAGTTTTGACTAAAATATTAGGTTTTTTTTATTTTAAAGATCTTGATTTAATCTTTACTGTTGTTGTGTTTGGGTTTGGTAATGAAGCTATAGTTTTTTTACTTGAAAGTATAATAGTAGCAATATTCTAATAATATAATATTAGCTAGCGAAAAAAAAAGAAAGTTGAGTATTAATATTTTAGGAATTGTTTTTATTTTTTTTAGGTTTTTGTTAATTTTTAATATATTTGGTGATCCTATTATTAAACGTGTTCGAAATACGAAATATGATTCTAACTCCAATTCTAGTTTTAAAAGGAGCCACCGGTAATTTATGAGCGATACGAGATAATCAAATTGAATCAATCTATTTAAATTCAGTTTTGAATTTTTTAAATTTTGGTTTCACATGACTTTTTTTTTAACTTAAAAGATGACATTGAAGGATATATGATATAACTTTATCATTTAATTATTTAAAGTACTGTATTTATATAGTTTATTTATTTTATATATATATATATAATTTAAGTCCAACATTATTGAAGTTTAGGGTACATTATGGATGACAAAATCGTCTCCATTAAATGTTACATGAATGGAGATATGGTACATGGACCTAATGGAGTTGACTATAGTTGTGGGCCTTCTACTAGTATTAGTTAAAATGGGAGCAAATATTAATGAATTGGAACGTGTTATACGGGAGGCATTGTCAATAGACCGTTGATCGACACGGTTAAGTATGATGTATCGTTACCCAATTTTTATAAGAAGTGGAACATGTTTTTTCAAGCCCTTGCCAATTTTCAATGATCAGAGTACGCAATTCATGTGGCAAGTTGTGTCTCAATTTCCACCTCCTAATACCATAGAGATGTACTTGGCTATTCAACATATTATCGCGGATGAAGGTCCTAGTGTGCAACCAGCCTTACAGTGTGGTCATAGTCAACTGATGTATCACAAGGAATATGAGATGGTACATAATAGGGTACGGGATGGTGATGCAAGAGATGAAATGGTTGGTAGTGACACTATACCAAATGTTTTCACTCAATCTCAACCATTTGAGGCTACAAACAAGAGCGATTCAAATGAACTCGGCGCAGATAATGAGAACAAAGAGGATGATGCCCGGACATACATGATCCTTCTTATGATCCACCTGGTTTACTTGATGACGTGATTGATGAAGATGCACTTGTTATGAAACCAAGAATAGGAGTAGAAACCATGCCAGGGTATGAGGTACAAACTTTGATGTACTACAATATAGACTTCGATGCAGTTAATGTGACAGCTGGCGAGCATTTGTTGCAAGGTGGGGCCTGTCAAAACTACATTGGTGAATTGTATAAAGGACTGAGGTTTAACAGTAAAGATGACTTACAAAATACAGTGAAACGATATTGTATTAAGAGTCACCAAGAATTTGTAGTTATTGAATCTGATAGAAAATCTTGGGGTATGCGTTGCAAGCGTTGGTTGCAAATGGATGTTGCGTGCGTGCAAACGCAAGTCGCATGGTCTTTGGGATGTTACTACGTACCATGCAACTTACACATGTGTTTATGAAGGACTATCACAAGATCATTCCCATCTCAATTCTAACTTGATATGTGCAGAGGTCTCCAATTTGGTTCATCGAGAGCCAAGCGTTTTTGTAGCTACTTTGCACCAGACTATGAGAGATAAATTTGGATATGACGTTCACTATCAAAGGGAATGGCAGGCTAAGATAGAAGCTTTTGTGAATATTTTTGGTGACTGGGAAACATCTTATCAGATGCTTCGTAAGTGGAAAAATGTGCTTGTACAAACGAATCCAGGGACACAAGTAGAATTAGAGGAAAAAAGTCCACTGAAAGAGGAATTAGTGGAGTTCAAGCGGTTTTTCTGGGCATTGGGACCTTGCATTAAAGGTTTCAAATACTGTAGACCCATTATTCAAATTGATGGCACCCATTTATATGGAAAGTATGAGGCGAAGCTCTTGATAGCAACATCAGTCGATATTAACGGACATGTCTTCCCGCTTGCATTTGCCATTGGAGCAAATGAATCAACAGATTCATAGGGTTGATTTATGAAAAAATTGTGCTCATGTGTAACTGATAGAACTGGGATTTGTGTGATATTTGACCGACATCATGGAATAAAAAGTGCAATGAAGCGACCTTCTAATGGTTGGTGCAAGCCTCTTGGGCACCATAGGTATTGTTTGCGCCATGTGGCTAGCAATTTGAATATAAAGTTTAAGAACAAGGAATTAAAATAATTAGTAATGCAAGCTGGCAAACAACACCAAGTCCGAAAGTTCAATGCATATGCAGATCGTATCAAAACATTGAATCCCGAAGCTCATGGATGGCTTTCCAAGATTGATAAGAAAAAATGGACACAAGCATACAATGAGGGTTATCGATATGGTTGGATGACTACAAACCTCGTAGGTATAATGTTTATACATTATTTTCACCTAATTGTTACTTACTACAATATGAAAAATTCAAAACCTTTTTCGTTTACTTCAATGTAGAGTGTTTCAATGGTGAGCTCAAAGGTGCTAGAATGTTGCCAATATGTGCTCTAGTTCAAATAACTTTCTATTGGTGCATTGCATACTTTGAATCAAGGAGAAAGGAGTGCGAGGAAGCTTTGCAACAAGGCCAAACGTATACTACCTATACGTTTGATGAAAAAATTCCTCGCGGATAGCCAATGTTAACCTTAAACAGCTTATTTCTATTATAAGTTGTTTCAGTAGTTTATAAATCTGGTGGGGGGGTAAAAAATTCATCGGGAGTCCGGTGCGGGGTGCGGCCTCCTAGAACAGCTGGGGGGGCACTAATTGGTACGCGTTGGAGGTGGTTTGATGAAAAAATTCTCGCGGATAGTCTGTGGTGGCCTTAAACAGCTTATTTCTATTATAAGATGTTTCAATAGTTTTAAAATCTGGTGGGGGGTCAAAAATTCACCGGGAGTCCGGTGCGGGGTGCGGCCTCCTAGAACAGTTGGGGGGCACTAATTGGGACGTGTTAGAGGTGGTTTGATGAAAAAATTCCCCACAGATAGCCCACGGTGGCCTTAAACAACTTATAATAGAAATAAAGGCCTTTAGGAGTTTATAAATCTGGTGGGGGGGTGAAAAATTCACTGGGAGTCCGGTGCGAGATGTAGCTGCCTAAGACAGTTAGGGGGCACTAATTGAGAAGCGCTGAAGGTGGTTTGATGAAAAAATTCGCGGCGGATAGCCCGCAGTGGCCTGAAACAACTTATTTCTATTATAAGTTGTTTTAGTAGTTTTAAAATCTGGTGGGGGGGTCAAAAATTCACCGGGAGTCCGGTGCGGGGTTACGGCCACCTAGGACAGCTGGGGGGCACTAATTGGGATGCGTTGGAGGTGGTTTGATGAAAAAATTCCCCACGGATAGCCTGTTGTGGCCTTAAACAGCTTATAATAGAAATACAGGCTTTCAGGAGTTTATAAATCTGGTGGGAGGGTCAAAAACTCACGGGTGCGGCCGCCTAGGACAGCTAGGGGCATTAATTGGGACACGCTGGAGGTGGTTTGAGGAAAAAATTCCCTGTGGATAGCCCGCGGTGGCCATAAACTGCTTATTTCTATTATAAGTTGCTTTAGTAGTTTTAAAATCTGGTGGGGGGGTCAAAAATTCACTGGGAGTCCGGTGTGGGGTGCAGCCACCTTGAACAGCTAGGGGGCACTAATTGGGACGCGCTGGAGGTGGTTTGATAAAAAAATTCCCCGCGGATAGCCCACGGTGGCCATAAACAGCTTGTAATAGAAATAAGATGTTTAAGTAGTTTTAAAATCTGGTGAGGGGGTCAAAAATTCATCAAGAGTCCGGTGTAGGGTGCGGTCACCTAAGACAGCTAGGGGGCACTAATTGGGACGTGATGGAGGTGGTTTGATGAAAAAAATTCCCGCGGATAGCCCGCGGTGGCCTTAAACAACTTATAATACGAATAAAGGCCTTTAGGAGTTTATAAATCTGATGAGGGGGTCAAAAATTCACCGAGAGTCCGATGCGGGGTGCGGCTGCCTAGGACAGCTGAGGAGCACTAATTGGGACACGCTGGATGTGGTTTGATGAAACAATTTTCCGCGGATAGCCCGCAGTGGCCTTAAACTACTTATTTCTATTATAAGCTGCTTTACTAGGTTTAAAATCTGGTGGGCGGTCAAAAATTCATCGGGGGTCCGGTGCGGGATGTAGCCACTTAGGACAACTGGGGGGCACTATTTAGAACGTGCCGGAGGTGGTTTAATGAAAATAATCTCGACGGATAGCCCACGGTGGCCTTAAACGGCTTATAATAGGAATATAGGCTTTCATTAGTTTTAAAATCTGGTGGGGGGTCAAAAATTTACCAGAGGTCCGGTGCGGGAATCGACTACCTAGGACAGCTGAGGGGCACTATTTGAGACGTGCTGGAGGTGGTTTGATAAAAAAATTCTTCACGAATAGCCCGCAGTAGCCTTAAAAATATGAGCCTTTTCTTTTCTCTTAGTAGCAATTTTCACCGATCTAAATAACATTTAGACAGCTTGACGCTCAACTGTCCAAATATTGTCTAAATATAGATATAAAATATTTTTGTGCCTATTTTAAAATATATAAAAAAAAAAAGAAGTCAAGTTTATTTTTGTCAAAAATCCAAAATTACTTGAGAAATCTCAGCCCAAAAAGCTTAAGATCATGTGGGCCCACCTCGACTCCCTTGAAAGCAAATTACATTATGTGTCCGATTGAAACAACGAGGAAACATTTTGAAATTGCCAGGTACATCTAATCTAATTGGCCTTTGCTACTTGATATGAAAATCAATAATTTCTACCATTTTGATACTTGAAAAAGCTCTAAAATCATACATGAAGTTGTTTTGAAAACTTTATTCCACAGTAAAAGTTGATATGCAAAGATTTTATTGAACATTCCTCTTATACTTAAGCACAACTTGTATGTTCATGTTGAAAGGTAAAACGACACCACGAAACCCTTGTAATAACATGATTGCCCACTAAGCAATTAGCTCTGAAATGCATTGCATGTGTTGCCCGACTCATTTTCACTTGATAGAGAACAGAAATCAAAGTCAAATAAAATAACATTTTATATACATAAAATATAACTTTAATTGTGTTATTGCAAATCCCTGTAGTATTGAGTTTAAGACTCTAAGTAGTTAAAAATAGTATATGAAAAGTAAGACACTATAACTCAAAGCTGCATAGCCTCATCGGTTGCAAAACGGAATATAAGTTGTGATTGAAAGACAAAATCTCAGTTTCGTATCCAAATTTGTGTCCAGGCCCACTCTAGAAAAGAATTGTCCAATGCCACATACTATTCCCCACTCCAAAATAGTCTCGCCCCTCACAAAGGGATTAGCAAGGATACGGGAGGGTCCAAGACCAAGAAAAGTAAGATACTTTAAAAACATCAAAGGAGTAGAATATTTTTTTGAATACAAAAACAAAAACAAATGATATGAAGTTAAAAGTGTAAAACAAATACAAAAGACACTTGAGACATTACACATAAATGCATACAACATATATATACTTGAAAATAAATACAAAAGACACTTGAAAATATTAGACACATACATACATACAACATATATACTTACATGAATACATATAAGAGAAGAAAATGGAGAAATAGACAGGGCAGCTCTATGAAAGCAGTTTCCTTGTGTTATCTGTTTAAGAACTCTCACAATTCTAACAATGGAATGACTCCATTTTAGTCCAACCTGAGTTGCATATAAATAAAAACAAAGTAGACCTTAAGATGATCCAAGTAACTAATCTTCCAATTTTGCATGACTTCTGCGTGTGCAATGCATAAATAGTATTTGGCACCTGAGTTGATTAAAGAGGAAGATTAGGAATGTAATAAGAAAAAGGTATTTCGGAAATAAGGTATAGGGTTTTCTTTTATAAATAGAGCCATCTATCTATTAGTAATAAGGAGAATATTAAACTCATGGCTTCAAAAAGAACCCAAAAAAAATAAAAATAAAAATAAAGAAGCTGCTTAATAACCTTGCTTAGAGTTCAAGAGTTGCTGAAGGTTCCTGTCAGAGGATGCCTTAAGCATCATATGGAGAGTGTTAGGGAAACCTCTAATACTGATAAACAGACCAAGTAGATAAACTATAGATAGAAAGAAATCTCTTATTCTCCAAGTACATAAATCACAAAAGATAACTGAATAATCAAAAGCTCATCCAATGACTGAAAAGGGTGGCAGTCCATGGAAAGAGTGCTAAAGGGCTGCAGAAGCATTTTCTTTACCACCTACAACTAAGGAGAGAGAGTGGTTCCCAAAGAAGAAGGAAAAAAAAAAGTGATTAGTTCACAAGGTAGCATGTTCTTTTTTGATAAGCAGAAGAATGTAAAGAATAGCAAAGGGAATATAACATGTAAGTTAAGAACCTACATATTGGATATGGAAACTAGAGATAAAATAAAACAAGTAGAGATCTATCCTCACAACCTTTTTTCTACAAATGATTTATGTTTTTATCTTGGAGCACAAGAGGCCTTCACACACTAAAGAAGCAGTTTATGCAACTAGAGAAATTATAATGAGGCTGAATATTGGTTTAGCTGTTCAAACTGAAAGTAAAGGGCAAGCAGCACACAGATCAATACTACAGCTCTCGCTCTCTGTCGATACATGCCCCACATGTCTACGTGGAACGGCCAAATATGAAGGAAATCCCTGATTTCCATAAGATGGAGCTTCAGAGAGAAGTAACTTTGGTATGAGGGCAGTTGACGAAGTGAACGTGAAAAAAGCACTAGGGCCAGATGGATTCAATTTGTTTTTCTTCATGAAAAATCTTGGTCAGTAGCAGGCAATAGACATTAAGCTGTTGGTGATTTCTTCACGACAAGAACGGTAAAGGAAATAACTTCCACTTTCCTGTACCTAGTCCCAAAATTTTCAGGAGCTAGGAGAGCCAAGGATTTCTGTTCTTTGCTCTCTGAAACACTGTAGAATCATTTCCAAAGTCTTAGCAATTAGGTTAAGAGTGTTCTACCATCAATGATTGCATATAATAAGGTGACATTTACCCAGGCAGATCTATTCAAGAAGACATTATAGTTTGCCAGAGACCATTTTTTCAAGATATAGTCTTCTCCTTCAGCAATGCTGCAGATGGAATTTCATAAAACCTATGGCACTACCTCTTGGCACTTGGAAGGTTCTCAAATATCTAATGGAAGCTATGGACTAATTTCATTTAATAGACCAAGGAGACCCTTAATATCAACAGTTAAAATATTAAGAGGTAATCCTCCCTCTCCATATCTCCTTTGCATTGGCCTGCAAGTTGTTTCATCCATCTTAGTCATACACTACTCTATTCAAAAGCATTAAATGACAGTAACGGTTAAATGTGCTCAATCAAGTAAACTCACTTGGCTTTTGCAGAAATCTGATCTTATTTTGCAGGGCTGATGAGGATTCTATGAAAGCAATCAAAGTCAATCTGGTTTTGTCTTCCTCCTTATCTGAAATGAGAATAAACAGAGACAAACTACTCACTTTTGCACAAGTTATGGGATTTAGGCATGGTAATCTCCCAATCAAGACCGAGGCATCCTTCTAGACGCAGGTAAGTTAGCTGGTCAAGATTGTTCTCCTATAATTTGATACAATCAAAGGTCAACTGTAACTGTAAGAGTGCATATTGATGGTTATTTCATATGAATAGATTGGTTTTGATACAAGCTGTCTGTCAACCCTCCTACATCTATTGGTCGGGTGCATTTGGTTTGCCTTATGCTGTCAATAAGAGAATAGAATCTCTTAAATAAATCAACAGATCAAAGAAAGCTCTCTCATCAGTTAGGATCATATTCATACATTAGAGGAAATGATTTTGGGTCTTAGAAGAGTCAAGGAGATGAACATAGCAAGCATTGTTAAGTTGATCTTCTGGCTTGGTTCAAAGAAAGAATCATTTGTGGATTCATCAGCTAGTTGGCTCTAAGCCAACTGACTAAGGAAGATCAATTTGGATTACTTCCCTATCGAAGATACTCATTTGTCTAGAATCTGATCTTATTCTAGACATATCAAGAATGGGCTTCAAGAAGCAGATTTGATTCTTAGAACCTTTAAAAGTGACAGTACAGAAGTTATCATCACTAAGCTAGATGTCTTGGTCTCTGGCACCTCTTCACTTCATATGGTGGGAAAGATATGCAATGAGATTTCAAGGCAAGAATAGAAATAAATCACAGATTCAAGCAATCTAAGATTAAGTTTTTATTAGAATCTTTAACATAGATAAATCCTTTGCTTAACATAGATAAATCCTTAGCTTATCATCAATTTATGTTCATTCATGCCTTCAAAACATAACCTCCTGTCCACCCCTCCTCAGCTACGTATGTTGTTTGAAGCTAGTAGCCTGAGCCATCTCATTCAGGTAGTATTCTTCCAAATACAGATGAATTTTTTAGAACCCACAAGCAGGTGATTGTGGAGTTTTCAGGAACTCCAATGGCCAAATGATTATGGCGTATCCACATTGCATTTTAATATGGTAAAGTATTAAAAGATAGACTTAGAAATGAACATATTCAAGAAAGGGTAGGACTAGCCCCCAATTGAAGATAAAATGAGATATAAACGATTAAGATAGTTTGAACAAATGCATTGAAAATATTAGCTGCACCTGTTAGGAAGAAAGAATGACATATTAACTATTAACAGTAACAATAGAGGAAGAAAAAAAAAACTAAAATAACATGAATAGAAATAATTAAAAATGATAACTTTTCATAATATAACTGAAGATTGTCCCTTTATAGAAAGCAGTGGAGGAAGCACATTCATATCTGAACCCATGTAGCTTGAAAAAAGTTACGTTGAGTTGAGTTGATATGTTCTATTCAATCCTTCAGTCCTTACAACTGTCCCTCTTCAACAATACCAACTTTTCTACTTCTTAATTTGTTTATAAAATTTATTCTATCAACATGACAAGGACATAGTTCCTCTTACCTCTATCCCCACCTACTAAGCACATAATGGAAACTTTTGGATCTCCAACAGATAGAAGTAATGAAAAACTACAAGGAAACCTCTCTTCCCCAACCTACAAACCACAAAATGAAAATTTTCAAAGGCCCAATAAATACTCACTAACAAGTAAAATGAAGTCTAAGGACTAAAGATCTAATTCTAAACAAGTATCCTGAAGCCATGTAGAAGTTGAAATTACCAACAATAAGAAACTCCAATAAGATATTGATGACCAAGAAAAAGTCAATTCTGCCTAGTTTTTTACTCTCAATGCCAAGAGTAAAATGCTAGGAGCATAATTGTAACAAGCCATAACAGGTAAAATGGAGAAGGAAAAAAAAACAAGGAAATAAGGTTTCATCACTTGTAATGCAGTAGCTCTTGGTAAAGTTCAACAATCTAGTCTTCCCTTCAGGCAATTCCTTAAGAAAGAGTACTCTGTGCCTTAATATGTACAAGTACCAACTACCAAATAGAATATTGCACACCAAACCATCATCTTTTCTTAAATCCATATTTCTTACGCTCATAGAATAGATCAGTTTTGGCACTACCCAAATTGATGATTTTAGGACAGCCATCTCTATCTTTCTCTAATTGAGTGCATTCTTTGCAGTAATAGGCATCAGATATCCCCAACCCTCCACAGACCACACAACGACCATGAAATGATCCATAGTTGCATTCATCGCAGACTCGCACAAGTGTGCAAGGGCGCACGGTAGAGTCACAAATCACACAATTCCCATCACATTTCTTGCATACCCGTCCAATGGCAATTCCTGGCTGCTTCCTGCACATGATCAGATCAGGGTGATGCTTAGCCATGCTTCCCTTGACACCTTCCTCAAATGAGCCTAAATGCTGTGTATATTTTGTGTAACACACTAAAACCAACAGCAGTTAGTATTATTGATGCTGGAAGAAAAACTACAGAATATATATATGAGAGAGCGAGAGAGAGAGAGAGAGAAGTAGACCACAGTAATGTTCTCAAATGTGATAATCAGGATAGTTTTGGATGAAATTGAACCCAATGCTTATTTGACACATGATAGGCTATGAGGTCATCAATTCAAGCCCTCACCACTTTACTACAAAAAGGGGGGAGGGGTAGCTCTGCATCTCATGAGATAACTAATTGATGTGAATGATAAAGCCCACCATACACATGCTTAATTTATGGTGAGAAATGCTACTTGTTAAAAAAATACAAACCAATGCACAAGGCTCCCATTATTACAAGATTTAAGGAGAGGTTGATGTATGCACCTTTGGAGAAGCTAGTTCCGCATCTGAGAGGAGAGGTTGATGTATGCACCTTTGGAGAAGCTAGTTCCGCATCTGAGCCTGTGACCACCAGGTCACAATGGATAAACGCTATAAATGAAACAAGAGGACATAAAATTTGTTATGAAGTGCCATAAGCCAACACATAAGACAAAAAAAAAGTTTGTTGCCTTTTTCATTTGGGAATCCAGCATCATAAGTGGTAATCAACCAACATACACTTTCTATTCCTAATTTTAACAGTGAGTACATGATGTACATATGTGGACTACTTAGTGCTAACACATCTTTTTTTATTTGTGAGAGGAAACAAAATAATTTATTAATATAAGCAAAAAATAAGACTAGTACACAAGGGAAAGAGCACCAGAGATGCTGAAGAAACCCAACTCTACCCAACAGCACTCTGAATCAAAACATATGAGCCCAATTCCTAAACCAATCTGCAACACTATACCCCCAGCTAAACTGTATGACCCTATCCAACTTGCTACTACAAACTTTGAAGACTCCCAAACAGAAAGTGAATCCTTTGAAGGTCCTTCAAACACCCTAGTGTTTCTTTCTAGCCATATACACCACGAAATAGCAAAGTGAACCACCCTTACTATGTCCCTAATTCTAGCAGACATGCTAGAAACCTGCTGAAGAGAAAAGAAAGGTTCTTTATTAGATGATCTTCTAAAACAACTCTGGCATAATCTGTTCCTGATGGTCCCATATACTAACAAAGAAAGCACAACTAAAGAAGAGATGCTCACATGACTCTCCATGCTGACATCACAAAAACAGCAATAACGAGATAACATATGGCTTGGAAGTCCACGTTGCAACAAGTCAAGTGTACAAATCTTTCAATGGGCTACTAACCATTCAAAGACCTTCACTTTGGATGGGATATGATCATTCCAAATATTTGAGCAAGGGGGATCATATAATACTCCAAAACCACCCCTCCAATTAACCCATCTTGCTTTAACTCTATGATTCACGTCCTTACCTATTTCACCTTCTTGATGAACAATGGATCCCAAATACCTAAGATTTTCACTCCTTGGTAACTCTTGGCTTTCAATCCTCATTGTTTGCTCGTCTATAGCTCTACTTCTAACTAAATTATATTTAATGTATTTGGTTTTAGTCCTACTAGTCTTAAACGCTTTAATTCTAAAGACAAAAGGGAAGGATAAGGTCATCCTAATGGAGACATCCATGAACCAAAGGGAAGGTTTCCTCAAGATCAATACAATTTCGAACAGCAGAAGTTGAGTGATTGGTATCCCAAAAGAAGGTAAGATGAAACGGTGGAAGCAACTTAAAGAATGTTTATGGCGACAGGTAGGGAAAAATCATAAGGGTCCCTCAAAAAATACTTATAACACAGGAGGGAACTACTACCAAGGAGCACCATGAGAGGAATAAATGGTGAAATAATGGTTCATCTTCTAACTCCCAAATCAATCCTTGAGTTAGCAATCAAATTAACTCAATACAAAGGATGGGCGTGGTAGTTTTCAAAGAGGGCATTTTCATTCCAAGGGAGGCCATCAAGAATGGACTCTCTAGATTGTTGGGAAGGCAAATCTCTTTGGCAATCATGCCAAGAGATCGAGCCTTCGTTTAGTGCATCAAAGAGAAAGAAACCAAAGATTTCAAGGAAAAGTGATTTCCAAGTGTTCAAGCTCTATGGCCACTTGACCACAGAATGGAATCCAAGCCCTCCATGGCAACATGGAAAGACAAGATGCAAAGAAAGTTGGATCAGAAATCAGAATCGATGGAATTCCAGCAACTGCATGGGGGTGAACAACTTAAGGACAATCAGGAAGCTAATGAAGGGTTACTAGAGATTAACCATGATATCATCAACAACTACTCACTCGTGTTAGAGGTGCTTAAGAATCAAGAACAAGAATGGGCTCCTACTGGAGTTGTTGGCGTCAAGATCGATGGTACTACCTTGCACCTACTTTGTAAATCCCATCATACCCCTAGGCCCTAGTTGTTGTTGGTAGGCCCACCATTGAACTTCCACATAGGATCGAGCCAATTCAATGAGGGAGAAAAATGATTGAGAATTGAGATTTTGACTAGTCGACTACTAGAGAAGACAATGGAAAACCCATTGGAAAAGGTGACAAGGAAGACAAGTAGGGGCGACCACAGTTGAGCCAAGTCGGTATTGACCCTAAAATTAGATTTGACTCAACATCATCGTGTGATATCTTTCCCACCTGAAATAAGATTTGACTTAATAGTAGAAATATCAAAACACACCCAACAATATAGAAAATATATCTTTTAGCTTTTAACTACCTCAGCTAAATGAGAATGAAACCCAAGGAGAAGAAATGAGGGTGACAAGGTGGAAGTAGGCTATAGCAAGAAAAGTGAGGAGACGTGGCACAATTGTGAAGTCGGCATTATCTATAGACGAGGGCTCTTCCCTTCTGTAATAGTCTAATGCCTCCCTTCCCCCTCCCCCTCCCCTACCATGCCTTCACTTCTTAAGTAGCATTGGGGACTCAACATAGTGGAGGCCTTGTAAAATGTATGTATATATATATATATATATATATATATAGAGAGAGAGAGAGAGAGAGAGAGAAATAGATAGTAATAGCATCAATTAGGTTATGGTCCGGTTGATATTCTTGGACCCGATATCCGACTCAACTTTATTTTGTGTTGGGGCCAATCAAGTTTGGCAGGTCATCAGGTGCCATGCACACCCCTAAAGACAAGTGCACATGTTAGGTAGCATTGTCAATCACAATGGGTCATACCCCAAGAGTATTTCAGGCGACTTGAATAATGCTGAAGAGGGCATATTATAGTACCAAAAAAAAAAAAATTCCACAAGAAAGGAGGCAAATATGTAATTAGCATCCACAATCATCAAGGAGCAAATGGAACTACAAAAGGCAACATGAAATGGCCAAGACAGAGACGCAAACATAGGATTCTAACACAAATTATACAATTTTCGAAAATGGAAGAACTTGATCGCCAAGATTAAGAAAGAGGATGGAGAGTTAATGGAGGGAGTTGCATGCGTGGAAGAGATGGTGATCAGATTTGTAATCTAGAAAAGAGGCCAATATATATATGTATATTGATTGTTGGCCGTTAGGTATTGAAATACCAAGAAAAAAAAAACAACAACAAAAACAACATTAACAAATCAGTCTAGTTTTTAAGTTCCAAAGCATCAAACTTTTAGACCTACTTCTCACCCAAAGACATTCATTACCGAGAGTTAAAAACTAAAAGCACAACAATAAGAGCTATTCCATGTAATATAGGTAAGAAGAAGGAAAAAAGACATAAAAGTTTCATTACTTGCAATGTGGCAGCACTTGGTACTGTACTTCAACAATCTATCCTTCTCCCCCGGGCAATTCCACAGAAAAGAGAACTTACCTTCTGATGCATACAAGTACCAAACAGAAAAAAAAGCACACCCTAAACCTTCATCTTTTCTTAAAACCATATTTCTTACGCTCATAGAATAGATCAGTTTTGGCACTACCGAAATTGACAATTTTGGGACAGCCATCTTTGTCTTTCTCTTGTTGGGTGCCTTCTTTGCAATAATAGGCATCAGAGATTCCCACCCCTCCAGATATCACACAGCGACCCTGAAATGATCCATAGTTGCATTCATCACAAACTTGTACAAGTGTGCAAGGGCACATAAGAGTCACAAATCACACACTTCCCATCACATTTCTCGCACAGCCGTCCAATGGCAATGCCTGGCTGCTTTCTGCACATGATCAGATCAGGATGATGCTTGGCCATGCTTCCCTCAACACTTTTCCTTCCTCAAATGAGCCTGAACCATGTAGATATTTTTGAAGCACATTACAATCTACCAATAGTTTGCATTATTGGCACTAGGAAGAAAATATAGATAAGAGGGGCAAAATCAAGTTTCAAAACGCTATTGTTGGCAATAGATCAGAAGACGTATCAATTAAGTACTTCACTAGTCTGGTCAAGCAAATAGCATGGTTTATGAAAACATGATTTGGTAACAACCTAAACAATACGCCATGCCTAACTATATCGTTGGCAATAGATTAGAAGATCTAGTTATTAAGTACTTCACCATACTTAATCAATTAAAAAAAGTTCAATAACTTATTTGTGATTGTTTTGGCCCTCACCATAATTTTTTGTTTCCATATTTGAATTAAGTAATATGGATCCAATGGCTACACAACAATTAAGTTCATTTTGGTATTGCCTTGTGACCAAAAGATGGCTATGTCAAGTCACCAAGAGATGGGTAAGATCTTCGTAGGTCAGTGGGTTTAAAACTTCAACACAAGAAATTTCGAGAATGGATTCACTAACTCGCGTGGATTAAAGATCCAATAACAGCATTTAAAGAAAATCCATCGAGGACTATAACATCCATGTGTCACCATAAGTGAGGATATTAAAAAAATTGCATTATTTTCATTTAATTGAATTATATTCTCCTACAACGGTGTTACTCCATTTTGACCCAGGGGTCACAGCTCACAAGTTTGAACCCAAAAATATCATCTCTATGATTCACGGGTAAGACTGCATACATCAATCCTTCCTTATACCTTGGTGGGAGCCTCATGCATAGGATACAAGTCTTTTTCAATAATATCCTCTATTAGATTTAAGAAAAATATAGCCACTATCTTGCTACCAACAATAGGGCAATAAATATGAATGTGTTGCTAACTTGCTATATGATGAAAATGTCTCGACCCCATGTCAAATTCTTTACTTCTTGGAATAACAAAAAAGCTTCATCAAGCCATTTAACAGAGACATAAAATTACTCGCCAAATCAACATTTTAGCCACCATATATATATATGAAAGACTAAAGAAGTTAACATTCGGACCTTTGGTAAAAGCAAGCACAAACAACAAATAAAACCAGGCCTTACACTCATAGTACAAGAAAAAAAATATATATTTGAGGTTGAACACAACGATATCTCCTTGAAAATACAAGATAAATCATGTCAAAGTGTGCAACCGTAAAGAATTTTCAAACTCGTGCCAAAAAAAGAAGTATTCAAGCCTGTTAATGATAACCTTTCATAAGAGAAATCATACAAATTGATCATAGCAACTACAGAAATATAACTTTTATATGTAATTAACACTTTGGCAAGAGAATTAACATCCAGTTTTCACTTTTCATGTGTTGTTGTAAGTCCCTAGATCAATCAATCTAATTTAGAACACTAAACCATAATTCCAAGCAAAAAAACCATTATCTAAGGTTCACCAGCGATGAGACAATTCGTAGTTTACCATGCAGTACAATTGCATAAATTAAGAACAAGCCTCTTATCTATAACTTCCGCTACCAAATTACAATCAAAATATCTAAATTTGACTATCCCTACTTCATCTCTAGAGAAATAAATTCCTTTTTTCCCTAGCGAAACGGATTACCCTTGACTTCAAAAAAAATAATTGAAGCTGCAATTAACGATTTCGTAACACAAAACGTATGAAATTTGATATAAAAAAAGGAAAAAGAAAACATAGAAGTGGGAGATTCTAACCTGCGTCCCGTGAAAACAACCCTAGCTTTTCGCTCTCGAATTCTCTGCAGACAATCGGTTTCGTTCTCGGAACTCTGTAAATGAAATGTTGGTCAAATTTGATACAATACGGCTTTGAAAAGTAAAGCCACCAGGAGTTGGAACAACAATTTCTAAACACGGAATGGAATTGACTTGTTGGCGACTACCGTGGTTAACTATCCCGTTCTGGTTTTTAATATTCTAGAACCAAAACAAAAAGTCCAAAGAAGGGAAGCACTCAAGGGAGCCCAAATGGTGTTCAATTTATCACCTTACGGAACGAGATCATCAAATAAGACGGCGAAGTCATTAAAGCTCGGACTCTGATTCTTACGAACATAAGTTTGAGTCTCATTGTGTAATAGAGTGGACGGGCCTTTGTCTCGTAAAAAATCCCTTAGCCATAGACTTTGTATTGGGGTAGCTGAGCTAGTCAATGCCAACCTAGATACTATAGGTTACAAAAAATAAAAATAAATATATATATTAAGGCAAAAAATGTGGTTCAATTTCCTTTCCAAGGACTTCAAAAAGTCATTGATGAAGCTAGTTTTCATCAACATGCGATTCGCTCTAAATATTCTTATTCATTTGAATGGTTCTATATATATAATAAAAAAAAAGTGAGATTTTGTCCAATTTCTATTTAAATTCTAATTGAATTCAATTTTATCAAACCATGCATCATGCATAGAACTAATAATAATAAATAAATAAATAAATAAAAACTGGAATCAAGTCTCAAGAAATTAGGCAAATTTGAAAAGAGAAAGAACAACACTCGTGTTCATAGTAAAAAGTCTCTACAAAATCAGGGTTTATGAGCTAAATTATTCATGAAGGGTGAAATTAATGTAAAATAGTGACTGACGTATAATTAATCAGAACATCAATGTTAAGTGGACAAGTATTTTGAGATAGAAAAATATTAATTTAACTACAAAAAATTTACCTATATGTACAATTACACTTTCACATCTATTAGATATGTAAGTGTTACGCATCTTGATGTGTACAATAAATAATTCAATGTATGTAATGATGTAAATGTAATTTTTTGTAGTTAAAATAGCATTCTACTTTAGAATAATGATCTTATTTGGCTTAATGCTTCTAACTTTTAATTTTTTTGAAAAATGCTTACGAAAATAAGTGCTTCTAGAAAACCCATAAGACCTGTTTGGAAAGTTTTTTTTTTTTTTTTTTCTTAAAATGCCAGTTCTACTTTTTTTATTCCTACAAGTACTCAATTAGTACTATAATTTAAATAAAAATATTTTACTAAATAGCTTCATAAAACAAGTGTAAAACTGTTTTCGGTTTAAAAGAAGTAAAAAACACTTTTAAATGCTCAACCAAACTTGACTCAAATATATAATTAAAACGTTTGGTTAAGGCAGCAAGAAAACTTAAAAACCCTACTAGGCCGACCGTGTTTTGTCGAACACAATATTTATATGCTCTCAAATGTGGGCATAACTGGTTGAGAGCGACTGCAACGTTTTGGCAATAACTAATATCTTAAGTTTTACCTGTGAAGAAGGTATCTTAAACTTTAGCCCAGACGAAGATGAGTAGGTTATTTTCTAGATATGTGCACCCACATAGAGACAATGTTACCTAATACCTCGTGAGTACAGAGTCATCCTCTTTTTTAATAGTGGTCCACCATGGATTAAGATAATCTATTAAGGATAAGGATAGTGGGTCTCATTGAGCAACATGTGTTCTTAATTCCATTATAATACAAATTTCCTCTTATACACTTTCTTATTCTCTTTAATTATAATTTTAATTGCTAAAATTATAATTTTTTAATTACCAGTAAATTAATTAAAAGAATTTAAAAAAAAAAGATGAAAGAAGGCTTTAAGGGTTTTTACGATGTTAAGAAAGATCCTTATTTCTCTTACCAAAAAAAGAAAGGTCCTTGTTTCTAATCTCTTGATTCTTTTATTTATTCATTTTTTAGACATCAAATTCTTTAAAAAAATTATTATTTTTTTAATTTTTGTTGTGCACAAAAGATAAGATTTTGCTATTAGAACCAAATTTAGGGTATATTGTTTGTGTGGACTTGATCCGAAAATTTGCAAAAGAAAAAAAGACAATGGTGGCATGTCCATAAAAAACCTCGCAAAAAAGGTGCAAGACACGAAAAAGAATATGAAGATACTAATAGAGATGATGATGCAGCAAAGTCTTACAGTTTCAATAACAAACTACTTTGGTACTAGAAATTGTAGAAATATCATCATCTAACATTCAAAACCAAGTAGAAATGGTGGACAAAACTCCATTCAAACTGGAGGCAAAGATTGAAATCCCATCCTAGAGTGGAGAGTTGAATTTTTGTTATTATTTTTTGTTTTTTTGGAAGAAGAAACAACGTAACCTAAGCCCCATTATCCCACCCATAGGGTATTAGGCCCCTTCAGAACCCACTAATCCCCACATCAACAGGTACAAGAATGGCTAAGCGTTGCACGAACCATACACGAAACAATGTTTGAAATCTATCCCGTCCATCCACGCATTACTTTCTACCGTAAAACTTACATACACGTCAAGAAGGCCTCTTGTGTATCTGTGATGTATTTGATAAACTGTAAATGGTAAAAGCCACTGCTTTCATAACTAAAACTCATGATCCCTTTGCAACTCCTCCAAGCGCTTGACCATCTTACCAACACTCCCGTTAATAATGGGGAGATAATTTTAGAAAAAAATTAGATTCTTGGTTGAAATTTTTATAAGTCAGTGTTAATATCAAGGCAAGTTAAAAGTGCACAACATTTATGGTTTGCGAGTTGATGAGAAATATTTGGATTCAACTAAAGTAGATCGGTGATTAGCTTGAAGATAAGCTTGAAGGTAAGAAGAATGAGTCAACAATTACCATAAAAATTATGAAGAATTCAAGCATGAGCAGCAATAAAGGCAAAAAGTTTGCAGCTTTTGAGAATAGTTGCAGAGCTCTTGAAGCTCTTTGCTAGTCTTTGAAATCTAAATTGATGTTGTACCTGCATTATTCAAGAAATAGTCTTCATCTGTAGGCAGGTTATTCTTTTATGAAGTTTTATCTTTAACAAATAAAAAAATAAAAATAAAAAATCAATCTTTTTCTATATTTTCTTTATTTATTTTGTCAATTTTTTGCTAGAATAGTTGTTCTTCATTTTTATTTTAATTTTAATGTTAATGGATAGATCAAGTAGTTGACAATTAATCGTCAGGTATTGAACTACACCAAAATAAACTGAAGTATGTAGGAAAGAGACAACAAATGTGAGCACCCGCTATTCGTTGGATTTGGGGGCCCCATGTGTCCCTGTCATATAACATAACCCAAAATTAAAAAAGTAGTTTTTGTTTGTTTGTATACAAGAATAGAAGACTTTTGACATGATTACCCTTCAAAAAAAAATTTACAAATATCATCCAAACACAAATAATGACTCATTTGCCATACTTTACTATTTATAGCACAGTCAGAGCGCCAAACAAGCACTATGTCGCCCCGAACGTGACATTTTATTTTTATAATTTTTTTTTAAAGTGAAAGAAATGCGTCTTTTGAAAAGACGACTTCCCTTCACAATTTTTTTTTATCATATAATTGAATGAAAACCAACGGGCAGAAGAATGGAATTGCCAACGACATAATGGAGCTTGGGGAAAACAAAGAGAAAGAACAGAAAACTAGCGTACAGAAGCAGAGCACACTTTTCACGAAACGAGGAGGTATAAGTTGTGAGAAATATTTGATTTGTGGGTCTTATATATCAATTCTTGTTTTGAATGCTTATTGTTTTCTTCAGAAACTTTCTTGAATTCTTACATAGACTTAAGATTGTTTTCCTTTCTCTTACTTGTTTGGTCCATGGAAATTGCATAAACTGAAGATTTTTCATTCAGGGTATTGTTCATTCCTGCAATAAAGATAGATGTGCTTATATTGCCTCAATTCTGATGTTTACAAAAAATGCAGGGGTTTGGTTGCATTGATCAAAGTTTATCCATTATGGGCATGTGTAAAATAGCTTGGAAAGAAAATTAAATTATGTTAACTAATTTGTTTCATCTTCAGCATTTGTTGTGACATTTTGAATCATTACCATCTGATATAGATACATGTTTTTTTTTTTGTGTGAAATGTGGAAATTGACTCATTTTCATTGGAATTGCAAAATGAGTGACTCCATTGTGGTTGTAGAGCCTAAAGAGATAGAAGGTAGTCTAAGGAATTCCGAGGCAGTTCCACTTGAAGAACCAATTCATCCTGTATTTGTGGGAAAACGCAGAGTTGATAGCTTAAAGGAGAAGAAGAGAGCTATACGAGCACGTTTTATTTGCACCTTTCCTTCACTTAAAAAAAAAAAATATGAAGAGAATGTGTCTTTATGCCTTCCCTTCACTTTAAAAAAAAATTATGAAAGGAAGCAAAAGACGCCTTCCTTGTACAAAATGTCATGTCCGCGCCGAAGTAGCGCTTGTTTGGCGCGCTGACTGTGCTATGAACAGTAAAGTATGGCAAATGGGTCATTATTTGTGTTTGAATGATATTTGTAAAATTTTTTTTTTAAGAGTAATCATGTCGAAAGCCCTAAGAATAGAAGCGTTTCTTTCATTCTCAAGCCTTTTCTTTGTTGGCTGCAAGAAAAGTGAGCTTTAGCAGTGAAATATTTTGTAGCTAAAGTTTCAAAATTTATAGCGTATTCTATTTAGCTACAAAAGTGACTTTGTAGCTAATTTGTAGCTGAAACTTTGTAGACAATTGTTTTTTCGTATTAAAAGACAATTTTGTGGCTAATTAAACTTTTACCTACAAATTTGTTGTCGTAGCTACATAATAACTTTACCAACAAAACAGGTTTTGTAGCTAAAAATAAGCTTTTGCTGCAACTTCCTCTTACACTAGATGAAAGGTTTAGCTACGCTACGAAAATAGTTTTGTAGCTAAAACATTATTTAGCTAGAAAATCATTTTCATAGCTATATACATAATTAATGGAACCAAGTAAAATTGAAGGCAAATTGTCAAAAAGTACATATCATGCCCGTATCTTCTGCATTCAAAATGGTTAAGCTCCGCTTCAAGACTTTAGCTTATGACTACCCCATAACCTGTATTAAAAAAATAAAATCATTTTTCAGCTCATAAGAAGGCACTTATGGATATAAGTTGTACATGCATGTAGAACTTTATAATTGCAACCACAGGAAGCTTGGGGCAATTTTGTGAACTTAACTTACAAAATTAATTAATGATAAATATAATTAATCATCGTGATTTTAAATAATAAAAAACAACAACCATTTACATACATGAGAATATGCAAAAATTATACAAAGTTTGATGACTTTAGTATTATAACCTTATAACAATCGCTTTACATTCTAATATAAAAATGTATTAATGCATTTCTATATATACTGTCAAAAGTGTATGTACCACATTACGGAAAAAAACGAGCAACTACATGTTAGACAAGAATACTTAAAGAGTCATAACTTAGATCTTCCCATTTCTGAAGGAACTGGAGCTACATCTCTTTTCAATTTCCACCCAAGTGTTCTTAATATGTTTTCACATCCTCTTGACTAAGTGTTTTCCCTAACTACTTGACTAAGTATTATGGTTCTCCAATAACAAAACAAACAATTATTATAAATACTACAAATTAATATGGGTGTCTTTCTCTTCTCAAAAAATATTGGTGTTTTTCAAGATTAATTATTCTTTATTTTACTAATTGGTGAATGTTTTTAGCGAATGCCGAATAATATAAATGAGGTGAATTCACTTGCTATCTATATTTATATGGCCTCCAACAAGATTTATACAAAGTTCCCTCATCAACAAGATTTGCACAAAGTTTCCTCAGTTGTAATAATTAACCAAATCTAACTTGTAACTAATCTATAATATATCATATACATTTCATCACATTCCTTGTACATTCAATATATATTCATCGAGAAACATTATTTTCCTTAAAAAGAAACATGGTAAGTTTTAACATTGATTACATAATTAAACTATAAATTTACAAAATATTCATGTATTAAAAGCATGAACCATAATCACATCATGTCACTAATTATTGATTCGAGCAAATTTCATGATGCATTCAAACTATAACTTGACTTTTGTTGAACATTATATCAAGATTGAGATTGAAATGGATCAAAAGATGATATATCTATTGGTTATCATTTAACTTTTACGTTTCTTATACATATACATCTAATACATGATAAGTAAAACGTGACAAAACTTTTCAAATAACACTCAATGAACCAATATATTAAATAGCAATTGGCAATGAAAACAAACATATGCATCAATAATTTACAATCAAATAGACATACCTTATCGCACAAAATATTCATTGGCTTACACCAACATTGAAATTAGATCAATCATACCACATAATTGAAGCACAACATAGACTATTAAAATATACATATGAATCAAGACAATATAAACTAAGTCAAAAATGTTAAGGAAAATCTAAATGAGACTATTACACCTAAATAAAGAAAAACTACAAGCATAAGCTAGAGGTAAGTAAATGTGGATTGTTATCTTACTTCATCATAATAAACTTAATTTTTTCTGTAGATCGAGCATTATATCATAGAAGATATATCACTTCTAAAATTATCCACATTTAGAAAGTATTTAGTTTTGCTTTAGTACAAGTTAAGTAGATAAAACATAAATAACACATAAATGAATAATAATCATACCTTATAATTGTAGAAAACATTGATCGATCATAAACGGTCAATGAGAACTCAACGACCCCATTAGAGACCTAATATCAACAATCATTCACACATAATTACCTTTAAATTAGTGGTAAACATGACATTGTAGATGTATTTATCACAAATATATGTTTCAACTAATCAAATATATAACAAAGGATAAAAAATGGAAAAAGTATGACTCACCCATTTTCATTTGTAGTATACCTCATTGGTTTTCAGCATAATAAAAAAAGCAAGATAATATTTCTCTTAAAGGCGAAGAACTATTTTTATAGTGAGAGGCTTGCATTGATTAGTTAACAAACCAAGTGCGTAATGAGATAGTTATGCATGTTCCTAAATGAATGTAATTCCAACTTATCTTGATACTCAATAGGAGTGACAACTTCCTATCAATTCTAATGTATAATTCATTTTAAATTATAGGCTTCAAAATGCAAAACCTGTGAATATAATTTACCCCATTATCAAACTCATGTGCTTATCATCATTATCCTTCGTCACTTTCTAACTATAGTCATTCCAATATCCTTTATAATTCCTTCATGGCATAAATAAAATATCACAAAAGAACTTTAACATCGTTCTTGTCTCACTATGTAACTAAGTGAGTCTCATAAAGTAGGGGGACATGTTTAAGCAACTCTGATGTAGCTAACTAAGACAATCATTTAAAAATCATATGAAAACCATTTTATTTTACCATAAAGTTATGTGTTCCCGAAAACTAAATCTTTTAACAATTTATATTCTAAGAAAGAAAATTGATCCATGCCCAAATAAAAATAATACAAATCAAGTTTATACAATATCTTCAATGGAAAACTAAACAACACACAAACCAAATTCTAAAACAAAAAACAGAGTTTTAACAATATCTTCAAAGGAAAGCTAAACAACGCTCAAACTCAAATCTAAAACAAAAAACAAAGTTTTAACTCAAAATAGGGTTTCTTTTTTAACATTTAAAAAAAAAACTCAGAAACAAAAATCTAAACAACACTTAAACTAAAATCTAAAACAAAAAATAGAGTTCAATGGAAACTAAACAACACTCAAATCCAAATCCAAAACAAAAAACAAAGTTTTAATCCAAATTAGAAACAACACTCAAACTCAAATCTAAAACAAAAAACAAAGTTCTAACTCAAAATAGGTTTCCTTTCTAACATTTAAAAAAAAAATCAGAAACTAAAATCTAAGCAACACTTGAACCCAAATCTAAAACAAAAAGTATTAGTTCTTTTTCTCGTTTAGCATTGAGATCGTCGTATAAGGAGCTCGGTCTGAGCTCTTAGCCAAGTTAGTTCTTTTTCTCGTTTTCCCTATTTTTATTCCCATTTATATTTTCGTATAAATATTATTGTTGGCATATCTTGCATCAACGGGTACCTTTAAAATTACCTATTTTAAAAACTACAAAAGTAAATTTGAAATAAAATATTAATATTCTTCTCAACTACATACAATTGGACAAGCGCTCTTGTTTATCCATTTTTTTTCTTTGTTATGATTAAACATATCCTAAATGGAATCCATATAAATAATACTATAATAAAAAGTTGAAATAACTTTTTACAATCCATCGTTGATACTCACTGAGCAAATAATTTTTCACATATTTTTATCTCTTATAGTTCTTTTGATAAAATATACCACAAGGTGCACTTAATCTTCTATTATTAATTTAATCTAATCAAATTTGAGAAAAATGATTAAGATAGTTTGGACAATAGGCGTAAAGGAAAATCAGAGCAAAAGAAATAAATTCACGTATTTTAAAAATAGTTTAGGCTTGTTTGATTCGTGATCCAAATATAATTTTCTGTATTTAAAAATTTAAAAATATCAAAAACTTATTTGGTTCAAAAGATTTTAAAAATAATTTTTTATTTTTTATTAAAAAAAATAAATTATTTTCAGAAAATAATAAAAATATTATTTTTTAAGTTTTTTTTTAAATTATATTTTTATTTTCGAAAGAAATAAATTTATGTATTTTAAAAATAGCTTAGGCCCTATTTGGGTCGTGACCTATATATAATTTTCTGTATCTAAAAATTTAAAAATACCAAAAACTTATTTGGTTCAAAAGATTTTAAAAATAATTTTTTATTTTTTATTAAAAAAAATAAATTATTTTCAAAAAATGATAAAAATATTATTTTTTAAGTTTTTTTTTTTTAAATTATATTTTTATTTTTGAAAGAAATAAATTTATGTATTTTAAAAATAGCTTAGGCCCTATTTGGGTCGTGATCTATATATAATTTTTTGTATCTAAAAATTTAAAAATATTAAAAATTTGTGTGGTACAAAAGATTTTGAAAATAAATTTTTATTTTTTGTTAAAAAAATAGATTATTTTTAAAAAAATGATAAAAATTTATTTTTAAATTTCTTTTTAAAATTATATTCTTTTTTTCGAAGTGTGAATCAAACGCAACCTTAATTGAATTGAAATTTTTTTTCTTTTTAAATTATATTCTTATTTTTGAACTGGGAACCAAACACAACTTTAATTGAATTGAATCAAATTAACATGTATTTGTAAAAGAAATAAAAAAAATATTTACTTATTACTGACAAAAAAAAAAGGTAAAACAGTCCCTTTAAACACTACTTCGAAAGAGTTCTCCTAAACACTACTGATTCATAAAACTAGAAGTCTTTTTTTTAATATCAACTTAAATACGCTTATAACTGCGAAACTCAACAACGTAGGCTTTCCATAAAATCACTGTACTTCCACGAAAAAGAGATAACAATCTTGCATTGTGAGAAAATAGAAACTAAAAGTCTTTGCATGCCATACTGGCAAATGGCAAAGGATCCGATCCTCACTTCCCTGTATTGCCGGTCCAGAGTTAAAACTTGGGCACCAAGTAAAATTTTATATTCTCAACATTGCGGAGAGGGAAAGACAAAATATAAAAGAAAAATTTAGAGAGAGAAAAGGAGAAGTTTCTTTCCTTATTTGGCAACAGAGATTTCGAAATAAAGATACTTAAATAAATAAATAAATAAATAAATAAAACTCTCTTTCTTTCTCTCTCTACTTCCTCTTCTCTTTGCTTAACCTACGCAGCTCTGTAACTGAATATTCTCTCTCTCTCTCTCTTTCCTGCTAATCCAAACAACAGCACAAACCGTGTGGTTTTCCATGGCGTCTTTGCTTAAAGAGCTCTCCGAACGTAAGAAGAAACGAAGGAGAAAAGACAACATTACAGAAAACAGAAGAAAGCTTCTTGATGGAGATAAAGTAGAGGTAATAACAATGACAACAATGTTACAGCTTTCGTTTTCCCAAGTTATTTAATGGCGGGTGTTTGATTTTAGGTTTATTTTATTGTTTCCTTGAATACCCATTTCTTATTTCAATCTCTGATCTCTAGAACGATTGTTTTTTTTTTTTGAACTGTTTTTAACATTGCAGGTGAGGAGCAATGAAGAAGGGTTTCATGGGTCATGGCATTCTGCAACTGTCATTGCTTGTGACGGTTATTTACAGCGTCTTGTTCAATACGATTATCTTCTTGCAGATGATGGTTCTGGGTACCTCACAGAACGGGTAAAAATCTCGTCTTTGATAGAAGGAGAAGTTCCTGATGGTGGAATTCTGACGAAGAATCGTGGGTTGATGAGGCCTCCGCCACCTACATTCGTGACCGATAAATGGGGGTTTCTTTATGGTTTATGTGTTGATGCATTCGTGAATGATGCTTGGTGGGAAGGTGTGATCTTTGATCACGAAGACGGTTCGAATGAGAGATTGGTATTTTTTCCTGATTTGGGTGATCAGCAAATGATGAAAATTGATGAATTGAGGGTGACGCAAGATTGGGACGAGGTTTCGGAGCGATGGAAGCTTCGTGGGGACTGGTTGTTTTTGGAGTTGATTGAGGAAATTGAGCAGGAATGGCCGGTTCTTGTTTCGGTGAGACAGCTTTGGTATGATTTGAGGTCTAATGAGGGTTTTCAGGAGAAGATAGGAGTTTGGACTTCTTGGGAGGAAAGATCAACGTGGAAAGAATTGGTTCTTGAAGTCATTCTTGACAATCTCAATATCACCGCTGATTATGTTTGCAGTATGATTGATGCCACCAGCCAGCTGAAGAATTCCAGTGGAGGGCCAAGCGAAATAGCCGCGAGGACAATGGGAAAGACCAATGCGTGTAGACTTTCATTGCGGAATCGAGAAGTTAAGCAAGCCCTTCCTTCCACTTCGCATTTGTTGGTACCAAATGGACTAACTGTAGACAATCACGAATCAGATCGAGCTCGATCTAATGGTGAAATAACAGAAGCTAATAATACCTTAACTGAGGTTGTTGCTCTGGGAAACCAAGTAGAAAACAGTGTTGCTCATGCTGAATGCTGTCCTGTTTCCTATTCAAACTCTTGTGTTCTTGGATTAGCTGCGAATTTGGACCCATCTAATAATCTTTTTGCAGAGAATGGACATTGCTGCATTGGTGGTGGTGGTGACGTTTTAAGTGTTTTCAGCAGCTTGGATAACGGTTCAAGCAGGAATCTTGTTGATAAGACTTTTGGTAATTATATCTCTTCTGATTGTAGCCTGTTTTCCTGTCTCAAATCCGTTTCCAATGATATAGGGGATCTCACAAGTAATAGGTTTAATGCTCAAGAAGCAGCTTTTTTTGTTGAAGAAACTAAGAAGGATTGTGCCAGCAGTGATAAATCCATTCACAACGAACACCGGAATAATAAGAGGAAAAATTCAGCATTTACAGAACAAGGTTCATCATGGCTTCCTGAAAATACTGGAGTTGCATGCTTCCCTGATGCACTAGAAAACTATGTACTATTTAAACAAAGAAATGGTAGTTCAGGCAATAAAAAATCAGTAGATATTGATAAGAATAGTGCAATATTAAAAGCTAGGATGCATCTTTCTCATATGGGCTGGACAATTCAATTTAAGCAAAACAAGACTGTGAGAAGATGCCGTTATATCTCTCCAGATGGGAAGAAGACTGTGTTTTCACTTTCCCAGTTATGTGAAGAGTTAACAAAAACCAAAGGTCGGTTTCGAATAGTGAGTTCCAAAAATGGCGGGCAGACTTTGGTTGATTTGCCTTTTTCTCCATTAGGTTCAAGCGGAGAAGAAGAGGCTCCTATCTCAAAAATCTCAAAAGAACACCAAATGAGCGAGTCTTGTAGTTCTAAGCAACGTGGAAAATCTCCGGGCTCGAATCTTTCTGAAAAGCCAGCAGGGCCTGTAGGTGGTGCTTCATCTCCTTGTGTTGAAACTCCAATGAGGGAATTGGTGCCCAGGGATCATGGTTGTTGTATGATCTCTGAAACTAGTTGTTGCACTCAAGATGTGGTAGAACTTTGTAAACTTGGATCAGAGCTTCAAAATGTGAACAAGGATAAAATGTCTGTAAAGTTATTGCGTCAAAAAGCAAAAAAGAAGCTTTTGGACTTGGGATGGAAATGTTGTTCCTCTGAGAAGCCAGGGAAAAAAAATAAAACATGTTACACTTCACCCCAGGGGAGCTGCTATTCCTCTCTTAGAAGAGCTTGCATGGGATTTCTGGAAGAAGGGTTCCCAATAAATGGGTGCTCTGAGAATGGTTATACTGAGACGTGTCCCTTACGGACAAGAGAACAATCTGAAGTTGGTGATGAACTGGTCAAAACATTCAGAGGTCCCCCGAAAAAGCGAAAGGACGGTTCCTTTTCCCTTACATCTAAATTATTGCAAAGTAAAACAAACACCGAATTGCACACTGGACAAGATGGAAAGGAAACTAGAGCCTTGGCAAGACAAGGAAACCACTTGAAAGGTAGTAACCCTACTCGTGTGCCGCGGTCTAGAAAAAGGGCACGTGATGTTGTGCCAAGTACCGTGCAACATAATCCTAGAAATGTTTTATCTTGGCTAATAGACAATAATGTGGTGTTACCAAGAACAAAAGTATACTATTTGGGTAAAAAGGACCAACTTCCATTGGCTGAGGGAAGGATTACTCGTGATGGAATCAAGTGCAATTGTTGCCAAAAGGTTTTTGGTCTCTGTAGCTTTGAATCTCATGCAGGTCGCAGTAATCACCGGCCATCAGCGAGTATATTTTTGGAAGATGGTAGGTCTTTGCTACAATGCCAGCAGCAAATAATACAGGGTAATGTGCTGAAAAGCTTCAGAACAGAACCTTACAAGAATATGAAAAGAAATAAGTCACAGGATAAGAATGATTATAAATGCTCGGTTTGTCAATATGGGGGTACATTATTACTGTGTGATCATTGCCCGTCCTCATTTCACTTGAACTGCCTTGGTTTGGAGGTTGGATTCTTGGTTTTTGTCCCTTTTTTTTTTTTTTTTTTTTTCAATTCAAAGATTTCATTGACACCAATTATTCAATTTAGCATTAGATCCATATCATTTTTTATTTATGCATATGCAGGTTTTGCCTGAAGGGAAATGGTTCTGCCCGTATTGTCAATGTGCCATATGTGGCGAGAGTGAATCCGATTTGAACATTGAACATGTTGCAGAAAAGACAGTTTTATATTGTGAACAATGTGAGCGTGAATGTAAGTATAATTAAGTAAACCACTAAAATCTTTGTCTTTTTTATTGCATTCTGCTAATTTTTAGATATATCTTTGTCCCATTTTATATGTAGATCACCTAGGGTGTGCGAGGAAAAAGGGACTGGTGAAGAAGGCCATTGACCCTGAAGGAAATTGGTTTTGTAGTAAAAAGTGTGAAAAGGTACAAATTTTCCTGAAAAGCTTTTCTTTCCTTTATTTTCATAATTGTTTTAATTTTTCCTGTTGGTTTTGTATTGCTTTTGGTGCAAATAATTAAAGAACTAGAGGCCTTTGATGTGATTTAAATAATTTCTGGTGCTGAAATTAAGATGGTTGTCCTCTCTTGCACAATTATTGAAGTCTTTGCTCTTGATGCATCAATTAAACTATCTAATTTCTGTTGGAAAGGTTGGCCTACAAGTGATGGAAAAAGATATCTGATAAATGAAAAGAATGAGGAGAAAATAAGGCAATTAAGAGTTTCCTTTTTTGTCTTTTGTTAAAATCCTGGTTTACATTATTACACACCTTATCTGAACTATGGTTTATTTATGCTGTTTAAAAATTATGGAATTTCTCTTTCTGTTTTAGGAATTTGTTGTAAGGTTTATTAAATATAACAATCATTTCTTTCTTTTTTTCCCTTGGTGCAAACAGTAGAAGCATGCTGCAGAACCGGTGTGATTTTGATCCTCTTGATAAGTTTAGAGCCTGTATGGCTTAGGATCCAAAACCGGTTTTGGAAAACAAAATGTTTGAGTTTTATTTTAGAAAACAAAGAAAACAACTCTTTTCTTTGTTTACTTGTTTCCTTCACAAATTTTAGGGTTGTGCATATTTTAAAGGCAAGTCAACCAAGCGCTTTCCCAAGGAATCTTTGCTTTCAAAAAAGAAAAGGAGACTTGGGTGTGGACATTGTACACTGCATTAATAAAGAATTCAATCATACGCTTTGTTTTGCCATGCACAATGCTAGTATAAAAATTATAAATCATAGTAACTGTTGTTTGTAGAGACGTTGTAATCAGTATTTTTGAAAATGATGTGTCGTGTTTTACATCATTAGAAGCAAAACATTCTGTGTATTCTATATTATTAGCTGGTGATGGTTAATATTATTGCTGATATTTCTAGATCTTCATAAATTTTTGACTTGCTATTCCTATAAAATTACTCAACAATCATCTAGTTTTTTACGTTGTGATTTTGTTTTTTGCAGATATATGTAGGTCTTCATAAACTTCTGGGGAAAGCATTTCCAGTTGGTGTGGATAATTTGTCATGGACTATTTTGAAATTTATGAAAGATGATTGTGGCAAGGATGCAATTGATGTGGATACCATGACGGAACATCACAGCAAGCTCAATATAGCCCTCTCTGTAATGCATGAGTGTTTTGAGCCTATGAAAGAACCACAAACAAAAGATCTTGTAAGAGATGTTCTTTTCAATAAGAGGTCAGACTTTCATCCTGTGTTTCATTCTAGACATTTTCATGACCTTGTTCTGTCATATATACCGTCCATGCTTTTTATTTATTTTCAGTGGATGTGTTTGATATATCATAACTGATCCCTACACTATTTTCCTATTCAGCTAGTATAATTTATAAGGTTTACACTACTTTCAGCTTCTTTAATATGGGAATATTATAGGGAATGTGCTGTTTTTAGTGTTTTAAGATTGAAGGAAGAAGTTCCTTTTCCATATAAATTCAGTGAATCTCAATTGAGAAGCATCCATAGGAAGACTTTTAACTTTTGAAGAATAGAAGTATCTACCACCATTCACAAGAAAAACCTCATATTTCTCATACGCTTGTAGCATCATAGAAAGAGCAGTACTCAGGTATCCCAAAATAGGCATCGAAAGGAATTCTGTAACCTGAGGCATAGGAGTATCTTACACCATTTGGATGTGAGAGGAACCCAAAATTTATACCCCATCATATTCTTATAGTCTCTTATCTCTTATGCATCTAGCATGTGAGAGAACATGTTTTGCCCATTTCCTTTCTACCAGTCATTAGTGCTCCTTTGAACGTTAAAAATCAAGCATGACTTGATCTAAAATAATCTGTCTCTGTTGAATGTATTGAGCCCATCATCAAAAGCAAGAAGGCTTGTATGAACATTTGAGTAATTTTGGAAACTTAGAAGGAGGTATTTCTTAATATATAACATATTAAAGTTAGATGAGGGCAATGATGCCTCCATGCCAAGGAGTGATGCTGCCTTTTGGCCAAAATATGCTTTTGAAGAAACACAAACTTGTTGTGTTTGGTGCATCATGTTAATTGTAATTAAGCAAGGCAAGGGTGGAGTATTTGGGCTCAAACACTTGCATTGCACATGGGGAGCCATTTGCAGGTTCAAATAAGGTGCAATGGGCTTCCCAAGAATCTTAGATCTCATGGAATATCTTGTCATGGAACATTAGAGGACTAGGGAATGGTCAGAAAAGGGGATTGATAAGAAGGGCAATTAGGCGAGCTAGTCCGGACATAATAGTAATACAAGAAACAAAGAAGGAGTTATTTGGTAGGAGGCAACTTGGGCAAGTTGGGGGTTCAAGATTCAAGGGGTGGACCACCTTACCTGCAGCGGGAGTGTTAGGCGGAATTCTGATAGCTTGGGATTCGAGATCAGTAGTGGTCCTTACATGTATGATGGGTTTGTTCTCGGTGTCTGTGTGTATAAAAGGAGTGACAAATGAGGACTGGTGGCTTATTGGGTCTATGGTCCATCATCCCCAACGTTTCGTCAATTATCATGGGATGAGTTAGCAAGGTTGTCAGTTATTTGTGGGAAAAATTGGTGTGCCTGGTGACTTTAACACGCTTAGGTTTTTGGAGGAGAAATCAAATAGCTCAAGGCTCACTAGAAGTATGCAGGACTTTGACCAATTAATTGGTGAGCTGGAACTAAGGGACCCCCCCTCCTCCTGCATAATGCGGCATTTACTTGGTCAAACCTTAGGGCTTCCCCCATCTGGTTGGCTTGATCGCTTCCTTTTTATAGAAGGGTGGGAGAATATCTTCTCACACGACAGACAGGAGGGCTTGAAGAGAATCACTTCCGACCACAGACCAATTATTCTTGACACCACGGTGGTAAATTGGGGTCCATCCCCTTTCCGCTTTGAGAATGCTTTGCTTTCTCATAGCGAATTCAAAAGAAACATGAAGCTATGGTGGCAATCTACGGAGTCCTTTGAAAGAGAAGGGCATAAGTTTATGGTCAAGCTTAAGAAGAGAAAAGAGTTGCTTAAAGTTTGGGATAAGGAGATATTTGGCAAAACGTCAGTGATTCGAAAGGAGTTAGAAGGTTAGAAGACCTAATTGAGATGTTTGATAAAATGGAAGAGGGCGACTAGTGGACCCCGGAGATGGAGACCTTCAGAAAGATCTACAAGGTGGAACCGGCTGAACTATGCTTAAGGGAAGATAGAATGGCATTACAGAAGGTGAAAGTTAAATGGTTACAGGAAGGCGAAGATAGAATGGCATTATAGAAGGCGAAAGTCAAATGGTTACAGGAAGGCGATGCTAACTCAAAATGTTTTCATGGGTTGCTAAATAGTAGAAGAAATAGGAGTGTAATTTCGAAAATTGAGTTAGAAAACGGTTGCCTCGTGGAGAATGAGCAAGGGGTGATCGATGAAGCAGTCAAATGGTTATGTTTGCAAAGATTGGGATGTAGATGGAGGTAGTGGACTAATGGTTATGTTTGCAATATCTCTTTTACTTATTATTAATGGCCATCCTACGGGAAATTTTAAAGTTGATAAAGGTATCAAACAAGAGGATCTTTTATCCCATTTCCTTTTCACTTAGGTGTCTAACATGCTAGAATAAATGATGATCTAGGCTAAGGAAAGATACTTGATAAAAAAAATTTCAGTGGTTTACGACATAATTAATATCGCCCATCTCCTGTTGGCAAATGAGACTCTTTTCTTTCTTGATGGTGGAGGTAACAACCTTTGTCACACTCTGCAAATCCTTTAGAGCTTTTTGGGATTTCAAATTTGATGATTAATCTAGCCAAGAGTCAACTTGTTGGCACTTGGCATTAACTTGAACAATATTGCGTTGTAATATTTGGTGGTTGGTGAGGGGTCATTACATACTTGGTTTGCTGTTCACTGTTTGACGGAATTTTTTTGTAATGATCTAGCGTCTATCTGTTATGCCAAAAATCTTGCATTCCTTTAATAGACTAAACTGTTGAAGTTGATCGTCATATTATCCAGGACAGCAATCACTTAGATTTTTCTTCACCTTTTATAAGATCAGTTAACTCGCTGATATTCAATAAAGCCCTTGACTCAAGCCAGTGTGAGAAGATTTGTTCCAAGTTAGTTGTATGGAACACGTATATCGATTACACCCAAATTAAGGGTTTTAGAAGATATTTGTTACATTTTAAGCAGAGGTATTTTTGGGATTCTAGGTATATTTAATTACTATGGGCATATGGAAATTTATTTGTTCACCTATCAATATAAGAAGGGGAGCGTTGGCGCAACAGTAAGAGTTGCTGCCGTGTGACCATGTTGACACAGGTTCGAGTTGTGGAAATAGCTTCTTGCAAAGCAAGGTAAGGCTGCGTACAATAGACCCAAATGTGGTCCGCCCCTACCCTGGGACTTTGCATAGGCGGGAGCTTTGTGCACCAGGCTACCCTTGTTTTACCTATTGATATAATGATTAACTAGAAGAGTTGAAGCTTTCTCTCTCTTCATTTTCTTTGATCTTTTCTATTCTTTAATCTCTAATAGAACTGTAAAGAGGCTTTAAAATTTTGTTTTTGTCTTTTCCTCTTTTCATATTTCCTTTTCTTTCTTCCTGTTGTCCCTGAAGTTCCTATTTCTTTATGCTTCTTTCCATAGTTAAAGTGCTCGTCAAAATGGAAAGATCAAAAACTTGAACAGGCAAACATTGGATCTCATGTCAGGAACTGAGGTTTCATGTGATACTTGTTGGTCCATGATCATGTTATGCAAACCTCTATTTGGGTCAAATTTATCAGAGGCTGGCAACTTGTGTTAATTCCTTTGTTACCTCCTTGATGTCTTAATTTCTTAAATCTATCATGTCTTCAATCAGGTGTCTTTATTATTCAGTATCATTGCCTTCATGCCTGATGCTGATTCCTAAAATTCTTGCAGATCTGCACTGAAGCGGCTTGACTTTAAGGGATTCTACACTGTTCTTTTGGAGAGGGAGGATGAGTTGATATCAGTAGCTACTGTCAGGTTTTTTTTTTTCTGTTTCTTTTCTGACTTTTTAATCAAGTTCATCCTATGAATGAAGCAGCTTCTTTTACCTTAATTTTGGTCTGTTGGATTAGTAGAGCCTGGAATAAGATTCTCTTTTCTTTTTTCAGGGTGTTTGGTGAAAATGTTGCAGAAGTACCCCTTGTTGGTACCCGTGTCCAATTTCGTCGTCAGGGAATGTGCCGTATCATGATAGGTGCACTTGAAAAGGTAATATAATATCAGTGATCATCTCTCTGTTAAGATCAATGTGATCATCATGGTACCCCTTGGCCTAGCAATATAACTTAGATTTCTCATTACAATGCAAGAACAAGATATAATGTTATTTCCCAGTTGGCCATCAAGATAATGATATAGTTTTTGATTTCTTACTATGCCATTTCTCGTTTCTGTTTTTCAGAAGCTCGCTGATTTAGGTGTGCGAAGACTAATTTTGCCAGCTGCTCCTGAAGTGCTGCATGCATGGACCGCTGCATTTGGATTCTCCAAGATGGCGGTTTCCGAGAGATTGGATTTTCTCGAGCATGCTGTCCTGAATTTTCAGGAAACAACCATGTGCCAGAAAATTTTAGGGATGTCACCTACAGGGAAGTCAAAGGGAGCAAGAGGTATGTGTACTTTCCCTTGCAGGGAAGAAGATGGCATTTTCTTCCAAATCCTTTACTGGGTATTCATCTTTCTCTGTTATTGTGCAGGAAATAGAAGTAATAGAAGTAAAGTTGGAGATGAGCTTGAGAGAAAACTAGAGGAAGTGGCAATAGAGTATGTTTTTGTACCTAATTCCCTTGCATTATCATTTTAATATGGAAATCTAAGATGTTCTATATATAGAAAGTTCAACTGAATCCTACAGTGAAAACTAGGACAGAAAATAAAACCCGTCAGAAATATTAGGATATGATAGGTTTGTGATTTGAAAACAATGGTACAATCCGAAAAGAGAATTTCAGAAATTGACTTTTTTTGTTTCTTTTATCATTAGTTGCATTTTTTTTCTTTACAAAAAAATTGAGAAACTTTTTTCAGATTCAATCAACCAAATGCATTTTTTTGTGTTTTCAGATTTTCGGATACAGTGAATTGTATCCAAATCACAAATCTAACGGGGCCTTAGATAATGAAGAGAAATGGGATTGATGCTACAGAAAATTGGTCTTTGTGCTTACTTCTCAGTCCTAATCAGCTTTAAAGTTGAAAGATCCATGTGATCTGACTTATATATAAACATGCTCCACATGGATTCCTATTTGCAATGGCGTCATGGATTGGCCATTGCGCCGACTCAATTTGCATTGGGTTGACTATCCACGTCCGTAATCCAGATGCCAACTTGTTCAAATTTTACTTCAACTGAATCACAAGTCATATTTAGATGTTAACCCTAAACCCTAAACCCTAAACCCTAGAATAAATAGTCATATTCGTCTCTAATGGTTGAAATCAAAGGCTTAAATCATGATGTTTTTAGTTGATTTTGCTCCCTTGACTTTTCCCTCTTGTGCTAGACTAGTATGTTATTTCGGTTAGGCACATAGATCTTCTAAAGCTGGTATCTTCTTCTATTGTCATTTATGGCTGTTAGGCACCTTATAATTTTCTTTTATCAAGTATTGCACTATATTAGGATTTGATGTTTGTGTTGTTGATGGTTTGGTTCTTGTAACAGTGTCACAGAAAGCGATGCTATATCAATACCGACAATTCCTTCAGCTACGGTATGTCTCTCCCTTAAAAGCTTAATTTTGTCATACTGATTTTTCTATTGCTCACCTGTTAGAAACATCCACAGGCAACTCAGGTAACTGATTCTGAACTGAACCAGAATACCAGTGACGTGGGCACAAATGAAGATTCGATTCAAAGCTCGGATGAACGGGAAGAAAACAAAGGATTTAGTTGTTGCATTATTAAGTACTACAGACGAAGGAAGGTCCAACCGGTTAGAAATGATGCAACACGACTAACAGAGATAGAATGTAAAGAGTAGTTGTAGAACGCTAAAAATGCTGATTCTTGTGAAGGCTTTTGGGGGCGCTACATGCTGCATAGATTAGACGTCAAGATTGTCCGTCACAATTCTAACCTCAATTTATGTTCTTTTGTAATTATATACAAATTATTCTTTTGAGAGTGTTATTCGCAGGGTTTTGGTGTTGGGACCAGCGATACGATCTTGTACAGTTGGAAGGAAGATGTAGATGTAATTCAGAGTTCAATGCTAGGTTTTGTGGTTTTTGTTTTCCTCTTTCTCAACACTTCTAATGGAATTATTATGGTCATTGCTCTTGAATTAATGGAAAATCAGATTTTGCCTAGCTTTGTACTTGGGATCTTGCTGATCTTTGAATAAAAGTTCCCCTTTCCATGGATTATGTTAAGGCTTCAACAATTTCTGTTTTTCATCACACATTACACCATATTCACTTTTCAATTATTTTTAATACTAATTATAATGTAAAAACTTGGAAACTGCATGGTGCGATCATTTTTGCCATTCTTCTTCTGATGTAACCTTTATTAACTTCATTATTGTCTTCTAATTGAAAGGTTTGTTTTAGAGTTATAAGATAATATAATTATTATTACTCAACTACTTTTCCACTCCTTTTATACCTATCTTATTTTCTTGTTATCTAATAACAATTTTTCTATTTTATTTTCTTTCTTTTAACTTTTTATTTTTATCCTTTTCTAATGTCTTGCTATTCTAAATAATAGAACTAAGTGTTCCCTTTCACTTAATTAATACTTGGCATTTTCATCTTTTTCCAAACTAAAACCCTTTTCTAACGTCATGTTGTTTTCAATAATAGTACTACTAGGTTTTCCCTTTTAACTTAATACTTGGCAATTTCCATCTTTTTCCTAAGAAAAGGAATACCAACAAAATGTATTATTGAGATTTATATAAATGTATCATTTTCTTGTTCCTTTACCCTTTAATTGATTAGTCATATTCTTGTATAATAATATTGCAGTAAATGACCGAAGAAATAGTGTAACTAATAATATCATATGGATAGGCCCTCCATAACTGAGTAAGAGGAAGATTTACAAATCCAAAAGGATATTTGTCAGTTATAATATTTGGTTAAGAGAAAAGTCCATGGTGATGTCAGTTCACTTCTTTTTGGTTTCCAAGCTTTAATAGAACAATCATTGTTGCTTTTTCTTCGGAGGGTTTGTTTTCAGAATTGTAAACCAATACAATCAAGCAAGTAGCTTTTCTCTTTATAAAGTAAGAGCTGTCTTATTGTTCAATCTTCTTTCAAGGATTTCAATTATTTCACTGTACAAGAAAAAAAAGACTAAAAACATTTATTTATTTCTTATTTGAAACATTTTGAAATTTTTATTTTTATTTTTCATTGGATCATTGAGACATATATATTGGTATCCATTTAAAAGATGTTTTTCCTATCGATATGGCATCACTATTGTGATTTCATATTCATTATTTATTTATTTATTTACTAAATTTACATTCAATATATTTACTTTTAATAAAAGAGAGGGTGGATGAAGATAGGTATAAATAGGGCCGGTCCTAACTATTTGAGGGGCTTGAGGCGAAGTATATAAAATGGAGCCTTCTATACATTAATAAAAAAATATTTTTATAAATATTGTAAATATATTACAACTACATATTGTTATAAATAAACAAATAGTTTTATAAATAACACATTACAAACATATTTTAAATATCAAAATAACCCATTATGAAAAAAAAATCAAATAATTTTAGAAAGGTTCCAAAAAATAAAACAAACCAGAAGTACCCAAAATGCATTTCTAAAGTTTTTACCAAAACAATTATCTAGTGCTCCTTTTTGAGAGAGACTCAGTTATTATAAATTTTTTTTTTTTATATTCAAAATCATATTTCCTAGTAAACATGTTTGTACAATTATCACAATCGATACAAAAAATGCAAATGCAAAGACAACCTAAAACTACAAAATCAACACTATAAAAGATACAAAATCAACACTGTAAAAGTTACAAAATACCACAATAAAGCTACAAAATCAATACAAATAGAAAATTATCATATATTCTATACAAATATCAAAGAGTAATAAGTTCAAGAAAACACCTAATATTCACCAATTATTCTGATGACTTCAACCTTGTTGTATCTAATCCAAATACAAAATTATACAAAATTAAGCACAATGATTGAATTGTATGGAGCTATCGTTTGCTGGGAGATCTTTGCATCTTTGTGGTTCAACCCTGGTTGAATTCAGGTGAATTAGTATCGCCGCAAAGCGGATGAGGACACCACTTAGGTGCTGCTCAGCGGTGAAACCAAAAAAAAAAATATAGAAAAAGAATAAAAAACAGGGGTGGGGCGTCACTGTCACACTCACAACCCATGCACCACTAAAAGTGGATGAAAAGGAGAAAGAAAGAAAGAAGAAAAAAGAGTAGGAGAAGACAAAAAGAAGAAGAAAAAATAAAGTTGTAGTCGCCACCCCTTCTCGAGTGACATCACGATCGATACAAAATTTTAAGCATGTCGTACCCTGACATACCTGAAACCCTGTCAACCTTCCTCGATAACCCAAAGTCTCCAAAAAATTTGATAGAGTATCCCCATAAAATGAATGAAATTACACAAAAAATATCATTCCATTTTCATAGCATATAAAACATCTTCATAATTTCTACTGATTCTCAAATCTCTTATAAATACAACAAAACTATCCCATAATCAATAATCATATCCATCTAGGAAATAATATATATAATAAGATGTGATAACTATACATATATATCAAAATACAAAGTTTCTAACTTCTCCAAGCAAACATACATCAAATAAAATATAGGAGTCTGCAACTCTTTACGAACTTTGCTCTTTCCTTTAGAATCTTCACCTGAAATGTTGGAGAAGATAGAGTGAGCAACCACAAATTTAGTGAATATTTGTCGCTATGACATCAGATACGCATTTATATAAAACATGTTTAATTAAAACAATTTAAACGATCATATGCAAAGATGAAAAACAATATATTACATGTGCAACATGTAACAATTCAATGTAATTTTTTTTTTTTCAAAATATGCAATACACTTTGAAAATCATATCCCTTTCCCTCCTTCTAAGTAATTGAGTGAGTCTGCTCCTCATGTGCACCAATCAGGAGTGCACTGACTTCAAAGTATTAGTTTATTAATTATGTCATTTCTACGTTTTTTATCACATGTTGGGAATGCACCGATCAGGATTATTAAAACTGTCAATCCTGTGAGTCTGTTCCATGAGATTTAGACCTATATAAATGTTTCTCGTGTCACTAACCTACGTAAGTACGCCCATTGACATGCTCTTATGCATCAAAACTATTTCATGATTTTAAATGAAGTGCTTATATCATAACTTACATATGATTCCAAATCAATTTCATAGAATACAATGTTATATAAAATGACCAAAGTAAAAAAATACTCGCAGTACAAGACTTTCCAAACCTAAGTCTTATTACCATTGCTATGATCCAGATCCACTTTAATCAATCTGAATCCTACTATTTTAACATGTCACATTCATTCCATATAATATTTATCAATTTCATATATTCCTATTTATTTCACAAATTAATATTAACTTTCCAATTCACATATTTAATTTTTTTAGCCCAATTCGAGTCTCATACACGTCGTGAGGACTCTCCAGCATTGTTTCTTCAATTAGTCTAATTACCTTCATGGCAAAGAACAATGATAATAATTACTTCATATCACCATAATCAATTATCAAATCATCATATTTATTTTATAATTAATTTTAGCTTCCAAATTCACTCAATTAATTTTTCATAATTCCAGTTTAGTCTCACGTTCATATGAGGGAGTCCCAAATAATTTCTACAACCTTGAAGAATATTTTTAAGGTGAAAGAATTGTAAAAATAGGTTTTCTAGCCATGTTTCCACTATTTTCCCAATTCACAGAATTTACCAAATTCATTCAGTCAAATTCTAAAAATACTTATCGATATCCAAAAATCATGATCTTGGTATTGAAATGTTTGGAATTCGGCCCTTTACAATTCTATGGCCTCAAACCGAAGTTTAACTTGATTTCAAAGGCCTCTATTGTCAAATTTAGCTTTCGGTGACTATACCTACTCCAATAATACACATATACACACAAACAAATCATATATAAGTAGTCTACACAACTATAAGAGTCAAAATATATCATTTTTATATATTTTCACTCAAAGTGAGTCAAAATTTTATTTTTTAGAAACATTACAAAACACCTCCTATAGTAAAATTTATACCGATAAAATCGTTACACGTATCTTAAATATTAATTTTGAAACGAAATAGAATGGCAAACGGCTTACCGAAGCATCAATTTTACTACAAAATTATTTTTTCCTTTTCTTTCTCCTCTCCCCTTCCTTATTCTTCTTCTTTCTTCTTTTTATCTTCTTTTTCCTTCTTTTCCTGATGATCCCATGAACCCTTAGGTCATATAGTAATCCAACTTCCCCTTATTTAGCTTAAATTTTGTTTTTATCTTTTTAAATACTTTAATTTGCACCCATTAAACATATTTGACATACTTGTAAATACACATGCTTATATAATTCACATACACACATGACTTCCACATACTTATATATGTATTATATACCTTGATATATATATATATAAGTCAATGTAGAATTTTGACCAAAAATATGAGGTATTACACAGTGAGATAGGACGAATGCGGGAGAAGAAGAAGACGAAGAAGAAGAAGAAGGAGAAACACAAAGAGAAGAAAAAAAAAAAAGAAAATAAGTTGCACAGTGAGACAAGGCGGATTAGAAGAGGTGGAAGAAGAACAAGAAGAAGAAACTTGCCGGACACTTGAATGTTGACAGAGAGTCGTTGTCGTCTCGCTCAATGCTTAGAAGAAATCGGACTAGGCTAGATTTAGGGTTTGGAGGTGATGATGGAACAATTTTTTATTTTTTATTTTGAAAAAAAAAAGAGTAAAAATTGTTGAATTAAAAAAATAGTTTAAAATGAGTACAAAACACAGAATTAAAAAAATAATTGAATATAAAAAAACCTATGTAAATATATATTTGGGGGCCAAGGTGGTCGCCCTTTGGGCAAGCCGGCTCTGGGTATAAACCCTATTGAAAACTATTTAAAGAGGTTTCCTCTGAACGGTAGGAATAAATATAAACGTGATTGTAAATAAAATAAATCAAAACCTCTTGTATAATTAGACGTGGCAAAAATATGGGTACAGACAAAAATGAGTGTGGATACCCATACAAAAATGGGTGTGGACATCTCCTTATACTAAGGAATATGTAGCGTCTTCCCCTTTGTACCCGTATAATTAAAAAAGGAGTAGTTTGCTTTTATCCAATTTTGTTTACATTAAGTAATAGTGAAAATCACACTAAATATCAATATTTTTATGTTTTCATATGAATTTAGATTCTAAATTTTGAAAAGATTGATAATCTTAATATCAATCAAGTCATCAGATAATAAATATGGGATAGTTTCTATGGTTTGAAATAATAAAACAGCAAAAGTTTAGTTTACAACATACCCACAAACTTATAATAAACATAGATAAAAAATACAATGTGAAAAACCTAAAACCTGGAAATGGAAAAGGCATAATGTCATTGGGTTATATAGAGAAAATCACATTTTCAATCTTAGTAATTGGGTACCTTTTTTTTGCTCTTTGTCTCGACCTGACTCGCTTTTTAAAACGGACATGAAATTTTCAATTTCAACATTATAATTGTCATATTGGCTTAAAACCAGGTATACTATACAAATGGGTTCGGCCACCTATTACTACCCTTAGGTGTAAATTTATCACCAACCTGAATGGAATCTTGCTATAATGGATTCCCCTAATATCTCCCACATGTTAATTTAGATACTTGGATCATATGTGATGTCATGGTGAGTCCACAGCTCAACTGCTATTGATATTCTTCCTCTTTAACCACACTTCTAAGTTTTTAGGAGATTATGTGAGGTTTTACTCTAAAAATCTTTGATACTAATAAAAGGAGATTTACATTTATATCTCATATGATGATTTAGAATATTATTTCAGTTTACTCACGTCACTGGAGAACAATCTAATATATGTTTTAAATTACTTTGTTAATAGGGTGTCCAACACCTCAACTCAACTTAACAACCCCTTTTTACAACCCCTTCTTATTCTTGTCACTTAAGCTCTTCTTTTGTCTTTTATATGTTGGGATGCTCCAAAACCTCCAATTTCATGAATTCAATAAATAAAGAAAAGAAAAAAATAAAGATAAATACCCACGACTGAAAGATGCACTTGAAAAACCTTAGATTTAAGGAAAAAACTACAAGCAAACATAAATAATTTACTTGTTAATAACAACTTAATATGCATTGTTGGGCCTAAGAGTGACAAAAAAATCTAGTTCGGACAGGTACAAGTACGGATAATGCTTCATACTAACAGATATATAATATGTCTGTACTCGACCCAATTTGAATAACGGACAACAAATATTTGTCCTTACCCGTATATTTAAAAAAATCAGGTAGCTCAATTTTGTCCGTTTTGTCTGTTTTTAGTAATATGTACCTAATAAATTCTTAAACATTATACTAAACAATTTGAAATCATATTGTACCTAATAACATAATATCAAATAAATTACATGAAGTTTATAATAAATGACAACAAAAATAAATAATCATTTGCAACCATTAAAAGTTTAAATAGAATTTTCAAGTGACTTTTCACTTGCTATTAAATGTTTGTTTATTTCTTTATTTACCAACTATTAAATGTCTTTTCAAGACTCCAATTTTCAACATGATTGGGAAAGTGAAAGAAATTAAAAGGATTGTAAGTTTTAAAATATGGCTTAGAGAATGAGCATCTTCAAAATTAAAAGTTATAATATCTATTTATTTATTTATTATCCAAATATCTATTTAATTATTTATTACCTATTGTATAATTGTATTCAGTAGTAATTGGGAACCGAGTACCCAATTTTTTAAGCTGTCTAGACCCGCTCCAGTTTTAAAAAATACACAATTTTTTGTCCGTACCCAGTCCTATTATTAAAAGTTTTTGTCCGTACCCGTTTTGAAACAAGGTAGACAAAAGCGGATAAATGGATCCATGCCCATTTTGCCACCCCTAGTGTCACGACGCCCCTGACGTAGGCTGACGTTATGACCGGCACAATGTATTATATATTATATATACTCATATACAGTATATAATACACTGTCAGCCTCAACGAACATTCACAAAAATTTTCAATATACCACAAATCAAATCAAATCAAATATATATATAGATGATCATTCCACTCACATTCATTCCATTCATTCAACAAATTAAATTCTCACCTGATAAATATCTATGATCATCTCATCATCCCAAGCATTATATAATATTACCACACAACCCATCTAGGTGATATTACATATATATATAGTATGTGATAATTATACATATCAAAATAACAAAAATATAATTCATTTCCTCCAAGCATACATACACATACCAGACGAAGGCTCACGTGATTATCACTCACGAATTTTTCATTTTCCCTTCGACTCAATACCTGAAATATTGGAGGAAATGGGGTGAGCAAACAACAGCTCAGTGAATATAGTTCTTGAGATGACAATTATATACATTTAGAGAAATATGACATTTAAAATCATTTCAAACACTTATTCAACACATGCATCATTCAACAAATATATTATACATGTCAACAATATAAATTGCATGAGTTTTCAATAACACAATGCACAATCTCCCTCCTCCTCAAGGCAAGAGAGCGAGTCTAACCCTTGTATGACCCTTACAAGGTAGCCACAACCTCTCATTACCCAATTCACAGTCATTTCAAAGATCGCAACCCTTGTTAGGACAGACCTACTGACAATGAGGACTCGCAAAACCTCATTCGGGTCTAATTCCTAACGAAATGACATCATTACAAACTCTAATTGCTAAAATCAGTTTGCATGATCCATAAAACTCAATGTAATAAATATAAATATAACGTGCATACAATCAAATATTTTATATGCGTACAATGTCATACAAGAACCAAATTAAGGAAATTATACTCACAGTGGTTATACGAGGTTTCTAAGTCAAATCGAGCAACAATAAACGTCCATCAAAATGCGTCCGCAAGAGCATTTATCCATGCACTTAAGCTCTCAATGTAAACACTGAAATGAACCATAGACTCTCATGAAATGAACCATAAACTCTAATGAGAATCACCATTTATCATATCTTTAGCTACTAAAAATATCAAATCATATCCAAAAATCACGATCTTAGTATCGAAACGTCCGGAATTCAGTTCTCTACGATTCTATGTTTTTAAATCGCTGTTCACATCGCTGTTTAGATCACTGTTTATAATACTATTCACATCATTATTTACTATTCACGTTACTATCACTATTCACATCACTGTTTATAGTAGTATTCGTCACTATTCATTCGAAACATGTAAATTGTATTAAAATTGTCAAACGGTCTCCAAAACTCATGAAATGAAATCTAATCACATATTCGGGGTCCCTACAGTCTAGGGAGTGTTTTTCTACCTTTCTAGTGGATTTTTTTTTTCACGTTGGGTCAAAACCCCAATTTGTCAAAACACCGTAAAACGGCTCCCACAACTAAAATTACTTCGCTAGACTCGTTTCATCTAGCTTAGATAGTAATTTCACGAAGAAAGAAAGTGAAAATCACTTACCGCAGGTCCGAATTTGACGCGAATCTCACGTTTCTCCTTTTTCTTCTTCTCCTTCTTCTCGGTCTCCCATTCTACAACTTCTTTTGTTTTTTTTTATTTCTTTTTTTTGTTTTTTTTATTACATACGAGTACTGTTCACAGTACTGTTCGGTAAACAATACCCGCAAATGAACAATATTTTATTTTATTTTATTTTTCCTTCCTTCATTCCTCCTCCTCTTCTTTTATACACTCAATCCACATAATTCAACTCCAATTTTTAACTTGTAAGCACACATATGTATCATTTTCATTTAATAAATTTATTTACTAATCATACACACGTATATTTGGCTCATACATATAAAATACGTGTATTATACATCTCAATATACGTATACTTCAATGTATGTATTTAATGAAAATTACGGGGTGTTACACCTAGTTGGGCCTCTACTTATCAACCATAAATTTTGGGTTGAGGGTTTGCAACATGGCATCAGAGCCTTGGCTTTGCAAGACGTCTTGAGTTTAAGTCTCGTTATTAGTATTTGCATGTTCATCATTTGCATATTTGATATTTCTCTTCTTCTATCTCTCTTTTAGCTTTTCACATGCAGGATAAGGTTGCACATGAGGAAAAGTGATAGTAGTAGTTTGATATGCATTATTGGGCTTCTACTTATCAACTATAGCTTTTGAATTGAGTGGTTTCTAACACCACTATCAATTAACAGATGCCTAAGAAGAATTAAATATCTAAGTACTTCTATATAAGATAGCAAAATAGGTTTGAAACTTTGGCAAGGAAACTAAAAAAATAATAGAAAGAGAATACCAAAGATAAAATTATAACTCAAACCATGTTCCTCGGTCAAGCTTTAAACTCTTGTTCCTTTCACAAAACTTTTAAGGATATGCAAAACCCTCTTAGCTCAAGCTTCACCTTCCACTGAATCTCACTCACAAGTCGAAATTGTCGAAAGAACAATGAGGGACGACTTTTATATTTATAATACCTTTTGCCATAAAGTTTGAAACCATGATCAACGAGGTTTCTTCATTCTAATACAACTAAACAAATATGGTTTCATTATCTAATTAATTTCTAATACCTATTATATAAAAATGGAAGATATTCGCTCAATTTCAAACTCTTGTTATATATGCATCTTTTTTAGCCTTCTCAAAATCTCCACCAATTTCTAAATCAAACTCTTTTAAAATTTCCAGATTTTCTATTTATTTCCAATCCATCAAATCTCTTTTTTAAACTTTTCAAAATCTTCACCAATTTTTCTAAATCGAACTCTTTCTAAACTTTCCAAGCTCTCTATTCATTTCCATCCACCAAATTTAGTAAGTTTAAATTACTTTCTAAATATTTCTGGCAAAAAAAAAAAAACCTGTCTGAATATAATTGTGCACATTCCAATACAACTAGAAAACTATATGTGACAAAGTTTCTATGTTTAAGCTTTTCTCTTATTTTCTCATAGCTTTTGACATTATTGTCCAACTTAGACAAAATATTATCACAATTACTCAGTTTCTAAAATAATGTCACTTTTACCACTTGACCATATAAAAATACAGGTTGAACGCTTTCAATGTGGATTAAAGAAATGAAAAAAGTACATCCCTTTTCATTGGGAAAGTTGAATGGTTAAAATTAGGTAGAAATGACATTATTTTAAAATTTTGGGTAGTTATGACAATATTTTTGTAGCACCTTGTAAATTTAGGTTGCATTTGGTTGTGATTCAAAAATTAGAATACAGTTCAAAAAAGTAAAAAATTAAGAAATAACTTTTTGTTGTTTTCTAAAAACAACTCATTTCCTTTGTTAAATCTCAAAAATCTTTTTTTCAATCTAGCCAACCAAACAAGTTTTTCATGTTTTTCAAATTTGAAATACAGAAAATGGTTTTTAAAACTCTAAATTTAATGAATTAATGTTATGATTAGTTGTAATTATGTGTTTATAATTTGTACATATATACAATGTATTTATCTGTATTATGAAGACTTTGGAATGTATATTATATTAAAGTGGTATTGGGTAGTGTATATATATATGGAGTGCTAAATATTGGAGAAAAGAAGAGAATATACCTTCATAGTTGTTGACTCATTGCAAACAAGCTGACTACCATGTGGAGGTGTTTTATATTCGTACAAAATGGTGATTTAGAAATGGTGATATCATTAGTGGAGATGTAATAGCACCATAGCATAATTATCCTTTGGGGGAGGAGATTCACTGTTTCAACAGGGTTTGTGTTCCAGGCTGATACGTCTATGGATATGAAGTAATTTTAGCCGATACAATTATCATAGGAGTATGACGTAAATTAAACGATAAATATCCTATGAGGACAAGATTCACTAGGTTACTTAGAAGTTGGGAGATGATCGCGATAAACATTATGATCTTAAACTCTTGCAATGTATCTTTATTAATGTTGATCATGTTTTGGTGCATTTCATTTAGTATTATGTTGAACAATGTTATCATTGAATGCTTACATGTAGTTTTTGGGTCGGTCATTTCCGGGTCGGGTGTTTGGGTTTACGAGTTAGTCATTTTCAGGACAGGTGTTCAGGTTTCCTGGTCAGTTGTTTTTGGGTAGGGTGTTCGATTTTTCGGGTCAGTTGTTTCCATTTACTAATGCATATGTGTAATTGAATCGAGATTTCTTCACTGAACTTGTAAGCTTATTACTTTTTCATATTTTTCTTTAGGTTTAGAAAGAAAAAGGAAAGGGGTAGCTAGAGGAGGTTAGGCTACAAGTCCCAGTATGGTATTCATGTATGTCCTTCTGGGGCCTATAAACTTTTCACATTTTGTAATACATTTAGATATCAACAAATGACCTAATAACTATGATTATCATTGTAGTTGGATAAATAGGGGTATGGATTGACTATAATATGTAATACGCGGTTTTGATGCTATATAAGTTGTGGAATTTAGCAGAATATGAATTTTGAGATTACAGGATATATATATGAAGATGTTATCATCTTGTGGATAAATCAAAATTGAATTATATTGTGTTTATACAGGTTGTGAATTTGATATGGTATGTCGACAGTTCAGGCTTGTGAGGATTTCAATTACGACCAGACTAAGGATAATTGAAATTTTGAGTGAGTCGTGAATCGAGATGTCTTGAAGGGCCGCTACAATTTTGCTTAAGTTGGATAATCATGTATTAAAAGCATGTGTTAGATATATGTAGACCAAAAGGAATAGTCCGGAAAGAAAAAAGTTCATCATATGAGTTATTAGTGTGAATTTCCTTCTCCATTAATTAGTATCAAGTCCTTTGAGAGTAAAACCCTACATTGTCCCAAGAGTGGACTTAGAGGTGGTTAGGTGTTAAATGTATGTGCACCGAAAGGAATAGTCTCACATTAGAAAGAAAAGAATTCATCATATGAGTTATTAGTGTGAATTTCCTTCTTCATTAATTAATATCAAGGCCTTTGCGAGTAAAATCTTATCCAGACCCACTAAAAGTGGTATCAGAGTCACTGATTTTTTTGGAACATGACACACGCTAGAGTGAAATTAGTGTGGGCTCATTGGAGCTCAACTAATATGTTTAAAATAGAGTGGGCTCATTAGGAGCCCGATTTGCTAGTACTGATAAATGACTCCTTAGATTTTGGATCAAGATGGAGATTATTAGACGTATGTCAAAAAAAAAAAAAGTTCATCACATAAGCTATTAGTGGTGTATCTCCTTTCTTGTAAATACTAAGAACTTTTGCAGTAAAACACCAAAAGTAGTTAAGTGAGAATAATATTAATACAAATTGGGACTCCGGGCCACTAACTGCCTGAGCCAAACCTAAATTATTAATATCATGAATTGTTATAATTGGTCATTTCATAATTGACAAGGTCAAATCGAACTTTGTTTCACCATCCTTATCCAACAATAAGAGATTAAGGCGTACTAATACTATTTAGAGGCGCTCCAACTTTGGTTTGGTAAAAAGAGTTATACTGTGTCACTCATTGATAGAAAAATCAAGGAGATAGACGCTGAATCGTTGAACAGACCAGTGGATGTTGTGGTACTACAAATTACCAGCAAAAAGAGAGAAGAGGGCGGGACACAGCTTGAAACAAGAACATCCGTGACCCCACAGTAAATGGCCTGACAACCTTGAAATGTCAAAGCAACTCCATAAATTCATTATTATTTAAAAAATAATAATAAAAAAATATAAAAAAGAGCAGAATAAAGCAGAAAGCAGCCCTCAAAGCTCTGAAAGTAAAGAAATGTTTTCAGGGCCCATGGTTTTTAATAAGCAGCCTTATTAATCCACCTCATCATTTGTGGACAAAAATCTTCACCACATCAAACTCAATTTTCCATCTTCAATTATTAATTTTTTGGGAAGCTATTGGAAGCCTCCAAACATCATTCACATGCAAAGACCACCAAAACATCATACCTTTTCACAAGATATATAGTGCAGTACCAAATCCTTCTTTCTTTCTCTGCAACTCTCTTTTTCTTCTTATCTCCATGGCTCTTCTTCTTCTTCCATCTTCTTCTTCCTCTTCTTCTTCTTATTGTAAAGTTCTTATTGGGTTCTATTCTCTGGTTCTTTTCTTCAATATTCTTCTCCATTCCCAGCAAGCTTATTCTGCAAAGCTAGCTGGTATCAAGAATAACCACCATAGTTTTTCTAAAAGAAAACCAGTTCTTGTACCCAATCAAAGCAGCTGTAATTTGTTCTTTGGAAGTTGGGCTCATGATGATACATACCCAGTTTACCAATATTCATCTTGCCCAGTTATTGATCCTCAATTCAACTGCCAAATGTTTGGTCGACCTGATTCTGATTACCTCAGATATAGATGGAAGCCAGCCAATTGTGACCTCCAAAGGTAACCCTTTTTTTTTTTTTTGACAATTAGTTTATTTATATTTATTAATTGGTTTAAACATTTTTTTTTTCAATGATAGGTTTAATGGGTTTGATTTCGTGATGAAGATGGGAGGAAAGACAGTGATGTTCGTCGGCGATTCCCTCGGGCGAAATCAATGGCAATCCTTGATTTGTATGATTTCTGCAGCAGTTCCTCACACACCAACTCAAATAATAAGAGGAGATCCTCTATCAGTATTCAAGTTCTTAGTAAGTAGTAATTAATATGTATACGTACACAAAAGTAAAAGAAGCTTAAGTTTACATATTATGAAATGATACAGAGATTTTTTTTTTTTTTTTTTGGAGCATATTAATAATACTTAATTTACTATGATATGTAGGAATTTGGGGTCAATGTATCATTCTATAGAACACCATATCTAGTCGATATCGATGTTGTAGAAGGAAAACGAATTTTAAGACTAGACAACATATCAAAGAATGCGAATATATGGAAGGGGGTCGACGTATTGATGTTTAATTCAGGGCATTGGTGGACTCACAAAGGAGAGCTTCAAGGGTATATGAAATTTATTTTTATTTTTTTCAATTTATTTATGTATATATATTATATATTAAGATGAAATTAAATAGAGGAATATATAATTAGATTCATTTTATAAATGTTAATGATTTTCTTGTTTTTCTTATTGAGGTATTTTGTAGGTGGGATTACATGGAATTAGGAGGGTCATTATACCAAGATATGGATCGTTTGGTTGCTTTTGACAGAGGGATGAGAACTTGGGCTTCATGGGTTGATACAAGCATTGATGCGTCAAGAACCAGAGTTTTCTTCCAAGGCATCTCTCCTGTGCACTACAAGTAAGAGCTTTGCTTTTTGCCCTTTCTTTCCATTAGTTGCCCCCTCTCTTTTCCATTATTCGTTACCATTTCTGCTTAAGTGAGGCATTATTATTTAGCTTTAAGTACAATTTAGTTTGTGGTTTAGATATAATTTTTTTAATTTGAAAAATATGTTTATGTATGTTGGGTGTCAACGTCATTTTCTAACACTGACATCCAACTCTGTTAGATATTTTGAGAATGCGTGTATATTATACAATATTTTTAAATACACACTTGTTGCTCAAACATTCAGAGTCAATAAATAACATTGACACCTAATATACATATTACATTACTTAAAAAAAAAAAGTCAAATTTCTAAATTTTCATTAATTTTTAAATGATATCTCTGTTTTAGGATTACAAACCAAATTTCTAGATTTAGATTAATCGAAAAAGATGGTGAGATTCTTTCCTTAATTAGATGGTTTATAGGGAACAAAAACTCATCATCAAGAATATGAAAGTAGTGACTCAAAATTTTGTGGGACCATTAATATATATCCCCACAAATGGACATATCAATTTTTTTTTTAACCTTAACTCTTATGGGCCCTTGCTTTTTTGCCATAGAACTTTCTATGAAGAAAGAATGCCCATTGCCATATAAACCTTTAATCTTTAAAGGGTCTAGTATTGGAAATCACTCATCGTTGCATCAGTTTTGATTATATGTGCACCATTAATTTTTTGATTAACAAAATAATATATGATTTAAGAAAAATCGATGGTGTATAATTATCATCAATATTTTAAATTATATTACTACTGTAAGTGCACCACTCATTATGAAATTATGAAATTAGAAAGAAAAATACTTTGTATGTTAACATTATTTTTTAACACTGATATTTAGTTCTTTTTGATGTTTTAAGGATGTACGTGTATTACTCAGCATCTCTAAATATACACATATTTTTAAAATATTTAAAAAAGATTATGTATTAATATTATAAAATAACATTGACACTTAACGAAAATATAAGATTACTGGATAAGAAAATATGTGTGGTGTAGGTTAAAGTAAAGTAACAAAATATATATAGTTTGAATGAATTGATGCAAGGTGTCGGTGACTTTTTAAAATTATAATTGCCTAACGTAACAAAAAACCTTTCTTTTCCCTATCTCTTGAAAACATTATATTTAGTTGTTGAAGTCCATAGAATGGAAACAAAAAACATGTGAAGTCTTGATGCATGGACACAAGGTTCACATGAGAGACAAGGGTCCCACCATTTCCAGCTAATTAGTGCTAAATGCCCCTTATGACCGGTCTCAAAAAGTCCCATACAATTAAACAAAATGATTGTTATCATGGTAATGTCTATCAAATGAGACCTACTGAATGGTGGGTCCTAACTCTCCTCTTTTTTTTTTTTTTTTAAAGATTTCTCAATAAAAGAAAATTAGAACTTCAATTTGTAAACAACAAAATGTATTCAATGATAAAATATAAAAACAAGGTATTATAATTAACATATTATTAAGATTTTTCATAAATAAATATATACCACAAGGTTTTAGATTTTTCCACCAAAAAAGAAAAAAGAAAAAGCATGCCTAGTTAATTGAATTCATGCCCAAATTAAACACCTAATTTTTAAATTTTTTTGATTATATATATATATATATCATTAATTTGATTAATTATATATATTGTGGTTGCAGTCCATCAGAGTGGAATGCAGTGCCAGTATCAAAGAATTGCTACAGTGAAACAGGGCCTATCACCGGAAGTACATACAATGGGTCCTACCCTAATCAGATGAGGGTCCTTAAATCTGTGATCAGTGATATGAGAATCACTACTTATCTGTTGGACATAACCACCCTATCACAACTCCGGAAAGATGCACACCCTTCGATTTATAACGGCGATTTGACCTCAGAACAGCGATTGAACCCCGAGCGATCGTCCGATTGTAGCCATTGGTGCCTCCCGGGACTACCGGATACTTGGAACCAATTGTTCTTTACTGCCTTGTTCTTTTGAGTTAATTTCTCGTATTAATTAATTTTCCAAAAGTTTTTGATTTAGTTCATATTATTATATATTCACTCTATATTAGCTGGAGGGTGCACATTGCACCCTTTTCCCCTAATATTATTTACTTTTATTCTCAATGCAAATAATAATAAAAAATTACTCTGAATTAGTTGGGCTTACATTTTTTTTGTATATTTGTGATTTCATAAAAGTAACATCTTGGAATTTATTAATTTTTCTAATTTAAAGTTTTTACCAATTCATCTATCCTAATATTTGAACAACAATTTAGTCTCATTTACTTGACTTAATTATATCTTGACTGTTAGCAAATATGTGATGTCTACAGAACCTAATATAAATAGCATAAAATAACAAAAAAACCTACAAAAATAATATTTCATTCAAAATGAATATATATATATACAATAAAACCTCTCTATAGCAATACTGTTATGACCAAGTTAAATTTTTTATTATGAGGAGGTTATCACTTAAAAGATCGAGTTGTTCTTAGGAAAATTATCGTATAGTTTCAAAAAATAGTGTGCATAGATTTATTTAGTGTTGAGAAGTATTAGAAATATGAAAAGTCTTCTTAAAAGTCTAAAATTTTATATTCTCTTTAATGCTTTTCTTTTAGGGTGTGTTTGATAGCTAAGAAAATTTTCTCATGGTTGTTTAATTAGACATGAAAAAAATTTGTCATAGTTGGTTATTAATTAGTTATTCAGTTATATGATTGTAACTTCTTCAAATTAGTGTATAAAATTTTCTCACCCTCTTACATGATAAAATTATGGTGAGAAAATAGTGGGCCCGAGAAATTTTTAAAATTTTTTTTTCTCACCTTTTTTGCTAACCAAACACTAGAAAATAAAATTTTAGCAAGGAAATCACTATTTTCTCAAGAAATTTTTTATTTTTTCAGCTATTAAACACACCCTTAATGTAAATTCTATAAATACATTGTAACGTAACCCTTTAATCTTCAACTAAATTAAGTGATCCTTTTCCTTTTCCCTCTAGATAAATATTTTATTTCATCTTAAACCTTTAATGTAATATATTTTTTGCAATATATAGTTAATTTTTACTATGTAGAGGCAAGTAATTTCTAAGATGAAACCTAAAAAAATTATAATTTATTATAATGTAAAAATTATTTTTATTTATAATTAGCCTAAGTTGGGACCAAATTTTTTTATGATTATGTAGAGATTATTCCTTCATAGAATATCACTATAGAAAAGTTTTACTATATATATATATATATAGGATGTATATGGTTCTAACAAATTTCTTAATATTACGGAAAAGGGTACTTAATTTGAAATGTAGATTGTTGAAAAAGATGATTTGTCCCTTCTCCCCCTTCCGCAATGAATGTTGATTTCTTTCTTCTTTGTCTTTTCTTTTCTTTGAAATTATGAGTGTTGATACTAAGAAAGCCACCAAGACATTCAAGATTACCTACATGCACGGGGGCTCTCATAATTGCGTGCATCACTTTTAACTTTATGCAATAATTTTTCAATCTTATAACAGCTTGGAAACCATGCCATCCATTAAATTATATTAGGAGAATGTTAATGTAATTATAAAAATTGTAATTTCAAATGTAACTACATATATAATATCATTGAATTATTTATTATATATCTTGAGATGTGCAATATATATTCATCTAATGGTTGAGAATGTGTAGTTATATCTAAAATTATATTTTTTATAATTAAATTAACATTTTTCATATTCTTATACCGTTAAGCCCTTTTGGAGTTTGCTCATTTTTTGAACGGCTCCCGTAGGGGTTTTCTCTGCGTGACAGTTGCAAGAGGGAGCCCGTATGAGTAAGTACGGATCTTTGAGAAAAAAAAAATTCGTATAACTTTATATCTAGTGGATCCATTAAGAAGATAACAATTAATGTCTTTGATGACATATATTAGAACAACTTAACTCAATTTAGTTCGGATTGGATTGGGTTGGTCATTCGGGTTTAGAATCTTGACTCTTGAGATGAGTTAAATTATTTTTGTAAATTTTACATATAAATTCTACACTAATAAACATTAAGCATGCAATATTTTAATTTTAAATATAACCATATCAATATGTAAATTTGACAACTATTTCAAAATAGCCATAAAATATCAAGATGTTTTAAATAAAATTACATTCATCCACCACCATATTATAATACCAAATTAGTTCGGTTCAAATTGGGTTAGGTCGATTTTTTAGGCTTTCAATTCATGATCCAACCAGAACAATTCGGATTGAGGTTTTTTTTAACCCAATTCAACTCAACCCAAATACTAGACTAACCCAACTTAACCTAACCCGTTAGATTTAGTTCGGTTCGGTCAGATTGATCGAGTTAGCATATACCCTAATAACACTCATGCGAAGAATGTCTGTTGGTGGGCTTAAATTAGAATCAATCTTTATGTTGTGCTCATTTAACCACTTGGCCCAGGTATAACGGAAGAGGTCATATATCAACTTTAGCAGACCTTCATCTGAACTTCTTGGGAAGGTTTCTGATCAATGTGATCTTGATCAGAATGGAATGATGTATATTGGATTGGGAGCTTTTGTCGCTCATTGTTTCCTGGTTACTAAATTAATAACCACCCTTAGGCCCACTTTTGGGTAAAGATGCAGTGTTTTATTTTAAGGAGAAGATTCACACTCATGATTTCGTTTGGTATAGCTTTTTCAGAAACATTTTTTTTTAAGTAATGTTTCTCTAAAATATGTTTTTTGAAAAAGACCGTCTTACTCAGCTTTTTCATAAAGACTTAAAAATTGCTTTTTCAACCATAATTTGGCCAGAAGTAGATTTTGTTTAATACTTCAAAAAACACCTTACAAAAATAGGACCAAACGGGACTTGTATCTTATTTGTGTGTTCTTTCATGTTTTTCTTAAATTAATAGCTAGGGATGAAATCGGGTCGGGTTGGGTCGGATCAAGCTTTTGTCCCCTAATCCACTAGATATATATAAATTTTAAGAGATCGGATTAGGTCAGGTTTGGTTGGGTTGCTCAAAAATTAACCTGACATATCAATCAAACTCAATCTGATCCGACCCTAAATAGTCAAATTTAGTCGGGTCGGTCAAGTTGCTTACACCCCTATTAATAGCTAATAAATTATTAACGGAAAGAAATGGTAATAAAAAAAAATGAGGGTTAAAATAGGGAGGAGTGAGAGTGGGGGTGGGGTGAGGAGGAGAAAGAGGGACAATTACTGCGAATATGATAATTAAAAAACTAAAAAAAAAATAAAATGTTTTAAGGTACTACAATACCATTGAATAGTACAAGTTTACTGAAAATTAATAATTTAGTATGAAAAAGGGTTTTTACAATTTATGACCAAAAGGACTTCACCCATATACATGTTTATGTGTAAACGTCATCAAATCATTGTTTTTCTAAACATTCTACAATTCATTGGAGATTATTCTCATTTGAGTAATCCAAATTTGTCTAACTATTTTTAAACTATAATAGCTAGGGACCTTTTATAGCAATTATTTCTAGCTAGCATCTCTCATTATTTTGTCTGCAATTTCTGATTGATGGAAAGGTCAATTTCTAGACAACCATCAGTAGTTCACCAATCTCCATATAGTTGTTTTGATTTTGATTTTTTATTTTATTTATATATATATAACTGATCAATAATCTTTTAATAGAAAAATGTAATTCATGAACTATTAGTCTCCTCTCTAGATGTTTAATTTTCTTCTATCATTTCTTTGTTTCTTCAAATTTACTTCATTTGCTATTATATATTCTAGAAAATTTATCTTGAATTGATAATAGCATTTATTTCATAAGTTAAGCTATTTAAGAAGGTTATATTAATTCTATAATTAGCTTCCCTTACAACACAAGTATTTTTTAAACTACTTCTTGACTGAAACATATGACTCTCATTATATATATATTATATGATTTATAAGTACGCATCCATGTATATATCTAACTTTTAAATGAATCGTGTGCACTATTATTTTTCAAGAATAATTAACTCTGGTTACAAAAAACTGTAACAAGACATTGCTTTAGTTTTACACATAAATAAATAAATAAGTAAAGCAACGACTTTATTTTCTAAAACATGTTTAATTTGGTTTGGTCTTCCATCACATTATGAAAATTTCTTGTGGGCTACCTCCAAACCTTACTTCATATTGAAGCATTCATTAAATTGCAAAACAAGTCATGTTTAATTTCCTTTTTATTATTATTCTTTCTTTTATCTTCATAATAATAATAAAAAATATTAAAAAAATCATTTTACATTTTTTCACAGAAGGCAAATTACACGTGGCAAGCACCCATTTCCCATGCTACACCACCTTCATGCTTACTCAACCACCACATCAGCCCCCCAAATTGTAACCAGAAAATTGATTTTCCACCTAAAAAAGCACAAAAAAAGAAAAACCTGAAATACAGAGATACATTGTTCTTCTTCTTCTTCATCAAAAAGCGTGTTTGTGTGTTTGCGCGTGTGACAGATTTGGGTCACGTGCTGCGGGAGAGGATCCGTGCGTAGATGAACTCGTTCCACGTGTCGGGCAATCCGGGGAGGCACCAATGTATGCAGTCGGCATACGTGGCAGGATCTGATTGCTGCTCGGGCGTCAACATCTTGCCTTGGCGTATTGTGTATACGGAGGTGTGTGCGTCCTTGCGGTACTCGGAGAGGGTGGTGACGTTGAGGAAGTAGACCGGCACTTTCATGGACCGTGTCACGTTGGTCGCGACCACGAAGAGCCTTCGGTCCGTGCCCACTTCCAATCGGCTCGTCATGTTCAGCACCGGCATTGTCTCCTTCGCGCACTTTATGCCATCTGGGTTGTTCCAGTCATCGCTCCTACGTCGTAGATGAACCAAACCACCATTACTTTAATTAAGAATATACTTTATTTTATTATATATTGTTAATAAAATATTAGGTTTCAAGCTCGGATAAAAGAGAAATATTACGCTAGATAGTTCATCAAATGCAATATGACATGAATTTTTATTCAAACTATGCAAAAATATAAATGATTGATTTTATCGAAAGATCTGACTTTTATTCTTGGCATTGAAAATGTAAAATGGAGGACAAAATCTAAGGCAACATAAAAAAATAATATTAATAAGGTGAAGAGAGCTTACTTGATATGGAGAGGAGACATGCTACCAAAGAAAACAGAAGTCCGCTTTGGGTCCACATTTTCGTCAACCCAATTAGCCCATGTTCTTAAAACCCTTTGGTAAGCTATGGGCCGTTCGATCTCATCGTAGTCTGTAGACCCCTCATCAAATGATCCTCGCCTTTCAATAAAAAATAAAAAATAAAAAATAAGAAAAATTGAAAATTGAATATCATTATACATACATATATTATGCAAAAAATTTCAAGGGTTTTTTTTACTACTTACAAGACCTTCATCTTGAAGGTGTTCATCCACCATATATAGGTATTGAAGATCAAGTAATCAACGTCCTTCCAATTCTGGCCGTGCTTCGAGATCGATTCGGGCATGATGATGCGATTCAAGATGCTGTGCATTGTCGGATCGTCCGAATTTGATTGAACTAAAAATGGGGCCCAATAGAACTCCACCGTAGTATTGTAATCCTAGGAGCATCCAAAAAAACCCCATCCCACCAAGATTAAAACCCAACCCAGACCGGACAGGCCGAGTCACCAAATTGAAAACAAAGAAAAAGAAAATGAGATCGAGTTACCTCAACTCGGAAAACCGAAAGCGAACCGGATTTGTTCAAGCTCTTCTTGCCAGGAGGAACTGCCGATTGAACCAAGCAAACCATGGATTCCCATTGATTCCGGTTCAACGAGTCTCCCACGAACATGAGCCTCTTTCCTCGTAGCTTTTCCAATAACACTTTTGCACTAAACCTTTATTAATTTTTTCATGAAAAATTAAAACAGAATTAATCAATAAATGTTAAATTTAACATGAATTTGTTTGTGATTCAAACATAAAGATACAAGTCAAAAATAAATATTTAAAAAACGATTTTTTTTTTATCATTTTCTAAAAACATTCTGTTACATATTTTTTTTGTAAATTTCGGGCCATTTTCAATATCACGATGGGATTAAATCAGAAAAGAAAGAAAGAATAATTTGAAGATTAATTTGGGATTTTTGATGAATCTTACTTGGGCAAATTGCAATGGCGAGGCAGCCATCGCCAATTCTGGTAAAGAGAATCCTTTCTGCCGTTCCTCATGCAGGTGACTTGGGCAGTAAGAAATTCACATTCATCTTCTTCATATAGAGGATATGATACATTGTCGAAAACCCAATCGCCGTCGAAGAGATCGCAATCTTCCGGCGGCAGTTCAATCCCCACATCTTCTTGTTCTTGTTCTTCCTCTAATTCTACTTCTCGTTGTTCTTTACGATCATCATCTTCTTTGGCATTCACTATCATCTTGAGATTAACTGGTTCTTCTTGATGTGTTTCTTGATGATCTTCACCATCTCGGGCTTCTTTCTTGGTTCTGGCAGAGGCGCTAATCGGAACCACCTGCTTAACCGGGCGCCGGTCAAGTTTCTTGATGTTTCTATGATCATCAACAACTGCGTGTTGGTGATGATCATCTTGATGACCTCCTTCTTGGCTTAATGTCAAAAGCTGTTTATTAGAAGAAGAAGAAGAAGAAGATGGTAGTTGTGGTCTTGAGGAGAAAGGGAACTCAGCTATCGATTTCACGTCTTCGTTGTACATGAAGCCGGCGAAGAGGATGATGGAGAAGACGACGACGAAGACGGGGAGGTTAGTGCTGCTCTTTCTAGCGGTGGCGGCGCCACCACTTGCATGGTGCTTCATTGCTGCTGCAGAGGTTGTTTCCGGGAGAAAGAAGGGTGTTTTCCGGCGAGGTGGCTGCATCGGCTAGCTGTAGCTAGTGCAATGGGGGACGTGATGAGGGAGAGCAAATAGAGATATAGAGAGAGAAAGTAAGAGAGAGAGAGAGAGAGAGAGAGAGAGAGAGAGAGAGAGAGAGAGAGAGAGAGAGAGAGAGAGAGAGAGAGGAGAGGAGAGTAAGGGTGGTGGTGGTGGGAGGGGGGAGGGGGAGGGGGGATTAGGTTTAGTTTATGGGGTTGGTGAGATGGGGGTTGTCTTTCTTTGGTTAGAGTTTTTGGAGGGAGGATTGTCATTTTCAGTTATTTGTTCTAACACTCACGTATAACTACTTCAAGGATTGATATATTAAGCAAATGATGAAGAGAGATGAGAGATGAGAGATGAGAGATGAGAGAGAGAGAGAGAGAGGGGTTTGGAGGGCCACTTGCCCTTTAGATTGAGATTAAAGTTTTCCCAAAAAGGGTCCTAGCTTAGGTACCTTAAGTAGCTTTTCTTAATATATATTTATATTAGTGAATAAAGCTGGATATATATATATATAGACATTAGAAGTAATTTTGATATACATAAGTTAACTCAAGTAAGCTTCTTCTTAATTACAAGGGTCAGCTGTTTGAATTATTAAGTCGATACTTAATTTAATTATAAGTAGTTATATTTTTTATAATTATTTTCATTTATAATATTAATGAATTATTAATAGGTCATTATTTCTAATTGACGCACATTCACTGGTCTTTATTATATTAATCAAAATCGATTGAAATGGTTTTCTAATTCATTTACATCTTAAAAATATGTATTATTTCCGCTACTTACATGAACACTTACAAAGAAATAAAAAAGTGATACTATTAATATTACCATGTGGCCAATTTTTTGGTAAATTTAAGAACTTGGTGATATTATATATACATATATAAATTAAGGTTATTATATAATGTGTTTTTATATAATGTATTAAAATTTTATTTTTGTATGTGAGTTTTAAAAATGTAGTTTTTTGTACGATACAACCCAAAAAGTACTCACTACTCATCTCAAAGGTAAAAACTAGCATAAATACTACGAAAAAGAAAATAATTTGAAATATTACAGCCATCTAATTCATTTATATGTTATTGGTCATTATAATTAGTAACATTAATAAACTTATTGGATACCCAATACAATTCAAATTTGAATATTTTACACGCATATATCATTTGGATAATGAAGGTGTCTTTGGCACTTTGCATGTATTCCACGTGTCATTAGATAGAAGAGTTTATAAAGATTTAACCAAAAAAAAAAAGAGTTTATAAAGCATCCAATATATTTATGTACTCTTTGTTTTCCATTTAAATACACCTGATCAACTACTTAAATTAAGGCTTAATTAATTGCCAAAAATATTACTTCTCTCAATTAATTAACCCAAAATGGTTTTTGTCATATCCATAGTACAAATCATTATTTAATATTTTTATTGATTTATTTCATATGCCTCCACCAAGAAAACAGTAGAAAAGGGAAAAAAAAAATCTTTTTCAAGTGATTAATTTTTTATTTTATTTTTGAGTTTTCCCTGAAAATAACAACCTCCTTTTCATTTCTCTATTATTTTTTAAGATCAAAAATTTCAATTTTATTTTATTTTTATTTTATTTTAAAGCCATTTTTGGTTGTAAAAGTCTATTAATTTCTTAAAGAAGTGCATTTTGATTAGGCGGTTGGGATATATTAAAACAATACTGCAACGTTGTTGTTGATTAATTAGACCATGTACTCTCTCTTAATTCTTACCACTTAACCACCTTGATTACGATATTAAAACCGAATTAATTAAACCCATTATAATTCAAGTTACAAAGACAATCATATATATATATTGATCCCGTGCTTCGAAGACTTAATTAGCTACTAGCTACCTAGCATCGACTGCTTAATTATGAGACGTTGATATGATCGACATATCATGATCATAAAATATTTGTTCAAGCAACCACTTTGATCATAATATATTTGTTATTGGAGAGACAAAAAAAAAATAAAAATATAAAAAAAGGTTTAATAATTAAGATTTAACCTAATAATTATAAAAGAAATGAAAATACCGACTCAGTACTACATAGCTTTACGTTTGAGAGAAGTGAAAGCCAAGGAACCGTGGAGTCAGTAGTACAGTAGTTGAAGATGGCCTTATTGCTAGCTTAGCTTAGCTGCTTGGAACTTATAATTGCAAGACTACTACCACACATGTGGGGTGTTGGTTGGATGGGTGAAACATCACCTTTTTTTCCAAGTCAAGGAATCTGCTAGCTAGTTCTTGTTTACAAAATTAATTATAAAGCTTATTTTCTTAATTAATTTTGATGTAATATTATCATCTGATTAGTATTTGTTATTAATCTTTCATGGCATTTGTGGGTGCAACATAAATGATCAGTCTTGCAAGGCATAGCTCATGAAACCCTAAGGTTGCGTTTAGTTTGTGATTTGAAAACAAGAATCTAATTCGAAAAGTAAAAAATTAGAAAACGATGTTTTATTGTTTCTTAAAAATAATATGTTTTCTTTGTAAATTTTAAAAAATTGTTTTAAATTGGGTTTTAACTAACTAAATGTGTTTTCTGTGTTTTCAAAATTTCAGATACAGAAAATTATATCTGAATCACAAATCAAACCCAACCTAAACTATAAATTTCTAATTAGTATTGATATTGTTTCCAATCTAATTACCTTGGCGTAGGTGACGAGTTTTTACTCCAAAAAGTCTAGATACTATTAAGGGTACGAGAGATCTTTAACCTATATTTCATGTAATGAATTAACCCATAAGTGATATAATATTTATTATTATTTCAATCTACATAATTCGAACATGTAGAAGGGTCTTAGAATGTAACTTAGAATCTATTCATGAGGACCCAAGATATTCTACCTAACATGCACAACTAAACTTAGATGCTAATCAAAAATTAAAAAAAAAAACAAAAAAAACAAACAAAGGTGTTATTAATTAACTATATATATCAAGAAGCTTCAAAAAGGAAGAAAAATGATGACAGATGTTTATTACCTCTTGGAAGGATATAAGGGGGATGGTGAAATGGGATGGAGACTTATATATACTAATTAAGACATCTATATGTTTGTTCTGTAAAAGCCAACATGGTAGCCACTCGGACATAAAACCTATGACAACTCTTTAAGCTAATATTCTTTAATTACTTGAAAAGCAAGAGGGCATAATTCTAGATATTATATAAATATATATATACTAATTAGAAATATTTATTTGAAAAGGGAGAGCTTTGACTATAATAGAGGTTAGGTTAAGTTAGATATTGGGCAGTTAGGTTTGTATTTCTATATAATATTAAGGGCTCATGGAGAGAATCAGAGAAGAGGGATTTCATCGAATTCTAATTGACGGCACAACTAAATAAAGGTCCGTGTTATATATATATATATATATATATATATATATATATATATATATATATATATATATGGTTGACTCATGACTGACAGCTTAGAGGTTACTAATTAATTGACCATCGGCTTAGGTCAATTAATTGGTGACTGAATGGTCAAGCAAGTTGACTATGAATTGTAAATAATCATAACTTTTTAATTTGGACAATGATTTAAAAGATTCAAGAGACGTTACAAAAAGAAAACAAAGATATGTCAAACCCATACCATTGACTATTTTTTGCTCATTGGTTGTTAGTCCATGGTTATTACTTAATTAGTGGAGTCTTAAAAGTGATATAATTATAGTCTTAATTAAGATGCAATAACAAGAGCAACAAATCACTAAGAGTATGGATTTTATAATGAATGATTAAGGAGATATGGAAATGCCAATGTATGGAAGCATTTTACTGACCTTTTTGATTACAAGAGGAAATTCTTGTGTACCATAAGGCACGAATATAATCCAATGTATCCAAAGAAGGGGAGAGTTGTAAGACTGTGAAGTGTAAATAATTAAAAAGGTCAGTGAAATGCTTCAAAACATTGACATTTTCATGTTTTCACAACATTCATCATAATAAAATTCATACACTTTAGTGATTTGTAGGATCTCATGATTGTCTCTTAAGACTGTAATTCTATCTCTGAAATAAACTTTCTAGGCTACTAAAATTGACAGTTTCCATTGAGTAATATCCGTGATCTTCATAATCTCCCATGAAGAGTCAATTGGTATCCGTGATCTCAATATATAATCCCCCGTGACGGTTTCCATTGAGTAATAATAGTGGTGATACCTATTATCTTTCATGGGGGATTATGTAGATGATGGATATTACTCGATGGAAACTGTCACTTTCACTAGCCTAAACAGTTTGTTATGAGATAGAATTACAATTTTAAGAGGCAATCTTGAGAGCCGACAAATTACCCGAGTGGATGAATTTTGTTATGATGAATGCTTAAGAAAATATGGAAATGCCAATGTATGGAACCATTTCACGAACCCATTGTTGTGCGGAATCGTGGTAAAGTATAAAAGAAAAAACAAGACAACAAATTTAACGTGGTTCGGCAAATTGCCTACGTCCACGGGAGACAACAAACTTGTATTATCAGAGATTACAAACTACACCCTTAGGTGAATCTTACAAATTAGATCTCTTAAATAGGTATCTTAGAATAGAACTCTCTGACTCTCAGGAATTAATTTGAAGAATGAAGTTAAGCTCTATTTATAGGAGTATTCAGGGGCATGTTCATAATTATAAATATAAAATATAATATATATTTAATATTATAATAATAACCCTTTCGGCGCCCTTTCGGCTTGTCTGCCACGCCTGTCGGCTTGTCTGCCACGCGCCTGTCTGTCACATGAGGTTGGTCCCCACAAATCTCCACCTCCACCTCGTGTGGAACAGGACTCCTCCACACCTGCAATATCTCTATAGATAGCAAGCTTCCTTCAAAAAACTGTTGCTGCCTCCATTAATGCCCTTAAGCACTCCGAGCTCGTGAGATATTGATCAAGTCCAAACAATGTTGGAACTTGATCCCTGTAACCACCTTTGTAAGCATATCTGTGGGGTTATCTGCAGTCTTGATCTTTTACAGAAGAATACTCCCTTCTTCTACTATTTCTCGAACAAAATGAAAATGAACATCAATATGCTTCGTTCGACTGTGATGAACTTGGTTCTTTGCCAAACAAATGGCACTCTGGCTGTCGCAAAAAAATTCAACATTCTTCTGCACAATTCCCAAGTCTTTAGTCAATCTATGAAGCCAGATTGCTTCCTTGAAAGCTTCTGTTACTGCCATGTACTCTGCCTCTGTAGTAGACAAAACAATTGTTGACTGTAGTGTTGATCTCCAACTCACTGGTCCTCCTGCCATAGTGAAAACATAACCAGTAGTAGATCTGCGCTTGTCAAGATCTCCAGCATAGTCCGAATCCACATATCTAGCTAGATGCTTACAACTCTTCGAATCTCTCTTGAACTTTAAACCAATATCCACAGTATCATGAATATACCGTAGAATCCACTTCACTGCTTGCCAGTAGCCTTTACCTGGGTTGTGCATGTAACGACTTACCATACTTACAGCATGTGAAATGTCAGGTTTGGTACACACCATAACATACATCAAGGTACCAACTGCATTTGCATATGAAATGTTCTCCATTTGCTTCTTCTGATCCTCAGAATTTGGTGACATTGATGTACTTAGCTTGAAATGTGGTGCCAATGGTGTGCTCACAGGTTTTGTGTCATTGCCAATACCAAAAGTTTGAAGAATTTTCTTCAAATACTGAGTCTGAGTCAAACAAATTTTGCCTTTGGCCCTGTCTCGAGTTATCTCCATCCCGAGAATTTTTCTGGCCTCTCCAAGATCCTTCATTTCAAACTCTGAGCTCAATTGAGCCTTCAGCTTGTTGATCTCCACCTTGCTTTTAGATGCGATTAACATATCATCTACATATAAAAGCAAGTAGATAAATGTACCATCTTGAAGTTTGCGATAGTAGACACAATGATCAAACTGACTCCGAGTATATTTTTGCCCTTGGATGAAGCTGTCAAATCGCTTGTACCACTGTCTCGGTGACTGCTTCAGGCCATACAGTGACTTGCTCAACTTGCAAGCCCAATTCTCTCTTCCTGGTACTTTGAATCCATCTGGTTGAAACATATATATCTCCTCTTCCAAATTACCATGCAGAAAAGCAGTTTTGACATCGAGTTGGGCTAACTCGAGATCAAACTGTGCAACCAAAGCCAATAATATTCGAATTGATGAATGCTTAACAACTGGTGAAAAGACCTCATTGTAGTCAATTCCTTCCCTCTGAGCGTAGCCTTTTGCTACCAGTCTGGCTTTGTATCGGATACCATCTGTGCTGGGAGAGCCTTCCTTCTTAGCGAAAACCCATGTGCAGCCAATTGGTTTATTTTCTTTCGGAAGTGGAACCAACTTCCAAGTCTGATTATGATGGAGCGATGTCATCTCCTCATTCATTGCCATTTTCCACTTATCACTTTCCATACTCTGAATATCATCTTTGTAATTGTATGGAATATCATCTCCGGTGGCTGAAAATGCATATGCAACCATGTCAGTGTACCGAGCAGGTTTGCGGATTTCTCTTCTTGGTCGACTGGTGGCAATTGATTCTGGTTGTTGACTGATGTCTAGTCCTGAAGGCTCCACCTCAACTGAGATTTCCTCCTCGTTTTCTTTAGGATGGTTGGATATCTCTGCTGACTTGCTAGGAGTTACTGGAATATCTAACTCTACCTGCTGAGGCAAATCTGGATCTCGAGTTTCTTTATCAGAAACTGTATGCTTTAACATCACAGATTCATCAAAAGTTACATCTCGACTTTTTACAATCGTCTTTGTCTCAGGGTTCCATAGTCGGAAAGCCTTAACTCCTTCACTAAAGCCCATGAAAATCGCTTTCTTGGACCTAGGATCCAGTTTGGATTCCTTCACATGAAAATATGCCATGCATCCAAAAATGCGCAGAGAATCATAATCTGAAACGGGGTGTCCACACCATACCTCCTTGGGAGTTTTGCCATCTAGTGCTGTTGCAGGAAGTCTATTGATGATATGAGAGGCATATGACAAAGCTTCAGCCCAAAATGCCTTGCTCAGTCCAGAATAAGATAACATGCAGCGAACTTTATCTACCAAAGTACGATTCATGCGTTCAGCAACACCGTTTTGTTGTGGCGTGCCTGAGACTGTGAAATGTCTGACAATCCCTTCATTCTCACAAAATTTCTGAAATGGGTCTGACTTGTATTCTCCTCCATTATCAGATCTGAGCCTCTTAAGCTTCCTTCCCGTTTGGGTTTCTACCATTTTCTTCCATATAAGAAAGATATCGAGCACTTCATCTTTATGCTTCATGGTATAAACCCAAACATAGCGTGAGAAATCATCAATGAAAGTAACAAACCAACGTTTACCGCCCAATGAAACATTTTGAGAGGGTCCCCAAACGTCGGTATGAACATAATCCAATGTTCCTTTTGTGCGGTGGATGGCAGTTTCAAACTTGACTCTCGTCTGCTTGCCTAAGATACAATGCTCGCAGAAGTCAAGTTTCACGGTCTTTGCACCTTTCAGAGAACCTTGCTTTATCAAGGTTTGAAGAGCCTTCTCTCCAACATGTCCGAGCCGCATGTGCCAAAGTCGGAAAGTGTCCGATGAAACATCATTAGAATTGGTGCAAGCTGATACACTTTCGATTACTGTGTTGCCGTCAAGGAAATAGAGATTTCCTTTTTGAGTACCCTTCATGGCCAAGAATGCTCCACGTACAACCTTCAGAATTCCACCTTCAATGGTTACCTTGTAACCGCTGGAATCAAGGACTCCTAGTGATACAAATTTTTCTTCAGATCTGGGACATATCTAACGTCCGTGAGCCATCTTGTTGTATCGTCATACATCTTTAGGCGTATAGTTCCAATACCCTTTGTTTGGCAGGTATTATTGTTGCCATGAGCACGACTCCTCCATCGAACTCATCCAATTTTGTGAACCAATGTCGATTTGGACACATATGATAGGAACAGCCAGAATCTAATATCCATCTATCAGACTGATTGTCTATACCGTCAAGGCTGCTGGTGATGCTTTCTTGTTATCGCGTTGGTCCTTCCTTCGATACTCTTTGTTCACCAAAACATTTGAAGCATCACTGAATTTAACCTCATCTTTACCATATGGCAAAGCTGTTGTTAAATGTTCAAAACTTTCAGGCAAAGAGTTTAACAACAATAGTGTCTTATCCTTATCAAGAGGTTCAACATCAAGATTTAGTTGATCAGCGAGAATCTTGTTGAAATTATCAAGATGCTCAATCATGGGAGTACCTTGCTTGTACTGAAAACGAAAGAGCTTCTTCTTCAGGTAGAGGCGGTTCTCTACGCTTTTCGTCATGTACTTGTCCTCTAGTTTCTTCCAGAGACTTGTTGTCATAGTCTCTTTCATGACAAAGTACTTCTGATCTTTGGCCAAACAGAGTCTGATTGTTCCACAAGCTTGACGATTGACGAAATACCAATCATCATCGGACATATCCTTGGGCTTGGTTTCCAAGGCGATATGTGATCCTTCCCGGAATAAGAGATCTTGAACTTCGCATTGTCACATGCCAAAGTTGTTGGTGCCGTTGAATTTCTCCACCTCGAACTTTGCGTTGGACATCGAACTTCTTTGCCAAGGCCTGCTTGTGCTTGGGATTTCCTCCGCCATTTAGACCGAAGATATGTATGACACCGAAAAGTGCTTGAAAAATGATAAACGACTCCAACTAAACTATATCAATAACTTATGAGCTAAATCTGCAGAAACTGATTGCACGGTTGCGTCCGGAACGGTCGAAAATGGTGAAAACGAGTCTGACTTTGTTGAAATCAGACGAAAAATGAATCGGATATGCTTGGTCAACTGAAAAAGGATTCGGTCAACCGCCGTAACGGGCTGAGTCGGATGAACAGTGTCGGGCCGAAAGGTTGGGCCGAGATGAATAGGGGCTGACCGAGTGGGCTGGGCCGGTGTTGAACAGTAGCAGACCGTGTGGCTAGACCGGTATGAACAGTGAGTGGGCAAGGGCCGAGATGAATAGTGGCAGACTGAGTTGGCTGGACCGGTGATGAACAGTAGCAGACCGTGTGGGTTGGACCGGTATGAACAGTAATGGACTGAGTGGCTCGGGCCGAATGAACAGTGCGGACCGAACGGTTGGGCCAAGATGAACAGTATCGGGCAGATGGGTCGGATCCAGGTCGGATCTGGGTCGGGTCGGATGAACAGTACCGGGAAGAACAGTGCCGACAAACGCTGTACAGGGATCAAACTTTGATCGGCTCCTGGGAACTCGTTTCTTGTCCGTTTTTCTCGCCGTTGATTGCGTTGGACTCATGGGAACAAGAGCTACCTCCACGGGTGATCAGAAAACAGTTCCGATCACGTTTACAGAATCTCAAAATTTCGACGCAGTCTCGAAAAATTCGACAGTGTCCGTTTTTCTTCCAAAGCTTCACCTTGTCTTTGATACCAATTTGTTGTACGGAATCGTGGTAAAGTATAAAAGAAAAAAACAAGACAACAAATTTAACGTGGTTCGGCAATTGCCTACGTCCACTGGAGACAGCAAACTTGTATTATCAGAGATTATAAACTACACCATTAGGTGAATCTTATAAATTGGATCTCTTAAATAGATCTATCAGAATAGAACTCTCTGACTCTCAGGAATCAATTTGAAGAATGAAATTAGGCTCTATTTATATGAGTATTCATGGGCATGTTCGTAATTATAAATATAAAATATAATATATATTTAATATTATAATAATAACCCTTTCGGCGCCCTTTCGGCTTGTCTGCCACGCACCTATCTGTCACATGGGGTTGGTCCCCACACCCATTTGTGATGTACTACCAGAAAGAGGAAAATAAGAAATAGAAGAAATTAGATAAGAAGAAGAAATAGAGATAAAAGAGGAGTAAAAGAAAGGAAAGAAGAATAAAAGAAGAAGAGGAGAAAAAAAATCAATAATCAATAGTTTTTCATTCAATCCATCTATAAATTTCAATTACATAAAAAAAAATTTACAAGCCTATTATTTATAGAAATTTAAAATACCTAATTTGCATCCTATTAAAATTTGAATACTAAAATTCTATTTAAATAAAATAATTAGAATTCTACTGAAATAAACAACTAAAATCCTACTAAATTAAGTAACTAATTTTCTAATAACAATAATAATAATAATAATAATAATAATAATAATAATTATTATTATTATTATTATTATTATTATTATTATTATTATTATTATTTTATTAAATTTTTATTATTTTCTCCGACTTGATGAACTAGACTCCGACGAGTTAAAGAATGCTTCTAATGAGAATGCATGTTGCGCTATCGCTCGCTAGTACACGCCTAACAACAAATCTATTTTGGTAAGATGCAACTAATGTTTGTTGTTGTGTAATAAGTCCATCGGTTCTCATTCACTAATTATTCTACAATTGTTGCAAGAATTGTTCTAGAGTATATGGTGCCTAAGGTGCGATGTCACGGTTTAGCAATTAATACCACATTTTCTCTTCGAGGAACAATGACGACAAAGTGAACAAAGAATATCTATAAATCTTGCCTTTGCCTGTAGCTTCCAACACAGTCAGGGTGGTTTTGTTCTTGGTTTGTAATAAAAGTATTTGTAGAAGATGAATGAGAAGGAAAAAAAGGAAAAAAAGAAGAAGAGAGGGGAAGAGAAAATGTAGTGAAGTGGGGGAGAAGGAAGGCAGAAGAAAAAGATGAAGAATAATGAGATGAAGAAGAAGAAAGGCACAAAAAAAGAAGGAGATCAAGAAGACTCTGATACCAAATTGATGCATTACAGAGAAGAGAAAAATAAGAAATAAGAGAAATTAAATAAGAAGAAGAAATAGAGATAGAAGAGAAGAAGAACTAAAAGAAACTAAGAAAGGGAAGAAGAATAGAAGAAAGAAAGGGAAGAAAAAGAAGAAGAGAAGAAAAGGAGAGAAAAATCAATAATCAATATTTTTTCATTCGAACTATCTACAAATTTCAATTACAAGCCTATTATTTATAAAAATCTAAAATACCTAATCTACATCCTATTACAACTTGAATACTAAAATCCTACTTAAATAAAATAACTAAAATCCTACTAAATTAAGTAACTAATTTCCTGATAAAATAATAATAATAGTAATAATAATAATATGATTATTAATAATCATATTATTATTATTGTCCTATTACATTCTTCATTATTTTGATTACCTACCTGTTACAACTCTTATTGAGAATCAAATATTGTATTTACAAGAGAAAATTCTTGTGTACCATAAGGCAGGAATATTATCCAATGTATCTAAAGAAGGAGAGAGTTGTAAGACAAAAAGGTCAGTGAAATGCTTCCAAACATTGACATTTCCATGTTTTCACAAGCATTCATCATAATAAAACCCATACATTTGAGTGATTTGAACGCTCACAAGATCACCTCTTAAGATTGTAATTCTATCTATGTAACAAACTTTCTAGGCTACAAAAAGTGACTGTTTTCATTGAGTAATATCCGCAACCTCCATAATCCCTCGAAAAGAGACAATTGGTATCACAGGCAATAATAGTAGTGATACCAATTGCCCTTCATGGGGGATTATGTAGATCGCGGATATTACTCAATGAAAATTGTCATTTTTATTAGCCTAGAAAGTTTGTTGCAGAGATAGAATTACAATCTTAAGAGGCAATCACGAGAGTCAACAAATCATTCATGTGTATGAATTTTATTATGATGAATGCTTGAGAAAATATCGAAATGCCAATGTATGGAAGCATTTCACTGACCTTTTTGATAACCTACCCGTTACAACTTATATTGAGAGTCAAATACACTTGAGTGATTTGTAGGCTTTCATGATTGCCTCTTAAGATTGTAGTTCTATCTCTGTAACAAACATTCTAGGCTACTAAAAGCGACTGTTTTCATTGAGTAATATCCGCAACCTCCATAATCCCTCATAAAGAGGCAATTGGTATCACAGGTAATAATAGTGGTGATACCAATTGCCCTTCATGGGGGATTATGTAGTTCGCGGATATTACTCAATAGAAATTGTCACTTTTATTAGCTTAGAAAGTTTGTTACAGAGATAGAATTACAATCTTAAGAGGCAATTATGACAGCCGACAAATCACTCAAGTGTATGAATTTTATTATGACGAATGCTTGAGAAAATATGGATATGTTAATGTTTGAAAACATTTCGCTGACCTTTTTTATTATTTACCCCTTGCAGCTCTCCCCTTGTTTGGATACATTGGATAATATCCACGCCTTATCGAGTACGAGAGCTTCCTCTTGTAAACAAAATACTTGACTCCTCAGTAAGAGTTGTAATGGGCAGGTAATCAAAAAGGTCATTGAAATGCTTCCATACATTGGCATATCTATATTTCCTCAAGCATGCATCATAAAATTCATACGCTTAGGGGAGACAATTTGGCCTGGGCCATTGGTTCGGCCCCGACCTGATCAAAATAGTCCGATCAAAATTTGGGCCCGATTATTATATAGGCCAGTTCGGCTGGGTTCCAAAATTTATTAGGCAAGTTTGAGCTCACATATCAAGACTCGACCTGGCTCAAAGGCCCAATAATTATTTTTATTATGCACACACACGCGCATGTGTGTGGGTGTGGTGTTGCACTTGAATATAATATTCATTAAGTTTTTTTTTGTTTAATTGAAAAATTGTCATCTTATAAAATATAATTAACTTGTTATAATCTTTCATAAAATTTTATGTAATTATTATGATAGTGTATAATGTAATATGTGATAAGTAACGAAAGTATAAATTTATTATACACAATTAAATATAGGTGTCATGGAATGAACAAAAATTATAAAAGTTGTAAAAATATTAGAATGAAGTAGGAAATAAAAATAAAAATTATGTTGTGTAGCTCAATATATAAAATAATAACATTATGAATCGTTATAGAAGAAATAAGATCTAAACTATATATAGGACAAAAAAATGATATACAAAATGATAAATATTTTTATTTTTTATTTTTAATTATTATAACTTTTATTTAATTTGTAATGATGAGTTGAATCATTGTGTTCTAAAAAAAGTTGTAACTTTATACTAATTATGATCTTTTTTTAAATAAGAAAATTTATATGTGTACAAGTTGTTATTATTAACAAATTAATATATAACATTATTTAATTTATGATTTGTATGTTTTATTTTATTATCAAAATAAAATTTATATTATAATATTTTAAATTTTAATTTAATTATATTTAATAAATTCAACTCATGTAATTGGCTCAGAAGTCTATTTGAGGCTCGGTTCAAAGACCGAATCTGTTTATGCATTAGCTTGGGCTTGGATCAAGGCTTATCAATGTCAGCCCAGCCCGGCCCAATTCAAAATTTTATAATGTCCAGTTCAATTATTCTTAAGTCCGACGGAACCGGATTGGGTCCGTCCGAATGACCCAAATTGTCGCCCCTACTACAATTAGTGATTGTTTGTTCTCATAATATATTGGCTCTTAATTAAGATTATAATTTTATGTCTGTAACGTACTTTTAAGGTTACTAAAAGTGTAACCGTCCATTGAGTAATAACCATGATCTATGTAATCTACCATGAAAAGGTAGTTGGTATGAAGAGCATTTCCACCAATCCAATACAACTTTAATACAATGAAAATTGAAATTAATTGAGAAATACCAACTCAACAACAACACCACTTTAATTTCTTTCTCCAGCACTCATACTTTTTCCCCTTGCCATTTTTTTTACTTTTAACTTGGATAAGATTAGGCATAGGTTTTTTTTTTTCTTCTTATAATTGGATGTGTTGAATTTTTACGACATATCTATATATGTCCATTATGACTGATCAAGTTACTTAAAAAGACACTAGCAATGGCATTAAATCAAATGATTTTCTAAAAATGTGCCATGGACTTTCAAGGCTACTAAATTGTGATGTCTCCAGTAAGTAATTACCACAATCCAAATAATCCCCCATGTAAGGTCATTATGGTCATAGGCAATAATAGTAGTGAATGACAAATATTGACTAGCTCTAACGATGTGCATCTAAATTCTTTCATTCGAAGTCGGGAGTTTGAGTCTCTCTCCTTACAAATAAGTGAGAGTTTTTCAACTCCTAATAAAAGTTGGAGTAGGACCATGATACTTACGTAGTTAGTTCGTATGGTTCTCATCTGAGCCCTTTATGTCTATCGTCATTGTGCTCGCCTTCTTGGCTCTACCGAGGGGTCCCGACTTCCTCTAACACCCGTGTCAGTAACTTTTGACCTTGTGCCAGCACTAAAAAAAATAACAAAAAAAATAATGGTGAACGTAATTAAGTATTTTATATAAAGGGTTTGGAAAGACTTAACTATTTCCTTAGGATAGAGGTTGTTGGAAATGTAAAAGACCGCGTGACCTCAACAAAGAGTTACTTGAAAATATGAGTTTAAAGACCATGTGACCTTGGTGAAAAGGTACTGAACATGATTCTACAAAAATAATAAATACTAAATTTGATATTTTTAGAAAGATAGAGTAATATGAAGACCACGGGACCTTAGTAAAAAAGCTTGGTGTGATAACTCTATAGCTCGGGGAGATAACTACTAAAAAAGAGTTGGTCGCTAAATATTGTTTTGATGACCAAAAATTGATTCAATAGCTACCAATGAATTTCGTCGCCTAATATCCCAATGTCAAAATAGTTAGAGCTTATACTCATGATCTATATGAACATGAGTTCGAGCCTAATCGCTAGGTAGGATAAATGAGGCTTTGCCTAGAGAAAATTTGTTTACATCGTAGGCTTCTTGTGGGGGTACCTACACAGACATCATTTTCTCCTCTCTTTGGGCTCATCCGGGAGGAATAGTCCGTGCATGTAAAAGTTAGACGTTGACACCCCATAATACCCAAAAAAATAAATAAATAAAATATTATCACAACGGTAACTTATAACTCAAGTAAACAGAAACAAACAAACCAGTTTCCTACTAAAAGATTTCTAGTAAGAAGAAGGAAACAAAATAGATAGTAGATATTAGGTTTCAGATCATCAGTAATCTCTTCCCATTTTCAAGCTGCTCTCTCTTTCTCTTCGTCATCATCTCTACTGTTTCTCTCCTGCTTGTCGATCGATTAATCAACCCATTGTTAACACAAAAAGTAAAAGTAAAAGTAAATTAAAGTAACAAGAATTAGTTATTTTGCAAATAAGATATCACCTACATTGAACATAGACGAATATGAAAGACAGACTCTAGTTTTACCAGTTTTGCGGAAGATTTGAAGTACACGTTGTGATGCAGCACACCAGGAGAAGAAAAGGAAGGAAATAGAAATTAAGAAATAAGAAGAGAAGACCGAGAAGGAAAAAGAGAAAAAGAAAGAGTGAAAGAGATTGGAATCTACTACAAATCTATTGTTTATAGTAATATAAAACAATTACATTTCTATTGAAAAAGCAACTAAATTCTAAAATAATTAGAATCTTAAAAAATACTAAACTAATCTCCTAATAAAATAAAGTATATTATATTAAATATTAAATAATAATAATAATAATAATAATTATTATTATTATTATTAATTTTTTATTTATATTTTGCATTACATTGTAGAGAAGCATTAGAAAATCTAAAATACAGCTATGTTGCATATGGATGTTTAAATGTTTTTCACATTTCAAAATGGCAAATTGTGGAAGAGGAAAAACCATAAGACATGGAAAATGGGTTTATTGTGATCGTGAATAAATAAATAAATACATAAAAAATTGGGGTGCTTTTAGTGGTATATTACAATATCATCCCCAACGTCTAAATTTAATGAACAATAAGCACATTATGAGTTAAGAAATTTTCATATTATAAACAAGTTTGTAAACCTACATGATGAACAAAAAATTGTTAGCAATAATATTAAATAAAAAAAGATAAAAGTTGAAATAATATTAACCTAAACAACAAAAATACAAATACTAATATGCTTATAATATTTATAATAAAAATAATAATAGAGTGAGTTTAGAAATAAACCAATTTACAGTAGTACTGCGTATATTGAATAGGATGGAGGATGGATATATTTGTTGTATATATAGCATATAATGTCCTTAAAATATATTCGCTCATCAGAGTGATGAATATAATTGTTGATTAACAACTGCCTAGTACCTCATTACTACTTAGATAAATTGAGCTTAACAAAAAACTATTACCATAAACTAAACCACCAATATACCTCAAAACAATTAAAACAGTTAGAGAGAGGGGAAAAATTTCAAATGAGAGCTTTGAGAATTACTATATGGAAAAGTGAGGGAAACACCTCCTTTTATACTTGTAAAGGGGAATGGTACACTTAATGACTTTCGTTAAAAGCACTAAATGGCCTCCATTAACAGTTCCAATGTTACGAATGTTTTTGAATTTAAATTCAAATTAAAACAATTTAATTGACTGTTTCTCAATTCAAATACAAATTAAAACGTTTTAATTAACCTTTTCTCAGTTAAAATATTTGGTCGTTACAAGTTTTTTAACAAAAAGTTTTAGAATAAATATAATTATATAAAAGGTAATTCTAAATGTACTCATAAAAAACACCCACTTTACCTACATATTTTGTAAATTTTCAACAATGCTTTATAAATATCTAAGAAAAGTTATAAAAAATTCAAAAAAAAGGTTTTATCTGTTATATAAAATAGTAGTTTTTTTGGTCAATAGTATAAAGTAGTTAAAATTCCTAAATAAACGAAGAAGAACAAAAAAACAAATTTTTTTAAAAAAAAAGTAATAGCAAAGAGAAAAAAAAGTTTTTACTGAAAAAACAAATAAAGTTTGAGAGAAAGGGAAGAACAATATTGGGACGTCAATAAGGAATCATGTAGAAGTGAGAAAGAGAAACAAACGTGGTCTGGAATCTCCATGAATGCTAGTTACCCTATGCCTATTGACTAGGTAACATAAAAATGAAATTTTTATATGATAATATATGATATAATATGATAGTATAAATGAATTTTTTTATTTATGTGCGTGCCCTTTGACTAGGTAACATAAAAAAAATTTGATGACTTTAAGTGAAAATTGAGGTAAGAGAGTAATAATTGCTGAAGAGTTCACAAAATTGGAAAAAAAATTGTAAAAGAGTTGGATTTAAAAAGAGTTTAAATGGAGCCAATGTGTCATGTCCTGTTTGGTAAAGGAGAATTACTTGCCTAGTTGGGGAGGTGTTCTGTCTAGTTAAGGAGGCATGATTAATCTCACATTGAAAACGTGCAAGCTTAGGGTGAGATATAACTCCCGTGATTCGCCAAGAGGGACAAAACTGTGAGCTTGCAAGCAAAGCAAACAATACCTCAATAACGAGGGACAATGAGATGTTATAATTGGTATCAGAGTTGGTTTTTTGGCTCGTGTCCGTCAGTAAGGAGGGTGAATTGTCACAACCTGCCTGATTAAGGATGCTAACATGTCTAGTTAAAGAGGTGACCTAACTAGTTAAGAAGGTGTAATTAATCTCATATCAAAAAAGACTATGAGCCTGAGCTGAGATTAGGAGTGTTCATCCTAGGGGTGTGTTATAACCCACTATACGTAACGTCATGATCAGCACAAAACACCCGACGTCCCGTCAGCCTAATATAAACACAAATTCTAAATACAATTAATCCTATAACATCATTTAATCATAATCAACAACAATTAAAGATTACATCTCTAAAAATATCAAGTATAAAATTTTAAAAATTTAAATAATATAAAACATACACAACCCATCTATGTGTTATTTATACAAATACTAGGTGTTATCATGTACATAATATCAAAATACTAAACTGTACAACATGACCTACATCAACAAAATACTGAAAGGAATGCTCCGCAGTCAAGCCTTTATTTTTTCCTTCTTATCAGAACCTGAAAGGATAAGGATGAGGTGTGAGCTACAACAAATTCAGTGAATGTCTTCTACAAGTGGCAATATACATGCATTTATGTAAAGCACGTCAAGATCATTAAAACATTTGAAATAACATGAGATAACATGGAAATGAAAACAAGATTACATACCTGCTAATATAATGCATCATGTCATAATTACGACAATGCATACCATTTAAACAACATCCAATGCAATCCTAACACCTCTTAGGTAAGAATCAAATTCAAGAACACGAGTGCGCGAAACCCGTGCCTGAACAACCTCTTACATATATTCTAATAGGAATTCCACGAGCATATCACCGATTTGCAATTCTTTTGAAACCCTATACCAGGCCTAATTGAAAAACGGTTGCGCCTACCCTTGAAACCTTCTGCCAGGTCTACACTGGGGATCTCTCTAGACTTACAAGACTTCCAAAAAAAAATCAAGTTAGGAGACTCTACCCAAATGTAACCCAATGGAATATGCTCAAATTTCATTTCATGAATAAATTAAAACATGCATATGTCATATCCATATATATATATATATATATATATATCAATTTGAAACAAGTTATATAATACAATGCCACGTATATGAAAATTAACAAATAAAAGAACACTCACTCTCGATTGGCTAAGTCTAGCTATTCCATTTTCTAATCCAAAATCAAGTACTGATACGATCATCAATCACCTCATGTACATAGACTTCCACCTAACCCACGTACGTGGGTTACTCGAATCAATTAGAATCCCTACAATATATGCATGGTTCATACAATATTAAAATCAGCCAAAGTATACTAATGACCCTGTTAAATCCCAATTTCAAAGTTAACTAATGATTCTAGAATGGCTAACCCATGAGCCTAATCCCCATTGTTCAATTTGACCAATTAACATTAAATCAAATTACACATAACCCAAATTGAATGTCATAAGTGGATCCCCTTGATCACAACCAATCATATTAAGGGTTAAGTTGACTATTTATCAAGTCAATTTCATCAGTTGATTATATCTTGGTCAAAATCCCCAATTTGGCAATACATGACATAAGGCCAAATTAAACTAAAACATGCTAAATTATCATAGGTTCAAACATTCTAAACTCATGGTTCTAAAAGAGATGAAAATCAGTCCATTCTAGGCTAGGGTCACTCCAAATCCGGGTTTCATACCCTTTCCTAGGTCAAAACCAAGCTTGTTCATATATTCACAAAGAGATTCAAGGAAGAAAAATGAGAAATTTCATTACGTTAGGTGAGATTTGAGTAGAAATCACATAGGCCAAATTGAACTAAAACATGCTAAAATCAGATTGTGGTTTGAAACTTTGAAAATCAATCTAAATCGAATCGAATCGATTTTAAAATTAAAACTATTAATATTTATTTTTAATGTGTATGATTCTTTTATGATATAAACATTTTCATTAAAAAAATATATAATCATCTTTTTATAGTAAAGAGAGTTTTCAAACATTTTAAATATGCATTAAGAAAGTTAAAATTACCTTCTATACATACATATATAATTGATTATTTTAATTTATTTAATGTATATACATATAAAACTTTAAACCGATCAATCCAAACCGATTATGTTTGGTTCAATTCATTTTGATTTGGTAATTCAGAATAAATCGATTAAGCTAAACTAAACCGAAATAATATTATTTAGTTTGGCATTAAATCGATCCAAACCGAACCATCAACATTCCTAGTTCATCCTACCGACCAACTCGATTAACCCGGTCAACCCAAACATTATGGGTTGAGTTTTTATATTGAATTGAGTTGGGTTAAAATTTTGCAAATCAACCCGATCATCTCGAATTAACCTAAACTCATCAAAAATATTATTGTTATTGGATCAAATAAAATCTTATGAATAAAATAACATGAATGAAAATATTATTTAAAATTATATTTATATTCATATTTGACTTAAAAAGTTTATAGACTTATTCATATTTGACTTAAAAATTAGTTTAAGAAAGGAAAATTTTGAATCAATACATTGAAGTAGACCAATCAAATTAATCTAATCTGAAGTTATTAGATTTGGTTGGGTTGATTTAAAATTTTTACAATCTGATTTAATTGGGTTGAGTTGGTATTTGACCTTAATTTAAGCCAACCTAATCGGTGAATACTTCTAACTGAGATATAACTCTCTATTGAAGTTTACGAGCCTAGGCTGAGAAATAACTCTTAGGGTAATTTAACCTATTGAGATGCCTTTTGAGAATGGTTGACACCCACGAAGTGACAAAATCGTGAGCATGCGGGCAAAGCAAATAATACCTCAATAGTGATGTTACATAATGTTTATTAAATTATATTAGATTGTATTAGATAAAACTTTTTCAGTTAAAAAATATTCAATTTAACTAAATCAGTTTCTAATTACATGAGCCCCATTACATAAATCTCCTTCTCCTAACTTTCTCGTTTAAAAATAAACATTGGAAATTTGAAGATAACAAATAGCTATATATCTCAAAAATATAAAATATAAAATAGAAAAATTACTTGAGGGTAGAAATATTGTTGGTGCACATCTATGGATGAGTGCTTTAAAATGTCTAAGTATCCTCACCAATTAATTACATATTTAATTACTATATTAATTTTTATATACGTGAAAATTTCTGAAAACGTTAAAATAATATGAAAATGGGCATAACCTGATTAGCCTTATCCAATTTTTTTTTTCTTTTGTTTTGGTGAAAAAAAAGCATTACTCTTAACCATTTAAATTATAGGTAAGATAGATTTCTTTAAAAAAAAAAATTTAATACCCCTAGGGTATCCGGGGAGAGTGACATACTCCTAAAGGATATGTAAGTACCGTGACGAGTAGTCCACGACATAAGTGGTTTAAAGCTCCTCTTATGGGAAATCCTAATTCCCTTTGAAGGATGATTTGGAAGCTTAAAGCTCCTCAAAGATGCAAGACTTTTTTGTGGATGGTTGCGCATCGAAAGATCATGTGCAATGCTGAGCGGATGAAAAGGGATTTCACCATGACATCTGAGTGTATTGAATGTGTAGGATGTATCGAGGATGTTGATCATATTTTTCGAAATTGCTCTAGAGCCGTGCAATTATGGAAGCGTCTATTGCAGCCAGTTGAGTATTATCTTCAGAGCAATTTGGATTTCCAAAGCTGGCTTGCTCATAATCTTGCTGGCGTTAATGATTGTAATGTTGACTATGACTGGACTTCCTACTTTACAGTTGCCGTGTGGGCTCTTTGGAAATGGAGGAATAATTTAGTATTTCACAATCTTCGTTTTCACTTCGAGTATAGCATGACTTAGTTTAAAGGGAAAGTGGCTGAAATTATTCATGCTTTTCGAGCCAAAGTGGCGGTCCATGATGATGGACTGATAGAGAGGGTGAAGATGGTAGGTTGGTGTGCTCCCAACCATGGTTGGACTAAGCTTAATACTGATGGATGTCTTAAGCATGCTTCATCGCGAGCAGGGGGTGGCGGCCTTCTCCGGGACTATCGTGGTATGTGGTTGAGGGGGTTTGTGGCTAATATTGGTTCTTGTACTGCAACTGAAGCTGAATTATGGGCTGCTGTTCATGGCTTACGTCTTGCTTGGGAGGAGGGCCATCGTTCTATAGTTTTCGAAACAGATTCGGCTATGGTGGCTGGTTGGTTAAAAGGCAACAGTATGCCGCAGCTTAGCCTTTCCAACTTGGTAAATGAGTGTAGAAGACTCCTTCAGAGAGATTGGATAGTTCAAGTTGAGCACATTTACAGAGAAGGTAATAGAGCAGCAGACTATTTGGCTACTGAGGCTTTGAAGTTCAATCGGGGAGTGTGTATCCTGTCTTCCCCTCCCCGTGGGTTATTCAATATTTTGAGGGAAGATGCAACTGGGGTTACTTGGCCTAGGAGAGTTCGAGATGTAGTGTGCTAGTTGTTCTTGCTGGGTATTCCCCCTCTTTTACTTTCCAAAAAAAAAGACATAAGTTATTTCATTTTTTCAAATAAAAAATAAATTTTTTTTTTGAGTAAATCAAATAAAGAAGACTTGCAAATACTCGTGTCCTTAAAGAAGACTTGCAAATAACTCTTAAACCCTTCATGAATTATACAAATAGTAGAATGGCATTTCTTCTTCGAGATACGACATGGATATCTTAATCTTTCTAGACGATTCTTCCCGGCCTATAAAACCTTCAAAAATCCCAAATGCGCATAAGGGTTTAAGAAAAAGGGTTTTTCATAGCAAGAGAAAGCACACGAAAATGATACCTCGTCGAGCCCTAATTTCCCTTCGACAGCGTGCAACGACAACCCCTGCAACTCGAAACCCTAGCTCCTCTTTAGACCCTAATTCGATTTCCTCTTCGATTTCTCAGAATCAAGGACGGTTACCTCTCAGATATATATTCTCCTGTTCATCTTCTTCTCACTTCATATCTCCACCAATTACTAACAGAAGCTTCGTCAATGGCGGTTTGGTCGTTCGTAACCTCGCGACGCGGTCAATGAATGATTCGTCCAACAGGCCTCCGAAGGAAACGATTCTTCTCGATGGGTGCGATTTCGAGCATTGGCTCGTCGTCATGGAGCCTCCCGATCCGAATCTCACTCGTGATGAGATTATCGATAGTTACATCAAAACCCTAGCGCAGGTTGTTGGAAGGTAAGGTTATGGTTGGGTTTGGGGGTTAGGGTTTAATCGGTTATTTGTTGTTTGAAGTTTGGATTTTTATGGGTTTTGTGTTTTTGTTTGATGATGATGGCAGTGAAGATGAAGCTCGGATGAAACTTTACTCTATTTCTACCAGGCATTATTTCGCTTTTGGTGCCCTAGTTCCTGAGGAACTTTCGTATAAGATTAAGGGTTTGCGCTGTTCTCTTTGTTTTTGGTTTATATATCATAGATTTTTTTTTTTTTTTTGTTTCTTGGGCTGATTTTGGGCATTTTGTTTCATGTTTTTGAACAGAGTTGCCGAAGGTTCGATGGGTGCTTCCGGATTCATATCTGGATGTCAAGAACAAGAGTTACGGAGGCATGTTCTAAAAATCTTGCCCTGTTTCTTTCTTTCAAATTCAAAATTGCCTATTAGTTAATTTGGTCCTTCTGAAGTTCGTCTATTCCTGTGAAAAGGAAAATTTATAGACTTGCTATTAGGACAGCCATGTTATATAGAACAAAATATTGGGCAATTAGAAATCAATATGTTGACAAACTAAGTGTAACAGAAATGTGAAAATTAAGAGTGATATGTGGTAAAATTCTAAAAGATAAAATTAGAAATGAACAAATTTTGGAAAGGGTAGGAGTAGCCCTAATTGGAGAAAAAATGAGAGGAAACTAATTAAGGTGGTTTGGATATCTACAACGAAGGCCTTTGGTCATACCAGTTAGGAAGAGTGACTTATTGACACTACATGGTAACAATAGAGGTAGAGGAAGACCAACCTTTGATAAAGCGTAGTGGAGGTAGTGGGTTCATATAGAGACCCCATGTAGTTGGGGAAAGGCTTCGTTGAGTGGAGTTGATATGTTTTTTCTTTATTGGATTTATTTCTTTCCTGCATTTCATTTTATTATATTCAGGATAATTGAGTTTTTTTTACTGTGTACTCATTTTCGTTAAAATTACTTTCAGGGGAGCCTTTCATTGATGGGCAAGCTGTCCCTTATGATCCCAAGTATCATGAAGAATGGGTCCGTAACAATGCCCGAGCAAATGAGAGATCAAGGCGCAATGACAGGCCAAGGAATTTTGACAGGTCGAGGCGAAGGGAGAATATGATGAATAGGGACATGCCACCACCACCGCCACCGGCTTCACCAAGCCCTGTATCTGGCCAGCAAATTCAAAATCAGGCTCCTCCATCTGGTATGCCTAACCAGGGCATGCCACCTCCGGTCCAGAATCAGGATTTTATGAACAGGGGTATGCCAATGCAAAATCAGGAGGTTCAAAATCGGCCCCCACCTTTTTCTATGCCAAATAGGGACATGCCGCCACCACCACCTCCAGCCCAAAATCCAGGCTTTGTGAACAGGGGCGTGCCACCCCCGCCACCGCCCCCACCTCCAATGCAGAATCAAGGTTTTCAGAGTAATTATGGGCCACCTCCTACAATGCAGAATAGAGACATGCCAAACCCCATAGGAAATCAGGGTTACCAGAACCCAAACATGCCCCCTCCGGCACAGAATTGGAATTATCAGAGTAGGCAAATGCCCCCTCCCACGCATAACCAAGATTTCCAGAACAGGGGCATGCCACCTCCAAGCCAGAATTGGAACTATCAGAGCAGGGACATACCCCCTCCGCCCATGCCTAACCGAGATTTCCAGAACAGGGATGTGCCTCCTCCGGTGCAAAACAGGGATTTTCAAAATAGGGACATGGGCACCCTCCCAAACAGAGACTATCAAAGTAGAGACATGAACATGGGCAATTCTCAAGGTAGCAATTTCCATTACAGAGAAATGCCTGATAACGTGCACGCTGGTAATGTGCAGAATAGGGACCACCAGGCCTGGGGAGGGCAAGGAAATATGAATGCGGGTGGCGGGCCAAGCAGAGACCACCAGTCGCGGGATGTACCTGAAGGTGAGTATGCAGATGTGGCAAATAGAAACTTTTAACTTAGAAATTATCAGTAGTCACTTGAGGCATTGGTTTGGTAAGGCACAATGATGAGTCTAGAATACAGTTCTGTTATGATAAATAGAGGCATTTGATTGGAGACTACAACACTTGTATTTTTTGGCATGTGCTGTTGCGTGCTGATGGATGGTGCAAGATCTTGTTGATGTAGACGGAAGTCTGGTAAAAGGGTTACGTAAACATTTACCTGCAAATTTAAGTTGAATGGTTCTGGCCGTATTAGTTTCATCCATTTAGTTTCCTTGTGTTCGTGTGAATTTGGCCATAGAATATTTTTTGCCCTCTTTTCTATGTTTCCTTGCTCATTTCAGATAATATTATTTTTATGCAATTTAAATATCTGGTATAGTTATTTGTTGAATTCTGTTTTAACATTACCGTTATTTATTATCTTGTATTTTGTTAAATGTCATTTGGTTTCACATCTTTTGTTCTTATTTGAAATCTTACGCGTATTTAATTGAATTACGTTAACTATACTAGCATATTGTAGTCCAGATTGATGTTTTTGTCTTGGCTGATGGCATGTTGGAGTTCCTGAATCATTTTTGACCTTTTCTTAGGATCCATTCCCTTGTTGAAGCTATAATGAACTCATCACTGGGATTGAAGCTATTGAAAGTATCATGTTTTTTTTTTTTTTTTTTAAAGTCTGGAAGCTTATCTTTGATCTGAAGTTTCCAGTTGTCCTTTGGCGTTGAGATTGTATGAGGTAGGAGTCCTAATTCTAGAGGTAATCCTAGGTGTTCTATTGGTTTGTCAGCTTTCTTAAGTTTCTAGTATAGATGTCAATCTTTCCTTTTCCTGGTCCTTAGCCCTTCCTATAGAGATATTGGACTTGTTTCTTATGAAGAGCTGATAGAGAGAAGTTTCAGTTATGAACTTCCTTGTATAATCAAAATGACCCTTCTTAAACCTCTATGAAAATACTGTCATTGTAATGAGTGAAAGATCTACATTACGTTATTACACGTCAACATAATAGTTTCATCTCTTCTCAAGGTGAATTACTGTAAAAGCAGGTGATGAGACATCTCACCATGGCTGAGACCCCTGTTGTCCTTGAAAAGTATCTAGCTTAAGAACTATTATTAATTAGCATTGAACACACAAGTTCTCAGACCATTTTAAAATTTCATGTGCAATGTATTTGATGATTTTATTGTTCTAAAGTTCATGTTGAAATCATCCGGTGCAGGAGCTTTTATTTTAAGATATCTCAAAGCTTTTAACATCTGTGTCTTTGTCCTGGTGATATGCCTTTTTTTTCTTTTGTAACTAAATTTTTTTCCTCACAAAAAACATTTTGTAGCTAAGTTTGTGACTAAACATCGGTAACGAAATCTTTTAGTTTCAATTTGAGTTTTGTAGCTAAAAAATATCTTTAGCTATGAGCATATGCTTATTGTTTTTCCTACTTTTCTTTAGACGCAGCAAAAGTGCCATATGGGAAAAATTAAGGGAGTGTTAAAAGGTAAACGTAGGCTTGAGAAAACTAATACAAATAATTTATATATTCTCCTTAATTATAACACATAATTGTCCACACAATTTTGACAAAATACATAGAACTTAGTACCCCCAAAGCCCTCTTGCTAGTTTCCACAAGGTAAACCTTAAAATGAGAAAGGAAAATACAAGCTAATAAGCATCTTAATTGTTCTAAAAAAACATCTTACTTAATAATTAAAAGCTTATATTGAAAAATGTTAACGTGCTGGTGAGAGTAGCGGCATCTAAACTGTATATTTATAGTTTACATCACTTTTATACACTGTTAGTATTTTAGATTAAGTGTTGGTACATAATTTAAGTCAATTCAATAATATATAAAGGTAATGTATATTGTGAACATACACTTTAGATGTTATTTTAGTGATGCAGAATGCACATTCATTATTTTTAATTAAATAATCAGAGATTATTTAAAGATTTTATTTTATTTATTTATTTAGGTTATTTATTTTAGAGTTGTATTCAATTAAAATTTTACGTAGAGGTCAAATTTATTTAAGCGTCTCAGTTTATATTTGTTTATTATTTATCGTAGGATACAATTTTGAGAATTAAAAAATTTGATTAAGAGAAATGTTTTTAAAACTTAAAAATTATACTCAAAATCATACTTATGTTGAAGTGGCGTATGGTGATTGAAAGATATATTTTTTTTTTCTTTTTTTAATGATGTGGTGATGTTTTGTATTGTCACGTTAACTTAAAAGGATAGATTTGCTTAGATCATTTTAACGCTCTTCTCTGTCTAGTCACCATTATTTAGCGTTTCCATAGTGAAGTATCAGGTGGGAAAGCGTTTCCATAGTGAAGTATCAGGTGGGAATCGGCATAGAGAGTGGCTCCAACGCCTCCATCAGCAGCAATGACATCGATCTTCTCAATGGCACCGACCACGCACATGCATCTGTAGAAGCACCTATAACTTCCATCTCATTCATTTTTCAGTTCCTCATCTTCTATATATATATATTATATCCGCTTAAATTATTTTATAATAAAAATATATTATTAAATAAATTAATTGTTGTGATCGGTGGCGCCGTGTAAGATCACTTTAGGGGTTGAACGTAAACTTGCAAAGAAAAGTTATAAAAAAAATAGTTGATAGTGCCTTATTTACATGTTTGTATTATTTGATAGTGCACATTTAAAAAAAATTAAAAAATCAAAAAATAGAGAGAGAAAAAGAGAGAAAGAGAGAGAGAGGGAGAGAAATTATATGAGATATGTTAGTGGATCTCAGTTTTAATATTAATATTGAGGCTTTTGAATTAAATACTCATACTTAGATGGTGTTTGGTAACTCTATTTGTAACCTCTAAAAAAAGCAAAAGCTAATAAAAAAAATTATTTTTTAGATAATTTTTTTAATTTTCTTAACCTCTAATTGAAGTAGAGGTGTAACTTCTAAAAGAATAAGCAAAAAAAAACTTTACTTATTTTAGTAGAGCTTAAACTTCTACTATAATTAGAGGTTGATTTTGAAGTAGAAGTAAATGTTAAGTAGAGTTACCAAATATTTTCTCTGACTGAGAATTGGGTATAAAGTAGTTAACTATGCACATGATAGTAGACCCTATATTTAGGAGAAAAATAAATATAATTATTTGCTTACAAAAGACCAAATTGGTTGGTGAAAAATCTAGAGAAAACTCAACCTGAATATGCATGTGTAGTTGCAACATATTGCAACATATGGACTAACTTTTTTACCTCGTTCGCAGTGTAGGGACCTTTGCTCATTTATCACTGCATCTGAACGCCAATGTAGCACCCCTTGCCTATTTTTCAAAACATTTGGAGGTAGGTGCAACCAACCTTGCCTGTTTTTCAAAACACCGGAAGGTAGGTGCAACAAGTCGCTTAACTAGAACGTCTTAGCCCTTTGCATAATTTCACTAAGATTCATATTTATAGTTGATTTGTCATACCCTGATTTTTCAGACCTAATCACGTGCATTATAATGAAGTGCAACTCACCTAGATCACCTAACTGGGGCGTGAGTGTCCATCATCTCAGATCAATGTCGTTATAATAAAAAATATATTTTAAAATTAGTGAGAACACGTTTTTTTTAAGGACATTGCCTAACCCTAATCTTATTGTGCTTGCAAATTCAATTCATATGAGTCTAAATGTCCATAATTTCTTTTGTCTCACCATAGACCTTAATACACTAATTCAACCAAGAAATGTTTGTTGCTTTAACATTCTTAACCCTGCAGACATAAAAAAACTGGATCCATTTTTAATTTTGACATAATTCATCAATAGAGACAAATTTATTAATAAACATTTAATAATTCACATGACATTGTATTAATTAAAATTATACATATGTCCACTATGTTCTGACATAAATAACATTGAAACTAGTTGTCATACCCTTAGCATAACATTTGACATACTAAAATCAAACTAAAATATCAATATTGTTCCTATTGGAACTATTATTCTTACTAGTAAGTACAAATGATCATTACACAGCCAAATCTAAGCCACCAATAGTACTAGCTACTACTGCTCTTCAACTCATGGATTGCTCATGTTGCATTATTCATTTCTGAAAAGAAAGGGGGTGTGAGTTAATACCCAGTGGATCACATTAAACAATATTCCTGAACTCTTATTTATTAATAGCATAATACATCAAATCTAATTAGATATTCAAACAAGTGTATACATTACGTTGCAACATTAATTTGTTTTAAGTGTCGTCGCTAACCATTCATTTGGGTCATAGACCACTCAGGTGGAATCACCTTTTCCTCGGAACTCCTCTCGAATCACCTTTTCCATGGCTTTTCGGAACACCCCAGGGTAGGCCTAGACACCTTTTAATGTATTGTTATCATTTTAGTGTCTTTAGTGAGACAAATCATATGACTAACATTACAACATTATTAATGTAATGTGTTAACATATCATGTCATTATAAAACTATTACTCAACAACATCCAATAACTCATATCATGTCATAATTTAATAATAATCATTTCATATATATAAATAATATCGTATATGTGAATAGTACTGTATATGTGAATAGTACCGTATCACAAAGCTACTCCAAAAGAATAGTTATTAATAAAATCAACCAGACTAGTCTCCAGGCTAAGTGGTGGAGTCACAATGGGCTCGCTTAAATACTATTCTTCTAGAGCAGCAAGTTGCCTCCCGTTCACTATTCAAAGGTACTTGGGACAATACTGTGTCTGGCTAATTAAATCAATTACTAATTCAATAGAGTAATGATATGGCGCATGGATTTCCTATACCAAGGTACAAGTATAAATGACATGGTGTAAGTGAATATCAAATATAATGAAAAATGCATGATAACTTTATGAAAAGACATAATACATGTATCACAATAATGACCAACATGTAAATAATTTAAGAAGGTAATTCACACACACCCATCTAACTAGATAGGATATAACATGCTAGAAATAAATAAGAATAAAGGAAAAAGTCAAAGATCGCGCCCACATGTATGTGCGCAATTCGTGTTTCTTGGTAGGTATTGATCTCCACCTAACGGTACACCAAGCTCTTGACTTTCACCTAGTTGTTTGTATGCTAGAAGTGAGGGGAGGATGAGTGTAGTTAAGGGAATGAGATCTATATAAGTAATGGGGGGTTGTTGGAAGAAGGGAGAAGAAAATTCAAGAAATTTTTTTCTGTTGCGGAAGATCAGTTAATATCGCAACTATAGAGCATACTAGAAATTTTAAAAGTGCTAAGGAGAAGAGAATACTTAAGAGCACTTAAGAAATAACTTGCTACTTGATGCTCAAACCTCTCATTTGAAGGGGTATTTATAGTTGGTTCATGCTAAGTTTATTCAATCCTCACCACTCAATTAAAAACTCTCAAAAAAATTATGGTTTTATACTTGTAACCCACTTTTGACCACTTACTCACCAATAATTCTCATAATATTGGACTTGGGCTTGATCTTAATATTGATCTTGACTTTATGTTGGATTTGACCTTTGAACTACCATTGATATGAGCTCAGAATAAATTTATACTATATTAATTTTCTTATTTTGTGACATGTAGATAGTAATGGCGATGAAAATATTAATTTTTATTTATTTATTTATTGGTTATCTATTTTATAAGTTTATAAAACATGATTTGACAAAGTCTAACGTTTTGTGTGTCAAGCTAGAGAAAATTAAAGGTAACAAAGCATGAGAAAATTAATAATAAACGGATAATATCTTCTCCTTAGTTAATTACAAATTATTGTCCAAACAAGGTAGACAATTACATAAAATCGGCCAGTAGCCACAAGCCAACTAGTTTCCAGACAAATATGAAATGACAAAAGGAAATTACAAACTTAGATGCCCTTTTCCTTATTTAAACCGAAAAATACTCCAACCACTTCATAGATATATATATATATATATATCATCTGCAACTGCGCCATGCATATATGCCCAACTAATGCTGATCATCAAATTTCATTATATATAATAGTGCTTCTTAGCTATAACATAATTGGCAATGGCTTTGCTCATGCTAACAAGTGATTCTATGTTTATGTAAGGCTCAACGTTGTCTGCAAACTCATCTGGAACTTCGTACTCAATCTTGGACACAATGATGCATGAATCCAACCCATTCTCTATGATATGGAAGCTATCCATGTAGAAGGTGCACCCCATGTCCAAGTACCCTCCTCTTATCATCTTCACCTTCTTCAAACGCCTCACGTTATCCATCACCATGAATTTTTCCATGTAACCTCGTGGTATGACTCCTGTATGCAAGAAATAGGTAGAGTTCCAATGATTTATATCAAGTTATCACTCCAAAAATAATTAAATTAGTATATTCATGAAAAATACTAACATGCTACAAAAACTCTTTAAATGATTCTTAGTGCGCGGGAGATGATCACATGAATATGTGTTATGTGTCTCTTTTTCAAGTAAATCACAGGATTGTCATGTAATGTAAATCCTATTATGAAATATTTATAGTTATCATTGATTGAATTAGCGAGGAGACAAAAATCGATAAGTAGAACAAGGAAAGGGATTACTAAAACAATCCAAAATACATATCTCCAAGAGAAAAAAATAAAAAAAGAGAAACTACTCACCTCTCGTGACCGCATCAACTTATATATAAATTTAAGTATGTATCTAAGATCATTTTATGAGAAATTAAGATCATGGTCTATACAAAGTACCAGGTGGAAATCTGATATCTAGAACGGTTCCAACACCACCATCGCCTGCAACGACTTCGATCTTCTCAAAAACACCAGGAAGGAGTGTTTGAACGAGTAGCCTTGGCAAATCCGGTGAGCTGAAAACTGCCCATATATCATATGCAGAAGCACCTACTTCCAACTCGTTTTTCAGTTCCTTTCTCATCTTTTTCTTCCTCTTCTTCTCTTACGGAACAAATAAACGAATCAGATATATATTGCTTGTTCACCTTCAATTATATAGATATATAGAGTGAAGAATTGATTAAGAGACAAGGAGAGGGTTGGTGCATATTGTTCACTCGTGGGACCTCGTGGTCTCTGCTAGGTTAGAATATTTTCAAATTAGGTAACATTTTTTATTTGAAAAGTATTAAATAAATTAAAATCCTCACACTAATTGCTATAAATCTAATGTGTCAAACATACACATGAGATTTGTAATTTTATTGAAAAGTGTATTATTTTTATGTATTTAAGTTAAAACCTGATGTAACAGTGATTTGTAACAATTGGGATAATGTTTTTAGTCAAGTAACATTACTCTTTTTATTTTATTGCATATAATTATATCAACTTTGCAATGCTGCGTGATGCTCAAGTTTTTATTTTAATTATTTAATAAGTAGCTAATTGTTTTTTAATTGAATGAGATCGTGAGTGTAGAGGTGAGTTGTGAGTGAATATTTGATCAAAAAAATTTAAAAAAAATGACAGGTAAAGTTTAATAAATCAGCCAACATGTATTAAAAAATAAAAATAAGAGTAAAAATAGACAGAGAGAACAATAAAGAAAAAAAATGGGGAAGAAAACTGTCACTTGCATGTGGACCTATATATTATTAAAAGTTTTACATTTCTTCTTGTTGGGAAAAAAAAACAAAAGTTTTACATAATATAATATGTTAATGAATTATCTTTGTTTACAATTAATTAGTTTGTATGTTACAGGGAATTTGTATTATTTATTGATAAAATTTTGACTTGTAAATATTTATTGGCTTTACTATTTTTGTTTGAAGATAAATGGTTTTTAACGATGAAGAAAGATAAAACTTATGCAAATAAAATATTTTTAATTTCAAATATTTAGAAACAGAGAAAAAGAAAAGTGTAAAAGTTAGGTGCGAAGCACTTAAAATTCATTTTATGGGAATGTCTCAAGTTCGAGTCAGTCTTCCATAATTTATTAGTCACAGGTACAATTGGGTTGTGTTTAACCCGTAAGATTAGTGGGAGAAGGGTCTCCGATACCTATTATCTCCAAAAAAAAAAAAAAAAAAAAAAAAAAGAAAGAGAAAAGTGTAAAACTTATAAAAAAAAAAAGATTTAAAACTTAAATTAAAATGATTAATTGATTGGTAAAGGTAGATATTGCCCAAGCTTAATTCTACTTAAACTTGATTTTCCACCACCCCTATTTAAAAGGGGTTTTGATGCCAACTGTTATATATTAGATATACTTAATTAAACTATTATTTGAAAATGTATGATTTGACCCTTTTTAAGTGAAGGCTTAGATGGACTAAGAAATATTAACCTCTATGAATTGTCCAAAGTTTTGCATTAAGAAACACCTAACTTATCATCCATCCAAGTATTAAAATAATTTGCTAGGGCCCAAATAAAATTAAATAGTTCTTCCTAGAAAATAAAATAATGTTAAATCCTTCTATAAGACAGGTTTTGGTTTGGTACCGAGTTACATGATTTTTTATTTGACACTACGTACTCTTCATAATATATATTTTATATCTACTTAAATAATTTTATGATAAAAATATATTATTAAAAAAAATCACTTATTGCAATTGGTGGCGTGTAAGACGATTTTTGGGCCCTAAATCATATTAATCAATTATTTTACTAATTAATTACTAGTTTTTTTTGTTGAATTCAAAATTAAACTTAAGAAAATTTTTAAAAAGTATAGTTGATACAGTCTTTTTCATATGCTCGTATTATTAGTATAGGGGGTACACCAACTTGACCAATAAATCAAACTAAAATTATCAGGTTGGGTTAAATTTATGTGTTATGTTTTCATGCTCATGCTCATAACCTCTATGAAAATCCACCAATACTTCTTTTGTCCTTGAAAATCTCTTAAGTTAATATTCTGATTCCCTTCACCGTCATCACGTCCGTAGAGAGATAACATCTAAAATTAATGAAAAGAAACCATTCACTACTCAGTAGGCTTGGGAATATATTTTAAATCATTTTATGAGAAATTAAGATCATGGTACATAGTAAAGGTGTAATGCTAAATTGAAATTTAAACTGTATTTTTATAATATACATCACCTTTATACATTATTAGAATATTTTAAATTATGTGTTGGTACATAATTTAATTAAGTAAATCTAATAATATATAAAGGTAATGTACACTATAAATTTACACTTTAGATGTAACTTTAACTTTATATAGTGATGCAGGATACATGTCAATTATTTTTAATTAAATACTTAGACATCATTTAAAAAATTTATTTTATTTCTAAGGTTATTTATTTTAAAGTTGTATTAAGTTAAAATTTTACGTAAAGTTTGAGTTTATTTAAGAGTTTCAGTTGGTGTTACATTCTAAGTTATATTTTTCGGTAAATATATAGGAGGAAAAGTTGCCCTAACTTAATTCTACTTAAACTTGATTTTTCCACCACCCCTATTTAAAAGTGGTTTTGATGCCAACTTTTATATATTAGATATACTTAATTAAAATAGAGTAACGTTACATTGACATTTACTTTATAATCTAAAGTTTACATCATTTTAATATATTATTAGACTATTTTAAATTATGTATTGATAAGATGTACAAAATAAATGTTATTTTAATATTTTTCATTAAAATATTATTAAAAAATGTATGATTTGACCCCTGTTTAAGTGAAAGCTTAGTTGCACTGAGAAGTAACCTGTATGAACTGTCCAAAGTTTTGCATTAAGAAACACCTAATTTATCATCCGTCCAAGTATTAAAATAATTTTCAAAAAATTAAATAATTCTTCCTAGAAAATAAAATAATGTTAAATTCTTCTATAAGACAGGTTTTGGATTGGTACATCAACTTCTTAGTTAAATCGTTCCATATTTGTGGGCCGAGTTGCATGATTTTGTATTTGACACTACTCTTCATAATATATATTTTATATCCACTTAAATTATTTTATGATAAAAATATATTAATAAAAATATCAATTATTGCGATGGTGGCGTGTAAAACGACTTTCGGGGCCCAAATCATATTAACTAATTATTTTGTTAATTAATTAATAATTTTTTGTTGAAGTGTATTGAATTCAAACGTAAACTTAAGAAAAGTTTTAAAAGTATAGTTGATACAGTCTTTAATTTTCATATGTTCATCGTATTATTTGATACGCATGGGCAGAAGATGTAGGACACATTAAGAAAATAGAGATAGATTGCATGTCTAGGGTTGTACATCAACTTCACCAACAAATTATTATTAGGTTGGGTTGGGTTGGGTATGTCATTTAGGTTGGGACATTACAAAATGCCAACCCAATCAATTCAGGTTAGATCGCGGATTTTCACCACCAAAACTCACTAAATATTATCCAAAAATGTGTCAATGTCATGACTTAGAAGACTATCATAGTGAAAATGTGTTATATATGCTCTTTTGTACTAAATCCATTCTTTTTTTATAATAATAGTTGATATGTTATAAACGGAGATAATATAAAGATGAAAGATAAAGAAATCCCAAAAGAAATCAAGAGAAGGATTTGATATATTTCTCGCATTCTGTTTTTCTCTATATACATACAAGAGGGTGATTTGCACCCTTTATAAAGAAATTATATTAGGAATAAAATATTTTCACTTGACAATAATTGATTCCACTTGTAAACAAAATAATTGCTTCTACTTGGACAAGTGAGACTGAGTATTCAATCTTTTATAACTGTAACGCCCGTACCTTAGGATGACGTCATTTTGACCTATAAAGTACCCGTATATGTATGTGTATACATATTTGATGTTCGACACGTGTTGGTTTGAGTGTCTTTGCATGCTTTTAAGTTGTTTAATGTATGCGTAAAGTTTCGTTCGATATCGAAACATACCGAAAATGGTGTTTTGGATTAGTGGAGCTCGCTCCAAGGAGAAAGAAATTTTTGTAACCGATTACATTAATGGCTTGATCTCCTAGATCGATGGTCCGATTGAGCTAAAATTTTGTCAGTTTATTTTTCTCTGATAGATCTTCATTATGAACGGTAAAGATCTTGATCGGATTTGTTTACTATGAAATATAAGACTTCAAACACCGTTTCATTGATTTACAGATTTTCTTGCCCAGTTTTGATCAAATGGTTGGATCTAGGGGTGTAAGACAACTCGACCGAACCGAACCAAACCCGAAGGGTTGGGTTGGGTTGGCTAGGTGTTTGGGTTGAAAAGTCCCAACCCGAACTAGTTTGGATTGGTTCACGGGTTGGGAGCCTAAAAAACAGACCCAACCCAACCCAATCTGAACCAATTAATAGCCCTTACTCTAAAAATGCTTTTTCCCTCTCGTTCTAGATGAAGATTGAAGCTTAGAAGTGACTCAAACTCATCAATCTTTCGCATTATTAACAACTTAATGCTACTTTGAACAGTTTTGAATTTGTATTTGTAATTGTAATGAAACTCTTTGAAACTTTTTTGATGAAACTCTTCTCAATTTATATTTGTCATATTGTGATATAGTGGTTGATGAATGTGATTTGTTTAAAACATTTTGATATTTATGGTTAATTTGAAATTGTTGTCATTTATACATGTTGATATAGTTATATTTGATTGAAATATTACATGTTTGATGTCTTTTAGTGTAGAATTTGCAAATGAAATTTATAAGTACAATTTAACCCACTTCAAGATTCTCCACCTGAATGACCAACCCAACCCAACCCGAACTAGTTTGGGTTGGGTTGAGGGGTGGTTCGGTTTGGGTTGGATTCCAATTTTTTCAACCCGAACTAATTTGGGTTGGGTTGGGATTTGGCTCCAAACCAACTCAACCTTACCCAACCCGCTACACCCTTAGTTGGATCTCTCAATCCCACCGTTGGATTGAGCTAAAATTTTACCAGAATATTGTTAACTTAATCATAAAAGTTGGTTAAGATGTTAAATTGATGAGCCGTTTTCAAGAAATTGATATCTAAGTGCATGTAATTGCAGCAGAAAAAAATTGTTCCTTTTATTTAAGTGGTTTTTTCTAACTTTCATGTGTGGGCCCAAAAATGCAACTAAACCTCTAAATAAGCCATTTGAACATGAGTTTCTTCATTTTTCACTTTCAAAGAGGGCTAGAGAGCTTGGGAAGGAGATAAAGAAGGGGAGAGGAGAAAAAGGGGAGAAGTTAGGGTTTTTTTGGTGATTTTTGCCTAAAAACATCCAAGGTAATCATTTTTTCCCCATTCTTTCTCATTTTTCTTCCTTCTATCACTTTCCTTCATGCATGCAAACTGATTTTCAACATAAGGTTTCTATGAATCCCGAAATTTTAGGGTCCTAGACCTAGGGTTTGCATGTATGGACTATTTTATGCTTGTTTTTCATGTTAAAGACTTTCCCTAACCTCAACCAACACCTAAGGGGTGTTTTTCATCCATGTATCTCGAAATTTAAGGGAGCGGTGGAAAACTAATGTTGGACTTAGGCTTTGATTTTGTGATACGTGTATCTAGATGGTATGAGGAGTCCATAAAAAATTGGAGGGGTTTTATGGATTTGACCTAAACTAGGATTTTAGACCTAGAGTTTACTATTCAAATTGCATGTGATTTATGATGAATGCATTGGTAAATATGGATGTATGGCACTCCAAATTACTGATTTTGATTAGTGGAAATCCTAGTGTAGAGAAATTTTGGCCTAGGCTATGTAATTTGGCAATTTTCTTGTAATTTGAGAAATTGCATGTGATTTGGGGATTTTGACCTAATTGATGAAATTGACTTGCAATTAGTCTAATTAACCCTATTTATGATTGAATGTCATGTATTATAGTGTTTGGATCAACCTATTGCATTTAATTTGGTTAAATGTGGGTTAATTGGGTAGTAAATGGGTGAATTGGGCAATTTGAGATTAGCCTATGTGTAGGACCATTTTAAAAACTTAATTGACATTTGATTTGGTTTTAAACATGGTTGATTAGCATACTTGGACTGATTTTCAGTTTCGCATAAACCATGTCATTTTTAGGATTTGTGATTTGATCTAAGTGACCTAAATAGTCCAATTGGAGATTGTGATGCATTGAAGTGATTGTGGCATTCTAGTGCTCTTTCTTGAAATTAGAAGTTAGATTGGCTAGGTCTAGCCAATCAAGGGTGAGCGTTCCTTTACTTGTGAATTCTATATGTGGCATTGTAGTATAAAATGTTTTAAATGCTTATCTAATGCAGTATGCATGATTTATTGAATTCATGAATTGTATTTGAGTATAGTTAGTTGGGAAAACAGTTTAGTCATGTTGCATTCTCTAAGCTTGGGATTCTTATGGAATCCCATGGGCCGACCGAGAATCCTCAATTGTGAACCTTGCAGAGGGTTTCAATAATAGGTGCAGACGGGATCTCCGAGAAAGGATTGATCCCGGTGACATGCCCAACTCATTGAAATTCTTAATAGATACGAGTAAGAGGTCGATCGGGATTGAATTTTTTGGATGTCATTTTGGATAAGCTTTATATCATGATTTTATATTATGTCCATGTGTTTATTGTTGTGTATTTGGAATTATGGTTTGTGTTAAAAGGCTTATCGGGACGTCATGTATGTCGAGGGAGGATATACACGGGGTTCCGTGCCGGTCATGACGTCACGGATAGTGGGTCATGACAATAACACTCCCCCTTTGAATATTCACAATATATAAAATATGCCTCGTCAAAACCTTACTAGAGAAAACCCAGCGGAAAAAAAGTCTAGTGAAGGAAAAAGAGTATAAAATTCTATTGGAGTCTAATATTGCTAGGACTACCTCATTAAAAACCTTGCTATAAAAACTCAGTGGGGCAAACCCATAGTGAAGAAAAAAAGAGTATAGTGCACTTAACAATACCTCCCTTTTAAATTCTTCCCCTCAAGATGACATAGGAGAATTGGCAATATTGTATATAATCTTCTTCGTAATTGGCAAAACTTTGATAAATAAGTTGCTCGATTTCATTTGTTTAGACTTTAATTTCGTCATGTTTCTGTAGCTCATGTGTGAATAATACCTTTTGTGAAATATATCTGGCTCTGTCGGCTTTAACAAAAGCTTTTCATAACTGTGCAGTGCATGCTGCATTATCCTTTTATAATATTGTAAAAGAGCCTCTGATTAAAGATAATCCATATGATTCATACACATTTTTGACTTGCTTCACAAGTCGCAATAATTCTCTAGATGATTTGGAGATGTAGCAATAATTGTCTGCTTCATAGATCTCCATGATATAGTAATAATATCACCATAAGCTTGAGATTGAGCATAGTGGGGGTCTGACAAATATCCAGTATTTGTATATTCAACCAGTTTTGTCTCTCTTTCTTAAATAAAATAGACTTATGTCGCATGCTTTCTTAAAGTAATATAAAGTATGCTTAACACCATTTTAATTTGGTGTAGAGTTATATCCTGCAAGCATGTCAACAGATAAAACAATATCAGGCTTTGTCAATAAGTGTATTTATTGCACCAAGGCATTGTACTTCAGGACCGGCTAGCTTTTTATTATTTTAATGAAGGCAAATATTATTTTTATTCACTTTTCAGTGATCTCACAATATTGAAGAATCTAATGGATGTACCTTGTCCATATGAACTTTCTTCAAAAATCCTTTAATACATTTGATAATTGGACAATAATCCAACTTGGAAAATTCTCGATATGCAAGCCGAGATAACAACTTTAATTTTTCTAAGATCTTTCATTTCAAATTTCTCCATTTAAAATATATTTTAATAAACTCTTCGGGAGTCTTAACATATGCAACAATTAGCAAATATATAAAATGAATGAAATGCATATGTAATTGTTAGGATGCTTATTCATAACAATTATGAAAATATGTATGCATATTGATCAATATGAATATCAATGCAGTACGTACTCTAGGCCTTTTAGATCCTTCAAGGATCATCATTTTAAAGCTTTAAGTATAACTCATAAATCCTTCAGGGATTTTCACATATAACATTATTATCCATGAATTAATATATTTCATCATATATCCAATCATGATTTACCTCTTTAGGTATTTGGATTTCTGGTCCAGAAATCCCTTGATTTTTCAATGAATTTAGCTATATTTGTTGATCTTGCTCTTTTCTACCTTTTTAATGTCAACATCCTTTTATATTTTTATGGTTTGGGATCCCATAATATCAATTGACACTTTAAAATATTATCAGGAGCAACATTATTTTCATTTCATAGCTTTCAAATATGCATGGATTCAAATATGAACGGAATGATAATTTTTTAATATTTATTCCTCTTCAAGGGTATAAATTCTTCAATCCATGTCTCTTTATGAGATACGCATACCACTTCAGGGTATATTTATTTATCAATTTATATCTCTTCAGGAGATACGCATATCACTTCAAGGTATATTCTATATCTCTTTTGGAGATACCTTTTCATGCAATATTTATTTGCTAATTCATTCCTTATTTTGGAATGATTATACATGTATCAATCATTTGTATGTTTCTTCTTCTTTTAAGAAGTTGTGTCCTTTGATTTGACCGATCAACCACACTTCAGGTGTGTCATTTGTATATTATCCTTCAGGGGGTACGGATGAATATATCAGTTAACTAATTTGTAAATTCTTTTGCATATTAATTGATCATGTGAATTTATCATTCACTTCAACTTATCATTTGAACTTCTAGTTTTTATTAGCTTATAACTTATGTTATCTTTCAAGCAATTTACATGTCATTCTTTTGACATTTTTATTTTTCTCTCCCTAAGAGTGGAAATATTGCCTTACATTGGCCTATATTGCATTCTAGCAATTTTATTTTTTCCCCCTAATGGTGGAAAGATTACATTCTATAAATTTTGCACGTCATTCTTTTGAAATTAGCTACGCTCCCCCTAATGGAAGGAAAATTGTGTCATAAAAATGACTATTGTTATAATGAATGTCATTGTTGGTTTTCAATCCTAACCAATAAATATTTATGTCAAAGAACTTTTGGTTCCTAATCATAAATCGTTTTATTGACCTCATAATATCATAATAAGCCAAAACGTCAAGGAACATGCCTTTTTTGTTTTTCTCGAAAGCAATATGAACATATTCTTTGAATATGTGATATCTATCATTTAGATATCTTTAAAATTAACCAAGATCTTCTGGATTTAGTGTATCATAAGGCATTTATATTGCATTGGACAACATAATATTCGCTTTTCTGGAGCCATGAATATATTTTCAATCCAACATCATTTTCTTTATCGAGGTTAGGTAAAAAATCAATCGTTTCGTCATACATCATGTATCTGACCAATACCCTTTTCTTATTTCATACATATTGCACACAGTTTGTACTTGATTATATATTTGTTTGCAATAATATTATTCAATTTTAGTGGAATAGTAAATATATTTCAAGCTTATGGCTATAACCATATTCCAATAATTGTAACCATCATGGTTTTCATAATAATTTTAATTATGATCTTTGTCATATTTATTCTATTTCATCATCATGACCTTTATTTTCTCATCCATGATTATGAAATTTCTCGTATTTATTTGTCATTTATCATGAGCTTTGCCACATTTAATTTTTCATCCTTGATATGGCTTTGTCATATGTCATATTTATTTCGTATCCATGATCATGACCATATTTGTTTCTCATTCATGATCAATAATCAAAAGAGCATTCACTTCAGGGAATGTCATAAAATTAATCAATTAGATGAGAATGGCAACCTTTCATCACATTCGTGTTTGAGAAGACTTCAACATCTTCCGTATTGCTACTTCAAGAGCACATACAAAAATAATATTTTCTCAAATGTCTTCTTCAATACATAATTTATCTCATGACAATTTTTATATTGCAACGTCACAGGCAATTCATCATTTGATCATAATAAACTTATGGTTCATATGATTGTAATTGTGACGCCCCGAAAATTATTTCATCTAGCCCATAACCCAATTGCACTTTGCCCAAACTCTATGTGTTGCCTTGATATGGTTGGTGTTTGTTTGATGGTTGTTTAATGTTTGTATAGTTGATGCTTGGTAATGTATATAAATATGTGTATTATAAATTGTATATGGGTCATATTAAATTAAAGTATAATGCATATCTTATTATTTATGCATGGGTCCATTAAACCATGAATTGATATGGGTTAGGATTGATTGAATAAAAGGATAAATGAGAATGAAAATTTGGTGTATTAAATGGATTGGACATTTAAAATACATGGAAGCATGAGATTGGTAAAGTACATGTGGTTGGTATGGGTACTATGAGACCAACACATGTGAATGTTGGTGCATGAAAGTGGACAAGTGTCGCATGCCCACTTCTCTTCTCCAAGGAAGTGCTAGAAAATGAGGTGAGTGGAAGGAAAGGAAAAAAATAAAAGAAAAGAAGAGAAAGGAAAGAAGAAGAGAAAGAAAGAAGGAGTTGCTTGAGGAAAATCTCTGCAACGTTTTCATCAAAGAGCTGGATCTTCGGGATATATGGTCAGATTGAGCTCAAATTTTGTCAGCAATTTCGTAGCTTATGGTGCATTCTGAACGGTGGAGATCTTGATTAGAGGTTTAGTCTAAGAGATCTAACCTCTCAAACAAAGCTGGTCGGAAAGTCTGGATTTCTCACGCCGTTTCGTTCAAACTTATAGATCTCCTCAATCTACCGTTGGATGGATATCAAATTTGGGTATGTAGTTTACAACTGAGAGTTCTGCATTCGGAACGGTAGAGATCTTGATTAGAGGTTTTGTCTAAGAGATCTAACCTCTCAAACAAAGCTGGTCGGAAAGTCTGGATTTCTCGCACCATTTCGCTCAAACTTATAGATCTCCTCAATCTACCGTCAGATGGATATCAAATTTGGGTATGTAGTTTACAACTGATATTTCTAAATTCTGAACGGTGGAGATGTTTATGGGGTAAGTATGTTGTGTGATATAGTCATCTGAGTTCGAGTATTTGCAGCAGAAAATGAGAAATTGTCTGATTAGAGACTTGTTCATCAAAGATACTTATCTTTTCGGTCCACCGTGGATTGGGCTGATATTTGGACAGAAGGTTTGTTTCTTCACATACTTCAATCTGTTGGGTTGATTTTGTGATTACATATTTCTGTTGGTAGATTGATACAGCTGAACAGAATATTAAATGAAGAATTGGTAGGGTTGCTTGTATTAGACCTAAATTTAGAATATGAAATTAGACCTTTCCAAATAGCTTGCATATCAACTATGTTGACCTAGTTGTCATTGTTGATGAACCCATGATGCAAAATCAGTGATATACATGGCTGAACATGGTGACCTAGTGTGAATCGGCAATATGGCCTAAGTATGGAAAATTTCATATTTTAGGGCTTTTGATGCTTTTGGCCTAAAATCATTGAATTGATGCAACTTATGATTAATTAAGCTTGATTAGGGTTGATTATGCTACTGATTTGGTGGTTGTGACCATATCATGAGTTAGGCCTACTTGTGATGAAGTGACCCAATTTGGGCATGTGTATGCCTAAGGAATTGAAAATCAGTATTTTTGATTAATAGAATGGTTTATGAATGAGAACTATGCATTAGAGGCCTAAGTCATGTGATTTGAGTTGAATGATGGGATTAGATGGGATTAGATGGGATTTAGGCCTATTGTCTCTATATGGGCTGATTTAGGGTTGATGTGTAATGTTTGTGTGATTAAGCATAGAAATTGATGTATGGTAGGATATTGATGAATGTTTCAGGATCTTGATTGGGTTGATTCGGTTCGGTGGTCGTGTGTGGTTAAATACTCTCGCGAGGCTTGGTTGTGAGTAGACTTCATTTATGATTATATCTTTTATGTCATCATATCACTTATATATATTGTATGTTGAAAGCATGAATGTGTTCTAATGTTTTGAATGATGCATTCATTTGAGAAAACCTTATGACTTTGGTTGGGCCCATCTATCCGGCTAATAGGCGGACTTAACCTTATCATAGGAGGGTTTTAAAAAAGAAAATGATTGGGGTCAACGGTACGGTGAAATAGACGTGCACTAGTAACCCCAAATAAACATGATTGGGGTCAACGGTACGGTGAAATAGATGTGCACTAGTAACCCCAAATAAACATGATTGGGGTCAACGGTACGGTGAAATAGATGTGCACTAGTAACCCCAAATAAACATGATTGGGGTCAACGGTACGGTGAAATGGACGTACACTAGTAACCCCAATGCATGTGGAATGTGGATCCAAATTGATAAGCTTTTACTTGCATCAAACTTATTATAAATGCTTGATATCTATATGTTATGAGCTTTTAATCATGCTACACATTGACATGCATACATGATGTTTATTGAAGAGTATTGATAGCATATTTGAGTTTTATTCACTGGGCACCGTTTGCTCACCCTCATTTTCCTCTTTCAGGTCCTTCTGTCCCGAATAAGGGCAAAATAGTAGTCATATCTTGAGGGCCTTGCCTGCGAGAGAATCCAAGGCCTCGATGTGAGTTGAGAGGCATTTTGATTGAACTGTGTTTTAAATTATGAAGTATTATATTTTAGATTATGTAATTATAACACTTACCACATTGTAGTATGGGTGAGTTGGGACTTATTAGATAGACCATGTGGGCATATGACAGTTTTTATTTGTACCCACAATTTTGGACTTTATGTGTATGTCAATTTTAATGGACTGTAGGGATTATGATTTTATTTATGGTTCATTTTTATAGATTATCTCTTGTCTTGGATGATTAATACGGTTGGTAGTTTTGTTTAGTATCTTTTAATATTATGTCGTTATTTGAGATAAGGCTCGTAGGGTCTCAACCACCTCACGAGAGTTGAGGGGTGGTCGGAGATGCCTATGCCGGGCGTCCTGCCCCGGCATTCCGCATGCCATTCCCTGTGGGGTTGGTGGTCCGGGGTGCGGGGTCGCCACAGTTGGTATCAGAGCCTGATTTTTCTAGGTTTGGTCTATGTATTGGACTTAGATGACTTTGACCTAGGAATTGGGTGAGAGATTTAGGTGATTAAAAAGCTTAAATGAACTAACTTAATAGCCTCACTATCATATTTTCTGTGTGTATAATATGATATAGGTAGTTATGAGGCTTTGTTAATGTTTTAAATTATTTAATGTGTGATGGTTGCTCAGCCACACACAGGGCCATCCGATGATGACCAGGCACAGGGCCGCTTGATGGCAGCCCAGACTTCACAGATACAGGCGTTAGTGCAATAGGTTGAGGCTATTGCTCGACAGTTACCTCAAACAATACCTCAGGAGGTGGGCACTAGTGGGGTCGAGGCTAGTGGAGCTGCAGGGGCAGCAGGACCTCAAATGGTTGTACCTCAGCCTATGCCTACACCTGCTCCTATTGTTGTGGAGAACTCCACTGATCGGCGGATCAAACTGCTAGAGAAGTTCATGAAGCTAAAGCCTAAGAAATTCACTGGAGGGGTTGACTTGAAGAAGGCCGAAGATTGGCTGAAGAATGTCGAGAAGATCAGTCGCTCCTTAGAGCTTGATGAGGAATCTCAGGTCCTATGTGCTGCTCACACACTGGAGAGTGATGCAGAGGACTGCTGGCTTTCAGTGTTGGATACACAGGGGGCAGTGAAGAGTTGGGACACCTTCAAACGGTTGTTCTTACAGGCTTACGTTCCAGAGACTGAGAGACAGGCTAAGCAACTCGAGTTTTTAAATCTCGCACAGGGCACCATGTCAGTCAGGGAGTACGAGCTCAGATTTAGGCAGCTCGCAGTTTATGCCCCTGGGTTAGTTCAGACGCCGAGTGATAAAATTATGAGGTTTTCTTTGAACCAAAGGCCTGCGATTCGACAGGCCTTGTCTATGGCGAAGATGATTGATTTTACCACAGTGGTCCAGGCGGCCAAACAGCATGAGTTGGGTGAGCGGGTTGATGGTATGTCTACACGGGCAGCTCCAGGTGAACAGACTTCACAAGCAGAGTCTGGGGGACAGTTCCAGACTCCATGGAAGAAGGGAAAATGGGAAAGGAAGAGAAAATTTTATGGAAGAGCACAGTCTGATGGTCCTCAGAGTAAGGCATCCCAGATTCAGACTAGTATGATGGCCTCACCAGTGGTTTCCTCTCCTATCCCGATCCCTATTCAGGCACCGAGTGCACCGAGACCCCCATTCCCACAGACTGCTGGCCGAGGCAGAGGTAGAAGCCGAGGAAGCTATGTGACAACATCTCAGACTAGATCATCTGCGCCTAGGGCTCCGTTCTTATGTTTTCAATGTGGACAGGCTGGGCATAGGAAGTTGGAGTGTCCGAATTTTCAGAGAGCTCAGGGATTTGTACAGTAGTCCAGTGCCAGAGAGACAGCGAAGGCAGCTACTCAGCCAAACCCGACAGCATCCAGGACTTTGGTGGAAGGTACTCTTATTATTTGTGGTACTTCTATGCATGTATTATTTGATGCTGGGTCTACATTATCATTTATATCTGGACGTATGGTAGATAGTTTGCATTTGACTCCCATTCGGGCTAGTACATGGTTAGTGGTAAGTACTGTAGCTCGGGAGAGGATCTACCCGAACATGATCTGTAGCCAGTGTGTGGTTCAGATTGGTGATGTTGAGATGCCTATTGACTTTCGAGTTCTAGAGTTTTTAGAGTTTGATGCAATTCTAGGGATGGATTGGCTCGCGGCTTATCATGCAGTTGTCAACTGTTTTGCGAAGAGAATCATTTTCCAGATCCCCGGACACCCAGTGTTTACACTATAGGGTAGAGCTTCGGACTAGACAGTCACAAGGGGTAGATTTGTGACTGATGGAGATAGGGAAATTTTGGCTGGGTTAGTGCCTGATGAGGAAGAGACTAGTGAGGTGATACTTGAGGATATTGCCATTGTTAGGGACTTTCCAGATGTGTTCCCTGCGGATCTTCCAGGATTACCACCGAAACCAGAGATCGATTTCATTATTGAACTAGTCCCTGACACGAAGCCTATCTCCATGGCACCATATAGAATGGCGCTAACCAAGTTGAGAGAGTTGCAGAAACAGCTCGAGGAGTTATTGGCTAAGGGCTTTATTTGCCCGAGCGTGTCACCTTGGGGAGCACCAGTTCTTTTTGTGAAAAAGAAATATGGGAGCTTGCGGTTGTGCATCGACTATCGCCAATTGAACAGGGTGACCATCAAGAACAAATATCCTCTCCCAAGGATTGATGACTTGTTTAATTAGTTGAGGGGAGCAAGGTATTTTTCCAAGATTGATTTGCCCTCCGGGTATCATCAGCTGAGGATCAGGGAGGAGGATGTGCCTAAGACAACATTCAGAACCCGCTATGGACATTATGAGTTCCTTGTTATGCCATTTGGTGTGACAAATGCACCGGCGATGTTCATGGACCTGATGCAGAGGGTCTTTAGGCAGTATCTGGATAAGTTTTTCATCGTCTTCATTGATGACATATTGGTGTATTCCAAGACTCGGGCTGAGCATGAGGAACACCTTAGAGTGACCTTGCAAACTCTGAGAAAGCATAGGCTATATGCAAAGCTGAGCAAGTGCGAGTTTTGGATCACCGAAGTGAAGTTCTTAGGTCATGTGGTGAGTTCTGAGGGGATTTCAGTTGACCCGTCTAAGGTTGAAGCCATTATCAGTTGGCCTAGGCCTACGACAGTGACCGAGATCATAAGCTTTCTTGGGTTAGCTGGTTACTATAGGAGATTCGTTCAGGGATTCTCCAAGATAGCTACGCCTATGACTAGGCTCACCCAGAAGGATGTGTCCTTTGTATGGACCGAGGAGTGTGAGAATGCCTTTTTAGAGCTGAAAAAAAGATTGACATCTACGCCAGTGTTGATTTTTCCAGAGCCTGATCAGGAGTTGGTTATCTATACTGATGCCTCTCGTACCGGCTTGGGTTTCGTGTTGATGCAGAAGGATAGGGTTATTGCTTATGCATCGAGGCAGTTGAAGGTGCATGAAAAGAACTGCCATGTTCATGACTTAGAACTGGCCGCAGTGGTTTTTGCTTTGAAGATTTGGAGGCATTATCTCTATGGTGAGAGATTCACTTTGTATTCTGACCATAAGAGCCTCAAGTACTTGTTCTCTCAGAAGGAATTGAACATGAGGCAGAGAAGGTGGTTAGAGCTCCTCAAAGACTATGATTTTACATTGGAATACCACCAAGGTAAAGCCAATGTAGTGGCTGATGCATTGAGTAGGAAGCGGGTAGAGACAGTTATGGTAGCACGCCAGATGCCTCATGAGTGGAGACTACTTGAGGCGGTTACGGTTATGAGTATATGTGCTACCCCTTCAGATCAGATTGTGATATGTGCTCAAATGAGAGCTCAGCCTACACAAGTCCAGGAGGTAATTGACCAACAGAGACTTGACGTTGATTATGGGATGTACAAGTCTTGGGCTGAGAGTAGTGATTTTATTGAGTGACACTTGTCATCTGGTGTTGCCTTGAGATTTAGGGGACGTTTATGGGTTCCCGCAAATCCACGACTCAGACAGAGTGTTCTCCAAGAGGCTCACAGATCTCATTATGCTATTCATCCTAGCGGAACCAAGATGTATCATGATATGAAAAGAATGTATTGGTGGCCCGACATGAAGAGAGAGATAGCTCAGTTCATTCAGAGGTGTGAGATATGTCAGAGAGTCAAAGCTGAGCATCAGAGGCCTAGAGGGCAGATGCAACCGCTTGCCATTCCTGAGTGGAAATGGGAGCACATCACTATGGACTTTGTTGTGGGAATACCCAACACCCCGAGGAGACATAATGTTGTTTGGGTTATTATTGATCGCTTGACCAAGTCCGCTCACTTTCTACCGGTGAACACTAGGGATTCTATGGACAAGCTGAGCAGACTCTCAATGCGGGAGATAGTCAGATTACATGGAGTGCCAGTTTCGATTGTGTCAGATAGGGATCCAAGGTTTACATCGGTATTCTGGCAGGGGTTGCAGAGGCAGCTCGGCACTAGACTAGATCTCAGTACCGCTTACCAATTAGCCTTGCCACCTCAGTTAGCAGTAGTCCACAATGTCTTTCATGTGTCAATGCTAAGAGTGTACAAGAGTGATTTTGATCACGTCTTGGACTGGAGGAACATTGAGCTGAGGCAGGATGAGACTTATGATGAGGAACCTATTCAGATACTTGACCGGAAGGTCCAGGGGTTACGTAACCGCGAGATTCCGATGGTTAAGGTGAGATGACAGTTCCATGGCGAGGAGCAGGTTACTTGGGAGCGTGAGGACTACATGATGGAGCACTTTGCTGAGTTCATGGGCTTAGGTAATTTCTTAACCTTAAAACTTCGAGAACGAAGTTCATTCTAAGGTGGGTGTGATGTGACGCCCCGAAAATTATTTCATCTAGCCCATAACCCAATTGCACTTTGCCCAAACTCTATGTGTTGCCTTGATATGGTTGGTGTTTGTTTGATGGTTGTTTAATGTTTGTATAGTTGATGCTTGATAATGTATATAAATATGTGTATTATAAATTGTATATGGGTCATGTTAAATTAAAGTATAATGCATATCTTATTATTTATGCATGGGTCCATTAAACCATGAATTGATATGGGTTAGGATTGATTGAATAAAAGGATAAATGAGAATGAAAATTTGGTGTATTAAATGGATTGGACATTTAAAATACATGAAAGTATGAGATTGGTAAAGTACATGTGGTTGGTATGGGTACTATGAGACCAACACATGTGAAGGTTGGTGCATGAAAGTGGACAAGTGTCCCATGCCCACTTCTCTTCTCCAAGGAAGTGCTAGAAAATGAGGTGAGTGGAGGGAATCAAGGAAGTGCTAGAAAGTGAGGTGAGTGGAGAGAAAGGAAAAAAATAAAAGAAAAGAAGAAAAAGGAAAGAAGAAGAGAAAGAAAGAAGGAGTTGCCTGAGGAAAATCTCTGCAACGTTTTCATCAAAGAGCTGGATCTTCTTTTTTCAGCAAGTTCGTAGCTTATGGTTCTGCATTCTGAACGGTAGAGATCTTGATTAGAGATTTCGTCTAAGAGATCTAACCTCTCAAACAAAGCTGGTCGGAAAGTCTAGATTTCTCCTGCCGTTTCGCTCAAACTTATAGGTCTCCTCAATCTACCGTTGGATGGATATCAAATTTGGGTACGTAGTTTACAACTGATATTTCTGCATTCTGAAAGGTGGAGATGTTTATGGGTTAAGTATGTTGTGTGATATAGTCATCTGAGTTTGAGTATTTGCAGCAGGAAAGGAGAAATTGTCTGATTAGAAACTTGTTCATCAAAGATACTTATCTTTTCGGTCCACCGTTAGATTGGGCTAATATTTGGACAGAAGCTTTGTTTCTTCACATACTTCAATCTTTGGGTTGATTTTGTGATTACATATTTCTGTTGGTAGATTGATACATCTGAACAAAATATTAAATGAAGAATCGGTAGGGTTGCTTGTATTAGACCTAAATTTAGAATATGAACTTAGACCTTTCCAAATAGCTTGCATATCAACTATGTTGACCTAGTTGTCATTGTTGATGAACCCATGATGCAAAATCAGTGATATACATGGCTGAACATGGTGACCTAGTGTAAATCGGCAATATGGCCTAAGTATGGAAAATTTCATATTTTAGGGCTTTTGATGCTTTTGGCCTAGAATCATTGAATTGATGCAACTTACGTTTAAATAAGCGTGATTAGGGTTGATTATGCTACTGATTTGGTGGTTGTGACCATATCATGAGTTAGGCCTACTTGTGATGAAGTGACGCCATTTGGGCATGTTTATGCCTAAGGAATTGAAAATTAGTATTTTTGATTAATAGAATGGTTTATGAATGAGAACTATGCATTAGAGGCCTAAGTCACGTGATTTGAGTTGAATGATGGGATTAGATGAGATTTAGGCCTATTGTCTATATATGGGCTGATTTAGGGTTGATGTGTAATGTCTATGTGATTGAGCATAGAAATTGATGTATGGTAGGATATTGATGAATGTTTCAGGATCTTGATTGGGTTGATTCGGTTGGGTGGTCGTGTGTGGTTAAATACTCTCGCGAGGCTTGGTTGTGAGTAGACTTCATTTATGATTATATCTTTTATGTCATCATATCACTTATATATATATATTGTATGTTGAAAGCATGAATGTATTCTAATGTTTTGAATGATGCATTCATTTGAGAAAACCTTATGACTTTGGTTGGGCCCATCTATCCGGCTAATAGGCGGACTTAACCTTATCATAGGAGGGTTTTAAAAAAGGAAATGATTGGGGTCAACGGTACGGTGAAATAGACGTGCACTAGTAACCCCAAATAAACATGATTGGGGTCAACGGTACGGTGAAATAGATGTGCACTAGTAACCCCAAATAAACATGATTGAGGTCAACGGTACGGTAAAATGGACGTACACTAGTAACCCCAATGCATGTGGAATGGGGAACCAAATTGATAAGCTTTTACTTGCATCGAACTTATTATAAATGCTTGATATCTATATGTTATGAGCTTTTAATCATGCTACACATTGACATGCATACATGATGTTTATTGATGAGTATTGATAGCATATTTGAATTTTATTCACTGGGCACCGTTGGCTCACCCTCATTTTCCTCTTTCAGGTCCTTCTGTCCCGAATAAGGGCGAAGAAGTAGTCATATCTTGAGGGCCTTGCCTGTGAGAGAATCCAAGGCCTCGATGTGAGTTGAGAGGCATTTTGATTGAACTGTGTTTTAAATTATAAAGTATTATATTTTAGATTATGTAATTATAACACTTACCACATTGTAGTATGGGTGAGTTGGGACTTATTAGATAGACCATGTAGGTATATGACAGTTTTTATTTGTACTCACAATTTTGGACTTTATGTGTATGTCAATTTTAATGGACTGTAGGGATTATGATTTTATTTATGGTTCATTTTTATAGATTATCTCTTGTCTTTTATGATTAATACGGTTGGTAGTTTTGTTTAGTACCTTTTGATATTATGTCATTGTTTGAGATAAGGCTCGTAGGGTCTTAACCACCTCACGAGAGTTGAGGAGTGGTTAGAGATGCCTACGTCGGGCGTCCTGCCCCGGCATTCCGCACGCCATTCCCTGTGGGGTTGGTGGTCCGGGGTGCGGGGTTGCCACAATAATATTACAAGTTCAGGTGCAATTTTAATTGTGATGAACCTTTAAATAATCTGTCATGAGATGTCTATAAATAAATAAATTCGAAAGGTCAAATAAATATAGAAAAAAGAAAAAGTAATGACATTTATACAGTACATACAATAAATAACTTGGGCACCAAGAAAAACATCAAAGAAAATGTCAATGTCAATGTTAACGTTAGCGTTAGTGTCAATGTTAATGTAATAGCCATCATATTAGCTCTAGGCTAATTTACAAATCTACAAATATGTGGGCCCCGTGGGCAAAACTCATATGATTTCATTTGGAATATTATCAATCCAATGTAGCTTTTGGCTATTAAAAATTCTTTCGTAGCTTCTGGCTATGATGTCATCAAAATTCAATATATGGCTCTTGGCCTGAAAAATGCTTTCAATAGTTTTCGGCCATAAATTCTTGGCCACATAGCTTTTGGCCATAACATTCAAAATCTTTCTCAATAGCTTCAAGCTATAAAATATTCTCTTTACACATGAGCCACAGGCTATAAAATGTCCTTTATACGTAACTCAGATCTAAAATTTTTGGATCAAAGATTATAATATTCACATTTAAGTTGATGTTGCAACTTCTGGTGCAAGAATCCATTATACACTTTTCCATCTAGCTTTAGGCAAAAAATATATTTTCTTTGTATAGCTTCAAGCAAGTAATAAATTATTTTCTCTGCACCCCTTTTTCCATCAAAACATAACAACATGGCTTTGGGCTATGAATAAAACAATGTGTTCATATATTTTGACAATATAAAATAACATATTATCAAATAAAAGAAAATAAAGCTTACCGAAAGTTTCCTCTCACCTTATTGCCCTTAGTTTGTCTTCCCTATAGTATCAAATACTATACAACACCATATGGGTCCCTTCATTGGGATAAGTTTTCCAAAAACACATAAAGTTGCATAGGTTACTTTCTCAAATTATGTTGGTTCTCAGCGCAAGTTGCATTATTATAAGTATTTTCCAAACAACATGTTAACATTTAAACAATAGATAACTTGGGCATCAAGATACTATTAACTATTTCAAAGTGACGAAGTGGCGGTCAGGTGATGGTCCAGTACACATCCAAGTGCTTTAATTTGTTCATCTTAGCCTCCACTTTTGACTTCAGTATTTTCTGCCCAAAAAAAAAAACCCAAATTCACGCCATACTGCATTGTACCTATTTGGATTGAAATTCAGAAGCATGATTAATATCTTCAGTATGAGCAAATAAGTAAACTGAAAATAGAGAGTATATAACAAAAATTGAAAGTGGAGTACTATTATAAAATTTAAAAGTGGGTAAAAAGTATCAAACTCATCATCTTTTGTCTCCACCTACATAGCCATTCGAAATAAATAAATTAAACTATCATTATTATTAAATGATTTGTTAACCAAACCCAAAGAACCCAAAGACCCCAAATAAAAATTGAAGGTAAAAATAATAATTAAAATTTGGGTATTTCAAAAAAAATTGTTTTGCGTGTTGTTGTTTCCTTCTAGGATAAGGAGAATCCATAAGCATTCACATTAAATTCTTTGACAGATAAAGAAATAAATAGAGTTGTGTGTGTCTGTGCCGCCAACACTGGCAATGGTGACGACGACGGTGATGGTGGTGGTGTTCATGATATAGTTGTTGTTGCATCTAAGTTGCACCGCCATCTTTTCTTTGGCAGTGAACATGGTGGTGATGATGGATAAGAATAGTAGAAGAGGAGAAGAAATCGTCGTCGAAGAATATGAGACATCGTGCTAATATTGTGTTATAAACAGAAATAATATAAAAATGAAGGATAAAGAAATCTCAAAAGAAATCAAGAGAAGGATTTGATATATTTCTCGCATTCTGTTTTTCTCTATATACATACAAGAGGGTGATTAGCACCCTTTATAAAGAAATTATATTAGGAATAAAATATTCTCACTTGACAATAATTGATTCCACTTATAAACAAAATAATTGCTCCCTCTTGGACAAGTGGGAGTAAATATTCAATTTTTATAACATGATAATGTTTAATGTTTATTTCAAATAGGATGAAACTAGTAATTCTAAAGAGATTTCATTAAAGCAAAAATACATAGATTTGAAGTTGTCCCAAATTGAGCTCAAAAGTTGATCTCTAGTTAAAGTTAAATGTAGCTTAAAATTGACTAAAGATCTACCGAGCCCAACTTAGACCAACCCAACTCAACTTGAATCAGGTTATTTTGATTTGGGTTAAGTTGGGTGACGGATTTAGTTAGGTTGAATTGTAGTTTTTCTAACTTGAATGTTTGGGTTGGGTTGGGTTTTTGCTCGAAACCAACCCCACTCAACCCGTGCTAATATGTAATTTGTGTGTAAATTTCACTTTTAAAAGTAGTATGAGGCTTTTAAAGTAAGCACCAAGGCTCAGAATTTGACCTAAAGTGACTAAGCAAGAACAATATTGATATTTATGGTAGAGTCGTTGCATTTATTTATAAATATAAGATTGGTTTAGTCATTCCTGTAAGGATCCAAAAATAGTAATGGTTAAATGTCAAATATACAGGAGCATTTACGTGTTGGTACATTTGGTATGTGTGTGATTAATGTTGTATTTGTTCCATTTATGGTGTACCCAAACAAGTAGTATGAATGGTTTTAAGTGTGACCCTTTTATTATAATTGTTTATTTGACTCATAATGGGATGGGTCACTTTTTGGCTAATAAGGGGAGGTCCCTACATTCTACCAGGTCTATATATTGGGCTAGCCCATTGAGTTCCAATATCTTGATCTTAATATGGTCTTAAACCAAAGGTTCATTGGTGCTAAGTGGGGAAGAGTGTAGTACACATCTCTTTTTCTCTATTTCTCTCTCTAAATGGCGAATCAAACACCACCATTACCACCGGTGGGTCCGACGCGTTTCCAGCATCATTTACTGCCGGAGAAAGCTCCAGCAAAGGTGCTCCACCTTCCACTCTTAGAGGTTTGTGTATCTTTTATATTAAAGTATGTGTAAATGGATTTACAAGTTATGAGTCCTTAGGATATTTGTTTATATCTCCATGAATTGTTTTTTCAACAATTGCTATCAAAGCCTAACTTGTTTAAGTCCATCAACCATGCTTGTATGCTTGAGAAAATTGATTTTTTGTTGTCCAAAAATTAATTTTTGGATGAAACCATAAAACCCATTTTTGGGTATTTCAAATTCTATGGTTTATGCAAATGTAATGTTAGATTTGCATTGTGGAGTTGGTTGTGGTTTCAAAAATAAAATTTTGGAGCTTGATTAGCTCAAAATGGTTTAATTTTTCATGTTTTGAAAAAAGTTGCTGAGAATGTTAGTAGCTTGGTGAAAAAGATAATGGAAAATAGCAATTAAAATAAATAAAAGAAAATATATTTGCTTAAAAGACAGGATATTGCATTAAATAAAGAGATAGAAAAAGTTTTGCATATCTCGTTGTTCTATTTGCTTGATAGACAAGACAACATTTAATTACAGGTGGAACCCACAAACCATGAAATTGTATACCTACTCCCATGTGAACATGTATTTTGTCAACATTCATTTAATTTTGAATGGAGCCCACGAACCACTAAATTGACCTACCACCCTTATGCTACCAAGTGATAATCTTTGTTTGTCAGCATATATTAACTCAAGTGGAGCTCACAGGATTTTTCTATTATAAAAAAAGATTTTGCTTTTATAAAGAAAGATTCACTTTTATTCTAATATTTTCTTTGGCAAGGACTATGAGGTGTTGTTAAATATAATAACAATAAATTAAAGCTAAGAGTATAATGTTGGAGAGAGACGAGACATTTGTTGTCTAATTTAATCATTTTTAGTCCACATACACTTTTTGATTGGATTAAAGTATGTAAATTATCTTTAGGCAACTTTATTAATATTATTTTATTTACTCATGTTGCTCATAAATAATATCATCTTAAATGTCATATCATCTTACAGTCGTTTGACATGTTGTCATTTTACCTAATTTTAGGTCATGTTATTGATATTGTATTCACACCTTTTGAGATTATGTTTTTAGTTATTATATATATATAATTGTTGATGCATGTACTAATCTCGATAAATTCTCGATTAACAGTGTGAATATTAATATAATATCAAAACCATTGATTTGGAATGATTGCGTACCTACCTATCGTAGGGCCAGTCATGACAAATTGTTCTGGGTTTTAAGAATGTTTATTGGGCAACTTTATGGTTTATTTATGACTATTACCGAGATCCCAAGAATAATGATTTTTCCTGTCGGTTAATTATTGCTTGGAAAGATACTCGAGACTGTAAAGATTTTAATTGAGTATGCTTTACTCAATGATTTTGTTATCCTGTCGGTAATTAGTCATCGAGTCTAATACCCAATTAATTTGCTTTAATTTTGTATTATGTTGTGAGACAATTTTTAATTTATGAAAATTTTGGAATAACTTTAATTGCATGATTTTGGTTTTAACATGCTTAAAGTTGCCCTTTTCTGTGTTATTTCACAACTTTCCATAATCCTGGTGCGTCTCTACAACTATCTGCTATCAAGACATTAACTGGCTCTAATTTTGATGATTGGTATGAGTCACTCTCTATGTTTCTGGGTATTATGAACCTAGATTTGGCTTTGAGAGTTGACCCACCTTATGTGCCCACAACTCAAAGCTCTAATGAGAACAAAGTTTATTATGCTAGTTGGGACACTCAAATAGGAATTGTTTAATGATCATGAATTACACCATAGAAAAATCAATCCGAAAGAGTGTCCCACCTCTTGATAATGCGAAAGCTTTTATGGATGCCATTAAGAAGCAATTTGCTAAGTTTGATAAGTCAGAAATATCAAACTAGATGACATTGTTCACAACTACTAAATACGATGGGATTAGTGGTGTGCGTGAGTATATTCTGAAAATGACCAATTACTACAATAAACTTAGAGAAATGAAAGTCGAAGTGGGGGATCAATTCCTCGTGTGGCAGGTGCTTAAATTTCTTCCTTCTCAATTTGATGCCCTCAAAACTAGTTATAACACTCAGAAGGAAGTGTGGGATTTGCACACTATGAGTGCAATTGTCATCTATGAGAAAAAAATCTTAAAAATTGAAAAATCTCAATCTGCCTTAATGATGACACAGAATAACACCTATGCCAAGAAAAATTTCTCTAAGGGTAGTACTAGCTCCAAAATATTCAAGAAGAAGAAGTTCACAAAATTTACTCCTCAATCTAATATAACCACAAATTTTGGAGCTAAATCAGGGCGTTTCAAGGGAAAATGCCACTTTTGCCATAAAATTGGGCACAAGAAGGTCGATTGCAAAAAAAATTAAAGATTGGCAAGCGAAGAAAGGTATTCATCACGCTTTTGCCTCTTTTGAATCCAATCTTGTTGGTGTGCCCTTTAATTCTTGGTGGCTAGATACCGGTGCTAGTATTAACATAATCAATTCCTTATAGGAATTGACAAGTAGCCGGAAGCCAAATGAAGGGGAGATTCTAGTGAACATGGGAAATTGAGTCAAAGTCAAAGCTAAATGCATAGGAGTATCCAGATTGATCTTGTCTTCAGGCCATATTTTGGAATTACATAATACAGTGTATAATCCTAGCATTAGGAAGAACCTAATATCAATTTATCTTTTGGATAGGGATGGTTATACTTTTCATTTTGGTGATGGAAAAGTATTTTTGTATCAAGATAATTTGTGTATTGGTTCTGGTACTCTATATGATGGCTTATATATGATTGATTTGTCTCCTAATCCTAATGTTGGCCAATCTTCATCTCTTATGCATGATGCTAATAATGTGGTTGGTTCTAAACGTAGTAGAATAGAACAAAATTCCTCTATCTTCTGGCATAGGCGTCTAGGGCACATGTCCAGACAGATAATAGAAAGACTTATTAGGGATGGCGTTCTACACAAGCTTGATTTCTCTGACTTTGGCACTTGTGTTGATTGCATCAAAGGGAAACTCACTGCTCAGACAAGAAAGGACAGAGTTGGTAGAAGTGAAGAAGTTTTGGAACTAATTCATACTGACATCTGTGGATAGCTTACACCCATTGCATTGGGTGGATACAAATACTTCATCACCTTTATTTATGATTACTCATGATACGGCCACATTGAGCTTATTCGTGAAAAGTCTAAATCCTTAGATGCCTTTAAAATTTTTAAATCCGCTACAGAGCTTTAGAAAGATAAGAAGATAAAGATAGTAAGATCAGACAGAGGTGGTGAGTATTATGGTCGGTGTGATGAAATTGGGCAAAATCCTGGACCGTTTGCTAGATTTTTACAGAATTGTGACATTGATGCTCAGTATACAATGCCTGGGACACCTGAACAGAATGGGGTTGCAGAAAGGAGAAATCGTACACTTCTTGATATGGTACGTTGCATGCTTAATAACTCCACATTGTCAGATTTCTTGTGGGGTGAAGCTCTGAAAACTGCAGCTTATATTCTGAATTGAGTTCCCAGCAGTTCAGTTCCCAAAACTCCCTATGAATTGTGGTTAGGCAAGAAGCCGATTCTACGTCATTTTCATATTTAGGGTTGCAAAGCAGATGTCAAACCTCGTAATCCTTAGTCAAGGAAACTTGACTAGAAAACCATTAGTGGTTATTTTGTTGGCTATTGCATAGGCTCAAGAGGTTCTAGATTTTATTGTCCTTCCGACACTACTAGAATCATTGAGTTTGATCGTGCTGTTTATTTTGAGGATGATTTTGATGGTGGGAGTTCAAAACCTCAAAGTTTAATCTTCAGAGAAGAACGTGTTGTTATGCCAGTCTTTTTTGTACCAGCTCCCTTGATTCCATTGCCACTAGTTGACCAGCCTATTGTAGAGAATGCTCCTATTATTCCTGAACATGCACCTGCACCCATACCAGAACCTCAAAACATCATTGTTGATTCTACGAATGATGTCCAATTGCGGAGATCACAGAGGACTAGGAGGCCTACTATCTCAGATGACTATGTCACTTACTTGCAGGAACATGAATATGATGTTGGTAAGTTCTCTGATCCTGTTACATTGCAGGAGGCTATTAGTGGTCCTAACTCTTCTAGTTGGACACTTGCTATGCAAGAGGAGATGGCATCTATGTATCATAACGGTGTATGGGAATTGGACGAATTACTATATGGTTGCAGACCCATTGGTTGTAAACAAAACCAAAAGGGACTCCAAGGGCTAGGTAGAAAGATATAAAACGAGACTTGTCGCCGAACGCTTTAAGCAAAGAGAAGGTATTGATTATAAAGAAACCTTCCCACATGTTTCTACCAATGTTTCTTTTTGAATCATCATGGCATTGGTAGCTCATTTTGATTTAAAACTACATCAGATGTGTGGCGACCCCGCGCCCCGGACCACCAACCCCGCAGGGCATGGCGTGCGGAATGCCGGGGCGGGACACCCGGCGTAGGCATCTCCGACCACTCCTCAACTCCCGTGAGGTGGTTGAGACCCTACGAGCCTTATCTCAAACAACGACATAATATCAAAAGGGTACTAAACAAAACTACCAGCCGTATTAATCATCCAAGACAAGAGATAATCCATAAAAATGAACCATAAATAAAATCATAATCCCTACAGTCCTTTACAATTGACATACCCATAAAGTCCAAAATTGTGGGTACAAATAAAAACTGTCATATGCCCACATGGTTTATCTAACAAGTCCCAACTCACCCATACTACGATGTGGTAAGTGTTATAATTACATAATCCAAAATATAATACTTCATAATTTAAAACACAGTTCAATAAAAATGCCTCTCAACTCACATCGAGGCCTTGGATTCTCTCGCAGGCAAGGCCCTCAAGATATGACTACTTTTTTGCCCTTACTCGGGACAGAAGGACCTAAAAGAGGAAAATGAGGGTGAGCCAACGGTGCCTAGTGAATAGAATTCAAATATGTTATCAATACTCATCAATAAAGATCACGTATGCATGTCAATGTGTAGCATGATTAAAAGCTCATAATCATATAGATATCAAACATTTATAATAAGTTCGATTCAAGTAAAAGCTTATCAATTTGGATTCACATTCCACATGCATTGGGGTTACTAGTGCACGTCCATTTCACCGTACGGTTGACCCCAATCATGTTTATTTGGGGTTACTAGTGCACGTCTATTTCACCGTACCGTTGACCCCAATCATTTCCTTTTTAAAACTGTCACGACGTCCCTGACGTAGGCTGACGTCATGACCGGCACAATGTACTATACACTGTACATACCTGTATACAATATACAATACACTGTCAGCTTTCACGTACTCTCATAATCCATCCAAACTTACAGAATTTTTTTTTTCTTTTCTATACCACGAATCAAATCAAATCAACTAACTATATAGATGATCATTCCACTCACATTCGTTTCATTCATTCCACAAATTAAATTCTCAACTGATAAACACATGTCATCATTCCAAGCATTATATAAGATTACCACACAGCCCATCTAGGTAATAGTATATTTATAGTATGTGATAATTATACATATCAAAATAACAAGAATATAATCTATTGCCTCCAAGCATACGTACACGTACTAGACGAAGGTTCACGTGTCACGGAGTTTTCCTTTTCCCTTTGACTTAATACCTGAAATATTGGAGGAAATGGGGTGAGCAATCAACAGCTCAGTGAATATAGTTCTTGAGATGGCAATTATATACATTTATAGAAATATGACATTTAAAATCATTTCAAACACTTATTCAACACATGCATCATTCAATGAATATATTGTACATGTCAACATCATAAATTTCATGAGTTTTCAATAACATAATGCACAATCTCCCTCCTCCGCAAGGCAAGAGAGCGAGTCTAACCCTTGTATGGCCATACAAGGTAGACACAACTTCTTATCACCCAATTCACAGTCATTTTAAGGATCGCAACCCTTGTTAGGACAGACCTACTGACAATGAGGACTCGCAAAACCTCATTTGGGTCTAATTCCTAACGAAATGACAATGAGAAATAACAAAGCCTCATCATTACAAACGCCAATTGCTAAAATCAGTTTGCATGATCCATAAAACTCAATGCATTATATATAAAGATAACATGCATACAATCAAACATTTTATATGCGTACAATGTCATACAAGTACCAAATCAAGAAAACTATACTCACAGTGATTACACGGATTTTCTAATTCAACCTCTAAAATCGAGCAACAATAGGGCTTCCTCAAGAGCGTTTATCCATGCCCTTAAGCTCTCATTTTAAACACTGAAATTAATCATAGATTATCATGAGAATCATCATTTAGTATATCGGTAGCTACTAAAAATATCAAATTATCCAAAAATCACGATCTTAGTATCGAAACGTCCGGAATTCTGTTCTATACGAATCTATGATTTTAAATCACTGTTTACAATACTATTCACTATTATTTCACTATTCACTATTTACTATTCATTTTACTATTCACTATTCATTTCACTATTCACTATTCATTTTGCTATTCACTATTCACTATTCATCCGAATGTTGTAAATTGTATTAAAATTGTCCAACGGTCTCCAAAAATCATAAACTTGAATCTAACCACATATTCGGGGTTCTAACAGTCCAGGGAGCATTTTTCTACCTTTCTAGCGGATTTTCTATTCATGTTGGGTCAAAACCTCAATTTGGAAAACGCAGTAAAACGGCTCACACGACAAAAATTACTCCGCTAGAAAGGTTACATCTAGCTTAAATATCAATTTTACAAAGAAATAGCGTAGAAATCGCTTACCGTGGGTTCGGATCTCCCTCCGTTTCTCCTTCTTTCTTCCTTCCTTCCTTTCCTTCTCTCTGCACTTCTTCTCCTCCTTCTCTTTCTTTTGCAAATTCTTTTCTTTTCTTTTTTTTTTCTTTATTTTCTCTTGTCGGCAAAGAGATAAGAGCATTTTTATTTTTATTTTTTTTATCCTTTTATTTTAATTTTGATCCCATGCTCCTCATGTCATTTACCAAACCAACTTCCCCATGTTATCCCATGCTCCTCATGCAAGTTAACAAACCAACTTCCTCATCTATTAACCAATGTAATTTAACTCCAATTCACCTATCTAATTAACCAACCCATTCCACTAATAAAACTTATATTCTTTATTTAATACTTATATTTATTTGCTCATACGTATCAAATACGTATATTATCACGCGTCTATTTAGCTCATACGTATAAACTACATGTCTTATACATCTAGATATACGCAAAATTTAACGTATGTATTTTATTAAAATTACGGGGTGTTACAAAAACCCTCCTATGACAAGGTTAAGTCCCCCTATTAGCCAGATAGATGGGCTCAACCAAAGTCATAAGATTTTCTCAAATGAATGCATCATTCAAAACATTAGAACACATTCATGCTTTCAACATACAATATATATAAGTGATATGATGACATAAAAGATATAATCATAAATGAAGTCTACTCACAACCAAGCCTCGCAAGAGTATTTAACCGCACACGACCACCAAACCGAATCAACCCAATCAAGATCCTGAAACATTCATCAATATCCTACCATACATCAATTTCTATGCTCAATCACACAGACATTACACATCAACCCTAAATCAGCCCACATATAGACAATAGGCCTAAATCCCATCTAATCTCATCATTCAACTCAAATCACATGCCTTAGGCCTCTAATGCATAGTTCTCATTCACAAACCATTCTATTAATCAAAAATACTGATTTTCAATTCCTTAGGCATAAACTTGCCCAAATTGGGTCACTTGATCACAAGTAAGTCTAACTCATGATATGGTCACAACCACCAAATCAGTAGCAAAACAACCCTAATCGTGCTTAATTAAACGTAAGTTTCATCAATTCAATGATTCTAGGCCAAAAGTATCAAAAGTCCTAAAATATGAAATTTTCCATACTTAGGCCATATTGCCGATTTACACTAGGTCACCATGTTCAGCCATGTATATCACTGATTTTGCATCATGGGTTCATCAACAATGACAACTAGGTCAACATAGTTGATATGCAAGCTATTTGGAAAGGTCTAAGTTCATATTCTAAATTTAGGTCTAATACAAGCAACCCTACCAATTCTTCATTTAATATTCTGTTCAGATGTATCAATCTACCAACATAAATATGTAATCACAAAATCAACCGTACAGATTGATGTATGTGAAGAAACAAACCTTCTGTCCAAATATCAGCCCAATCCAATGGTGGACAGAAAAGATAAGTATCTTTGATGAACAAGTTTCTAATCAAACAATTTCTCCTTTCCTGCTGCAAATACTCGAACTCAGATGACTATATCACACAACATACTGAATGCAAAAACATCTCCACCTTTCAGAATGCAGAAATATCAGTTGTAAACTACATACCCAAATTTGATATCCATCCAACGGTAGATTGAGGAGATCTATAAGTTTGAGCGAAACGGCGTAAGAAATCCAGACTTTCTGGCCAGCTTTGTTTGAGAGGTTAGATCTCTTAGACGAGACCTCTAATCAAGATCTCCACCACTCAGAATGCAGAACCATAAGCTACGAACTTGCTGAAAAAAGTTGAGCTCAATCTGACCATATATCCCGAAGATTCTGCTCGTTGATGAAAATGTTGCAGAGATTTTCCTCAAGCAACTCCTTCTTTCTTTCTCTTCTTCTTTCCTTTCTCTTCTTTTCTTTTATTTTTTCCTTTCTCTACACTCACCTCACTTTCTAGCACTTCCTTGATTCCCTCCACTCACCTCACTTTCTAGCACTTCCTTGAAGAAGATAAGTGGGCATGGGACACTTGTCCACTTTCATGCACCAACCTTCACATGTGTTGGTCTCATACTACCCATACCAACCACATGTACTTTAACCAATCTCATGTTTCCATGTATTTTAAATGTCCAATCCATTTAATACACCAAATTTTCATTCTCATTTATCCTTTTATTCAATCAATCCTAACCCATATCAATTCATGGTTTAATGGACCCATGCATAAATAATAACATATGCATTATACTTTAATTTAACATGACCCATATACAATTTATAATACATGTATTTATATACATTATCAAGCATCAACTATACAAACATTAAACAACCATCAAACAAACACCAACCATATCAAGGCAACACATAGAGTTTGGGCAAAGTGCAATTGGGTTATGGGCTAGATGAAATAATTTTCGGGGCGTCACAAGATGGATGTCAAAACAGTTTTCCTCAATGGTAATATGTTTGAAGAGGTCTATATGGAGCAACTTGATGGTTTTGTGGTTCTAGGCATGGAACAAATGGTTTGTAAGCTTCAGAAGTCCATTTATGGACTTAAAGAGGCATCTAGACAATGGTATTTAAAGTTTGATCAGATTGTCACCTCTTTTGGTTTTAAGGAGAATGTTGTTGGTCAATTCATATATCTAAAAGTCAGTGGGAGTTCTTATGTGTTCTTGTGTTCTATGTTAATGATATATTGCTAGCAACAAATGACACTGACCTTTTACTTGAGACAAAATATATGTTATCATGTCATTTTGATATGAAGGATCTTGGTGAGGCCCATTTCGTGTTTGAGATTGAGTTCTTCGTGATAGATCTAGAGGCACTTTTGGTTTGTCTCAAAAGACCTACATTGATCGTGTTTTGAGTAAGTACTATATGCATTCATGTTCTCGTGGCAAGTCGCTTATTGTGAAAGGTGACAAACTGGATCGATATCAGTGTCCTCATACTGATAATGAGAGAGCTCAAATGTTGAATGTCCCTTATGGCTCTGTTGTGGGTAGTTTAATGTATGCTCAAGTTTGTACACGTCCCGATATTGCTTATGTTGTTGGTGTACTTGGGAGATACTTGAGTGAGCCTGGACTAGAGCATTGGAAGGCTGCAAAGAAAGTGCTGAGATATCTTCAAGGCACTAAGGATCTTATTTTGACATGTCAGCGATCTGACACTCTTGATGTGGTCGGCTATTCGGATGCTGATTTTGCAGGCTGTCAAGATGACGGAAAGTCCACTTCTGGTTATATATTCATGATGGCAGGAGGAGTTGTCTCTTGGAAAAGTGTGAAACAGTCACTTACAGCTTCCTCAACTATGGAGGCAGAGTTTGTAGCATGTTATGAAGCTACATGCCAAGTCATTTGGTTGCAAAATTTCATCTTAGGGCTAGATTTTGTTATTCCCATTCCTAGACCGCTAACAATGTATTGTGATAATTCTACTGTTGTTGCATTCTCTCGTAACACTAGGAGTTCCTCACGCTCCAAGCATATTGACCTCAAATATTTGTTTGTTAGAGAGAAAGTGTTTGAATCTATTATTTGTGTAGAGCACATTCCTACGAGGCTTATGCTTGCGGACCCACTAACTAAAGGTTTGGTTGCTAGAGTGTTTCAAGATCATGTTTCTAACATGGGTCTTGTAAAATCTTTTGTTGTATTAAGTTAGTGGGAGCCCTGGATGTTTTGTAATCAGTTGCAACTGTGTTCAATGGATTTTATTTTCCATATATGTATTGTTTTATTGTGCACATTCTGTGATTATGGCATTCTATTGGATGAGACATTTTGTGTTAGTCTCATGGGCTTCTTTTGAAGCATGTGCATCATTCTATTTAGATGCATGGACCTTGTGGAAATGAAATTCTAATCACACACTTTTGGTATCATTACTATTTCACACTTGCATACTACCGCCTTATTGGATGCTTATAAGTTCATGTATTTGTATCTTGTCGATACTTATATATTTAGTTGCTTGTAAGCATATGTTGGAAAGGCTTCGGTGATTTGGGTATTTGCTCACATTTGACATTTTTATTGTTACGACCATTTTGTTAGTCTGGATCATGTTTTGTTTTACAAATGTATATGTATACATCTCTACTTTTACATCTAATAGAACTTGTTTTTAGAAATATCCAGGAATGACATTCCTGGATATTATTTATTTATAAATGGTGTGGACTAACATAGTCATTCATGTTTAGATAAGGATGACTTTGTTGTCCAAGTGGGAGAATGTTGCATTTATTTATAAATATAAGATTGGTTTAGTCATTCCTGTAAGGAATCCGAAAACAGTTATGGTTAAATGTCAAATATACAGGAGCATCTACGTGTTGGTACATTTGGTATGTGTATGATTAATGTTGTATTTGTACCATTTATGGTGTACCCAAACAAGTAATATGAATGGTTTTAAGTGTGACCATTTTATTATAATTGTTTATTTGACTCATAATGGGATGGGTCACTTTTTGTCTAATAAGGGGAGGTCCCTACATTCTTCCACACCTATATATTGGGCTAGCCCATTGAGTTCCAATATCTTGATCTTAATACGGTCTTGAACCAAAGGTTCATTGGTGCTAAGTGGGGAAGAGTGTAGTACACACCTCTTTTTCTCTATTTCTCTCTCTAAATGGCAAATCAAACACCACCATTACCACCGGCAGGTCCGACGACGTTTCCAGCATCATTCACTGCCGGAGAAAGCTCCAGCAAAGGTGCTCCACCTTCCGCTCTTACAGGTTTGTGTATCTTTTATATTAAAGTATGTGTAAATGAATTTACAAGTTATGAGTCCTTAAAATATTTGTTTATACCTCCATGAGTTGTTTTTCCAACAAGAGTTGCATGTGTTGCTAATGAGCACTTGTTGCAATGGTTGACACCCCTCCCCTTTTATGGGTAGCAATGGTCAAGTCCCTTTACCAATATTAAATGGGGGACAATGGTTGTTAGTTTTCTATGATTTTGTTGGGGGCCTATAACCCTTATTGTTTGAGCCATATATATATACCCCTAATTATGAAGGGTATACGCTCTTGTTATTAGGCCTTTGCCCTATTTTTAATAAGGCTTATGTGCCTACCTTATCTTCGTCGGCCCTCCTATGAAGGCTGTTGGTTGTGCTTGTACGTTCTCGAAATGATTCTTGACGTTGTTAGCAAGATAGACTCCAAAGGTACAGCAATGTCAGTTTATCAAAGTCAAGTTGTTGATCTAAGGTGAAAATTGTTTGACTTTAAAAATAAAAAAGATTTTATGAGTTAAGATCCAAGCCGACCAACATTAACTAATTATAATTAGTTGTTGATATTCAATATGTTTATACCTCTCAAAAATTAGTCATTGCAATCTTTTAATTAAAAGAAAAAGTTAATATTTCCTGTATTTTCTTTATAAAATTGCCTCTTTTTTAACCATATTTTGTAGTGCTTATTCCTATTCTATTCTTTTTTTATTCCTCATCAAATCTTCCTGCTTGTCCTTTCAAAAAGTATTCCCACTTGTAAGAGAGGGAGCTTTTATAGCGTACAACTGTACTCATTCAACAATTGCACTTTTTCATTTAACTTTAATCCTCGTATTACATACAAATAAATCAATCTAGATCATTGAATTAAAGACAACGCTGACTATCCTAAGTACTTATTTGGGAACAAGTGTCCATCACAAAACTGAATAGGGCTACAACAAGTCTTTAATACATACACACACAACTCCTCCCTTCAAATGATTTGAACCCTTCAAATTATACGAGTTCAATGGCTACTCAAGTTGCGAAATCTAACCTTATGAGAAAGAGGTTGCGAGTTCGAACTTGAAGGAAGCCTTTTACTATTTATTAGTTGATGAATAGCAGGGATAAATGATCTCGAGCGGACTGTGTACTGAGATGTGACAATATTGTGTGATACGTGGCTGGCGTCCTCCACTGAGGTGACAATCAATATTATATTATGCCCTAATAATACAAAACCAAACCTTTATTTTTTCTTCTCTTCTATGCTCCCTCTTCTATGTTCTTCTTTGTCGTCCTAGCTTTTCCATTGAGCGTGATCGAACTCCCCTGGGTCTCTCTTGCTTCATCTCAATTGATTTCTCTTATTTGAACTCTCTGGTTTAATTTCTCTTTCTCGAACTCTTATCTTTTGATCTCTCTCATTTGAATTCTCTCCCACTCAATCTCTCTCATCGAACTATCTCTCACTCGATCTCTTTCGTTTTCACTCTTTCACGTGATCGACTAGAAGAAATCAAAACTTCTCTAGCTCGATTTTATTTTCTCTCTCGTTTGAAACTTGACAAACTTCAATCTCTATTTCTTTTCTTTTTTTGTTAGTTTGTAATTCAGATACAATTTTTTATATTCGAAATTTTAAAAACATGAAAAAATTGTTTAGTTTGATGAATGCAAAAATAGTTTTATGAGATTTTAATTAGAAAATATGTTGTTTTTACAAAATGGTAAAAGGTCATTTTTTGAGTTTTTAATTTCTAATTTTAATTTTTGGATCATGAACCAACATAGCCTTAGATTCTAATTTGACATTACTCTTCCTGAAAGTGAGATTGCCAAAGATTTATGATCTTCTTTTGGCGAAGGCTTGGATTTAATCTTTTATCAATTTCTATTGTTCGGATCTCTTGTTGAAATTACTAAGTCTTTACTTTGTAAATTTTTAGTTCTACTAAACTCTTTGGTGTTTTCCATAATATGCTCATGTTATTAAAAATTTCAAGAGGAAAAGGATCTAAGTAATGCTAATCTTATGACGTTATTAAGCTACGAGAACTGCAAATTAATTTTGTTTTAGGGCTTGGGTGTTGGTTCTGGCAACTTGACTACAACGTCAAAGAATTTTCATTCAAGATTTAGACATGCCACCAATTGTCAAAAGTTGCCTAAGTTGAAAAGTAATAAAACATTATGAGGTGACGATTGCTTGAAGTGAGTCATAACTTCATTTACAAGTCATTAAGAGGCAATGATTGTTTAAAGTGAGTTGTGACAAGTTACTAAAAGGTGATAGTTGCTTAAAGTGAATTGTGACTTCCTCTACAAGTTACCAAGAAGTAATGATTGCTCGCTATAAATAAGCATCATTCTCTTCTCTTCAAATCATCTCATTTCATCCCATCCCATCCCAATCTTCTCTTCTTCTTCGTCCTAGTTCTCTTCTTATTCAAGAGACTGAAAGTCTCATTGTTCTCGGAGTGTAAAAAAATGGTTGTCTGTTATTTTTCATTGTGATTTTTCTTCAACTTGTTTGTGGACGATATTTCTACAACCATGTAAAAACTGTCTCCTACTTTTCTTCAATTTTTTCATCTTGTTCTTTAGTTGTATAATTCTACGTAGGGCATCTATTCCCCACCATAAGCTATCCCGATCCAATGGTTCAATATGAAGCATCAAATTTATCATATTCTTTGACATTTGAAGTACATTGTGCATTACTATGTGTTCTTATTTTAGAGTTTTAAGATGGATTCCATTGTAACCTTGTTGAAGTATTTGCCTTTGTGGGTGGAATCTTCATTCCCAGCGTAGGCCTTGAACTCATCTTCTCAGTAGAATCAAATAACTTCTATACCTTGGGATAATGTTTCTTGAATCAACAAGAGATGTGCATTGTATTTTTCAGAAGGGCCGCACATGTTAAAATTGTAAGGAGGCTCCTACCATGGAATATTTCCCTATAGGGTGTAAAACTGTTCTTTCATGTTTTCCAGTACACTGAATGAATTAGCCACAATATGAGAAGCAAGAAGATCACACAATATAAGATACATTGCAAGACAAGTAGAAGTAATCAATTCAAGAGAAAAGAAAAACAAATGTAAAAATTGTTGGAATCAAACAACTCTCTAATTCTTTATTTTTATTTTTATTTTGTCAAAAGAGGAAATAAAAAATTGATTAAATCCAAAAAAAGTTCTATAGATACACCCTCGACCCAGAAGTGATCCGACAAAGCAGACCAACCAAAACCAGAGGCCAGACTAGCCAACTTGTGAGCAATATAATTATTATCTCTACAAACATGAGAAAATGAGACATTGTTAAAAAAAAGCTTAGCAAAGTATAAGATATCTTGGAGAATAGGTTCCTCCTGAGCAAGACTCCCACTCCTAGAAGATAGTTCTTTGGCCACCAACTGAGAATCAGTAAAAATCTAAATATCAAGCCTACTAAATGTCAAGCCTTCTTAAAATTGCCTTGGCTTCAGCAGCTTCAACAGAGATGGAAGCACCCTCCACCCAACTTTCAGCTCTTCGGACTTGATCTTGATCATCCAACAGAACCCATCTGAGGCCAGTGTGAAGAGAACTCGAGTTCCGGGCCGCATCGCAGTAGAGCTTCCAGCACCCCACACCCTCTTCCACTGGTTGCCGCAAGTTAGACAAGGATTGAAAGTTATCTGAGACATGATTATGCAAACTGGCAGCTTTTGAAAATTCGTGAAAATGGGCATTATCTTTATGAATTAATGCAATAGGAGAAACCAACAACTCATGAAAGACTTTCTTGTTTCTAAGCTTCCACAAATGTCATAAGCCAAAGGCTAGCCAGGCTAACTCATCTAAGGCTCCACCCATCTCACTAATGAAATAATAATATTATCCCAAATTTCTTAGAAAGAAGCACCCGGAATATGATTTAAATTCAAGCCCAAGGGAGCACCAAACCAGCATCTCATAACAAAATTACATTTGAAAAACAAGGGGCGGGAATCACAAAGAGGGCAAAATGGGTCTGAAAGAATGCCTCTTTTTAATAAAATTTTCTTAACTAGCGAAAAATTGTTATAGCACCTCCAAAGAAGTACTTAATTTTATTAGGAACCTTTAACTGCCATATAACAGAAGCACCTTTAAAACACTTGAAACCCAATTTAATTTTCAGCTGTTGGAGCTAATGAGTTTTATTCTTTATTTCCATCAAAAAGAGAATGTTTGAAGAATGAAGCTTAGCTATCTTCTTCAAGGCTTGAACTGTCAGGGAATTCCCCACTCTCAGACAGTTCCAGCTTAAAATCTTCATTTGGCCGGATGGGGCCTGTTAGGGCGGCTACCTCCACCCTTTCAAAATCAACCAGATCAGGTTTTTGTCGGTTCGCCATATCACTGTTCACTAATCCACTGACAATCTTAGGCTCGGTCTTTAATAGTTGCTCCTCCAGCTGAAGTCTTGTTGTCTTTGCTGCTCTCTAGCAAGGACTCTCAATTTTCTTTTCTTGGGCTTCGTCTGCATACTCTCCTCTATTGCTTGTCTGAGGTTAAAGGGGTAAGGAGAAGATATGGGCAGAGATAGTAAATCATCATTAGGATCTTGACTAACAGGATTTGGACACGGTAATGTTACGGTTATGGTGGTGGTGGTGGGACAAGGTGAATTCGGTGTAGGGGTAATTGGCGTGTTTTGGTTTGAAGAGGTGAGAGATGTATTGAGGAAACCAAATTATTTTCTGGGTGGGTATCTCAGTTTGAATGTGTGGGTTGGTTAATGGGTATATTAAAAGCTAAGTTGGGTTGGGTACTAGGTGTGCGGAAAGAATAATTTATCAGTTTTGGGTTATAGTCATACCACTTAATGGGCTGCGGAATAATCCATAAAGGTTGGCTTGATAGGTTCTGAATGAGGAAAATGATCAATAAAAGACTTGCCTGAACTTGCGGTCACTGTACCACTATTGCAGCCTGATCCGTGCATTCTAATAACCGGGCTGAAAAAAACTTGCGCGGCCCAGGATGCTGAATTGTTCTGTGTTGACTGGTGCTCTCCAGGTAATTTTTGTTCTTTGAGATCTCTTCTTGTGGGCCCACGTGAATCTTCTATAGGAGTTGGCAAAGACTCATTTAAACCAATCCAATATGGATCATATAACTGTTGCGCATTCCGAGTCACGTGGAACCTGTTGCTGTCAGGTTTTAGTGATAATGCTTTGTATCAAGAGATCTTCCCCGCCTTCATTGTAACACTCCGATTTTTAAAACTTAAATTTCAAGTAAAATAATTAATATTTTAATTTTATCGAGAAAGATCACTAAAAATCAAGATGTTAATTGTATCCGTCTATCTTAACCCATAATCATTATATATATAGTAAAATTTACAAAACAATGAATTTGTATTTTTCTAACCAACTTACTGGTTTAAATAAACGAATACTCTTTCATCTTCATGACCACATAATTCCACTATACAAATTTTTATATTGAATTGTGAGGGTACTTGTCTTTGTCCATCCATTATGGACACAACATTTTAAATATATTCATCAAATAGAATTAATAAATTCAAGTCCAAGGCATTCACACGTGAAATAAACCACAAGTTCTTTACTAACCGTAATAATATTCACTAAATTTTGATTGTCAAATACAACCCGTTTAAATAATAAACTTTTAAAAATCAAATAAAATATTCAACTCTGCCACCACAATACTAACAAAATAATTAACCCACCCCTACTACTCTGAACTACGTCACGAACTCGCGATTTTATTCTCTTAAGTACCTGCATATGAAAAATAAGGGTGAACTTGAAAGCCTAGTGGGTTATCTAAACAGTTCACAACATTTTATCATGATATATACACAAGAACATTACAAACAAGTTTTACACATTAATCGTTGCAACATTTGATTGTTTGAGTCGAGAATTCTATCACGTTCTAAATCACGTACCTTTAGGGAATCAAACCCCAGGCGGCACTACCCAAAATCAGAAATTCGTTGGCGATATTCATTATTAATAACTGCCCCATAATAAATATTGGTGATATTCCTTAGAATAACTGCCCCATAATAATCATTGGCAATATTCCTTGGAATAACTGCCCCATATGTGTGATTCTTATCTTAATTGTGTTATTTAGTGATGTCACACCATACATACAACATAAGTATGATATTAATTGCATTCACAAGACATATTCAACTCCACTACACATGGTATCATGTCACAATGCCAAATATGATAGTATTAACGCATGAACTTTACTATGTCAATATTCTCAAGTCACGTATTTCATCATCAGGCATTACAATATACAAATGAATCTCAATTACCATATGAATTTCATGCATCCAATTATCATTTGATCAGAACAAGAAATCATGCTGACACACATATCATCATAGTTAACAATCACAATATAGGATATATAAAATCATGTAAAATAGGCATGCAATAGCAATCTAATAATACTATAGACCTAATTAATTTAACATTTCTATCTATATATCAAAATAAAACATTATAAAGGTATAGAATCTTCCCCACCTGTAACGCACTCAGTTCGTCGTTGTCCGAATTCCTTGGTGCATAACGTACGTCCTCAACCTATACATACATGTTACATTTGCATTAGCTGCGTATACCTACCCAAGTTTATATACATATATATATACACACATTTGTAATTGTAGCAACCAAGAATGTTGCAGGTATAACATTTACTTATTTAAATGTATGTGTAGTATACAATATATTTGTGAAGTATCAAGATAGTAAAGTCCTTCTCGTTCAGTTCCCGTCCCAATCATCTTCCCCGATTGTTGGTCCTTAAATTCCGCAGCAACAGAAAGTCTCGATTTGATTCAAGTAATTAAAACCCTAGGCCAGAAACTGTGGAGAAGAAAGTCAGAACTGTTACAGAGTTTCAGAACCAATGCAAAGTTGCAATAACGAGTATCTAAGTTCTGGTAGAAGATGTGAGGTGTATCAATACGCATCGAACGAGAAGCAGAATTGTGCATTTGGAATCGATGAGTCGTCAAAAGAGAATCGGAGTGATCGATTGCTTGAGGAACGACAACGGCAAGTGCGTCCAACAACTTTCTCTCTGCCCTAGTTCCGCCTCGTGCTCAGATTGGACGCCAAGCAATCGCGCGCTTGAAAAAAAAGATGCCCTAGTTTCGTCCATCTCCTCAGATTTGGTGCTTTGCGAGATTCGTTGAAGAAAAAAAAAGAGTGAAGAGAATGAGCAATCTCGCGCTTGAAAGGAAAGAAGATGCCCTAGTTTCGTCAATCTCCTCAGGTTGGGTGCTTGGTGAACATCGGTGCAGAGAAACGAGGAGCAGAGGAAGAGGACGGAAAAGAGAAGAGAGAAAGAGGGAACGGCGGCAGTGGCAACGTCGCTGCTGCTTGTTCTTTTGCATTGGTTTGGGAGGGGGAGACAGAGAGGGAAAAGAAGAAGGAGGGCAAGGTGTATGATCGCCCTACTGCGATTTCACGGCAACCAACGAGGTGGAAACAGAGCATCGCCTCGCTCTATTTCCATCTCTTTTTTTCGGCGATTTGGACAATAGTCACCAGTGGATGGCACTTGTTAGGTCTTGTGAGTGTTCGATCACCGGTGTACAGCTACTGTCACCGTCTTGTTCATGGGGATTTTTTTTTCAAATTAGAGAAACAGAGCATCAAAGCGAAGAAGAAAGAAAAAGGGAGAAGTCTCACCGTGATTGCCGTTTCCACGTTTCTTGATTACTGGTTCGAGAGAAGAGAAGCGTGAAAGAGATGAACGAGACGGCTGAGGTGCATAGGTATTATACATAGTATTGTTAATTCTAAGGTTTAATAATGAGCATGTTCCATGATAGGAAGGTTAACAGTATTGAAAACTTACCATAATTTTGTATTGAAAAATTTGCCAAGATTTCTTTGGTGTGATTTGTAATTGATTCCTTAAAGGAATGCGAGAATAATTTTGAAATTGAAAAGTATATATTTTCAGTATTTCAAGGGATTACAATCATCATCGCACCTTGTGTTGGTGAAGTTACGAGATTACCCTCTTCTCCTGAACCGCCATGTTCCATTGCTGAACTTGCAACTGCTGTAGAGGAAGATGATGGGCAAGGAGCTTTTGAAGAATTGGACTCATGAATGTTGTCATCACTTCCCGTTTTTGAGGAATATGAACCTCCATTCCTTTTTTGATGAGATCCTCCACGAAATGGGTTCGCGGTGGCCTTAAGCCAATCTCCATACTCCAAACTTGAATCGGCACTCCCACTATCTGCCTGGTTCGAATGGGTACAACCATTTGTTTCATGACTAAGTTTACCACAAAAATGAAAAAACTTCGGTAACCTCTCATAACGAAACCATATCCATTGTGTAGAACCTTCGTTGTTCAAGATGATCCCACGTAGCAGAGGTTTTTCCAAATTCAGCTTATTTCTGATTCTAATGAATTTGCGTTGTTCCACCATTTCTTTTTTGCCTGTATCATCTATTTTGATCACAGTTCCAAGCTTTTGCCCGATCTTTGATACCACTTGCCTTCCCATACAGTCCAATGGAAACCCATGTAGTTGGACCCAGAACTTGCACGAAGGAAAAGTTAACGATTTTAAACTAATATCTGGGTACCACGGCCTCACAAGAAATAAATGTTCATTATACAACCATGGACCGTTATTATAAAATCTAGAATGATTTTGTGTTTTCTCTGAGTTAGAAAGACGAATGGAATATATTGATATATAGAGAGTTTGTACAAGGAAAGGTAATAAAGAAAGGTAAAATCTCTAGCTAATCTAATTCTAAAAATATAAAAATTATAATAGATTTATAATTTTATGATTATAAAAGTTTAGGATGCGGATAAGAAAACTCTTAAGATATTTTTGATTCTCAGCTAATCTAATTCTATAAATAAAAAAATTATAATAGATTTACAGTTTTATGATTACAAAAATTTAGGATGCAGATAACGAAACTCTTAAGATATTCCTAATTCTAATACTCCCCCTCAAGTTGGCAAGGAAGTTGGTAAATCAACGACACTCAACTTGTTTCGTAGACGTTGAAAAGCTTTTTTGGCAAGTGGTTTGGTGAAGATGTCTACAATTTGATCTTGGGAGCGACAGTAGGTAGTGGAGATTAATTTGGATTGAATTTTTTCACGAACAAAATGACAGTCAAGTTCGATGTGTTTTGTTCGTTCATGGAAGATGGGATTTTAAGCAATGTGCATAGTTGTTTTGCTATCACAATGTAGAGAAATGGGTTGAGGATGATCAACACCGAGATCATGAAGAATATATTTTAACCATGGCAACTCACAAGTGGCGGTTGCAAGAGCGCAATATTTAGCTTCAGCAGATGAGTGAGAAATGGTAGGTTGTTTCTTGGTTTTCGAAGAGATGGGATTGGATCCTAACATTGTAAAATATCCAGTGGTGGAACATCTCGTAGTCGGGCAACCAGCCCAATCAGAGTTGGTGTAACCACTGAGTTGGAAGGAAGTGGTAGCTGAGAGAAAAATGTATTTGTTGAGTGTGCTTTTGAGATATCGAAGAATGCGAGTAGCGGCATCCATATGTGCAGAACGAGGTGCCTGCATGAATTGACTAAGATTATTGACGGAATATTGTATGTCAAGTCGAGTAATGGTGAGATAGAGTAAGTGACCAATAAGACGGCGGTAAGGTGTTGGATCGGAAATAGGGTCTCCATTAGTGGGACGAAGATGGAGTTGTTGTTCCATTGGGAAATCACAGACTCGAGAACCAGTGAGTCCGGCATCGTGAAGGATATCAAGTATATATTTACGTTGGCATAAAAAAATCCTTCGTTTGGAACGTGAGACTTCAATACCGAGGAAATAATTTAATTTGCCAAGATATTTGATAGAAAAGATTTTTTCAAGAAATTGATTAAAATGAGTAATGGCGGCGTCATTGTTACCGTTGACAATGATATCGTCAACATAAATCAAAACAAAAATGGAGAGATTGTCTTTCTTGTAGGTGAAAAAACTGTAATCGGCAATGGATTGAGTAAAACCCTCCGTTAAAATAGTAGATGAAAATTTAGCAAACCATTGGTGAGAAGCCTGTTTAAGGCCATAAAGGGATTTATTTAATTTGCAGGCACGTTCCTCCCCCTTACGAGAAAATCAAGGGGGCAATTTCATGTAGACTTCTTCGTCAAGATCACCTTGGAGAAAGGCATTATTATCGTCTAGTTGATGAAGTGACCAGCCTTTAGCAGCCATGATGGAGAGAAGGACACGGACAGTGACCAGTTTTGCAACAGGTGCGAAAGTATCGTGATAATCGATACCTTCAACCTGGGTGTAGCCTTTGGCAACAATGCGAGCTTTATGACGATCAATAGAGCCATCAGGTAAATATTTGGTTTTATATACTCATTTACAACCAATGGCTTGTTTGCCAACTGGTAGTGAGAAACTGACCAAGTATTATTTTGTTTGAGAGCATTGATTTCTTTAGCCATCGCATCACGCCACACAGGAGATTGCATGGCCTTAATGAACGAGGATGGGACATCATTGGTGAGAACCATAAAAAGAAAAATCCTATGAGAGGTGGAAAAATTGGTGAGAGAGAGAGAACGAGCAAGGGGATGGTGAGTGACAGTAGAAATAGTGGAACAGTAGAAGTCACGAAGATGAGAGGGGGGACGACGTGTGCGAGTTGGCCGAGAGGATGAAGGTAATGGTGAAGCTACAGTGGAAGGTGGGGAAGGTAATTCGGGAGAAGGAAATGGAGGCTCAACAAGGACCGAGACTGATGGAGGCATAGAGTGAAGAGAGTCATCCTCAGTTATGTGAATGTGAGGAGATGAAGGAGGTGTTGGGGTTGCTTGAAGTTGATGAAAAGGAAATTGAGTTTCATGAAACACAACATCTCGAGAGGTATAAGATTTACGAGAGTCAATGTCAAAAATTTGATAACCCTTTTGAGCGTATGGATAACTGACAAAAATGCCAAGATTGGCGCGGACATCGAACTTATATTTAAGTTTGGTGTTTCGTGCATAACATAAACAACCAAACACGCGCAAATGAGAGTAAAATGGGGGTGACCCGAATAAAATTTGATGAGGTGATTGATGCTCAAGTAAGGATGTAGGCATTTTATTAATGAGATATGTGGCTGTGAGGATACATTCACCCCAAAAGCTTAATTGTAATTCTGATTGAAAACGCAAGGCACGTGCTACATTTAGCAAATGTCTATGTTTTCTCTCAACGACCCCATTTTGTTGTGTGGTTGCAACACAACTTCTTTGGTGTATAATGTCATGTTGATGAAACCATGATTGTAATGGTTGAGATAAGAATTCAGTTCCATTATCAGAACGAAATTTCTAGAGCTAGGGAAGAAAGATGTCACCAGTTCCAGAATGAATTTGAGATATATGAAAATTAAATTGACAATGAATAAGATTAAAAAAATAAATGAGCAATTGCATAGTTTCAGATTTATTTTTCATTAAATATATCCATGTGCAACGGGAGAAATCATCGACAAGTGTTAAAAAAAAATTGCGCCATTATGGGATGGAGTGGAGAATGGTCCCCAAATATCGCAATGAATAAGTTTGAATGATTTAGTAGAATGAGTAGTGCTTTTATTATAAGATAAACTTGATTGTTTTGTCATGGGCATACATCGCAAGCACAATTAAAATCAGACTTAGTATAAGGAAAACTTTTGCTCAAAAATCTAAACCGAGAAGATGATGGGTGGCCTAAACGCCAGTGTCATATGTCAAATTTATTCTCTACAAAAGCAGTAAAATGGGACGAAGTACATAGATAATATAAGCCATCTCTTAATTCACCCAGACTAATCACCTTCTTCATCGACTGGTCCTGAAAGCGGCAGTGAAAGGATGAGAAAATAACATCGCAAGATAGAGAGCGACAGAGTTGAGAAACATATAATAAATTAAACTTAAAACTTGGAATGTGAAAAACATTGGTAAATACAAGGGAAGGAGAAATTTTTATATTACCAATGTGACGTACTAAAGATTGAGAACCATTAGGTAATTGAACAAAAAAATTATTAGAAACAATTGTATATGAGTCAAACAGAGATAAAGAATGGCATATGTAATTGGAAGCTCCAGAATCTATAATCCAATAGTTATTTGGAGAGAAATAAGTTGTACCTGCAAGGTTGACGGTGGATGGCTTTGCTACCTCAGATGGATTGGTGTTGATAAGACTAAGCAAACGAGCATATTGGGATGGCGTGAATGAAGTTGCTGAAACGGATGGTGCTGGAACATGAGCAGTAAGTGCGAAAGCATAGGGAGCAGGTCCATTCTTTGGCGGATATCCATGAATCTTGTAACAAGTTTGCTTTATGTGACCAAGGCGGTTGCAGTGATCACAGAACGACCTATGATGTTTTGAAGAGGAGGAACGTTGGTGAGAATTACCAACGTGAAGAGCAGTTGATTCAATACTAGGAGTTGTGGTGTTATTAATCTCTTGTTGGTTCTCTTCTTGATGGATAAGAGAGTAAATGCGAGTTATGACGGGGAAAGGCTCCATGAGTAAGATTTGGCTACGTAAGGCCGAGAAGCAATCATGGAGTCCTTGGAGAAACTCCATAGCACGATCTTGTTGAAATCGTTCAACTACAGATTTCCCTTTGCCACAGATACAAGGTTCGATCGTAATCATGGAGTCGAGTTCATCCCATAGAGATTTGAGTTGAGTAAAGTAAGTTGAAACTGAGTTGTTGTCTTGTGTGAGAATGGAGATTGATCTGCAAATCTAAAAAATCTTTGGGGCATTTGATTGTGAAAAACGTTCGTGAAGATCATTTCACATGGCACGAGCGTCATTAGCAAATGAAACGTTGTCATGGATGTCAGAAGAAACAGAATTTAAAAACCAGCTGCTAACGAGATCATTACAGCGTTGCCAGGAGAAGAGAGATGAAACATCATCTAGTTTCTTGATTGAACCATCCACGAATCCGAGCTTATTCTTAGCTCGTAATGCCATAGTGATGGCACGACTCTAAGCATTGTAGTTATCACCAGAGAGGGGTGGAGAAACGAGAACAGTTGTCGAACTATCAGAATGATGAACTTGATAGGAATCAGTATTGTGTGCAGGTGAAGAAGAAGCCATGGAAATTGTATTCTCTGATACTATGTAAAATCTAGAATGATTTTATGTTTTCTCAAGTTGAGAAAGACGAATTGAATATATTGATATATAGAGAGTTTGTACAAGAAAAGGTAAAAAAGAAAGGTAAAATCTCCAGCTAATCTTATTCTAAAAATATAAAAATTACAACAGATTTACAACTTTATGATTACAAAAGTTTAGGATACGAATAAGGAAACTCTTAAGATATTCTTGATTCTCAGCTAATTTAATTCTATAAATATAAAAATTACAACAAATTTACAGCTTTATGATTACGAAAATTTAGGATGCAGATAAGGAAACTCTTAAGATATTCCTAATTCTAATAGTTATCAAGAACAAAACTCATGGCTTATTGATGAGAGAAAAATATTTGAAATATGTTATTCGCCACTTCTGTAATCCTTACCTCTGATGAGAGAGACCAGGAGCTTAGCAAACTTTCCTTTAAACCATTACGAATGAAAGATCTAATGGACAGTAGATGCCCCAATATACTCAACTTACAACCTTGCAAATCCCTCAACTTGCTTTCATGCTCCACTTGCACTTCTTCACTTTCATCCCCTGCCAAAGAGAATTTACTCAGTACTGACTGAATCTCCTCTTCCATCTCAAAAAGAAGAAAACCTTCCTAAAGCAATGAGATCTTAGAGATGCCACTACTCTGAAATCGCATATACAACAATCTCCTCCTCAAAGGAGCACAACCACCTTCACAAAGAATGACACTTTTTTTTTCCCAAAAAGCTAACAGTTGATGGTTGACTTACAACATTTTTTTTCTCTAATTATTTATTACTCTTGAACTTATTGTATTACAACCTAAGATGTGATGTATTTAAGACAACAAGATTATAATTCCTAAATTCTTACAATTAGAAACTTTTAATTACACAACCTTTTAATTTAACTCAACCTTTTAATTTCTAACGCAGACTTAACTTACTAATTCTTAATTAAAAACAAACATTAATAAAATATAATCTAGGTTAATTATCTTTTAACAAAACACATAAAAGGGCTCTCAAAAACCACCCAAGCCAAGTAGAAAGGCTAAGCCACTAATTTGAGGTAGCTCAACATTATTCCATCTAATTTGACATAAGGCCACTCTGTCCTTGAAGATATGCTCATTTACTTGAAATTGATAATTAGAAAACTAGATTATCATCGTTATTAACAAGCATGGACTGTCAGAACATTAGAAGACGGCAGGAAATGAAAGGTTTTTCAAACTTGTGCAACTTTTAGAGTCCATGTTCTCCCTTCATCTTACAATAGTTAGGATTTTATGGTTGAGTAATGCTAGATATATTGTTTTGGGATGTGCTTGTATTTAAAGATGTTGCGCAATACACTATTGGGTTGGGTTTCCTCACATATGGAGGATGATCCATTATCACCAAGCCCAACAAGTCCATGGATCCAATGGACAGTTTTTTGTAACTTGGTGAATGAGTATCAAAACTCTAAGATCTTATTTTTGAGTATTGAGAGTGTAGTCGTTTGGTAAAAAAAAATGAGAGAAAAAGGTGAAAAAGAAGGTTTCTACTAGTGTTTCATCACAGCGCTAGATCTTTGCGATCTATGGTAGGATCAGGTTCAAACTTGGTGAGTTTGTTTTTCTCTGGTATATGAACATTCTGTTTGGTCAGTTTTTCAATTGGAGTTGTGGTTTGTAATTTATCACCAATCAAACTTGGTTGTTCAAAATTACAGTCATTCTTGCACAGTGTTAATCGAACTACTCGATTTTCTTTTTCACCAATGGATCAAGCTGCAACTTTATCAGATTTTTTGAGACTCATAAATCTGCACTTTTACCATTGTGATTGTTGATCCGGATAGTCAGTAGTGAGTTATCATCACCTAATCAGAGGTGATCGAAACATAAGAGAAAAAGGTGATAGATTTGGGTTGCCTTCATCAAGAAGTTATATCTCTTTGATCCTTTGTCTGATTGGCTTGAGATTTTGGCAGATGGTTCTTCTCTTATGGTTCTTCAGTCGGAGTGGTTGATTTCTTGATTAGAGCTTTATTTCTCATACTGATACAACCAGATTCTAATTGAAGTTGTGAGATTTTTTTTATTTTTTTATTTTTTTATTTTTGACTACATATGTTTGTAGTGTCAAGTACCTATTAGTTGATGATTATTGCTACTATTATCCCTATATGATATTGGAATAAGTTGTGTACTCTTAGTTTTATTGATAATGGAGTTTTTTTTATAGACTACAGTCCCGTGGTTTTTACTCCTCATATTAAGAAGGTTTTCTGCGTTAAAAATTTTTGGTGCATGTGTGAATTGATTTTGTTGTTTGCTTTAAATATTTTTACAGTATTATATTTTTTATGGTTTTTTACTAAATTCATACACAATAATAAAGAGAGAGATTTGATTATTTTTCTACTAGGTCCCATGCCTCTCCTATTATATATATGCATTTTTAAAATATTTAAAGAAATTGGGTATTACGGTAAAAAAATGGGAGGCACTTTGTCACGCGCTGGGTTGCACCGCAGTGCCCCCTACTACAGGGCGTACTCCAGCCATTATGGATCTCATAATATTGTCTCATCTGGGTGGCATCCCCTCCGCAGAGCGTACTCTCCAGCCAGATCGTTTACCCCCTGCACAATCCACAACACAGGGCCCAGTGGTTACTCAGAATGCGAAATCAGACTCCTTAAGGGAGGTCTCGAGTTCAATTCTGAGGGAGACCCTCCTTATGCTGTGAATTGTGCAGGGGATAAATGATCTGGCTGGAAAGTACGCTCTGCGGAGGGGATGCCACCCAGATAAGATAATATTATGAGATCTATAATGACTGGAGTACGCCCTGTAGATTGGAGTACTCATCACCCTGGATAGAAGACACTGCAGTGCAACCCAGACGTAACAAAAAGGCCTTACGTATATAAAACAATTTTGTTGTTGATTGGAGTTTAAGCAAAGTTTTTGTCGACCCACCGAGTTCATGAGTGATGACTGATGGCCACGAGAAATAAGGTCATAACCGTCAATTCGAGAATTAACACACGTGAAACGTGAAATATAATGGGGCTTAGTTGGGAACTCCCTCGTGCGAATGGACGATCTGAACCGTTAAACACCCTGTTCAAAATTCACCGTCAGATTTCACCTTCTGCAAGCACACATAAAATACACATCTTCACCTATTATTCGTTCTTTAGAATTTCGGAAGCTTCTATCTCGCTAGCAGGCTTTTTCTAGGGTTTCTGCTTTTTCTCTTATTCTTTTTTTAGAATTTCGTTTATTTTCTTCTTTTTTGATGATATCTGCGTATCACTAGCAGGGCTTGGATCGAAAATTTCTGAAGCGTTTGGTCAAAAATCTATTTTGTTAATACGAAGAAAAATTGAAATCTTTGATACTAATCTGAGCAGACGGAGGAGAGAGAGAGGCTGCCAGAAGAAGCAGAAGATGGCTGGCGGGAATTTCATGGGCAGAGTTGTATCTTATCTTGTTAACGAGGTACTCGTCAACAGCCTCGCCAATAGGTGCGTATTATTTGTATTGGATTGACGTTCTTATGATTTCGTTCGAATCAAGAAGCTTCTTAATCTGGTCGACGGGATTTATTTATTTGTTCCTGATCGATTCGTTCCCTTGAAGCAATACAGTCTCAACTCTTCATCTGATTCTAATTTTGGCGGTGCAATGTATTTGTTCGATGCTGCAGAATCTTAGGGTTGAGAAGATTTTGAATTTTGAAAGTGCGCTGTCTCTCCTTTATAATAGTATTTGTTTGTTTGTTTGTTGCTTCTGTATTTGGTGATTGTTGGTGTGGATTTATGTAGGTGATTGAGTTCTTCAATCTTGAAACAAAAAGAACTGAAAAAGTCGGTTTGGTTAGGGTTGGATTGGGTTCAGAGCCCCTACCTAAGAGTTATTGAGCCTAAAATTGCATTTTTCGACTTATTAGGGCTTAATCAGTTTATATGATTAAATTGTATGAAAAATAAAGAAGTACGAACCAAATAAGACTAAAACTTAACCACATCAATAAAGAACAAATTGAGATATGAACCACTATTGGTTTAGTTTGGTTCAAAAGGGTCATAATCCATGAGGTTTAAAAAATTCTGAAAGCTGAACAAAACTGGGTTTTCAATGTAAAAAGGGACGGAACTTAACGTATGAGACTTGTTTGTTTTGGCTCTCCAATCAATCCATGTGCACACCTAGATGTCCCAATTACTATTTGAGTTGTTCTCCTTGGAATAGTGTTGAAGTGGTGTTGCATCCTTCTCTTGTTTTTTTTTTTTTTTTTTGTGTTTGGTCTTTCTGCTTCTCCACTCTGGTGCATTGATTTCCTTATTGGTTTATTAGCGTGTCTATAACTTCAGTGGAGTGCAAAAGATGGAAAATTTGTTACGTGTAAAATTCGTACTCGTTAATAGGGACAATAATGGATGTAGATACCTCAAATTATCATCTTATATAATCATTTTTGAGTTATGGAATATGGACGTTAAGTTTATTTACATGATCCTTATGTGATGTTGAATTCTCTTAACCTTTTTTTTTATTATTATTATTTTTGTCTCTATGGATTTTAAGTAATAATGTCAATGATGACTCCATAGACCTGTAATGAATGCGAAAATGATCGCAACAGAGAACATCTAAGGGGCTAAGGCATTTTTTCCATTCAATTGTGGACTACTTTGGATTAACACTTGATCATTGCGCTGTTAATCAGTTTAGGCTGCTTGATTCAAGCTAATAGTGGAGCTTGGGTGATGCCACAAAGCTTTCCTCTTTGCCATCCAATGTGGAAGTCATGTATATTCCCTTTAGAAGTTAGAAACAACACTGTATGTCAAACAATGATGGATCATGACCAAAGTAGACGATCAAAAGAGATGGAATTTATTTTACAAAAAAGTTTAGAAAAATAATTACAAATAATTACAAGTTGATATGTGCGTCTTTATCGTGCAAGCTGGCTTCTCTAAGCATGCGTAAGTTGGCTTCTCTAGGCACGTAGACAAGTTGTTGGGTGAAGAGCATGTGTTACAAGTAGTTATTAATTAGTTATTATTAATTAGTTGTTGAGTGAAGAATGTGTCTTAGGAGTTATAGTACTTATATAGTTATATGTAAATAGTTATTAATTAGTTATTATTAATTAGTTGTTGAGTGAAGAATGTGTCTTAGGAGTTATAGTACTTATATAGTTATATGTAAATAGTTATTAATTAGTGGTTAAATTTCAATAAGGAGTTAAAGGAGTTATTAATCAGTTGTTCTGCCACGTACTTGTATAACTTACCTGTAATGATGACCTATATATATGGTGTAAGTCCTAGTCTAATAAAATATGTCAATCCAACAATTAAACTTATCTCTCTCTCTTTTCCCTGAATCACTCTTCTTTGTCTTTTTCTTTTAAAGCAAATTCTAGAACACACCATTTGGTGTCAAAGCAGTTTCGGTCATGGAAACGCGTGGAAAATCAAATGTTGAATTTCGGAATGATGTTCACGAGATTTTGGCTCGACACGAGTCAAACTTTGACCAGGTTAACACCACCTTACAAACAATATTAACGGAGCTCCAATCTCTTAAAGCCTTCCAAAGCCCAAATCTTGAAACTAACAATTTTGTCTCTAGTGCATCTTCACAACCACAAAACCCGCAAAGTGCCTCCCACTCAAATGCAACCACCAAACGTGCCCATCACCATCTCAAATTGTCCTTTCCGAAATTTAATGGTGAGGACCCCACAAGTTGGGTCTATAAGGTTGAACAGTATTTGACTTCAAAAATATTACTTCAGAAAATCAAGTTCAGTTGGCTTCCTTTCGCCTAGAAGGCATCGCCCTGCAATGGCATGGGTGGTTGACGAAGTTTCAAGGACTTGTCACTTGGACGGAATTCACCAAAGTTGTATTGCTCTGTTTTGGTCCAACTGATTACGAAGACCTTTCAGAAGTTTTGAATTGCCTCAAACAAACTACAATAGTGACTGCCTACCAAGAAGCGTTCGAGAAACTCTCGCATCGAGTCGATGGCTTACCTGAAAAAAAAATTTATTGGGTGTTTTATTGCAAGACTTCGAGATGAAATTCACCTAGATGTCAAGGTTAAAAAACCCCGCACATTAGCAGATGTATAGGCGTGGCTCGACTCATCGAAGAAAGGAACCTGCTACAAAGAAGAGTGATTCAAGGAAAAGAGAGAGAGAGAGAGAGAGAGAGAGAGAGAGAGGGAGCAGTTAATTGTTGGATTGACATATTTTATTTGACTAGGACTCAGGTCATATATATAGGCCATCATTACAGGTAAGTTATACAAGTACGTGGCAGAGCAACTGATTAATAACTCCTCTACCTCCTTATTCAAATTTAACCTCTAATTAATAACTATTTACATATTACTATTGTAACTTCTAAGACACGTTCTTCACTCAACAACTAATTAATAATAACAATAACTACTTGTAACACGTGCTCTTCACCCAACGACATATGCTCGTGCTCTTCACTAAGCAACTTGTCTGCGTGCCTAGAGAAGCCAACTTGCGCGATAAAGACGTACATATCACAAGCAAGGTAATTAAAGGTGCAAGGCCAACTTAAGGCGACAAGGGGCCCTAGCACCTGAGGCGCATGGTGCGTGCTTAAGTAAAGTAAGGCGCAAAATTCTTAAAAAACTTAATTATATATTAATTTTTTGGTAAAAAAAAATTAAAAAAGATAAAAATTAGTAAAAGTTTTAAAATTTTCTCATCATTCATTATAATGTTCATAATAGCACTATTTTTTTATTTCATAGCTGTTACTAATATTATGTTTATTTCTTTTGATATTTAAAATTGAATTAAAGAAAGAAACACTGTAACAAAGAAAACCAAGTAGCAACTGTGGCGCCTCTGTACCAATTACTTCTTATTGTTATTATAAAAGTGGAACACAAGTTTCCTTTAATGTTTTATATTTGATATTGTGTATTATGTATATTTATTCAAAGAAAAGAGGAAAAAAAAGTATATAATACAGTACTTATTTCATGATTAAATGTTTTTTTTTTTTAAAAAGGAGCAGGAAAGTAAGGCGCATGCCTGAGGCGCACTAAAGTGCTCGCCTAAGTTAATGTGCCCTGCCTGTCAATTATTGAGGCACCACATGTGCGCCTCGCCTCAAGGCACACTAAGGCATATATGCCTTGATAACACTGATTGCAGCATAGTAGTCAAAATTGCGATTCAAATCGTTAAATCGTACGATTCACGATTCGATTCACTCCAATCGTTGTACCTGTGAATCGAAAGTGAATCAGTCCCAATCGAAAGTGAATCGACAATGAATCACTAGTTGAATTGTGGTGAATTGATTTGAATCGTGAATTTGTTAAAAAACACTAATGTTTTTATAACCCTATATATACTTAATATATACAAATATACAATTCACATGTGTCTTGAATTTACGATTCATCGATTTGAATTCCAATTTGATTCATCAAGCCTCAAAACGATTCACAATTTTTGCTACCATGGATGCAGGTTAGTACTGGACAGAAACAAAACAAAAAAAAAATTGAAAAATGAAAACAACCTGATGCCAGTCTAAACTTGATGGGGTTTCCTTTGTGCTTTTTTTCATCTATTTATTGTGGTCTCAAAGTCATGGTGTAACTCACACTCAATTCAATTTCTCAAGTGGCTGAACCAGGAAAAAAAGCACCAAAAGTGGGAGGAAAAGTACATAAAAAGCAAAAAATGGGTTTTCTTGGATTGCGATGCCACGGTTATTGAGATGCAACTTGGATCATTTTTAGGCTAATATGGAGTTGGTGCAGTTGGTAAAGAGGTAGCTTTGGAACTTAAAGGTCCAAGGTGACTCTTGCCACTACCTCACCCTAGGGGGTGAAGGGGATTAATGGGTCAGGAACCGGCCTGACTCCTTTTTGAAAGTACGGTCTAGTGATAAAGTTGGTTATACAACTAACATTGTTTCTTCTCAAAAAAAAAAAAAAAAAAACCTAGATCATATTAAGAATCTTGAATTGTAGGATGACAGAAAATTATGTTGCTCATTGAAAGAACTATTTATGCTAACAGAACCAATTTCAGTGTCAAAATGTTACATGAAGAAAAATTGCTGTGTGGATAAGATGATTATGCCTATGATTTGTGTTTTTTTTATTATTTTGTTCTTTATTCATAAATGTCTCATCTTGGTTTTGGTACTGGGTGACAACTAAACTTTGCCAGGACTATATTGAATAACCTTTGTTTTATTTTTGGTGGTTGGATTTTGCAGTCCTGGTTTCCAAAGATTTGCTGTTAGGACTTCTAGGAGAATGGAAGAACTGTCAAACCTGGGTATATTTCCTCTTTAGTAAATTTATTTAGAATTCAGGTCCGAGAAGATGTGCTGTTGATATAAACATTTATGCCTTCTTTCCATGCAGCCGTGAAGAAGAGGCAAGAACTTGCTGAACAAGTAAAAGATTTATCCAAAAATTTTGAGGTAACAAGTTATTTTGCAACTAGAATGTTTTTTGCGCTGAGGAAGTGTACCTTTTCCCAGCCCTTTATGAAAATTCTGGTCTGTTTCTAATTCGTTATTTTGATTATAACGGCACCTTTGAAGCAAACAATTTTTTTTTTCTTTCTCTGTACTTCCTGAGGTCCACGGTTTATCTGATGCAACTTTTCTATTTTGTCCCTAGAAGTGTTGAGAAATTGCAGTTCCTGTGGATTATTCATTGGTACGATGGCCTTGGATCGTATTTTAATGATGTAGTATTTTATTCCTTGCAGTCAACCAAAAACCAGTAAGCAGTTCGAGTAAGATGGTACGATGAAGGTGTTGTGATGGGGTACATAAGGCTTATCTTTTATTTTTATTTTTTTTAACTGTATACATATGAATGTTGCCCTAGTTACATCATTTTGATCTGAACTCTAGTTTGGACATAAAAGTTTGAACTCCTTGGGATAACTTAAAAGGGTGGATTTTGATTACTGGAAAAAAAAAATGGTTCAAGTTTGATCTCGACACTTTCAGTATCTGCAGTGTTTGTCACTCTTAGAAGGATTTCCTATTCATCAATGCAATGCTCCATTCACTTGTTGCGGATCCTCTCTCCTGCATGAGTATACCAATGGGGTGGCCGTTAAAATCCTACAGATGGGGTTACTTGCAATTGCCATAGTAGGACTTTTCTTTTTCTAATTATAATTGCTCAAATAAGAAATGGGAATTTGAAGTCCGTGCTGTGTGAAACTGATTTAATGTTTTGCTCCATCTCCTTTACACCTTTGAAGCCATGTGTTTGAGTTACAACTGTTGTAAAAACTCACAAGTTATGTATAATTTTAACATTAAGTATTTATGTGAGCTCTAACCATTTTCTACCTGTCTCAGTAACTGGTGTTGTAGTGCTTATTCTTGGAATTGTCTTGCTCAAGGAAACAGCATGGATAGGATAAGAGAATCTGAATACGGTGTATTGTATTATGTTTTTTACCAACACATGTAGTTGGATGGTGCCGGGACCTGATGGCGAGACGCATGTGGGACCTGGAATGACCGTGAAGAGCAGCAACCGTGGCCATCTTTACAGTTTGAGAGTTAGCAGCACAACAGACTAACAATTCACGAGGAAAAAAAAACATGCTATTTGGTTATTAGTGTGTAATTTAAGGCTTGGAATATTACCATCCGGGAAACTAAGATCGTGTGTATTTGTGATTTGGATATAATTTGTTATATTTGAAAATTTAAAAATATTAAAAACTTGTTTAGGTGAACTTTACTTTTTTGTTAAGATAAAATGTTATTTTTAAAAATAATAAAAAAATATTTTTTAGATTTTTTATTTGAATTGTATTTTTATTTTTATATTGAAAATTTAAAAATATTAAAAACTTGTTTAGGTGGACTTCACTTTTTTGTTAAGATAAAATGTTATTTTTAAAAATAACAAAAAAATATTCTTTAGATTTTTTTTTTTTGAATTGTATTTTTATTTTTATATTGTAAATCTAACGCAGACTAATCTTCTGCTTTTGGGCATGAGGGAAGATTATCTTGCCATTATTCTTAAAACAAAAATAGAATGTGGATGCATTGGTTGGTTATACAATTCAGAGATTATTCAACAAAAAACCAAAGGAAAAAAAAATGGTTCTTTGTCATCAACTAGAAATTAAATGTCATGGATACAAAAAAATGAGATAATTTCATGAACCTTCTCTTAGGTTCGTAATATATCAAGAACACTCCTCGATTAGAAAATAACACAAACCTCCGTTGCTAGGTTTGTAATGCTCATGTAACCTTTTAGCTAGAAATCTATACTTTAAAAAAATCTCTTAAATTTAAAATAATTAACTAAATATAAAGTAATAAATTAAACATAAAAAAACATAAGAATATTTTTAAATTTTTATGAAGATTTTTAACATGAACCAATCTTAATTAAGAACAATATAAGATTATGTCATGTCAAAAAAAAAAAAAAAAGGAAAGACTGTAGCTGCAATTTGCAAAAACTTTGTTAAATTAATGTAAATTGAACTGTCCAAAAATGGACATATTGTTCAATTATTAGGTTGAAATTTTCAATCTAACTAATGCGTCCTACAAATAGATTGTTGTCCATGGCATTTCATTACCTATCTCAATCAATATACAGTAGATAATCAAATGCCATGGGCACAATCCCTTTATAGCTAGCAAACACTTTCTCAGGCAAAAGTAGAAGAAGAAGAAAGATCCTAAACATATTTCAGTCAAGGAGTTGGGGTTTTTCTCATCCATGTATGAGCAATTATATAGTGAATGATGTACTTATAAAATAGAAACATAATAAATATGAACAAATCTTGAGATTTTGGTGAATCTTTTAAGAAGATTTGAAAAGATTTGTAATTAATGAAATAAGCCTATGTTTGATATATTGTGTATATTAGAATAATTAAACAAAGAATAATGCTACATTGACATCTAATATGTACATTCAAAGTGTACATTACCATTAAATACTATTAAATTATATCGAATCATGTGTTTAGTACATGATTCAAGATAATTTAATGGTAATATACACTTTGAATATGTACTTTGAATGTCACTTTAGCATTTTCCTTAAACAAATGGTATAGGTATATTACCAGTGGTTTTTAACTTTCATAAAAAAATTGTTGCAAGTATTGCGACAAATGGCATTTTGTTTGATCCATATCTCAATTGATCCAACTTTGTTAAGTTTGCATTTGGTTTCGCGAACCGAAAACAAAAATACAATCTTGAAAAATAATTTTTTATCCTTTTTTTAAAACAAACTGTTTTCTTAATAAAAAATGAAAAATTATTTTCGAAATCTTTTGAACCAAACAAGTTTTTAGTATTTTTAAATTTTTGAATACAGAAAACTGTTTACGGATCACAAACCAAATGGGTAGAAAGTCTTAGACTCTTAATAGATTGAAAAATAATATAAATCACCAAAATTTTCTTTAAAAGAAATATTAAATTAATGAGGGTATAAAAGATATTTTAACGGTACTCATTAATATCTCATGTTTCACAAATTAAGCGCCTAAATAGGTACTACTCATTTTTTTTTTTCTCTTTTTTCAGTTTTGCCACCTGTTTGTAATTATTTTTTAAATTAGTTATAGGGTTAAAATTATAATTTTAATAGTTAAATAACTTTTACACCCGCTCCCTCCTATTTTTATGTCTACGTATAAATCTCTATTTAACTCTTTTTAAATTCAAGTATTTTAGTCATTTCTATCATTTTTTATTTTCTAACAAATTTTATTTTAATTAAAATATTAAATTTTAAAAGTTAGGTGTATAAAAGTTAAACCTATATAAATTAATACCCTTGAGACCATTAAAATTTATTAATTAATCGAGATACGATTTAATAAGCAAATTAATAATTTATTAATTTATACATTAACTAATAAAAATAATTTATCATGTATTCTTTATTTTTTTTCAAAACAATGAATTAAATATTGTGAATTGTGATTATATGAATATTACCTACTTACCGAATTACGAATTATCATTATTTTATGTAATCGTTAGACCAAAACAAGTTCATGAATGTAATTAATCTTATTAAATAAATGTCATGGATCTATCTATTTTTGTACTAAATTAAAATTACGCTCGATGTATACTTACTTAATATACTTCATTAACATTAGGTTTATCAAAAATATCTATATATAAGTAGTAAAATTGTGTCAATTTACAAAAGACTCCTTATTGAGTCATATGCATATATAATTTTCATGTATAAAGAGATTATTAATTTATATATCAAGTGGAACCTATGTGTTATTTTAAAAATGTACTATCTTATAAATTTAGCGAATTATTTATTTACCACATTGGTCCCAAGTCATGACTAGGGGCGTAACACTAACGGGTTGGGTTGAGTCGAGTTTAAGTCAAAACTCAACCCAATTTAAATAGTTCGAGTTGAAAAAATTGAAACTCAACTCGAACCAAACTAACTTCTTAACCCAACTCAATTTGAACTAGTTTGGGTTGGGTTAGGTTGATCATTCGTGTTGAGATGACTTGAACTTTAGAAGAGAAAATTAAAAGAAAAAAAATTCTAGGAAGAAGAAGAAAAAGAAACTTGGAAAAAAAGTGGATTGAAGATAAAAAAGAAATAAAGAAAAAGAAGGGTTGAGAGGTTTTATGTAGAAAGCCAAAAAAGTTACAAGTTAGGTTTAGGACTTTGGGGGGTTTTTGGTGGCTTTAGGGGATAAGGGATTTAAGGGTTAATATTAGATTTAGTTCGGGTTGGATTCCAAGGGTATCAACCCATGACCCAACTCAAATTGTTCAAGTTAGGATTTTTGAACCCAACTCAAGCCAAACACCTAAATCAACCCAACCTAACCCCATCTGGTTTGTTGGGTTCGGTCGAGTTGGTTTAAACACTCCAAGACCGACAAAAAATATTATTTAATCAAGGTTATATTGTGTTTTTTTTTTTTTAGTGTTGATACAAGGTCAGAGGATGTTGGCACTAGGGCCAGAGGAAGCCAGAATCCCACAATAGGGCCAAGAAGGTGAATACAATGACAAGGGGCATAAGGGGTCCAGATAGGGACCATGCGAACTAACTACCATGGTCCCGCTTTCACTTTTATTACGGGAGGAAAAGCTCACACTTATTTGCAATGAGAGATAATCGAACTCCTGACTTTAAGTGAAGGGGTTTGGATGCACATCATTGGAGCAAGCCAATGTTTGCACGTTATATTGTTTCTCTATCTCTATATATTTATACTATTTATAAAGCCAAAACTTATTAACTACCGGTGTGCCTCTATTTTTAAAAATACCAAAACTACCCATTATTTATTAATGCTCAACTAAAATTAAATTTAACTTAAAAATGAGAAATAAGGACATTTTTGTAAAATGCCATAGCTTCCTAAAAGATTGTCACGTTGCCCAACCCACTTCTTTGGGAAACTGTCTTAAACTGATCCCATGCTCCCGTCTATCTTTAACTTCTTAGCTATGCATTCACACGTAGAAAGAGTTGATGTTTGTTATTATAGTTAAGCATTTACAGCACAGTAGCATAACGATTTTCCTTTCTTTTTCTTTTTCTTTTTCTTTTATATACAAACATATTTTAGTAGACGTGCTCTACTATATGTCACAACCAAGAAAGGAGCAATAACCTAATGTATTTTTCCTATCATCGGGGCAACTTGCCCAATCGGCATCAGTATAGCATGTGAGAGAGAAGTCTGCAGATGCATGAAGGGTGAGACCATGAGTTGTCGACCTTCGTAGATAATGCAAGATTGCGTTTGACAGCCTGCCAATGTGTCGATGTAGGAAAGTGCATGAATTGCGTACTTTGTTCATTGCAAAGCATATGTTCGATATAGTAATGGTTCAATATTGGAGTGCACCAACAATGCTTCGATAAGAAGTAGGGTCTGGAAGGGGATCGCCATCATATCGGGAGAGAGGTGGATGAGTAGCCATGGGAGTTTCAATCGATTTGCAATCACCAAATTCAGCCCGTTGTAGTAGGTTCAATATGTATTTTTGTTGACATAGACGAAGCGTCGAGGTGCCACGAGATACATGAATACCCAGAAAATATGACAAAGAGTCGAGATCCTTGAGGGCAAAATGTTGATGCAGCTGGACAGTTAAGGTGGATATAAGTTTGAAGTCACTACCTGTCACAATTATATCATCCACATAAAGCAATAATATGACCATAGTTGTAGCACTTTTGAGAACAAACATGGATGAATCCAACTTAGAAGCAAGAAACCCCGCTGCAATAAACATGTACTAAGCTTGGTAAACCATGCCCAAGGATTTTGCTTCAAACCATACAATGCCTTCTCCAATTTACAAACATGGGAGGGAAATGAAGCATCAATAAAACCCTGTGGTTGTTCCATGAAAACATTCTCCGCTAACTCACCATTAAGAAACGCATTATGAACATTGAGTTGCTTCAAAGGCCAATTGCATAATAAGGTAAAACTGAGCACAACTCGAATAGTTGTAGGCTTGACTACGGGACTAAATGTTTCAAAGTAGTCCAAGCCATGGGTTTGATGAAACCCCTTAGCGACCAAGCGAGCTTTGTATCGTTCAAGACTACCATCAGGGTTGAGCTTAACCTTATAAACCCATTTGCAGCCAACTATTGTAACACTCGGAGGAGGAAGAACTAAGGACCAAGTATCATTCTTAAGTAGAGCATCAAATTAAGCCCTCATTGCATGTTACCAATGTACATGAGCTACAACCAGCTTATAAGAGGTAGGTTCAAGCATAAACAAAGTTGTAGAAGAAGAGACATTTGCAAGTAACACCTTTGGTTTAAACACACCAGCTTTAGCACGGTTAATCATGGGATGGGTGTTAGTGGGTAAAGGTGGTGGTGGAGAAGGGATAGCCATGGTGATGGTGGTGGTGGTGGGAGTACGGGTGGCTGTTGTGATTAGAGTGGGATCATTTGCAGCAGGCGGGTGAGAAAGAATAGGGGAAAGAGTGGGGGCAGGGGAGATAGATTGTGAAGAAGAAGAAATAAGGGAAGAAGAGGATGGGGGACAATGAGATGGGATTGAAGAATGTATAAGAACAAGGGAGGGAAGAAAGGGAGAGGGGGAAATAGTGTGAGAGGCAAAAAAAGGGAAATGAGACTCATTAAAGATAACATGGCGAGATATGTAAATGCGATGAGTAGGGATATGAAGGCAAACAAACCATTTGTGATAAGAACTAAACCCCAAGAAGACACACTCCAAGGACCAAAATTGAAGCTTGTGTTGATTGTAGAGATGCAAAAATGGAAAGCAAGCACACCCAAAAACCTTAAGAGAAGTGTAAAAAGGAGATTTCTGATATAAAATAGAAAATGGAGATTGATTCGAAAGGATTGGTGTTGGAAGACGATTAATGAGGTAAACACACCTTAAAAGGCATAGGGCCAAAAGGACAATGGGACATGAGAGTGAGCAAGGAAAGAAAGACCCACTTCAACTACATGAAGATTTTTTCTCTCAACACTCCCATTTTGTTCGGGTGTATAAGGACATGAATGACAGTGATGAATCTCAACTTGTTCTAAATAAGGTTTGATGGGCCTAAACTCACCACCCCAATCAGTTTGGAGAACCTTAATTGATGTATCAAATTGAGTACGAACCATGTTTTGAAACTTGATGAAGGTGGAGTAAGTCTCATCTTTTGTATGAAGTAGATAAATCCATGTGAACCTCGTAAAATTATCAACAAACAAAAGAAAGTATTTAACACCAATAACAAATTTTTCAGGTGATGGTCCCCATAAATCGCAATGGACCAAGTCAAAAGGTTTTATTGCACATGACTCAAACGATACGAATGATAGCCAATGACTTTTAGCTAATTGACAAGATGAACAAATTTGAGTAGGACTCACATTAGAACCTAAAACATTACACTGATTCATGACCTGACGAACAATAGGAAAGGCCAAGTTACCTAACCTTTGATGCCAAAGGTTGACATCATTATTTTGTGTAAGATAAACTGAAATAGGGTGAGTAACAAACGCAGCAGAAATAGGGGAGACCATGGACGAATTTGAGGTTGTAAGCTTATACAATCCATGTTCAAGATGCTCCTGAAGTAGAAGCCTTTTCGACAACTGATCCTTCACAAGGAAGAAGTTAGGATAAAACTCGACAAAGGCATTATTATCAGCGCAAAGTTTAGTCACACTAATAAGTTGTTTGGAAATCTTAGGAGCATGCGAGGTTTGTTTCAAGACAATAGGTTTAACAGGAGAGGAAATAAAAAGGTTACCAACATGTGAAATTTGGATTTGGTTACCATTCCCAACCATTGCGTGATCCTCACTAAAATTGGTGTGAAATTGTCGAAATGACTAAATTTTGGAGTAAAATGGTGAGTTGCTCCAGAGTCTAAATACCAAGAAATATCTCTAGCCATTGGTGTAGAAGAAATAGATGAAGTGGTTAACATTGCAATAGCAGGCATAGAAGTAGCAAAAAAAATTTGAGAATCGTTGTCAGAGTAATCTGTGGGAGCAGTAGCACGCGGCTAATAGTTCAAGTTAGTCCGATGGTAACAAATGAATGTCGTATGTCCAAATTTGTCGTAGATCTGGCACTGAGGTTTAGAACTCGTGCCATTCGACAGTGATCGAGGACGCCATGATGTAGCAAATGGGGGCTGAGAATAAAACTGAAGTCGCTAAACTGATCGTATTAGAGAACTAGATTGAGCAAAGTGTTGTGATGAAGATCTAAATTGCGGACCGGGCGTGAATTGAAATGGACGTTGTTGTGGATAAGAAAACCCATATTGAAATTGTTTCACAGATTTCTTGTTTCCCTGGAATGAGGCAATATTTGTCTGAGCAAAATTCAACTGATTTGTTGTTGTTTGAGTCTCAAGACGGAATTCATAGCTCTGTAACATGCTATGAATATCTTTCAGGGATGGACGATCAGATCTATTGTGCGCGGCAGTAATGAAGGCATTGTATTCGGCACCAAGGCCTTCCAAAGTATACATCAGTTGATATTTATAGGACAAAGGTTCTCCAATAGCTGCAAATTTATCAAAAATGTCCTTAAGTTTGCTTAGACAATCAATTATAGATATGCCTTCCTTCTTTATCTTCATGAGCTGCGATTTGAGCCCCATCATGGTAGCAATAGACCGTGATTGGTAAACCTTGTTGAGAGACTCCCAGATCTCAAATGCAGTATTATATCCAATGATTTTGCTCATCATCGCCTCGAACAAAGAAAAGTAGATCCAGCTCATGACAAGACAATTTAGATGCTGCCATTTAGAATATTCAAGGTTGAAGTGTTGCTGAGTATCAAGAACTTTGAGTGGGCAAGGGCGAGATCCATTGATGAAATCCTCCAAGCCATTAGCAATTATCACATTCAATCTGATTCTTCCATAACAAGTGATTGGAGTGATCTAGCTTGACAGTTAGGGAAGGGTGGGTTCTGGAGAATTGAAAGGGGATTTGGTTGAGGTGTGATAATGGGGGATCGAGCATTCATTTATGTATTTGAAATCAAAGTAGAGGATTGGCCGGAGATGATAACCAAAGGTTGATTTGTTGAAGTCATTTTTTGGAGTTGAGGCTTAACGTTGATGTCCCTCGTACCATGAAAGGTTTCAAGATAAAACAGAGGAGAATATGGTTTTCTCTATAAATGCTCAACTAAAATATCTCAGATTTCTCATTACACTATATACTATTATATTGAGGGACAAGCATGTGCTGACCATGTGAGTTGTAACTAATTACATCATTAAGGCTAAACTATAGTAGCTAATTACATGTATTATAATACATTCTATCAAAAAGGCTCGTGTATTTGTTTTTCTTATAGGTTTTATAGTAATTCAATCTCATTTTTTCTTATACTTTGAACCTCATTTTTTTCCTCTTTCTTTTACTACAACAAAATAAATGTTTAATAACATAATAACAAATGTTGTTGAAAAAATGTCACTAAATATTAAAGACTTTGATTATATTTTAAAAACATTATTAAAATAATTAAAATTTTAAAGTTAAATCTAATTTTTTTATATGTTTATCAAAAAGAATAATAAAATTTCATTAATTTATGAGATAACATTTTTAAGAAATTGTGTTAAAAATCTCAAAATATTAAATAGATTTGAAAATGTATTATATTGCATATTGAAAAAATGAACATTATTATTAAATCTTGATTCTTATGAAGAAAAAATTGTTTGTAATGAATGTTGAAAATAATAACATTTTTTTAACAACATAATTAACAAATGTTGTTAAATATTTATTTATTAATTATGGGTGCAACCCCATTTTTCTTCTTATTTCTTATTTCTTATTTTTAAAGCTCATATTATTCTGGTTCTCCTTTATTCATGGTGATGCTTTAAAATAAGATAATAAAGTGAAAACGTACAGATGAATTAAGCACCCTTTTAAAATGAGATACAAAGTGGAAAGGATGAAGATAGAAAAATCTTGAATATGAATGTAATTTTTAAAAATGTTATATCCTAAAAAGTAATTTTATAAGAGGATATTTTTATAATAACAAAAATACTTAAATTGGGTGGGTAGAGAAAATGGGTGGTGGCTCCCGACACCCAACCTGCGTTTGGAAATTACTTTACTATTCTATCATTGTATATTTTATAAAATGTCAAATATAACCTTTTTACTTTATTCAAAAACCTTTTTAAGATTCCTCTGTTACTATTTGTAGTTATTAATAAAAAAGTTATGTTTTCTATCATTTTACTTTTCTTTAACAAAACCTTGTACCTGAAGTTGTATATGTAGTAGATACATAAGAGTAGGTTTATAATTCACTTTTTTGCTATAATTAGATTAAGATCAATATTTATTTTTAATTAGATCAAAGTGTTAATGGGTAGATACAAATATATTTATTTTTTTTTATATAAAAGGGTAAATTTGTCATCATTGATTTTACTAAACATTTTTAAGATAAAAAAACACTTAAAGATGTGTTTGGTACAACTTTTTATAAAAGAATTTTTTCATAAAAAGTAATTTATCTAAAAGCACTTCTCCAAAAAAACATTTTTCATCAAAGTTGTACCAAAAAACACTCTCACTTTGTAGTAGTGAAATAAACATGAAAGAGGTGCTTTCTGTGATGGCCCTCCAACTCGTTGGAAAAATTGAAAGGAAATAATAAGCCCTAAATTAAATACTAACTAGCAGCATATCTACCACCGAACACAAAGCTGGTAGAGAAGGTGGTTGATGCAAAAATCATGTAGTAGTTGGCTTATGATTGTCACATATCTCCAATTTCATTGAGGCTTCTTAACCATGAGGGCTCCCACTTGCATGAATTAGAGTAATGGTACAATAGCGTCTATATCATATTTCACATTTTGTAAATCATTGGATTGTCTTAAGACATAAGTTGATACATGATTCGAGATAATCTGATAGTACATTAATAAAAATGTTTCTATAGATGTACATTTTGAATGTCACTTTAGTAATGCTACATTAACATCCAAATTATACATTCATAGTGTGCATTATGCTTATATATCATTGAATTGTATCGAATAATGTGTTAAAATATGGTTTGAGATAATTCAATGATGCATTAATAAATATAATTAGTCTATACTTTGGATATCACTTTACCGTTGTCCCCAAAAACAGGAACATGATTAGTTTACATATTTTTAGCATACATTTTCAACACTCAACCCCTTAATGTATGTTGGTTGTCATCGAATCATGTATTGATACATAATTCAAGGACACCATATTAATGAGGTGTGTGCTGAAAATGAACGATGAAAATAGATGCTCAACAGCACTCCTCTTATATATAAAATGTAGTTGTTTCAAATATATGTGTTAACTTGAATATCTTATTTTCTTTTGTTTATTTTAATTTTTAATTTTGATTTTGATACATGATTATATCTCTTTCTTTGTGCTTTTTCAATATATGTTCTTTATATTATTTAGATTATTAAGGTTATGTTTGGTTTGTAATTCAGATACATTTTTTTATATCCAAAAATTTAAAAACATGAAAAAATGTGTTTAGCTAGTTTGAAAGTAATTTTTTAAAATTTACAAAGAAAGTATGATATTTTCAAGAAATGATAAAATGTTGTTTTCTAAGTTTTTAATTTTTAGATTGTATATAAGTTTCTGAATCATGAGCCAAATAAAATCTAAAATTTACTGTCACTTATTTTATTTTATTTTCTATTTTAATGCAAAGTGGTTTTTACTATGTTTTTTTTTTAAAGAGTTCCCGAGTTAGCATATTTATCAACTAATTAATTCAAGATATAAAAATTTAAAAGGTTGTGTTCATTTATTTTTAATTATTTTATTTTAGATTCTGCTTTAATATTTTTGAAGTATATTTTGTTTATGTTTTTTATTACAAATTTGATCAATTAGGCATTAATTTGTGATGTACCGTTTCCTCTTTACCAAGTTTAATTCCTATTTTTGTGGGTTACTTCTCTATTATTTGTTTTGGTTTTTAAACTATATTTTATTAATCTTGTAAGCATGTAATTGTGATGAGTATACATTAGCCAACATTATAGTAAAAATTTTAAATATTGAGGTTGTCTAATTTCTTTTTATTTTTTTATTTTTTTTATAATGTTTAATCTTACTAAGTCTTTAAATTCTATTTTGTGTCTTGCTTTTCTATTACTTGTTCTTATTTTAATTTTTAAAATATATCTTACTAATTTAGTATATAAGCATATAATTTTGATTAGTCCGTATATATATAAGCCAATATTATAATTAAAAAAATAATTATTGAGGTTATTCAATTAATTTGATATTTCTCACAATTACTTTACTCTTCTCTTTTGTTTTAAATTTAAATTTTTTTATTTGAATCTAAGCCCTTCAATTAAAAAACACATAATATCTTTTTCCAAAATTTTAGAACCTAAAATCTTAATAAGAAATAGAAAAAATCAGGTGTATGACTGTATTCAGATTTCAGACTATTTAATCTATTAATAAGAGATGTTGCTGACTTGTGCCTCAGGCTTTTAACTCAAGCATTCTTCCCCTGCAAAATTGGTGATCTTGCTTGCTTACACCTTTGTTACTTTGCCATGGCATCTTCCATCGTCTCCAAACCCAAATCTTTGCGCTTCTTCCATCGCAATCTCTATTACTACGCCTTCCACCACTCCACACCACCACCACCACCACCACCGCCGCCGCCATCCTCTCTTCTTCATACCCAACAACACCACACCTATCCTCTCCAATCGGTGCGTAATCTTATTTCTCTCAATCTTTCTTGAATCACCATCTCCATTTGATTTATTCATCGATTGATTTGTGTCTCTTTCTTTTTCTTCAGATTATATCCCGGAATCTGGTATTCCAGGCTTCGATTTCGTCGTTCCGGTTTCTTTCTACCGTTCCTACTGCTACTGATGGAGCCTCTGAGACAAAGAATTCAGGAGAGAGTAATTCTGGAGGAAGAAGCGAGAACACAGGGGAATCGTCGAGTGGCGCCGGCTCGAGTGCTGGGAAGTCCACACGAGGCGCGGTAATATTCCTGTTTGATCTTCCTTTGGTTTTACTTGGATTTGTTTTGATTTTATGTTGTGTGCTATCTTCGTTCGTGGTTTATGTTGGAATGTTAAGGATTTTAAGGGTTTAGGGTTTAGGGTTTATGCTACTGGTACCGCTGAGCTTGTTGGAACAATAAAGATTCGCTGAGCTTGTTGGAACAATAAAGATTTAGGGTTTAGGGTTTAGGATTTAAGTTTTAAGGTTTAAGGTTTGGTCGTCTGCATTATTGAACTTTTTCCTACGAATTAGAATGCTCGATATAGAGTTCTGAAAGTAACTGGGTTTTAAGGTATTAAGAGGTTGGGATAGTGGACAAAACCTACAAAATTAAGCCCTCAACTAATTTTCTAAACCATAAAGCCTTTTACATACATTAAATGTGAGCTTAATTGATGTAATAAAGCCAAAGTTGGGTTTGGGGTTTGCAGAACCATGGCAGAGTTCTTTGGCAAGTTTGGTGTTCTTAATATTTTAATTTGATGAAAAGCATATGATTGATGTACAGGAAATCATAGTTGCAAACTTTGGGTTTGAAGTAAAAATGTTTGGACTTTGGATTCAATTTCAAGATGAGACCATCTTGTATAACTTTGAGAAATAAGACTAAGTTGTGAAGGTAAAAATAATTTAAAAACTGACTAAAAACAAAGTGGAAACAAAGAAGTAACTCTTGAATCAACGTCAGATTTTAAGACATCGGTATTGTTCTTTATACATGTTACAGAAGATTAACAACTGATATGCAAATAATGACTTTAATTGTTAACAAAAGGAACAGTCTCGTCATATGGATTATGAAATTTGCAGTAAGGGGTTATCTTTTCTAAAGTTGAGAAAAAGAACAAAATCTGTAAATTGCTTTTGCAACTTAGATTTTTAGTTTACTTTTTGTGTGTGTGTTTTACAGTTTTACTCAGTATCTTGTATTTATTTGGTTTTTGCCTTAAATGTTAAGGCTTCTTGTTCTTTATTCAGAACACTTGGTATAAATCTTTTGCAACTTTCCTTTGACATCTCACCGAACTGTGTGGCACATTTTACTTCAGGTTTGCTTCTCCCTTACCCCACCATGATGTAAAAGTTGCTAGTAAAAATCAACTTTTCAAGATGTCCTAGAATGTCTTTACCAGACTTGAGACCCGGTGCACATCCACCTGTGTGCTTATCCACAGCTTGCCAATCTCAATTTGACTTGGCCAGTTCATACTGGGGGTTTTCATCTTGAAAGTTTGTCAGAATTGAGCATAATAGTTATTTAGATATTAGCTGAGACCCCATCTTAGAGGCTTCTCTTTTAGTTTTACCACACTTTAGAAGTGATTCAGCTGAAATGGGTCCCCTTCATTTGCAGCCTGTGTCATGGTTGAGCTTTCTCTTGCTGATCACAACTGGAGCAGGACTGATTTACTACTATGAAGGGGAGAAGAAACAGCATATAGAAGGTAGATTATTATGGTGAGTTGGATTTGTTTTGTGCATATTTTAATAGTGAAAGGGAGGGTGATGCTACTGTGAAGTTCACATATCAGATCTGGCACCTTCTTATATCTTGATTTGAATAAATGAGCTTAATGAGATTTTGCTGCTGCACTCTGCAGAAATTAGCAATGCATCAACCACAGTAAAACAGGGACCATCTGTTGGAAAAGCAGCTATTGGTGGCCCATTCAACCTTATTAACCATGATGGCAAACCTGTTACAGAAAGGGACTTCTTAGGGAAATGGAACTTGATTTATTTTGGCTTCACTCATTGTCCTGATATTTGTCCAGATGAGCTCATCAAGTTGGCTGCTGCAGTTGATAAGATAAGTAAGTTCATGAAATTCTCTTCTTCACTGTAAGTGTAAAGTGATGTTATATCTAGGAAACAGAGACTTCTAAAGTAAACAGTCATACTTATCTAGGAAATTCTCTGATAACAATGTTGTCGCGACCCACTCTGTACTAGTGACGTCGCGACCGGCACATAATACTATATACGCCACACCAACGTATACAATACTATGTCAACCTCCTTTCTACATCAAATTCCATAAAAAAAAATCGACATAACGTTTCTAAAATATTGACTAACACAAGTCCACACTATCTGATCAAATCAAATTCCAAATCCATAAAACATAATTCACATTCATTCACATAAATTCCTAAATCCGTATTTCTCACATCATATACATCATCACTCCGCTCAACTAGTGATAATATATATATATATATATATATATATATATATATATATATATATATATATATATACATACAATTTTACATATAGATAAACCAAAATAACATTTTTCCAAATCCTCAAACCATACATACATAGGAAAAGAAATCGAAGAGCCTGCTACTCTTCTCTCACCTTTCCTTTCCCTTTGTCTCTACTTGAAATATTTGAGAAAAATGGGGTGAGCTACAACAAGCTCAGTGAATATTTCTAACAACGGCATTATATATACATTAATAAATAAAGCATGCATGTTAAGCAATTCCATTTATAAATAACATGAAACATGGAAAGAAATTCATACATGATTATCATAATTTTCACTACAAGAGATGCAATAATAGATTAAAACATTTCTATTCCATCTCCCTCCTTCTAAGTAATAGAGTGGGTCTAACCTCTCATTTGGCCGCAACAAGAGTAGCCACAGTTCTCTCATTACCCATTTCCATATAATCATCAATTCTGGTTTTTTACTCCAATCAAGACAATCATCTAGTACGTGAGTACAAATCCAGTTACTCTTATGAGACTAGGCTTACCCAAGAATCGACCTCATGCAGTTAGTCTGCTCTTGCAAATCTAGCGCATGCTTCATTTTAAAATCATTTCATGAATTCAATTCATACGCAATAATCATAACATGCTTAGCAAATCAAAAGCATTTTATATCTATAATGCCATATATAGAATAACCAGAGCAAAGAAATACTCACAGTGGTACCGCGTAGACCTACTCTCTACGACCACTCTAATATTCATATCCAATCAACAATATAATCTTGTCACATATTCATTCCTAGATAATCCATAATCAATTATCAAATCATTATATTTATTTTTTTATCAATTAATCATTTAATTCTAGCTCTCCAATTCATACAATTAATTCTCATAATTCCATTTCGATCTAAAAATCACGTGAGGGCGTCCCAAATATTTTACACAGCCCTCATGATTATTTCTAAGGCAATGGACATTAGAAACAGGCCAGTTAACCACATTTTCACTAATATCCAAGTTTGTCGTATTTATCAAATTCAGTCAGACATATATTAAAAATATTAATTGATACCCAAAAATTATAATTTTGGTATCGAAATGTTCGGAATTCAGTTCTCTATAATTCTATGGTTTCAAACCGAAATTTCACTGGAATTTGACATGGTTCCAAAGCCCCCCAGTGTCAAATTTGGCTTCCAGTAGCTGTATCGGTGCCAATAACACTCATGGACACAAAAAAATCACATATCTAGTATCTACACATCTATAGGAGTCATAATATAGCATTTTCTGCAAGTATAATTTTTGCTATAGAAGTTATTTTACCGTGTTATGTCCATTAAGGAATTGTTTTTCATCAGTGATTGCTTAATGGACTTTTTGCTATGTTAGCATGCAATTGCAAAGGCAGTAACCTTGCTAATACTTTTTTTTTTCCTACCATCAACATGAGAAGCAATAAATGATCATACGACACCTACATGGGTTTCTTTAGTAACGATTTATCTTAGATTCTCTCCTAGATATGAATGGAAGCTAATTTAGTGCCAATATTTTCCTTCTAAATTTCAAAATAATCCATATTATGTTATACATACTCCCTTCCACTAAAATACTGGATGCATCTAATTTTTCTTTTTTAATTCTTCTAAATTTCAAAAAATATTTATTTGTAGGTCCCTAGATAATTAATTATTTATTTATAGGTCCCTGGAGAGTTCATATACTAACTATATTCTATAATGAATGTTAAATTTTCATAAAATGATCAAAAAGTCTTCATATTAATTCTAATCATGTCCACAAATTATTGGGCAGCAAATATCTATTGTCGGAGATTTCGACGGTGTTTCTTGGTCAGAGCAAATGGATAGAATGGGATTAGGGAGAGAGAGGTTCGAGAGTTTACTGTAGAAAACTTGGGGTTCTGCTTTTAAACCTTTTTTTTTTTTTTAAATTAGAGGGACCTCCTAAACTTTTTAAATATTTGTACAAACCCCTACCGCCTGCCTAGCATTGTGCGTAGGCGTTTTCTCCCTAAAACGCTTAGGCAACGCCTTGAAAATACTGGATCAACTATGACATGAATCTATTAGAGTACGCGAAGGGCTAGGACGTCCCATTAAGTAACACATTGCATCTGTGCTTGATTGTTTCAAAAAATGGAAAGGGGTGTTGCATCGACAACCCTTGATCGAGCGAGTGGAGGAAACTTATTCATATGGCCGGCCCTATGTAGCTGGGAAAAGGCTTAGTTGAATTGAGTTGAGTTAAGTTGTATGTAATAATGTAGTCCTTAAAAATTGGAAGCTTTCCGAAAATAAATTAATTCAATTTTTCAATCCTTGATAAGGATCAAATTTCAATTTCATTAAAAACTTCCCGCCATTAAAACTTAAACTTAATTCAAGAAAGTATAGAATTCAAAATGTAATTTTTTTAAAAAAAATTTGCCGATTTAGAGAATTTGAGTATATTGTTTCTTAGATGTTAAATTTCATCACAATTATTCTTAGAGATATAAGACAAGCATAATTGTACATGCATAACATGTGGAAAGTATTTATAAAAGAGTTGTGCTTGGGGGGTACTAGGGTGGAAACATGTTAGAAATGCAACCACCCCTTCACCGTTGGATGAACATCGTGTTGCACAATAACATAACTCGATGTTGATCCAACGACATGAGGTGATTGTGTTTCTAACGTGTTTCCACCCTTGAGTGTCTACAACTTTTCCTTTTTTTCTTTCTTCATACGTAAGGAACAAAGTACCAGAGGTACTCAAACTAGCATAAAGAGAACACCCGCTTCTACATGCAAGACTTCCAATTCCTAACCCACTATAAGGTCGACAATCCCCCTGACAAGCTTTGAACTAGCAACCCAATTCGGCGCAGACAATAAGACCTCATCCTAGGCTAAAGATACATCCTTAGACCTATTAATGTAATGGGTTGGAATATGTTTTCCGACATCATCAATTCTTAATATGTTTTGTATCTATATTCTTTTCTCCTCTTGTATTTTTCTTTTCTTCTCCTTTTTTGCCTTGTTACATGTTTCCTATGGAAGTATAAGAAAGTTCTATGAAAACTTGTGGTCAATTCAATGAAGTTGGAAAATGTTTGTTGAATTGAGTTGAGCGTCTTTTCTGAGTCACTAATGGGGTGATGATTCCTCATTGCCTAAGAGGAAGAAGTTTATGATCAATATACGTAAGATTCTCTCTAACCAGTACAAAGATCTTTTCCAAGCGCTCGAGCTGTGGGGAAGCAAAACCAAGGTGATATGAGTCTAAAATCTGACTATATTGGGTGGTGAAGGTTCGTTACAAATGATATTCAAGCCAATTCCATAGCAGTGGGTGTGGACATAAAGGAAGGGATAGATTGTAAATTTGTAATAGTCCCACATCAACCAAAAGGAAAAAAAATTGTGATCCATATATGTGAGGTTTTCTCTAACCACTATCAAGGCTTTTTCTAACTTCTAAGAAGAGCTTGAGAAGTGATGAAGCAAATCTGAGGTGGCATGAGTCCTAAACAGAACAATATTGGATGATGAAGGGTCGTTTTAGAAGGTTACATTGGACAGTTTATTACAAAGAGATTGACTTTTGACTTAGGAAGCTGCAAGATGGTTCTTTAAACAATTCATGGAGGTTAACTTGACTTAGGATTTAGAAAGCTGCTGGAATGCTGGATGGCTCTTTGAAAGATACGAGGAGATTGACTTTTGACTGAGGAAGCTGCTTGATGGTTCTTTTCTTTTTTATGTTTTTTTCATTTCTGCCTTCTTGGAGAGCTTGTTCTACTTGTTTTTAATTTTTTATCATGTTTATTTTTTCTAGTATAACTGTGTCTTTAATCTATCAATATAAATAACGCCCCCCATCATGTTTGGCAATGTTTAATTTATCTTTCATCGCATCTGGATACTAAATTCTGAAAAAGATGTAGGAATTATTTTTACCTGCAAGAATGTAGCCTATTTTTATTTTGGGGGGTTATTTTCATGTTTCATTTTAACTGAATATTTTGTTGGTTCCCCTACTTGACTAACTATATATAACTCAAGAACAATCTCAACATCTAATATCTCTAATGATTCAGACATAAGAGCCAAATTATTAGGGTTTGGATTTCAGTTTTGTTTAACAGTTTAGTAATATCTTTTGTGATAATGATCAATTTCTTCTTAATTTACTGTGTTGGTCCATGTTTGCAGAGGAAAAGTCAGGAATTGAGATTGTTCCTATTTTCATCTCAGTCGATCCTGAGAGAGATACTGTTGAGCAAGTTCATGATTATGTCAAAGGTGCATCTTTAGCTTGGACTTGATCATGAAAAGTCAACTTCTTGTATTGCAACATCCACGACATCAAGCAATGCCATGGATGTTATTACATAGAAATCCCAATTCCTTACATCTTGATCATGTTGCAGAGTTCCATACAAGATTAATTGGATTAACAGGTTCGCCAGAAGAGATAAAGAAAGTAGCTCGTGCTTATCGAGTTTATTATATGAAGACAGAAGAAGAAGGCTCAGATTACCTTGTTGATCACTCTATTATAATGTATGTATTCCACTATTGCTCTTTGACATTTCTACGACTTCAAATGAAATATGCTGTCTGTATCTTGATATTTGCTTGAGTTTTTCCCGTGCATGTCTTGCTGCAAAATTATGCACGTCTTTGAGAAAATGCTTGCTATTTTCCATGAATGAAATCTCTGTTTGCCTATACAATTGTCATGTTGCATCTCTCTGGTTTGTCTTTCCTCCAGTTTATCAACCACGTTCCCGAAAGCAGACTCCATTTCAGAATCTACTGTCTTTAATTGCATAGTGTTACCCTTAGCATCGTCATTCCATCCATGCGATTTATCTTGTTCAGATAGCAAGGGGCTTGTGCAGACATTGAGTATTTATATATTAGAGTTGAACACTGGGGATCATTAATTCTGAATTGATAAATTCTTTTATTTGAATTGGAATTTGGAAGATTGGAAAGCTCTCAAGGAAAAGTTTCACAATAACCTGGTCATAATTTTGTTAAAGGAATATTATTCTTTTGCTTGCTTGAATGATTCTAATGACTTACATTGCAGCTGGACTCTGCTACCTTGTGTTCATAACAGAGGACAAAAGATTGCTGCTTACCCCTATCCACAAATGGTTTCTTACCTATTGCCACCGGATTTCATTTTTTAGTGGTCCCAATTTCCTAAATTGACTTTGTATTTTAATCCTCTCATGTTTTAGATCATATGTCTTGGATTTAGGTTTATTTCGTAATTTCCGTTGAGTTTTTCTTGAACTTTTTCGATAAAATCATTGGATGTGGGGGTGTTTCCCTATTCCTTGAGAGGGACTCCTTTGGAAATGCAAAGATTGCTAAAGGGTGTGAAAACCATGGGTGAACACCACCATGGAGATTTGAGAAGACAAAGAGAAGGCATTTGGGAGAGTTATTGAAAGCTAGGAAAAAAGAAAAGAAAAGAAATTGGTGTGGTCGATGGTGAAGTATTGTGTCTAACTCTGTGTAAGCTGCTTGAAAAGGTCCAATTAGAATAGATGATAAGTTTTCATAGGGACAAGGCACACATGTAAGCTGCTGGAAAAGTTCCAATTAGAATTGATGATAAGTTTCCTTATGGACAAGACATAAGGTGGCAATGGTAGTTGCAATAGGTTTTGTTGGGGATGGTGGTGCAGAAGCTACTTTGCAAGGTCACGCCACTATTTAGTCCATATTTGGACTGGAAAAGGATTTGGTTAATAGCTATTGTGAATGCATAACTAGTAAAATTGCTCGGGAGAAATATGTAATCATTGGGGGTATGACTTTTGGCTTCACTGTTAACGGCCTTGGAACACTCAGGGTATTTGATGATGCAAGGATTTGCAAATGGGCTGACAGTGCTATATACTGGATTGACTATGTCCTCCCAAGCAAGTTTATCTGGGTGGTGGCTTTTGCCTGTATTAGTTGCTTCTTATAATTGTGCAGATTAATCAAGTTATGAAATCACTGGAAGATAGATTCACACTATTGATTCCTTGCAAAAGTTGCAATGATTTGTTTCATAATGGGCATGACCTTCAACCTGACTTCTTTTTAAGCATTTGGGTTATGCGAGTTTTTTGTAGTTAAATAGGTTATTTCAAGAATTATTTTTGAGAGCATAGAATAGTTGATTGGAATGTGCATGCAATCAATGTGCTTTCTAAGGAATTTCCTTTATGTTAGCCACATTTCTGTGGTGAAAAAATGACTGCAATCTTCAAACAAAGGTGCAGCAGAACCGAGGTTTGTCAGCAGATGGGATCATGGGACATCACCTGGATCAAATATTTAGATATTTATACAAATGTTGTGATCCATATTTAAATAATTGGATTTGATCCATTAAAGTGTCAATACCAATACAAATAAGAATAAAAGTTACTACTAATAATATGCACAAGTAGATTAATTAAACATTGTATAATATTAACCAGCTTGTGTTAGTGTTATGGCCAAGAATCCTTAGGAAGTAAAAGTCATGAGTTTGAATCTCACCCCAAGCAGGCTACTTTCCTTTGAACTTTTAGTATATGAGGATAAGGATGCCCACACGTTTCAAGAGACTAGTTGGGCTCTAATTGACTCAAATACCCCTAAATTTTCAACTCAACTCAACTAAGCCATTTTCAAACTACATGGGATTGGCTATATGAATTCGCTTCTTCCACTCTGCTTGATCGAGGGCTAAGTTGACTCTAAGGACGTTGTAGCTCTTCGCATATTTTGATTTAGTAGATTTATGTTATAGTTGATCTACCAAGTTCTCGTTGGATGTCAGCTATCTAATGCAACCCTCCTCCTTTATTGAGTCTTGGTATCGATTGTAATTAAAGATATGCAAATAAGTATAGCATAGCTGGAGTTATGCTTAGATACCGTTGAATAATAATAGGAAAAAAAAATGTACAAAGTATATACGAAGATGAAGGACATAAAAAATGTTTAAATTATCAAGTAGTACATAAAAGTTTCTATCTAAATGAGGCACTATATGAATATTAAGAAATATTTAATCCAAATATCTGTACTTTTAATTAGATTCACAATCAGATACTTTCCAATGCATTCCATTTACAGGGGAACATGGACAGAAGTTTCATAATTCCATTGGCTAGGTCCTGCTAGGATTTAAGGAATTAGCAGTTCCTAATTGATATGGTTATATAAATAGGATGTTAATATCTACCGTTTCTCTTGTTTCTTACTGCATTTCTAAGACAAGTTCCAGACAAAAGGATGATACGTTAACGGCAGTTACTTTTTCTTCAGAAAGAAATTCTTCTTATCCATAGAATTTCAATCTGATAGGATCTTAATCATTGGTAGAAATGGTTTTTCAACTTAATTATTCCTTGCATCAAAACTTAAAGGCTGATAACATCAGCTCCTGTTTTACAAGTGATGCTTTCAGGGCCCCCTGACAGTTTTATATTGAACTTATTTTCAGGTACTTGATGGGTCCAGATATGGAGTTTGTAAAATTTTATGGTAAGAATCATGATGTGGACTCACTAACCGAAGGCGTAATCAAAGAGATAAAGCAGTATAGAAAATGAAATCTCAATTGCATCTTTTTGTCTTCTCATTTCCAATTTTTTCACCTCAATAAAGTTCATATTTAAGTTACATTTTTGAGAATTAGTAGGGAGGCTTATTTTCTGCTTAACGAAGAGGTATAAGAATTACCACAAATTTTTTATTGACATGATGCAGCATGGGGATGTTTTTCACTTTTTTCCATTGAAATGGTATTAGTATTTATATTTGATCTGTGCTGTCGGTTACTCGATTATAGCAATGGATGATTGATTTGTTAGGAATTATTATTCGGGTCAGGTTTCAACATGAGTCGTCTTATAACAAGGTAGTATTGCATGTATGATTCTAATGTTGTACTGGGTGCTTCTGTGATGTGTTCTTAAAATTGTGGCAAAATATTCAATTAAGAATGTGTGTGTGAAGTGTGAATATAAAGATCATCCCATTAAAAAACCAGAAGGGCAAAGGAACTATCACTATATTGCAGTCTTGCATAACCTCACCTCCCAGCAGCATGACATATGAAAAATGCTATCCTAACCATAAAAGAGTACAATCTATTATACATGTGCAACTAAACCTTCATTGTTCGATAAATGTTTGTGTATTTTATCCATCTCAATATCTAATAGATTATACAATGACCAGAGATATAACCGCACATGTAGTTGCATTATATACATAGATATATATACCTTCAAACTGCCTATTATCAAAACTTGCAGGTGCCATCTGTTTACTGGCCTTATCGTTATCAATAGGCTTCCTGAAGAGAGATCTTGACCATCTCACCAGTTCTATGTTAGTTTGCTGCTTAATTATTTTTTCTCTAAAGTGCCAAAAATTAATTTGAGTTGGCTAATTGAAAACCTCTTGCAGCATTGGCAAGAATGAGTAGTTTGTGTCAAAAAAAGAAAAAGACTTGAACTAAAAAATAGAAAGTCATAATCCAAATCTTAAGGAAATTATTTTCATGTGCCCCCCCTTCTTAATGGATTGCAAAGATTGTCATATTACATGTTGCAAATTTTGAAGGACAGGGTAATGGCAGAAATAGCTGCACAACCTGCGGGAGATTAATTCAACCTTCTCCCTCACACAACTATAACATTCCTTGAAGAGACTCACTTAATATTAGTACATCCTAAGCTTCTAATTGTATTCATTCATATTCAAATATATGTATTGTATCAGTCATCCTCTAGAGAACATGGGAATAGAACTCTTCTTGACTATCATATACATTCTTGCTGCCAACATCCTCTAGTGCTAGCAGATTCTCAGTTTTGCAGACCAGTGGCAATTGCTTTCCCTTGGTGCTGTAACAAGGATCAAGTTTTAGGAGCTTTAACTTCTCCCACCACACCTAAAGAGTGAAACACAGGAAGAAAGGTAGTGTTTAAATGCAAAATCAAAGCATGTTAGGGCTTCTCTGCATAATTTTATTAGTTCCACGCTGCATGCGGATTTGGAATGGTTATCCCGCACCAGAGTGATAGCCATTTGATACACATGATAAAACAAATTAACGATCTCTAGAGAAAAAAACTATCAAAAATATGTTTGCACAAATTTGACTGAATTGACTAACATATATAAGAAGGTACTTCATGGTTTATATTATCTGTTGATTATATAGTGAAGTTGCACCAGTTTGGCTGAATTGACTAACATATTCAAGAAGGTACTTCATGGTTTATATTATTTTTTGATGATATAGTGTTAATTGGTAAAACTAAATTCAAAGTAAATGCTAAGACAAAGATTAGAAGACAGGCTTTAAAATTCAAAGGGTTCAATATGATGTATTAAAACTGAATACATGAAATAATTTTCGTAGAAAAAAAAAAAACTATGGATTAATAGATAGTGACAATTAAAAGCGAAGACATAAAAGTTTTGCATATATGAGATTAATTATTCATCAAGAGGGAGAAATAGGGGAGGATGTGAACCATAAGTTAAAGCAAGATGGATTAAGTGGGGGAATACTTTTGGAGTATAATAAAATTGACACCATTCAACAAAGTTGAAAGAAAAATTTTATTTATAGTACCACTATTATGCTAAAATGCTCTAGGGAACAAAAGGTTGGGTAGTAAAGAAACATGTTAACAAGCCAAGTGTGGCAAAAATTGGAATGTTAATGAATATGAAGCCAAACATTTAAAGATTAAAACTAGAAATGAACATATTCAAGAAATGATTGGAGAAACCCCAATTGGAGATAAAACAGAGAAGACTGATTAAGGTGGTTTAGAAACATATAACAAAAACCATTTGATGAGTCAGTTAAGAAGAGTGACCTATTAAACTCCACAATGATGATTGAGGCAGAAAAAAGACCTAAAACAATATAGTCAGAGAGATTTTTTTTTTTTTTTTTTTTTTGAGAAGAACATGATTAGGGATAATTCAAAAATATATAACTACTTGAAAAATAAATTTGGACTTAACCCTTGATAGAGCATAGTGAAAGAAGCAGATCCATGCAACCAACCCTATGTAGTTGGAAAAAGGCTTTGTTAAGTTTAGTTGAGCAACTCTTGAACAAATGACAAAAGCATTGAAGTCCCGATGATAAAAGCTTACCAGAAAGATGAAATGATTTCTTGTATAAACTGTTTGTATACTTTTTTTCCACTCTACTCGTTAACTTCTTCAGGGATTCGAGCATTGCCTAGATAGACCAATTGCATCTCTTCTCTCCAAATCTGTAAGTATCGGCATGACCACACTGGTTACTTCTTCCCCTTTTAATATCTAAAAGGAGGCTTATCACATGAAGATCATACTAGATGGAACATCTAATCTCTTACTTCGACCTTCTGTTTCTCAAGGAGTAAAAACCAAAAAATAAAATGAATAGAAGAGGGAGAAAACTAAGATTGAGGCATACCATTTCCCGGAATTCCAACCGGATATGAGGCACATTTGTCTTATGAATATCATTCCCATCAGGGCCTCTCTTATAGTATGATTTTCCAATCCAATGAGACTGCAAGAAAATTTTGAAGTTCAGATTCCATAACAAGAAATTATAAATTACAAAAACAAATGTCCTTCATATATGGACCAGTGCAGTGTCATAAGAATATTCAAAATATTTTAAGCATATCATAGCCAATAGAAAGGGAAAAATTGGGTAGAGTTAATGATTCTGCTGAAAATCAGAAAGCAACCAAGAGTTCATCCATAGATTAGATACTAAAGCATTAATAGTTCCACATGATCAGAAACATTTGACACATAAATTTGATTGTGGAACAGCTCGAGCAGAAGAGACAACAAAAGGAATACAGTCAAAATAATGTTTTACTCCCTGCAGATTTGGCACTTAATGCACCATATTAAGGATTTATTACAGGGCAACATCAAAACAATTGTAACAACTTGACCATCTATAAAATCTTGGCTATTTGAACACGAGTTTTAAGATCAGTTTTATCTGGCAGACTCCTCAGGTAAGGCATACCAAATTCAATGGAGAGGATTTCCCCTATAGTGCAATCTTAAGGCACTAAACTCTCCGAGATTAATAGTATTTTTCTAATTAGTCATCCAATTCAGTCAATAAAAGTGATCATCCAAATGTTTCCAAAGTTCTCAGTTCTACCATCATAATCTTGCAAACCATACATTTATTCACAACAGACACACAGAATCAACAATGATTGAAGTGACCATTTTATGTCTGTTGAGTGAAGGTCAAGCCATATGTTATCTCCTTCGTGCTCCAACCATCCAAAGGCAGCAAAAGATAACTACTTTTTAATTTTTATTGAAAGAAAACACTTTGTATAAGATGAAGCAAAGAATGTACATAATTTGTATAACATGAAGTGAAGAAATACCTACCTTTAGGGCATGGGAAAAGCCTGATTGATAGACCGAGTTACGGGCAATCTCACACAAATCGCATGAGCTTAACTTCCAGACCTGCATGTGGAGTTCGTTTCTTTAAATGTGAATGATGACACTATGGCAAGCTTGTACAGAGGGCACTCACTGAGGCTGCTATGCTGTATTCTTCAACCAAAGGTTCCTTTGTCAAGTGGATTTGCAGAGGATCATCCGTCGATAATGAAACATTGAGGCCCCTCAGAAAAAACATAGGAAAAGGATTTCGATGGTAATCTAAAAATAAGGAGTTGTTACTGAGAGGAGACATTGCCAGACCAATCTGATCACCAAAAGAGAAAGCAAATGTAGTTAAGAGGATTTCATCAAGCTGACGTTGCAGATACTAGTAGGTTGAAGCGAATATGATTACCTGTGCTAGGTAATACAAGTATTGAAGGACAGGAGACTTTCTCAAATTAATGCCATGAGCAATGCTATGAGCTGTGAGGAAGGTTGCTGCCAGGTGGTCAATGTCACCAGCCTGAAAATAACGATACATGAGACACCAACTAAAATGATAATGGATGCTGGCAGCATATTCAATTAATACCTCGCCGGCATGCGGACGGAATTTGATGGTCATCATGCCCTTTGACTCACGAAGCTGAAAGACAATGTGAAATATTTAATTTTCCAATGAAGTTGTTATGCCAGGCATGGACATAGCAATTCAAGCAGATCTGAAACATTCCAAAAGCAGATGGGAAGAAGCTATTTCTGTATCTATATTGCAAACAAGGTACACCAAAGAAAGAGTTTCTGGGTGGACCATAAATCAATAAAGTCACATGTAGGCTTTATCTGAAGAGGCAGTTTTTTTTTTTTTTGTTCTTTTTTTTTTTTTTTTTTAAAAAGCTACTCATACATAGAAAGCTCGGAAAACCACAAGAGCATATATCTGAAACCCACTCACGTTTGCACTGTTTTGGTAGATTGAAGCAAAAAATGCCAACATACACAAAATGTCATGAAGTAGACAAGTTTTTCATGAGCTAAAGAAAAACAGAAAAATACACTAGTTAATAATATGTCACAAAGTTGAATGACCTTTTCTTTACTCATTCCCACTTCTTTGAAAGATCACATTGTGAAAAAAAATTTTAGGGAGCATCTTTTTAGAAATAAAATGTAAAAGAATATCTTAAACTGTAATTAATTTTTATGGAAATCCTTAATTACAATGAAATGATATTAAACAAAACATCAGAGAAATCTGATCCAAAAATCCTAGACATGAAAATTTGCAAAATGTGCATTCTTCTCGTGACTTGATTATGGAGTTCTATGTGGGTTTTTTATTCCAAATGTCACTACTCATATCAATTATTGATCTTTTTAGCACGTGAAATTTATAATAGCTAGATATTCAGAAATACAAATTTCTCAAGGTTTTCTTAATCATTATTCTCATAGTTTTTTTTTTTTCATTATTTGCAAGATTTGTCCGACTTTGTTTTCTAAGTTTTATAGGTTGATTTAATACTGAGCATTGAAAAACGTACTAATCTTTCCTTTCTTCATTCCGACTTGCATAACCTTTTCTGAAACTTTTCTAACTAAATTAATCCTTGAATCCAAATGTCATAAGTATGGTTGAGAGATATGTAGAAAAGATGGCTTCTTTCCCGTCCCAATAGCAAACTAAAATTATGATTCCCCATTCCCAAGAAAGGCAATTTCCTTGGAGACTACATAGCTCAGCCAAAAGAGTAGTTCCATAAGAAGAAGATATACCTTATTGAGTGTGTACAAGTTTGCATAACAGTAATATGCATAGTAAGAGAATGCAGGGTTGAAAACATTAGTCCACTGAGCTGGTGTGGGCATGTGTTTTGTTGGGCGTCTCTCAGGCTTACTTTCATCATCTACTAAATCCAACCCTACAACCTGAAAAATCCAAAAAAGGAAACAAGTTAAGAGATGGTAAATCTTTGGCGAGCCAGTTTCATTATGTCAAAGAATAAAATAGAATGCAAGTACATAACTACAAAAATTACTGGAAAGCAACTACAAAATCAACAAAAGAGAACCAAAACAAAAAAAGAAAATGAAAGAAGCAGGAGAAGGAGCAAGAGGAAGAGGAAGAGAGGGATATACAAATTGCACGTCACCAATAGAGGTGCTTAACCTAGGATTCTTATCGCCTATGCCTTGAATATCCTAACAAACATTTTTCTTTCCTTTCTGCTATTGATAATAGTCACATCTTTTAATGAGAAAATATCTATTGGTGCAGAGGAATTCAGAAGCAAATCTGCAAAGCAACTTAAAGCCTGACAAAGATTGTCTCATTCAATACCTGCTGATAAAAGGCAAGATTAGCTCTCTTCTATCCTGAAATATGAGACATACAGTGCTGATGTGCATTCTAAATGTTCTGAGTTCATTGTTTATGAACAATTGTACATATTGAGCATTAGTTCTCAAACTACCACAATGAGAAAGTATTGGTAAAGAACCCATGATCCCTATCATAGAACTGAGACTGTTATGAAAATTAAGGTAGATCATTTTCAGCATAACCACATGAAACTACTAGCAAAGTCTGGTGAGTGATTCCAGAGCAAGTCCTTGTAACTAACTCATTACTAGCAAATAATAAAAGGTTCCAATTTTACCACATGTTACCCCTAGGAGAACATGTGATGTGAGATTAGATAAAATCCACTATTTCAATATGCAATTGGCAGAGATATGCCATCTGGAAGGATGATTTCACGTTGACATCCAGGAAGTGATTAAGCCTACATCTAAAACCCATTCATCAAGGCAACTGCATCATTCAAATACTATCACCTAATAGGAGCAGGAATTTAACTTATGACCAGCCTTATGTGATAAAACCTTCACCTTTAATCTGTTAAAAAGAACTGACCAATAAGGAGTTGAATTACTTATAACCTCTTTGAGTTTTATATCTTGCAGCCAAAGTTTCAGTTAAATAAACCTAATGAACATAACTTACAAATCATATAGAAAAACATGCCCAATACTTATCCAGTGATTAAAAAACAAGCAAACTAACAAACAAAAGAAAACTTTAAAAAAACAAAAATTAAGAAGAGAACAGTTTCATAATTTAGAAAGTATGAAATCAGAGTACAACTATCTGAAGTCTGCAATTTGCAATCTCCGCTAGTCACAGTATACAGTGCAATAGTCTAAAATGTCCACATACTTGACTAAATTTCATGTCTCTGCTTGAATGACAGAATGAATCAGAAAGTATATAAGAGATGCACCAAACCTGTTTCAAGAAGACGTGCAATTGAGGGTGTGAATCTGGATCAACAGTAACCTCAAAAAGAGGAAGAAATATATTGTCAAGAATGTTCTGGAAAGATGTAACAATGCCCATTTCTTTGTACACATTGTACAGTCGTGGAAGCTGGAAAACAAGAGAAAATCACAAAATGAGACAAACAAACTAATTATCCAGAACTTCCATTCAATAATCAAGTAGTCTCACCAGTTTAGATATCATATTTTCCAAAAACGGAAGACTCCTTCCATGAAAATGAGGCTTTTGAGCAAACCAGGTATCAAAATATTATATATCAGGTAAATAACAAGAGAACAGGCCAGAAATTGGAGACTATTCAAATCTATAAAATACTAATAATCCATCCATGACTAAAACTCAGTCAATGCCATTAGTGGTTCTCCATCCTTTTGACAGGAGGGAGGACTGAGGATAACAAACTTAGCTAAACCCAAAGTCATGTTTGAGATGACATCTTAGGCTTCGGTTGGTCCCAGGCTGACATTCTTAAGGTTGATGAAAAATCTGGATGGATGAAATGACCCAATTGGTAACACTATCAACCTCTATATTGAAACCAACCTCTGTTTATAATTGAGGCCAATAGAAGAGTTACCAAATGCCACCTTAATCTGATTTTGTCCTAAAAATAAGGAAGGTGAGAATCAACAAGAATCTAGGAAATACATTCCTAATTCTACTAACTCCCACCAGGTATATCCTCATTTGAAATCAACTCACCTCCTACAAGCCAATCACCAGTAAAGTATTTCTGGGGAAACTTCTTGTGCAGTTGAAGCCTTGAAGAGACATGGACAATCTCATTCAAGACGAGAAATGAGTTGGATCTTTAACAAATGCAGCCACAATATATTAAAAGAAGTTTTGGAACACATTTTTATATTTCAAAATAGTAAACTTTCTTTTTTGAGACATTCAAATAGGTACAGTATACACATATAAATTATATTATTTTAGAGCTCATAAAAAGAATAAAATGACTTGAGATCAAAAAGAAAATGATCTAACAGCAAATGTTGAAACCTTTTAAACCATTAATTCTTCCATCAATTTTTCTTTATACTAATGGCAGGGTTTTTTAGATTTGGGTTTGAGAAGAAGAGCCCAATAGGAAGTAATGGACTTCTAGAACTTATTCTGAAATATAATACGCTTTCGATGAAATTCCAAATCAGCCCACACTTTTCACTGTGGCACCACATACCTCACTAACCACCTATGAAGTTGGTTCCAAATTGACTAGGTGATGCCTTAACAAAACTGATTAATTCTTTGCGATTATATCACCGACATGTGAAATATTTACATAATGTTAAAGTACATGTCCCAATTTAAGAATGACCAATTTTGAACACTTTCAATGAAGATGGAAACTACAGTAAAGTAAAAGGGAGGAAACATGAGTTACTTGTAAACAACTAATGTATCATATTTTAACATAGACAGATGGTTCGACAATATTCAGAAAGGACTCGAGTCAAATACCTGAATCAACCAAACAACATTTTCACTGTATAGCTCATTATTCATTATCCAACTTGCAAGTTGGTCCCACTCACTTTGCTTTCTACCATATATGGATAGTCGGTATTCAGCCATCTGCAAAAAAAAAGTGCCATTGGTCAAAAGATACAAAAATACCAAGCACCACTGGCTGCATAAGCCATATACTATATTTGTCAGGAGTTGACCACAATAATAAAATCTTTGAGGTGTACTTCACACATGTTTTAATGGAAAATTACACAAATCTTTAACTTAAACAGTTTCTAAATTCTAATATAGTCTGAAGTATTAAGCAAAATAAATATTGTTCTTCCTTGCATTCAGAATAGATTCAAAATTCCATTTCTTTTTTCTTTTTCCTCAAAATACCACCAATGCAAAGGTTTAAGTCATTTATTTACACCTCTGACCTCTCTTCATCAACAAGTCAACTCATTCACCAGCTACAGATAACCCAAGTACATTCTTGCAGCAAAATATACCCAAGAAGGCAAGAAGTCAGTTAGCTGAGGGAAAATTTAACGTCAATCACCTCACACCTTTGTCACTGACCTTTCAGTTGAAACATGAACATAAGACGCCAGTAAAGGATTAAACCTTCATTAAAGCTAAATGAAAAGCCTTGTCCTCCTCTTCAACCAAAAAAATCCATGGAAAAAAGAGTCCTTGCTGCCAAAGCAATATCTATTTCAACCATAAAATGTTCCCCTGTAACCTCTAAATTGTTTAATGATACGGCCCAAGTTTTCCTTTGAAGGGACCACAAATCAACTTCATCAAAATGACAATCTCAAGCAAATCCATCTACCTCTTCTCAAATGCTCCTTCTTCCCTGTTCTTCCATTTTGTATTTTCAAGAATCAAACTTCCTTCTAACGTAACTTGGCTTGATTGAACAATGATGTTTGTATAAACTCCATAATATTATTTATGAAAAAAGAATGACTGATAATCATCGCCTTTGTCCAAGCCGAGTGATGAATCCTAAAACCACTTCTTGATTCACTATGATTTTGCCAACTAGATTCAGAAGATTCTCTTTTATTGACTCTAGAGAACTAGAATACTTATGAGATTGGATCTAGAGAAATGCATACTAGTGTCTTTCCACTAACAACCAATGCAGACACCCGTACAATTTGAGAATTGAGATTATCTTGGCTAATGAGATGGAAAGAGAAAAATAGCATTTTAAGGGAAAGGCAGAGACATATTTTCTTTAGTCATTTATACAAAGGCTTTACTGTAGCTTTCACCCACACACTTTCTTTATTGCATTGGGCTTCCTTTGAGTGTTTTTATGGTCAAATGGGAGAAATTATGTGTGTGACACTGAGGCTTTCTTTCGAAACTCATGGTTGGTCAATAAATTACTTGTGAAAAACTTTCTCTCTCGTGCTATCAAACAAAAGAATATGCCATGTCCTCCAAGACCACCCGTAAAAAACTGCCTCTATGATTTTTAATGGATCAAACTCGTAAGAAGAGTAGACTGCTTTTAAAACTCTCCCTTTTTTTTTCAGAAAAGTAAGTTTATCAGCAAAAATTCCAAATATCTTGTTCTTGGTCCATATCTTTGCATTTAACAAACCCCGGGTGCAGTCAATTTAAGGAGACTATGCACCAAAAACACAAACTTGTGATCAGAAAGTCAATGGAATGTGAACTCATAAAAATAAAAACTAGGAACAAAATCCTTTTTGCCGAAGGAATTAGAAAAGTACCTGGTATTTACTTGAGGCAAGATCAGAGAACACTTGCTTTGTCAGCTCAGCGAGGAAACGACCTGTCAAACAGAAATTTACAGTAACAAACTTCCACGTAAATACCTCATGCACACCCTATCAATCAAAATTAAACTCAAAAAGGCTTTTTTCCTAACCATGAAAGAAAAGTCCTGAATTCTATTGAGCTACTCCAATCTTTTAGTTTATTGTTAAATTAAAATTGAAATGCAAATACAAAAAATACAAAAACCCCATAAAATTTTGTAGAACTTCTCCAATTTTTAAATCACTAAATTGAATGTAAAAAGTAAAAATATTATTAATCTAGGTTAGGTTAAAAATTCAGTAAATCCATTGAGAGTTTTACTTTTTAAGGGAATAACTATAAAAAAAAATGATGGAAACTTTGATTTTGATTTTATTTTATCAGACAATCTCCCTCAAGACTGCAATATCTGAAATTGAGTCTTGATCACATGGAAAATGGGAAGGAAACAAGGAGTCACTAGAGAAAAAGAAAAGAAAAGAGAAGGTAGAAACTACAAATACTTCAACTTTGACTTCTAAAAGAAAATCACAAGTTAGGGATAAACTCTATGTTAATCCACTTGTGAATATCCAAAACATGTTAAAAAATATTATATTGGTCTTAAGATCACTAGTTCACCATTTAAATAAAAGTTAAAAAAAAAAAAAAAATGGTTTGTTTTACACCATTCATCAACAGTTATAAAACATCAAAAGAACCATTGTTGCTATTGTCCTTTAAAATCTATAATGCTCTTGGTGCATATTAATACTTTTAGCATATATTAAAATAAAAATAACCTTATTAAAATTTATATAGTAACTCTCTAAACTTCTCTAACATGAGAATTTAAAAAAAAAGAAAATCCCCAAATTAATTTTGAATTAAGCAACCAAACTATAAGGCGGAGTTGAATAGCATCTAGCCTTATCCATCAGCTGCAGTAAATAATTCCAACATATTAAGAAGCAATTAGCACCAAATAAATGGCCTAAAATTGTAGAGTAATCTTAAATATAAAATGAATCTTCATGCTATAACAATTACCGTTCATTATATACATTTTTAGGCCAATAATAGGTAAGAGTAAAGTAAGTCGAGTAATTCGTGTTCCCTCTCTTTTCCATCTTGGTATTAGAGCCAACACTGCTGCCACTGGCTGCCACTTCAATATTGACAGCCTCACCAATTAATAGATAGAAGATCAGAGGTTGATTAAACATCAACCATGTATGACTCCTCTTTCTAAATGATATTTCATGTTTTGCTACTATCCACGATCATGCACATTGCTGAATTATTCTCTCTTCTCTCATTTGATTTGAATGGCTGTCATTTTGTTTCTCATTGCCTATCTACTTCGTGACCTTGTTTTGGGCAACCTAGAAATGACACTCACTTTCCCTATATAACTCCATCTTGGAGTTAAAGGTACCAATTTTCTTCTTGATTGTCTAATGACTAATGATACATACAAGACTAAAACAGTGATAATATCCCTGAATCTATCATTAGAAAAAAGTGGAATGGTGTTATTAATTCAGTTTGAGCACAAGCTTTATTAAAAATAATAAAAATAAATCTGACCAAAAAATAATAAAACTATGAAAAGAAAAGTTGGTGTTCTTCATTGCAATTGGAATATATATTAATCATGAATACATTGATGTTGTAAAGTACAATATATCATATACTACTTGGAGATGCTATAAGAGGAAATAAAGAAACATTGCAAATAATAACTTCAAAATCCGTGTTTTGCGCTTCCAATCAATTTCCATGCTAAGTTCTGAATGTCCAGATAAGTTTCAACAATCATAGGAATAGGATGATGAAAGCAAGAAAAAGAGAAACAAAAATTTGATGAATGTGTAATGATTTTGATTTGTTTACTGTGTTATATTACCTGGACTCTTTACTTTAGCCCGATGGACCTGTGTCAACACTTTATAATACCAACATGGGGTGTGGGATGTGTTCCACACTTCAGATTTTGGAATACTACTATATAGATTTTCCAAAGAGAGAAAAAGAAAGCAAAAAAGAAGAAAATGACTAATGGGTAAAAACTCACTTAGGCAAGGAAAAAAGGACAATAAAAGATTGAAAAGAAGAAACAAAAGGAAAGATAGAATATAGGCTTTATAAAGAACATAACCCTGTTATTGACCAAAAAAAAAAGAGCATAACCTTGTTGAGTACCCGTATCCCATAATTTCAAATGAACAAGTCCAACATCTAAACTTTGTACCTGAATCCGACACCCGTACCCGAGTTTGGGTAACGTAGGTATTGCCCAGTAACAGTAATTTTAGCTCCTTACAACCTAAGGGAAAGAAATTTAAAAGACTTTTCTAAATGTGTTAAGTTGGCCAAGCAGGTCATTCCCAAGACTAATTAGAAAGCAGACATTAATTAAAATTTAGGACATGATTTTATCATGTACTTGATTATGAAGCCCATCACATAAGCAAGCTGCTCCCTGTCCTGGTTGTTGAAGCAGCTCGGCTCTCATAGCGGGCTCCAGAGCAATCCATAACGATTTCTAGGACACTAGAGCATACAAAGTGGTGAGCCAATTAGAACAAGTGATTGTGCCAATTGATGTTTCAGATGAAAAACAACATAATTTATATTTACTATCTTTATGCGAGCTCAAAATAACTACATTTTAGAGTTCCATGGAATGAACCAGGGAAGCAAACATTACATTCCAAGAAGGCTTGAAAACCTCAACCTATCCAGAACTAGCTTTATTGACCTACACGAAGGAGGTGGGGCTTGAAGCCATGACCTCATAGCTTGCTAACCATGAGTCAAATTATTAAGCTTGAGGATAGAGTGATTCTTTCCATGTGGATCCATGAGCTTATGTCCTCCTTTAAAAATGGAAAACCTTATTTTGGGTAGTTTAGCAAATTTCCTTATTCTATAATAGAATAACTATTATAATGAGTGAATGCAAAGCAGAAACAACTGCAGTAAGACAGCAAAATTATTGGATCAATTACAATTAAATTATCGATATTGAACGTTCTAAAGGTCAACCTAGTATACAAAAAATAAAATAAAATAAAAAAATTAACACAGCTAACATGGTGTACCTTGGATAAGATTATCTTGCTTGAGGAAAATCTCCCTGAGTCTACTTTGTCCACAAGGATTGTATTTGAGATTGAACTTATCAAAACGATGAAATGTACTCTTGTCTGCATGAACATCTAGCAGATCTACATTAAGGTCATACCTATTCCAACAAAAAATAGAAGACATTTATTCCAAAATAATTTGAAATGAGAACCACCAGAAGATGTAGAAGTGATTTCACTTTACCCAGTTAAATCCAAACTCTCAAAAACTTCTTTTAGTGTAAGATATGTCCCATCACGGAATATTACAACCTGAATTAATTAAGTATATAGTTATAATGATTGGCAGGTGAACTCATCTAAAGAACAAAATCTTTAAGACCAGCCTGTCATAAAACAATGACCAAATGGGACTCGACAAACCAGAAGCATTTAACTAAGTGGTAATAAGCATCTGCTATGAGGATAATAAATTCAAATACAATTGATGTGAGAGTGGAACAAAGAAAACAAGTCCTTGGAAAATCAGGAAATAATATTAAGCAAATACCTCATCAGGTTCTTTCCTCAATTTTGATTTAATAAACCTCAACAAATGTTTCTGATTCATGCAAGCTGAATGATGAACGTGTGTATCAACTTTCCTAACATTATAGAAGTCGCGATGTGGAGCACTCTTTTGAGCAAGGAATTCTCTATCCGCATTAAGCATCAAATGAAGATTGAATTTCTGAGAGTAAAAATTTAGAACACCATAAAAACCCAACTTTTCTTCATAAAACAAATAAAATTATAAAGGATTTTATATTTAAAGCAATGGCAAAGTAATTACATGCTCCAGAAGAACCAAACGATGATGACATAAAGTTCGAATGTTCCCAGCAGCAATCACTCGAAGGATGTAATGCAGATCGGTGAAAAAGGTTGTTGAATCAGCTACAGGAAATAGTTTTTCTGTTGCTGTAAATTTAAAGTAAACAAAAACAAGTAAACACATAATAAACTTTCCTGAAAATGAAAAGAGGTGTTGGCATCTCACAAACAAGAGATTAGAGAGTTGGCATCTCACAGTTTTTATTTTCATAAACATGAACAACTCCATCTTCCACCTGAAAGTGATGCTGAGAAATAGAACTTACAAGTTAATCACCTCAGAAGAAAACAATAAAGACAAAAAGGCTACAATTTTTGTTCCTAAATTTGGGGCCGGCAGTTCAATCTGGATGAGTTAACAGGATATAAAATAATTGAACTAACAAACAGCAAAAATGGTTTACAAGTGAATAATATATTAAACCATGACAATAGAGTAAGAATTATAACTCACATCAGTTTTCCCTTCCGAAGAGTATGAAAAGGGCTCTGGATTAGGCTTTGGAGTACTGGGATCAGTTATAATTTCTTTTTCCCAAGGAGCAACCTGTTCCTTAAACATATATTTTTCTCGCAACTGAAGGCATCCTTGAAGACCCTGATAAACCTCCACTTCGTCCGGAGATGGTACCTCTAATAATGATTACAGATATTACACCAATTTCATGTTTAGCCTCAACGCATGTACATACATATGGGAGTAAACATAGAATGCAGCTTTAAAATGTGGAATAACACTGCATTTTGAAGAACCTGTGGAGCACATGATTAAAAACTCCGAAGTGTTTTCATTGCTTAAAAGAACAGAAGATTCCCATAGCTATCACTAGGCAATAAATATGGAATAGAAATAAAAGATCAAAAACAAATCCAAAATATATAAAAATGTACGCTAGTGAAGGTCCAGATGCTGAAGTAGTTTACGGTCAAAGCCAACTATACTGAGGAAAGTGTTCAAGTTCACTCATGAGAAATCTTGCCCCATAATAAAAAGGGCTCCTAAATTTGCAATTAAGAAGTGATTTGGGACTCATTGACAATTTGGGACCCCATGTCATGTACATAGTTGTACCTATAAGGGTCATTTTTTTTTCTATTCCTCCAATTTATTATTATTTTTCCTTTACGATCGATTTTCCATTTTTCTTGATCATAAATCTATATTAGATATGGATGTCTTTTTGTCAAAATAATAAAACTACAGAAAAGACAAGCAAAAGCTTAGTATAATATTGCAGTCGGCCTACACCTAGATCATCCACCTTTTCTTTTTTCTTTTTTTTTTTCTTTTTTTTTTTTTTCTCTCTAAGCATATAAAGGGTTTATTTACTGAGATACTGAATGGACCATTTATTTTTAATCACAATTGATTAAAGGGAGATGGTGTTACTCACCAACCAGAGTCAAACAGCTTGTCTGAAGTGAAATATGATGGCAAAAAGAATCATTTAAGAGGACTTAGGAATGTACTAAAACCATTATAGAGAATATACGTGCAGATGAATTAAATAGTTTAATTTAGAAGGATAAAAATGGAAGCAAAGGCTGAAATGCATTACCCATACCGTGTACCTCAAATAGGGTGGGACAACTGAACTATACATGTTAATCATAGACATTAGACACAAAAACACGCACAAAAAGGAAAAGAAAAGGAAAGAAAGAAGAAAGAACAGTTCCCAGTTTCCTATACAAATTCAAAGGGTTTCTATATACAAGAAAAGGTGAAAAACAAAATATGGAAGTCATGTATATTAAGGAAGAAATTTTTTTTAAACAGTTTTCTTACCGATTGGGCTAATTTTAAGCCGTACAAAAGTTTCTTGCTCTGGCTCCTTTCTAAGAATATCAGCTGCTAGGGGATCAGGTGGGACACCATGCAGGTCACCAGAGACACTATGAGATCGTATCATGCCAGCTGCAGCAATTGGATTTTGGTCCACATTGACATTAGTGTGATCCAGCATTTGAAATAGGCTCTTACATTCTGCTTTCTGTGGACAGTAGGTTTGTGACAACAAGAGAAGAAGATGACAGATAAGGCCAGATAAATAATAGAAAATAGCAGGAAGTCATGAGAGAATCCTCAAAGATAGAAATATGCAAAGAATTAAGCATGATCTACTCACGGTATTTCCATTAGCAAGCAAATAGCTAGTATCTAGTTTAGCGCTATCGGTCAAATTATCATCTTCATCAGATCCTTCCACACTCTCAAAGGCACTAGCACTAGCAACAGGAGACTTGGGAGAAGTAGGTCTGATAACATGTCCAGCTCTCTTAGCACTGGCAGAGCTAGGGTGACCAGCAGATTGCCCTGAAACAGCAGTTTTCTATTACAAAATGCATGTTTAATACAACAAAAATGGTAAAAAGATAAATAATTTTCATGAAGATGGTCACATCCTTTAGTATTAGCCATCTAATCAGATTTCAAACCTCTTACCCTAATACAATATCCAAATAGAATTTGACCTTTTTTTTAACAAGAAAGTAAGAAACAAGATGATTATTTTTTATAAAATAAAAAATAAATGACGAGGGTCCTCATGACTACAATCTCAATGAACTATTATAGTAATAATTTTCAATACATCACACAATCGATGAATGTTGTGCTTGCTAGCATTTTTCAAATGCATCCAAATGGAAGCTCTGCACTTTACCAAGTCCTAAACAGCTTCAACTTCAGCATCATTAGAACTTGACCATTATAAGTTCACTGAGCAGTTCAAGATTGACAGGCAGAGTAATTTGGATGCATCTCTAACTTCAGGTGACACATGCCTTAAAAGCAGTGTAATCCACTCTAAGTTTCACATGGGAAAATACATTCTTTTAATATGACCAGCATGTCCAGCTTCAATACCCACATGAAAATGTAGATTTTCCCACTGAAAAAAAAATCGCATCTTAGCCTATATATAATGTTCATTATTTTCAGGTCTAGTTATCTACAACATGAGAAGAGGGGACTATTTATAGTGAGAATAGCATCCAAAAGCCCCTACTCGATGTCCAAAGTTCTAGTGTCTCCTGAACAAAATGCCAATATCTTTGTCCCATAGTGTATACTCCTCAAGCATAAGGCTCTAGTGTGATAACCACGAAGCACCAATAAAGGAGGATCCACTCATCACAATAAGATGCAAAGTAGATAACACAAATAATTGAGATAAACTCATAGAGAAAAGGGCATGATCATGCTTTCTTTGAAGAAATAAAACATCTTTAATGTCACCTTCCATGAAAAATCCTGAACCACATTACCAAGCTGAAATTTTTAAGAGATTTCCTCCCACTTTTTCTGAAGAAGTTCTGTCAACCTGGCATGTACACATTGCTTTGCTTTTTTCAATTGGTATGGGCCTCTCTTGATTGAAAACTACCACCTACTATAACCTAGATTTCCTAGTCTTCACTAACCCAAATTTCATATTACATGGGTTTGATGATCTCCTTTGAGAATTTCAACTATAAGCTAAAGATATGGCTAGACCACCATTAGAAGAACCAAAGTAATCACACCATACTAGATATGACTATGCTACCCAGTTGAACACTAAAATAAACTCGGAAGCATCAAAGAAAATTAAAATTGAAACCATAACATTTCAAGATGACCCGAAAACCCTCTATGTCATCCGACTTATACACCTCGAGAAGATCCTTATATCTTTCTTCCTCCACTATGATGTGATTACCACCAATGTCTCTATCACCGTCTCACTATCAAATAAGGAGCATTTGGAGCACATTGAAGACATTAGGAGAAAATTCATCACAAAAATAAATTAAAGTAGCTGGTCATTTTAAGTGAGGCAAAGATCTTCTAGAAAAAGAATAGAGAGAGAAAAACATAGGATACAAAATGGTCAATCATGAATCTTGCAGTGAGTCTTCTCATGAACAAATAATCAAACCACTTTTGGAAAAACCTTGATTGTAAGTAGTTCTTCTAGCATGATATAAGAATATGAAGACAATGACTTCCACTAATCATGTCTATCTTGGAAGAAATGCGCTTTTTGGAAACAGGTGAATATTATAAATAACATCATGAGAAAAGCTCTTAAATATCACCAGATTGGCTTGCTAGGAAAAAGTTCTAGAGAAGGAACTCCATTATTCTAGTAAATTATTTCCAAGAAAAGGATAATGGACAACATAATGGGTTGTATAATGGAATGCAAGCAACTGACAGGAAATATGACAATATTTAGTGGAATCATGATTTTGCTTAGTTATAAGAAACATCAAATAGAGAAAAAACAATAGGAAATCACAAAAGAATTATTTCAATTGAATCAAGATAATATTTGAGCTTCTGTTTGTGTGGAAAATAGTTCTTTATTGATTGATGTGTAGCAACGAGTTTGACTTGGAACAGCTTTGACCTTAAAAGCACATTAATTTTTATAATCACCAGTCATTTTTGTGTTGTATTATTGTTTTATTCTTTTTTACTCGTTTCAATTATTCAGCTTACTGTACAGTTATTCCACAGCCCCATTTCGATGATGTGTCATCCCTCAAAACTATTCAGCAAGAAATTCTGGGGCAATAATATCAAAATGCAGCTACAGCTATTGCTATACTGTTCTTTCCTAGAATAAAGCAAGAATCCAAACTATAAAAAATGACAAATTTCCAATAATGAAGATGTCAGCTCGATGAATTGACAGAAAGTTATAAAGTATTGAAACCAAAAACCAGGATCGAGCACTCATTCCAAATAAAACACATACATATACAACAAGTAGGATCAAGATCTTTCTCCATTTTCTAATAAATGAAAAGTATGCCAAACAATTACTACAGCAGTTTTCCCCGATCCAGAAGCTCCCAATGTTTAAACTTCTCAACCAATCAATCGCAGGTATTCGTTTAAATCCACTCAAGTGTAACTAATTGTTCCCTTCCACCTCTAACACTGATAGCTATAATCCGAAACATCAACAGAAATAAAAAAGCACAAAGAAGCCACTTAATAGAAAACATCATACAAAAGGAACAAAAACAATTACTACAAAACTCACTCCAGCTTGAGAATTCGGACAAGGCATATATACATATATACCTTCATGAAGCGTTTGCAGCCGCGGTAACCCCGCCGGAATCGCGAAGCCCCGATCATCCACCAGTATTGGACCGTTCCGCCTCTCCTCCACATCGGCCACAGTATCAATCGCCGTCACGTCCGGCAACGAGGCCGACGTTCTCCGGTAATACCCCGATGCGGCCGCCGTCTTACGCCTTCCATAGTTCCTCTTCTTCTCCGCCGCGTACTTCTTGTAATGCGGCAGCGGCGAATCGCTTCTTCTTCTACCATAATCCTCCTCCTCCTCCTCCTGTTCTCCCTCACCGTTCTTCTCTCTCTGCCTCTCCACCGTCTTCGCGAACTCCAGTAGCTCTCTTAGGGTTTTTCTGTGGACGTAGTAAGCGGAGACTGCCACAAATGAAGCTCCGACGAGAGCCGCCATAGCCAGATGCAGAGTGTAAGCATCCATCGTCGATTGAGCTCTGTAACTGCAAATTATTCACTGGAAAGAAAATGTTGTGTTTTTCGTGGAGATGGGTCAGAAACCCTACCAAGAAGAAGAAGAAGAAAAAGAGATGAATTGAAGAGAGGCTGGAAGGTGTGTACCGGAATTTATACGAAGCAATTCCAGCACATATTCCAGCACTATCTCTCTACATGTTAATGGTGGAAGAAAAGGCGCTTCGCGCTCTATTATGTAACTCCTGATCCTGTGCTCCCGGCGTCGGGATTTAAATCACTCCCTCATTCTTTTTTCTTGCCATGTGTCACGACGCCCTCTCAACCAAACTGCATAGATTTGCTATATAAATTTGCTTATTTTGCTCCGCTCTGTCCACTTTAAGTTGACATTAAAATTATTATTAAAAAAAAAAGTCAATATTAAATTATAAAATTGAAAAACAAAAATTATGATAAAATTATTAGTTGAATACAGTAATTCATACTCAAAAATTGAAAAACAAAGAAAAGGTATTTGATTAGTCCTGTTTGAAAACAATTTTCACAATTTTACTAAGAAAGTAACCTCAAAAAATCATAAAAAATATCATTTTCTGAATTTTTATTTTTGAGTTATATTTTTATTGTTGAATCACAAATTAAATGCGGTCTATATTTTTTTAATTATTTTTATTCATGTTATTACATCTACAAAATATTTTTGTAATTATTATAAATTATTGCATTTGGCATGTAATTTAAAAATAATTTTCTAAAAATTAGATTATAAAATCATTCTTAGTTGATTTATAATTTTTAGAAATATGTTTGGCATCTTATTTATAAATTATTTTTAATATTTAAAAATATAAAAAAATTGTTTGATATGTTAAAGATTTCGTACAAGTGGAGAAAAGTTGATGCTAAGTCCCATTAAATATAAAAAAAATTTAAAAAATAATATTTATATGCTTTCTAAAAATAAGCCATTTTCTTAACTTTTTTCTAAAAACAGTTTTTAAATCTTATTAAACCAAATAAGTTTTTCTTGTAACTTTTGCTAATTTTTACTTTTAAATACAAAAAACTGGATTTAAATTGGATAAACGCAGCTTAAAAGTTCTTATTCTCAACTGATTATCTAAAGCTCTTTGTTATATATATCTGCACCGTCTTAATTAATTTTCTTTTATTTTTTTCATTTTATCCTTAATTGGATCACAATTTAATTTTGATAAAGATTCTGTGTACCCGAGCGTTGCGTTTTAAAGCCTATCTGCGAATTATTTATTGGCACGTGTTAGTAAGAGACAGGCTTTAGCTATTTTAGTACGGACACACATGTTTAGTGCCAAGCCATATTGTATGGTCATGATTGAATGTGGAATCCAAGAATTCTGCCAGCATGTATATATGTTCCCTTGACATACATTCGAATAATTGAGAAAAAGAGTACCATGTGGTGCTTTAATGCCACGTGTTGGTTGGATGCGATTTTAGTAATCGACTTCCTTGACTTGATTGATTTATGCGGGACATGATAGATTTAACCAGGGTAACGGATTAAGTTAGGTTAGTTCCCACCAAAACTCAATTTTATCCAATTCGTTCGAATTAAAAAAAATAAAAAAAATTATAAACTCGAACTAAACTAATATAATAATCTAATCTAATTAGTTCGAATTAGACTGAGTTAGTCAGTCTAATTAAAAGAAAATTTTTTTTTTTATTTTTTTTTCAGGAGAGAATGGCTTAAACTTTAAAAGAAAAAATAAAAACAAAAATTAAATAATAAGAAATACAAACAAGAAGAAAAAGATGATTATGAAAAAAAACAAAATAAAATAGACAAAGGGATGATAAATTTTATGTAAAAAGCCGAAAAAGTTGTGATTTGGGTTTAAAATTTTGAGGGTTTCATTAATTTTGTAATTTGATAGCTTTAGAGGATAATGGATTTAAGGTTAATGTTAAGTTTGATTTGGGTTAGATTAAGTTAGGTTCTAAGGTTGTCAACCTATAACCCAACCTAAACTGTTCGGATTAAAAATTTTGAATTCAATCTAACCTAAACACCTAAATTAACACAATCTATCAGGCTGTATTCGGTTCGATCGAGTTGGACAGGTCGGTTGAGTTAGTTTACGCCCTTAATAGATTTCATAAAAAGTTAACTCATTTGTATTGATTAGGAACAAATTTAGTTTGGAATTCAAGTAATGTCATTAATAGTAACTTAATGATTCAATTGTTCTACTAATTATTTTTGGATTGAACACATGGAACCCACTTCATCAATTTTATATGTATCTGCTATACACATTTGTAGCAACATATAAACATAAAAAAATTAACTTTTTTCTAAAAATTCATAGATACAACAAAAAGAAGAATAATAATACTTGAATAAGATTTGATTCGATGAGGCCATTTATATGCATAATATACACTACTTATTCTCTATTGACTAAAAAATGTCTTTATTTTTTTAATGAGTTAGCTAATATTACATCTCTCGTCATGATTGCTGAGATTCGTGCCGGGGCATTCACCGTGAATTTAAAGGAGAGGATCTTTTAGCCCCTTATCGCCGTGGAGAAAAAATCGAACTATTCGGGGGAGCTGGAGTGGGTAAGACAGTAGTCCTATTCCTAATAGATTGACCCCAAAATAACGTATTAAAATTATAAGAAATCTCATAAAAGCCAAAATTGTAGAATTTGTGCTGTCTCAATTCTTATTTGTTCTAGTGTGTAAATAAATTGTGAATATTCATAGCTATTACCTTGACACCAAAGAAGAGTTCGACCCAATGCTTTATTTCTGTCCTAGTTGATCCTGATTCGATATTATAAGTATCTTGATTGTTCACCAATAACCGAATACTTTTGTCTGTAAATATTGCATATTTGATTCGATCCATTTTATTTCCTATGAGTTCCAGTATCAATAAGATTTCTAGCCGATTTGCCCTCTTTTGCAATCAGTTTCACTACAGCACCTACTGCTCTAGCTAATTGTCCATCATTTTCAAGTGTGATTTCAATTTAGGATCAAGTTAGGATTCAAACAAAAAACCAACTCATAGTACGAATAATAGGACAAAATTGTATCCCTTAGGAACCATACACGCATCTTTGGATGCATACAGTTCACAAAAAACTGCAAAAAAAAAAGAATCAATCTGTTGATTTTAGCCCTCTTCTCTTTCTTTCTTCATAGCAGGACTTTTTCATGTCCTAACTAGGGAGATTTTTCTTCCATTTTTCACTAAGGATGAGTTTTTGTTTGTTTTTCCCTAACAAATAATCTACTAAACTCATCGAACATTATTGTTTTGGGTTAAGAAGATGTGAAAACGCGTTTCTCTTTATAATTAAGAACAATGATTTTTGAGGTGTGAAGTGGGACAAAAGGAATGTAAAGCTAAGCAAATTGCTTATGCTAATAAGCTCAAGAAATCATGTAGCTACTGCTTTCAATAAAATATTTAAATTATAAACGTGCGGTTCAAATTTATTGAAGGTGAATTATTTGGTTTTTTATTAAAAATGTCAAAATGTCAAAATGAGATCAACTTAATATTGAAATATATTTATATATATATATTGAAGTTAGGCCACTGGCCACCAAAGGATTTCTTATAGTTTCCATATCATTTGATTTGATCAGGGACATTTTGATACCACCAAGAGTAGGAAAGGTCAACTCTGTATCGTTGATTAGAAAGTTGATTTGAATGGTCACCACGTATGGTGTTAGGATATTAAATAACAACCGGAAGCAGGTGATAAGTGATGGAGGTTAAAAAAAGATGGGAACGATGGTGGTGGGACCAGGGGTTCGCACAAAGGCGATAAGACCAGTGGATCGGAGGAGGCGTGAACTGAGGTGTCGTTTTCGTTATCGATTCGAATGCGATGGCTTGTCTCGTTTGATGATTTGATCGGAGGATTATTATAAGATTTGAATTGCGAACGTTGGAACAGAGAAACACCATGGCATACATAGATTGTATTATATTTATTAATAAGAGATTAGTTTGGGTGTAAAATTTTAGATGAGGAATATAATTAATATTATATTTATTATAATTTTTTTAATACATCTGTTAATAAGGATTATGAATAGAAAAAGATTAAAAAATATTAGAAATGAAAATTAAAAAAGGTAAAAAAGATAAATTCAACATAAAGTCGCTCGAAAGTAGAAGATCAAGGTAGAGGGTATATGACATTATGTATATTACCATATTAACTTTATAATTATTTTTTTAAAATTAAGTAATAAATATAAGTTTAAAGGGTTAATTTTGTAAATTTGGCAAAAATAACCATTTAGCGAACTCTTTCAAGTATTTCATCATAATAGGTAATTTGTTTAGAAAAATGCTAAGGATAATTCTTAGTAGAACTTAAATCCACATTTTCCAAAATTGGAGATGTTTGTAGATGACACATAGATTTATTTTTTTAAAGTTTGCCACTTCTTTTAAAAAGTAAATGCACTTTTGATGAGTTTCACAATGAAGTTTCTCTAGCATTGTCCATTTGTCTGACACTTTGTGAATGTAGCCAATATGTTTTCAAAGATCCACAAACGGAAATTATGAAAAATTAATTAAGAGAACATCATTAAGATAAGTACTTCAAATTACAGTTTAGAGTTAGAAAGGTCTTTGTAATTGCGAAAGTTAACTTGTAATAATATCTATATAAGTTAAGGAATACTTTTTTTTAAAACCATTTCATTTATTAGTCCCATGATAATAGGGTAAGATTGGGACCTAATAGACTAGCACAATATAAAAAATTATGGTTATTAAGAGTGCACATGTCTATTAATCAACTATAAAATTAACTTGTTATAATATGCGAAATGTTTCTATTCATTATTTTGTTAGGATCACTTCTTTTTATTCACATGATGACGAAAATACTGGGTCCTGCGAGCACAACCAAGTAACTATAACTTTTGAAAAGTAAAAAAATATGCATATCTATTTTTATTTATTTATTTATTTTTGAGACAGTGGTATCCCAGCTTCATGTACTTAATGCATGATACCATACTAGTCCACCGGGACCTATATGCACCCACCACGCATCAGTCCGGATAAATCAAAAAATTAATCTCGCAAATTTAAGAATCAAACTCTAAACCTCTTCCTTTGATCAAAGTCTTTTGTCCTCCTCCTGAACCATCAAGCCAATGTCCTTATGGGTGCCAACACAGAGTCCAACAAAGTACCATTCTTGTGGAAACATTTTTGTTTTGAATTAATTATCAGCAATAATATCTACAAAATCCTTGTGAGTTTATTAAAACCACTTCCTCTATTATTCAAACTTATTGAACCAAACTCATTTCAAACTAAACTAAATGTACAGGGCTCAATCCAAATTTAAAGTTTGAAATAATCTATTGACACCCTTAAGGTAGTTAACATTAAATGGATTTGAACAACGTTTTTAAATTGGGCTATTAGAGCGCTATTGACCTATATACGAAGAAATCTGGCAATCCAATCCAAGACAATCCATCCAAAAAAATTGCTTTTAAAGGAAAAACAACCAACAAATTAAATATATTTGCGTTGGAGACACGTTATTACATGAAAAATGCATTTAGCATATGTCCTTATAACAAGAAAGTATTGATTTAGAGAATGTGTCACATGACATATATATATATATATATATATATATATATATATATATATATATATATATATATATATTTATTTATATACCAAATAATAATTTTAGGCCGAAAAAAATGAGGAGCCACAACGCCTTATCAATTTGGTTAATTGTACTATGTCCTATTTGGGAGAGCAGAGAAAACGCATTGCGGTGAAAAGATTTTGCAATTATGATTTTAAGAACGTTTGAGAGACCTGTGTTTGCGTTTTAAACACTATTTTTTAGTATTTTTGAAAAGCAGGCCCTATCCAACTTTTACAATTGACGATTGTGTTTGATAAAATGTATTTTGGGTAAAACGCAACGCACTCCCAAAATGAGCCGGAACTCAAATATGATTGAGCAATATTAAAATAAAAAGAATGATAACTTAATATATAATTAAATTGGGACTTTTGTCACTAGCCTTTCAAACAAAAAAAAGACATTCCAACATGACCATTCCTTAGGAATGACATATGTACACACACAATAGAAAACAATGCTTGTTACATATTGACATATAAGCCAATTATGGAAAATCTTACTTTGATTTCTAATGGTCCTAGATATATTATTTAATATAATTAATTTTCACAAAAGGTCATTGTTAAATATTATCATGTGTAAATAATAGTATTACAAATGTTAATCATAATAAAATATGTGTACATTTTACTTAGTAGGCTCAAGCTGATTTAAAATATATATATATTAATTGATATTTTATGAGTAAAATTATTTTTAAATTTTAAAATATTATTTTCTACAAAATTAGATGCAATTTAAAGTAGGCAAATATATATGTTGACATCATATTATAATTTTTTTTCAAATATCCTTTTCTTATTCCATTATCCTTTACATGTTGCAACTGTTTCGAAAGTTTTGGGATCATGTGTCAAGTAGTATGATTGGTAGCTTGGTATTGTGAATTTGGCATAAAGTATATAAACCAAAAGGGATGTAAGCATTAGCTTAGAATATTATTTCATTAATTGCAGTGACTAGCTAGTGGGATCTCTTTTCTTTTTTTTTTAATTGTTGTAACAGTATCGGATGCTATACTCATGGTACGCAAGTATATATTCATTCTTTATTCTATTTTTTGGAACTTAGATAAAGGTGGTTATTCCTCAATTAATATTATAATTTACATAATTCATGATGAATTGGAGTAACAATATCACACGTTAATAATCTAAAAATATGGTGCAAGTTATGAGGACACAAGTTCATATGTAAGCTCAATAAAATAAAATAAAATAAAACACCTTTAAATGATTTACATTAATTCTTAATTAATTTGTTAGTAACTTGATTTTTAAGGTATGTATAAGAAATTAAAATTCTATTTGACTCTACAGCCTCAATTTACATATACTTAACACAAAAATCAAAATACAGTTTTTTTTTTTGCTCTATTTGCTTTATTATTCGAATACAGTTTTTTGTATCCAAACTTTTGAAAATACAAAATACGTGTTTGGTTTGTTGAAACTCGAAAACAGTTTTCCAAAATTTACAAAGAAAATAAAGTCTTTTTAGAAAATGACAAAATATTATTTTCTGAGTTTTTATTTTTTTAGTTGTATTCTACTATTTGGATCACGAACTAAACACAACCTAAGGTTTCCGATAGTTTTATGTTTCGAGTGATTGAGTTGGTCACAAATAGGTGTCATTATGACTTTTAATTAGGAAATTAATAGTTGCAATTATTAAATACAAATATACAACATGTTATATTGTCCTAAACTTGAATTGTGCCCTCAAAATTATTTTTTATATCTAGAATGTCTACTTGAAGCAAATAAATTAAGGTAAAATTTTCATTTAATTTTATAATGATATCTAATTATTGAACTTATAGAACTTCAACAAAAGACTTAAAAACCATAAAAGAAGACGTGTTTTTTTATGAGGAGATCCTCTTTTCTCCTTCCTCAATTGCCTTAATTGCATTACATCAAAGAATTATACATTTAAAATATGTCAAATAACATTATATACCAATAGATCATAAAATTAAAATAGTAAGTTATTAATTTTACTTGTTTATGAGAATATAGACCAATATATAGCTAAGAATACGAAATATTCCAAGGATCAACACTTGAGAACTTTATTCCACATTCTAATATTAGTAAGATATAGATAGAGCAACAAAAATATATATATATATATATATATTATATGCGTTGGGTACCAATACTATTTTTCAAAGTTGGCACCTAACTCTTTTGGATATTTTGAGAATGTGTGTGTATTACGTAATATCATCAAATATACACGTATCCTTAAAATATTTAAAAATAGTTGAGTGACAACGCAAAAAATGACGAATTGACTTCCAACCCAACGGACATATAGACTCATAAAAAAATACCATCAAGTAGGAAGTTGTCTAAATATTAATTGGTCTTTACTATATTTGTTAACCACTTAATTAGATGTTGAACAATATGTTTATGGTCCTCTAAGGGGTAAGGAATTCAAGTCAAAAAGTGAAATAGATGGCAAGCTTTATTATTACTTCAAGACATATACAATTGATAACTTAATTTCTTATTAATTGTATAGAAAAGGCTAATCACTTAAATATAATATTGAAAAATAATATCAACTCATGGATGATACAGTTGTGCATATTTTAAGAACCAAATTAGTTAATTAATTCAAAAAATGTTGTTTTCTTCTTCTTCTTCTTCTTCTTTTTTCTTTTTCATTTTTTTTTTCTGTTTTTTGGAAGGGGAAGCTTTCAGTATTACTTGAAGATATATACACAACTTTCATATTGTTTGGAAAAGGTTAATCACTAAAATATAATAATAAAAAAGAATATCATTAACTCAAGAATAATATTGTGGTTGGGCTTATCTATCCTATTTCTCTTGACTTGTTTGTATTATTTTAAGAAACACATTAGTTAGTTCAAGAAATTGACTTTGTTTTTTAATTTCGTTTTTTTTTTCTTTTCTTTAAGTCTAGCTACTTCTAATTAATGTTATTCATTTATATATTAATTAACACAGAGTATAAATCAATATGGTTAATGATGAATCTAAATTAATATACAAAGAATATTACTAATATAATTAACTTATATGTTTATGAAGGTGATGAGCACTAGTAGGAAATTAGTGGCAAAGAGGATTAGATATTACATTAATTAACATGTGATTGAAAATTGTCTATCCATGCCTCGAGTGTTAAAGTATTATTAAGAATATTGCATCAAATTAATATAATAATCTGAATTAGTAGTTTCATGGACTAGGAAGGACGATAAATAATCTAGCAAGACTTGCATTATTGGTTAAACTATTGTGAATATGGTAGATTTAGTCGGGCTCTAGAAAATGTTAGACATCTTTTTGTATATGTGTAATAAGAATAATTGAAAATGCCTTTACTAAAGCTTTAATAATATTGCCCCTTAAAATGTTTATTTTCATCTTTTATTAAAAAAAAAAAAACCTATTTTCAATATAAATAGAAAGAGTAACTTCATCCTTTAATCTAGCTATATTTGGATTTCACCTTCTATTTAATTTTTTTTTTTTTGGTTTTTTCAAATTTAAACCTTTTATATAGGACGGATATGCTACAAAAGGACGTTGAATAGAACCACAACAAAAACACAAATATCAAGTGTCCTTCGATAAAAAAGAAGTTGCATGGTATGTATAGGTCTATGTTGGTCCCAGAGGCATGGTGGTTGTATTTTATTTTTTATTTTTTTATTTTTATTTTTTTTGCATTTCAAGCCTGTAGCTCCATCATAGTTTTTTTTTTTTTTTCTTTTTTTTTATACAACAGAGAAGAACAAGGCTTAATTGAGAGTTAGGTACCTTTTTTTTTCTCAAAAAAAAAAAAAACAAAAATAAAAAAAGATTAGATTTGTTAAATCTTTGGAACCCTTCCTCCTCCAACCTTTGTGTTTAATTATTATGGATCATTGAGAATCTAAATAATGATAGTATAAAATATGATTATTACGGATCATTTTGTATTTTTTTCCTTTGCCAAATGAAAAAATATATATTTGTATATGTAACAATAAAAAAGATATAATAATTTTCAATATAAAAAAGGTATATTTACAATATATATATATTTATGGGCTCATTTGGCTCTTATCATGTGTTTGAGGGTAACTCTGAATTGGATAAAAAGTTATCCCACCCACCATTTTATCCCTCCTCAGATAAAATAATCCCGACCAAAATGTCCGAATTATTTTATCTGCCATTCATCTTCTTCATTTTCGTCATGTTCATCTTCTCTTTCTTCTATTGTTACAATTTTTTTTTGATTCAGGTTTTGCAGCAATCGTAAAACCTACAACCATTTTTTTTTTCTTATTCAGATGGATTTTGCAAAATCGCAAAATCTAGAAATTTGGGTTTTGTGTTTATTTATTTATTTATTTTTTCAAATTCTTTTATATAATTTTTTTTTAATTTAATTAAAAAAGATTTAATTATTTTTTGATTTTAATCCCAAACACATGATTATTTTATTTTTAATCTTATCATATCTTATCCTATCACATTCTATTCAATTCCATAAAAATAATTTCAACACGAAACAAACCCTATAAGTATTGAATATAAAAGCGGATATAAGCCCAATAAAAGTGGATATCCCAATTTCTTAGGCATAAACAAGACCTCTTGGAAAGGCCGGCCATGCTTATTCATCCATGATTGAACAATAGATATCTTGAATCTCCTCATTTTCTTGTGATAATAATAAAAGTTCAGTTTTATGCCAAAATGAGACATGAATTTATCATTCATTTTACTATTGAAAAATGTCTAATAATTATTTTTAATGGAATTATAATGAAACAGGAACACAACCTTTATATGATTATTTTCAATTCATTTAATTTTCATGCAACTCATGCCATTTTTCTTTTTTTTTTTAGAAGATACAATTTACTCTAACTCATAGGGTATCGTGCCTATTTTGAACTCACTAATCCCCATATCAACTGAGGTGGGACAACGATGATAAACACTCCGCGAACCCACATACCACATTTGAATATTTGTCTCTCTGCACAACACGTACCTTTAAGACTCGAACTTAAGTCGTGTGTTTAAAGATCTAGACCGCCTACCATTGTGCTAATGGCTCGTTGACAAATAACTTATGTTATTGGATTTATGATTGTTAACTCAAAATATACTATTTTCAACTCATTGCCTGTTATAATTTTATACATGCATGTAAAATCACTAATATTTATCATTTTATATTGAGTGCCAATTTGTTCATTTTGCAATGAATAAAGCCTAGTCCAATTTTGTGACATAGGCAACACACCTAGAGCAAGGGCATTGGAAGAACAAATATCAAACGGATGGTGCTACAGTTCTAAAATCATATGTTAATATAATCACAAGATAAAGCGTAAGTCAAGGGACATCTAATGACATACAAAAGCACAGTCCTAAATTAGAGTGTCCATCATGTGTCAGAAATCATTTTTCATGTAAAAATAGGAAAACCAAGAGACCAACCCAACAGTTTATTAATACTAACCTCATTATAAAATTGCCTGATATATATATATCAACGGTAACAAACGGCAATAACCGCAACTTGAACGTCAAACCACCTCGTTAACGGTACACATGGCTACACACATTGCACAGTTAACGTTTATATAACTTATTTCACAGTTAAAATTCTCACTCCACCCTATCTCCTCTCCCTCAGCTCCGCTAGCTCCACTACTGAGTTCTTCAATGGCGACCGTACTCACCTCTTTCTATTCTCTAGGGTTTTCGAACACAACAACTCGCAATCATCTTCGCACCTCCTCTTCCATTCGCGCCCCAGTTTCAATCTCGCTGTCAAGTGAGTAATCTTCTGATAGTTCCTTTTCTCGAATTTTTAAACTGTTTCGTTTTTTGAATTTCTCGTTCTGGCATTTCGTTAAACAATTGGTAGGCTTAAATTACATGAACTTGAATTTCTCAGGGAGGAGAGGGCTCAAGGTTAGAGCTGCAGAAACTGATACTGACAAAGGTAGTTTTTTTTTTTTAAGTTATTTGAGTTTGTTGGGAGTGTAGAGATTGAGAAGTTGTGTTGTTTATGTTTTGTTGTGGTAGTTGAAGGTAAGGTTCCGGATAAAGCGCCAGCGGCGACCAATGGGTCAAGCATCAACCAGCTTCTTGGGATTAAAGGAGCGGCACAAGAAACTGTGAGTGTTTTTTTGGTGTTTTCTGTTTGTTAGAAACCACTGAACCCAAAAGCTATACACTGTTGTGGTTGGAATTTGTTTATTGTAGCTGTTTCTTGGGGGTTGGCTTAACGCTTCATGGTTTTAATCTGTTTGATGACTTGGGCAGGCAAAAAAGAGAGTGGACTATGGTAGGTTTCAATTGGAATTGGGTTAAGGGATATGTGGTTGAGATGGACTCTTTTTCAAAATTTAAGCCATTAATGTAATGTTGGACTGGAACTAAGACTGAAACTAAATTTTGTAAGTTTTAACCATTTTTATGCTAATGTTCACTGCTTTTTCACTATGAGATTTCCTCTTGAACTCATTATGAACCTGGTTACAAAATCACGAGGTTCATATATAACATGGGTAGCTGAAACTTTGTGTTTAAAACTGAGAATGGGGCTTTGTTAGGTTTGAATGGTGTTAGAGATTGGGTATAACTTTGGTATGCAAATTGGTTAGATGATGTTGTTAGCAATAATGTAAGGAGAAACAAACAAGAAATGAAATAATATTAAAATAAAACAACAAAAATTCAAACAACAATATGCTTATTAATATTTATAACAGAAACAACATAACAAGTTTAGAAAATAAACCAAATTCAGCATAGTAGAGGTTGAACAAGATGGAACCAAAGCATGTGTAGCATACAATGTCCTTAAAACAGATTCGCCCCCTCAGGTTGGTGCAAGAGGTGGATTGGTGTCTGTCTCCCATGATACATTGGTAGATGAGCAACTGATTAGCACCTTGTAAGTCTTGTTATTGACATTTGCACGTTCTCCATTTTGCATAAATGATATTTCTCTTCTGGCTCTCTACGTACGGGATGAGGCTGTACGCGGGGGGGAGTGTTGATAATAGCTTGATATGCATTGTTGGCCCTTTATCTGACAACTATAGCTTTTAGGTTGAGTGGTTTCTAACATGGTATCAGAGCCTTGGTTTTGCAGGAGGTCTTAGATTCAAGTCTCATTATTGACATTTGCATATTCCTCATTTAATTGATATTTCTTTTTTGGCTCTCCACGTGCACTCGGGCAAACTGAGCTTTGCAAAAAACTATCACCACAAACTAAAAGACCAACACACCTCAAAACCCTCCTTTTATACTAGTAGAGGGGGGTAGTGCTGATAATGTCCTCATTAAGAGCACTAAATGACCTCCATTAACGTTGCAAACGTTACGTATTTAAATTCAATTAAAACGTACAATGGTTTTTTGTATTTAAATTCAAATGCAATTAAAATATTTGGCTGTTACAAATTCAATTTCCATTTACTATTTTTCCAACAGATGTGTGGTTGGGATGGGGTGTTTTTTAGAAGAGAGTTACTTCGGGTGACACGACTTCACGGAGAGAGGGATGATGGTAACATAGTTATGGTGTATTCTTTGTCCTTTACTCCACTGGAAGATATGGCTCAAAAAAAGATCCTCCTCTTCTTCTTCTTCATTGAAAAAAAAAAAAGACTTTCTTTTGATATTCTGCCAGAGCAATAAATTAGTTAGATTTTCTATTGCAAAATAGAAGCTTCTCTAGAGTGAATAAGTCACTACAATCAATGAATTGGTCAAATTTTTGCTCTTAAAATATAATCATGATACTAATTGATGGATGATTTCAATTTTGCAGGTATATGCTGCCTAATATCACTTTTGCTTAAGTACAAGTTATTTATTTCAGGCTTTATTATATTCTCTTTTCGAATAGTTGTTAGATTTATGACGACTTCATCCTCTTGTTTTCATGTATTAAATTGATAGAATAACTATTCACAGAACAAGTAATTGACGCTAAACTAGATGTTGAGCGAGTCTTTTTTTTTTTTTGTTTTTATGTGAGTGTAGGATAAATGGAAGATCCGTCTTCAGCTTATGAAGCCTGTTACTTGGCCTCCTTTGCTTTGGGGAGTGGTCTGTGGTGCTGCTGCATCTGGTATTATTTTTCTGTTTTATGCAATTCTTACATGAATGACCCTGTATTTTTAGTCCCTATGCTTCTGTAAAGAAACAATGATGAAAGTTCTCTTTCCTCTCTCATTTGAAATCAAGTTCATGGCTATAGATCTAAAGAATAAAGTGATATTTCTCATTTTCCTGTTACTATGAATATTTTTGTAATTGTCATAGGCGGAAACTTTTATTTTGGGTATTTTGGCTGGAGCTCTATGCAAGAAACTGCAACTCTAATTAATTGATGCAGAGACATTTTATGCTTCTCTCTACAAGAAAATTTCTTACAGTCAGGCCTATCAGAAATAAATAAATAAAAAATATATATATATATATTATAGTCATGGGGCCATAACACTCAAAATTCCAAGTTCCAGGGAGAGTTAGTGGAGGATTTAACTTTTGCCTCTGTTGCTTTGAATAGAAAGGAATACAATTACGTTCACATTTAACCATGGGTGAATGCTCACAATTCACTGGGACAGTTGGCACATGACAACTAATCTAAACTCTGGTTCACCAAGAGAACTCGACCAACAAACACATGGCTGCTTATGTGATTATTTTCTGGGATTAAGTGTTTGCACATATGCTCTTGGATAATGGAATATATTCATACCTCATAGGAAATCCTAAAACCATTATTTCAATCCCACATGGAAAACTCTAGCCAGCAATGTGTTCTTGAGTCATAAAGGAATATTATTCTTTCTGTGCTTAATTTTTCATGATTATTTGTTGATGAATGCTGCTATTACAGTTACCTTCATTTCTTATATCTGGGATAATTGTTTTCTAGATGTGCACTTTAGTTTCAATGTGGATCATTTGAATTCTGACTACAGGCTTTCAAGGCCACAATTCGAAGAATATATAAGGGTTTTTTTTTTTAATAGGTAATATGAAGAAAGAATTATCTGAAAACTTATCCAAGCTAACATAAAAGCTTTATGCTTTAATAATGATGAATACTTACTGCAGATCTATTTTTCCAAATTGCTCTGCTTATATTTCCTCAATTCATTGCCTTCAGTTTACCTAATCCTAAGCATCAATCAAATTAATCATAAACCTGCTTGTAGCTAGCTTATAACTTGAGAATTGAAATACCCTTCAAAATGTTGATTGATATAACAATTCTATTTATCCAGTTTGCAGAATTTCTTGGTAACTTTTAGGTCTGTTAGGTGTGAACAAGTGTAGTGGAGATGGTCTGTGTTGACCCTGCAATCAATTTATACAAAAACCTAACTAGAAACCTGGCTCAAACTCTCCTCATTGCTTGACCAATAAGTTGAACAAATATAGCATCCTTGGCAGTAGGCCATTGGATATGTTTAACTTGAATTAATGCCATTAGATATTTCTTGGATAGATGCAAGGTAGTTAAAGGTGCAAGGTGCACCTAAGGCAATGAGGGGCCCTAGGACCTAAGGCGCGAGACACATGCCTGAGTAAAGGAGGTGCAAAATTCTTAAAAAACTTAATGATACATTAATTTTAGGTAAAAAATAATTTATAAAGATAAAAATCAATAAAAGTTTTAAAATTTTCTCATCGTACATCACAATGTTCATAGTAGCACTAATGTTTCTATTTCACAGATGTTATTAATATTAGATTTCTTTATTTTGATATTTCACCAAAGTTTTAAAATTGAATTGTAACAAGAAACACAAAAGCGAAGAAGAACAAGTGGCAACTATGGTGCCTTTGTAACAACTTCTTATTGTTGTTATAAAAGCGGAACACAAGTTTCCTTTAATGTTTTATGTTTTATTATATTGTGTATTATGTATATTAGTTCAAAGAAAAGAAGAAAGAAGGTATATAATACAATATTTATTTCATGATTAAATAATTTTTTTCAAAAAAAAAGGGGACTAGGAAAGTGAGGTGCACCAAGGCGCACGCCTGAGGCGCACTTGAGGTGCACGCTTGAGTTAAAGCACCTTGCCTATCAAGTATTAAGGTGGCATATGTGCACCTGCCTCAAAGCACGCTTGAGGCGCACTAAGGCGCATGCCTTGATGACACTAGATATGTCAGTATATCAGGCATGTATGCGTCCAAAAGATACACATGAGTAAATCATTTTGGTCCATCTTACAAGATGTGTCTAGTTAGTGGTTGAAATTGAAATTATAAATGCATTATGGTTCACAAACAAGATGATTTTTTATCTTTAAAAAAATGTGGTAAAATATCAAAAGGTAGAATTAAAAATAACATTTGGGAGATGGTAGGGGGAGTAATCCCAATTAGAGATTGAGAAAGAATAGATTAACTTAGGTTGGGCATATACAAGATATACAAAGACCATTAGATGCATTAGTTAAAAAGAGTAAAATGTGAACTATTAATAGTAACAATAGAGGAAGAGGAAACCTAAATAATATGGATACGGAAAATTGTTGAAAGGTGGCTTTCTTTCTTCCTTTTTCTTTTCTTTTTTTTTTTTTTGGCGGGGAGGGGAGGGACGGTGGGATAAGACAAATGGAATTAGTAGGATCTGGATTGTTTATTTGTGTTTCCTTCATTAAGCAAATGCTTTAATGTCTAAAGTTTGGAAGTTGGAAGAAGTCCAGTTTATTTCACTTTTCCGGCATACCGATTAGAGGTAAAATTTCTTAAAAGGATGAAGAAATATTAATTCACATAATTGGTATGGCAATCCTGATTGTTGGTGTCTCTGTCATGGTTCTTGGAAAAAAAAAATGCTCTGTTAAAACATTGGTTATAACATTCATGCAACATTGCAAATGGTCTGTAAATATGTTAACTTTTCTAGCAATCAGATTTGTAAAGTCAGCCATACATTTGGCGTTGAAGGTCTCTTTGGTCGGAAGTTGCATATGTGCAGCATATATATGTCTATTATTGTGTTTTAACTAACATTGAACAATAAAGAAGATTGTTTGTCTGAGTTTGTTCCCCTATAGTTTATTTGTTTGATTGCCTTCTTAAAGCAACACTTAAATATTTTTTTCATATTGCAGGAAACTTCCACTGGACTGTAGAAGATGTTGCCAAATCAATTTGTTGTATGATATTGTCTGGTCCATGCCTCACTGGCTATACACAGGTACCTTCTCTCAACGACAGGACACTCATTGCTTCATTTTCTTAACGGGCTGCTTCAAGTCCTATATCCACTCACTGTGTCAATTTGATATCCATTCTTCTTTACATCCGTAGACGCTGAATGATTGGTATGATCGAGAGATTGATGCAATCAATGAACCTTATCGTCCAATTCCTTCAGGAGCAATATCTGAAAATGAGGTTTGTTTCAATAAAAGATACAGTACAATAAATATAAGCACACTGTTGGCTAGTGATTCTAAGGAGCTAGGGTTTTTCTTTTGTTCTTTAAATGCTGAGCGCTCCACTCTCACATCCTCTTTCTTATAATATTTTGTATGCTCCTATGTTTAAATTACAGTTTCAGTTTTTATTTTGGTCAGTCTAGAAGTATATTTGGAGGCTTGTTTCTATGAATTGGGGAAACCAACATTGTAGAAATGAAGTAAAATTTCTAAACAGTTTTCTAATGTAGATTCTGCCATGCACTGATGAGAGTCCTTTCCAGTTTAGTGGGAAGAATATAAAACAAAATACATAACTGCCAAATTATGGAGAGATTATGAGAATAACATGTTAGTTTTTGTTGTTTAGTGTAACCTTTAAAAATAAATACTCTATTTTCCAAACAAAAACTTAACGTGCAATGAAGCCATTCTAGTGTAAAGTTCATTGCATTTCTCATAAAATCTGTTGTTTCAGGTGATTACCCAGATTTGGCTGTTGCTCTTAGGAGGTATTGGCTTGGCTGGTTTACTAGATGTGTGGGTAAGTATTATGGAGTGATGCCTTCTCCTGAGATTATTTGAACAATGAATAAAGATTTCTAAATCATGTTTCTTTTTAGGCAGGTCATGATTTTCCTGTAATTTTTTATCTCGCTCTTGGTGGATCCTTCCTGTCATACATCTATTCAGCTCCACCTTTGAAGGTTAAGTCATTTTCTTATATATGTAAAAAATTTGCATTATTTCTTTAATGATCGAAGGAGATAAGCAGCTTGATACGTGTCTGCTTTTTGAATATGTTGCAGCTTAAACAGAATGGATGGATAGGAAATTTTGCTCTAGGAGCAAGCTACATCAGTTTGCCATGGTGTGGTATCTTTTTTTGTTCTTTTTCTCGTAAATTGTTGGGATATGTTTTGCATGAAAAATATAGGAAAAACAAATCATTTCATCATTCTTGTACTTTCTGTTACTAACTTTGTGGAAATATTGAGCATCTGTCAGGATGGTCATAATTATAAGTGGAGATGCATGAAGGATTCTATAATCAGTCCCGCCTAAGTACTTTGTTCTGCCCAAACAAACAAAAAAAAGAACCAGTCCATTCATTCTACAGTTTACTCTGATCCTCCTCCCTGCACCTTTTTGAATGGACTTTATGTTCAATTCTTCTGTTCATCCAAAAATAAAAACAAGAAATTAGGTGGCTAATGTCATATGGTTCAGTTGATTTGTTTAGCTGTATATCTTGTGGGTGGCAAGTTGAACTCATTCACTGTTAGATCCTGAACCTGCATGTGTTGTCTGCATTGGGAAACCATTGTCACACTAAATTTTTTTGTCAGGCAATAGAGATTCTTGTCTTTCCCCCTCTATTTATCTTACATTATTAGAAAATCATAAGAAAGATATCGTTGTTGTCAGGTATAAAACTGTGAGAAATATGCCTACGGATACTCAAGATAACATATGATTCTTGGCAGGTGGGCTGGCCAAGCTTTATTTGGGACTCTTTCACTTGATGTAGTTGTACTCACACTCTTGTATAGCATAGCTGGGGTAAGCTCTCTGCAGCAGTACATTTGGCACGTATAATCTCTAACAAGAACAAACAAATACTTATGCATTTTAACCTTTACTCATTTCAGCTCGGTATAGCCATTGTTAATGACTTCAAAAGTATTGAAGGAGATAGCAAGATGGGACTGCAGGTTTATTTATTTATTAATTTATTTATTCATATTATTTATTTTAATAGAATCAGATGAACTGTTCCAATGCAGTTGGTTTACAATTTTGTGATTCTGTTTGAACAGTCACTTCCTGTGGCTTTTGGCATTGATACTGCAAAATGGATATGTGTTGGTGCCATTGACGTAACTCAACTATCTGTTGCTGGTAAGTTATTTGATTTGTTGATTTAGTTTTTCTGCTGCACATTCCCTTCTTTTTTATTTATGTTTCTTTTTTTAATGTTATATTTAAAAATAAAATAAAATTGGTAAATCAATCATTTGATTATCGAGGTATTGATAATTGTCTTATTGGATTGAGATATCAAGATCTGTCATGTATGAAACTATTGCTTGTTCAGTAGAATATGATGAAACTTTGGTAATTTAGACCTTAACTAATGCATGAAATGCCTGATTGCAGTCATTCTTGTTCTTTTCATTGTTCCATATATTGTGTTTGACATCATGATCATTATTCCTATGTATTGTTCTGTGAATTAATTTGTTCTCTATATTATAGGCATATCTAATGCACTTATACAATTACAAATCATCAATTTATTCTTCAAAAAAATCTGTTTCATGCTTGGTGTAGGTCCACCGTCTATTTGTCTACTAAATTGATATTGGACAAGTTCAAAATGTTGGTGCTGGAATGCAGGGTTTCTTGAGGTGAAAACAGGAACAATTGTTATGATAGGATGAAATTTTGAAGCCTTGAAAGTTGTATTGCTTTGGGAAACTGCAATTTAAGATTATGTGGAATTTTTTTGATATATTAGGAAAATAAAAAAGAAAATTAGCCAGCACTTACTAGTGATACGTCCAATATGTACCCAACTCAACTCTACTAGGCCTTTTCTCAACTACATGGGGTCAGCTTCCTCCACTCCGCTCTATCGAGAGCTAAGTTGGCATTCAAATTGCTAGAAGTTAAATCTTTCTTAATTATCTCTTCCCATGTTATTTTGGGTCTACCTCTACCTCTATTGTAACGGCTAGTGTTAATAGGTCACTCTTCCTAATTGGTGCATCTAAAGGCCTACGTTGTATGTGTCCCTAAGTTGTATGTGTCTAAAACTCCTTAGTTGGTTCTCTCTCATGTTATCTCCAATTGGTGCTACTCCTACCATTTCCCGAATATGCTCATTTCTAATTTTATGTTTTAAGTTTTTACTTTTACCACATATCCATCTTAGAATTCATATTTCTTATACTTAGTTTGTTAACATGTTTTTTTATTGTCCAACATTCTATGTCATATAGCATGGCTAGCCTAATAGCAACTCTATAAAATTTTTCCTTTAACTTTAATGAGATCCGCCTATCATATAATACTCTAGAAGTACTCCTCCACTTGACCCATCTTGCTTTAACTTTATGATTCACATCCTCACCTATTTCTCCTTCTTCATGTGTAATGGATCCCAACTACCTAAAGTTTTCACTCCTTAGTACCTTTTGATTTCTAGTCTTCACTATCTCTTTATTTGTATTTCCACTTCCAGTAAGATTATATTTAATATATTCGGTCTTAGTCCTACTAATCTTGAACCCTTTAGATTCTAGAAACTCTCTCCAAACCTCTAGCTTAGCATTTACTCCAGATGCAGTTCCATCAATTAGTACTACATCATCAATTAGTACTATATCCAATACATATTTTTAGTAAGTTTTAATTTTCTAACCATGAGTATGCAATAATATTTTTTTCGTATAATTGAAATACAAAAGATAAAAGGGATGCTCATAATTACAATAGGGTTCTTAGAAATCACTTTTAGGGTTTGAACACGAGTCTACATATTAACTCAACTTTCAAAATTTAACATTTTAGACTATTTATAAGCACTTATGACGTCATGGTACTCAATGCACAAGGTGTTCGCTTATGCAAGTTTGGGAGAGGTGGATGTTGGCAAGCCTAACGCCGCTTTTGAAGAGGCTGCTTCCCATATCCTGAACTCGAGACTAACCGATTTTTGGGGAATAGTACTTTCCATCACACCAAGGTGCAATCTCTATTTGATAAAAATATAATTTTGCTCCTATACAAAAATCTTTGTGCAACCCTCAAAAGCAACTAGGTACTAAATGACATATATGAAACTTTGAAAAAATAATGAAAAGGCTCAAGAAAATTAAGGCAAATATCAGGAGGAAAATTATCTAAGATCAAAATCTAATAGCTGACTCCTTATCAAACACACGAAAATGATGAAATACCCTTACACACCAAAAAGAACTTTTAAAAGAGGACAATTAAGGGAGAGCATGTGCCATGTGATCTTGTGGCTTATTCCCACACATTATTTGAGATATGGGCAAAAGTTTTGTACTCTAGAAATTAGTTAAATAAAAGAAAGGGTGAAAACACAAAAATGTTCCTAAGGTTCATTCTCCTGCCATCTCAAGGTTTGTTGATTGGCCTTTTTTCTCTTCAGATATGTTGCCTTCATAGGCTATTTAACATCTTAAGCATTTTCTGATTCGACATTTCATTAGAAACTTCTCTAGCCTACAAAATTTTGACAAGTTGTTGCATTGAATTAGAGAAATGTGTCTGCTTATGTAGTTTCATGATCCAATCCAACTCTCCTGTTTACATGAATTGGTGGTTCTTGCAGGTTATCTTCTAAGTTCTGGAAAACCTTATTATGCCTTGGCCCTACTTGGTTTGATAATTCCACAAGTGATTTTTCAGGTAAAAGAAGTATCTATTACATTTAAATTGCTTGAGCATGTTTTGGGTCATAATTACATCAGGAAGCCCTGTTCATTCAGAATTGCCCCAATTTTTTTTATTACGTATGGTACATTGTTCTGCGTGTGGTACATATCTGTCATTTCTGTACCATTGGAAACAGATGTTTACCAAAAGAGGTTTCCAGTTGGTCCTGATTGTCAGGTCCAGTGTGCAAAAGCTAATAAGTTCATTGTCAAAGTTTCATGTGTTCTATCAATTTAGTCTCATTAGTGTCAAGTTCATCTTCAAAACTCCAAATAAGAATCATGTTTCAACCTCTTACAATGAAATTATGTTGGCTCTTCATATGTGATACTCATGTTGCATCTGAACAACATTTTGCATGATTTGCAAATAAAACAGATTTTGTATTTCAGTAGCGTTTGAATGTCTCAAACTGACTTCTATGAATGTTTTTGCAGTTCCAATACTTTTTAAAGGACCCCATCAAGTATGATGTCAAATACCAGGTAATTCTTGCTTTCTTCTTTGCAGTGAATAGAACTCAGACTTTGATGCATTTTATATTACCACTGAATCTAAGATTTCTAGCTGTTATGTGGAGTCATAAGAATATATGTTAACATCCGCTCTCACATGCAAACCCATTCCTGACTTGAAGAGATATATGTCATCAAATAAATACCAAGCAGGCAAATGGGATAACAACAAATACCCCAAAACCTTTAGGATGTGAAACAGAAGAAAGAACAAGGCTAGGAGAAACTTTGTACTGAAGAACTATAGGCAGTCCACTTGGCAGGTGTCAGGGTTCTCTGCAATTTCAAAATTAAGTTTTGCATTTACATGTATAAGTTTATTTTTGTTTATATGATATAATTTAGCAAATTATTATTTCCTAGGCTTACACATAAGCGGTAATTGAGCACTTTTTTACCTATGTGTTGTATTGAAGCCTTTGTTTTTGCAAGGCAAAGAAAAATATTAGAAGCAGAAACAATTACAATGACTTACAGCCCCACTGCCTTAAAGCCTTTACAGCAGTGAGATGAGCTAGTCCTAATGAATTAATGAACTCTATCCATAAATTTAAGTCATATCTGTCTTGATATGCAAGTCCATTTTAATTTGAGTGTAAAACCTAGGTGGTTACACTATTCAAATGGGTCCCTATTTATTTCTCATTTTGATACAAGGTATGCATCACAAGGTGCCCTGGTGAGCCCCTGGTGGTTAAACCAATTTCATGAAGCATTGTCACTTCTTTATGTTGCTAATTGATTTGGATTTCATAATAATTATTCTAAGACCTACTATTTTGGCACTCCTGTTCCTACACTTCCTATACATTTCTCTCCTGGCCATCCACAATGATAGAAATCTGAGGGCTAGGTTAATATGCCAAAGGGTCTGTAAAAATGTCATAATTCCTGTCATAACTCAGCAAATTTGAGATGAAAATAAGTTTCTAGGTAAATACATATATGCTTAAAAGTTAAAATCAAAGGGAAACTCATATCTGGTTTGTGTCGTCTACTCAACCTCACAATGAGTCAATTATTTTACAAAGGTGAGAGTCCAAGTGTGACATTTCCAACCTTGATAGGAAGACTGTTGAACAAAGGTACCGTTGCTAACTAACATGTTAGACAGCCTGATAATTTGATGCCCATGAAGACTTGTGTAAATGGTAGCATGTCAGTACCCACCGTTCCATCCTGCTGAAACCTAGGAAGGCAATGCCATTTTGAAGTTGATAACAGATGAGGATTAATTAGTAGATATTTTAGTACGATTCTAGTTATTTTATTTAAGTAGAATTTAGTTGCTTATTTTTGTAGGATCCTAATTGTTTTATTTAAGTAGGGTTTTAGTTTCCAAATCGTAGTAGGATATAAATTAAGTATTTTGAATTTCTATAAATGATGAGTTTGCATTTGGAATTAGCATTAATTAATGATAGAATAAAATATTTAATTATTGATTTCTTCTTTCCTACTTTTTCTCTTCTTGGTGTTGCATCAATAACACTTGCTTTTCAACTCTAATTTAAGATATAAACTAACTGTGTGCAAGTTCCATACAGCTGCCTGAATTGGGAGATTTGCTTGTTAATTACCAATTCCAAATTCTAGTTTTTTGAGTCATAGGATGCAAATACAGGAAATATTCTAATTTGGGACTTCCATTTCAATTCACAGGCCAGTGCACAGCCGTTTCTTGTGCTGGGTATTTTGGTGACGGCTTTAGCAACTAGCCACTGATCCCTCACAACATGTCTGAGACGGCAGCTCAGAGTTATGGTAAAGAGTTGAGCAACAGACTTAGACATTTGGGCAACATGTATTGCTTGCTCAGTGAAGAGTGTCAAACCAAGGTTGAGGGAGAGCTGGAGGAGAAATAGAGGTTAGGCTATCTGCCATTAATTTTGTATAGCTGACATGTACAGATTTACAGAAAGTGAACTTAAATTTCTGTACACCTAAAGCTGGTTTATATTGTTATTTTCTTTTAGGAAAATAATGTTTCTACCATATCTTTGATATTTTGCTTACCCTCAATTAAGGTGAACTTTGGAGACTGAAAGAAGCCTGATATTTTAAGTGGTTCCTTGCAGATTAAGAAAAGCAACCATTTAAGAACTTCTATATATGAAGGGCAGGCTTTGTCTTATGATGAGACTTGAATCAAACAGCTGTGGATTACAAAACCAGGTGTGTTGTAACTTGTTCTTAATGGGTATGTGAACATTAATAGGTTGCTGTGCCCCTTTTGGCTGGCTATCTAGGGAAATAGAAAATTATAACTAGTTCTCTATCTCTTGGCTGGTCCCATACTCCTCTAAAGAACCCCATGCTTTGGGAGGGTTCTTGTCTTACCCATTTATTTATCTCAGTAATGGTTAATGTTACCCCATTCCATCAGAACTCTACAATTAAGTATAGGATGGTTGGACGACAATAGTACTAGAATGGACGATACAATTAAGTATAGGATGGTTGCTAATTTCCCATGTTAAACTCACAATTTGAGGGATTCTAACAATATATATAGTGGGTATAGGTGCTCATCTTACTTATTTTTAACACTCATTTTTATTATACAAGTCATTACTTAGTTGTTCTCAAATCACTCATCAGGTCCTATCCAAGGACGTCAAATACACATATTATATATTCTTGAATCATGCATCAAGTTTTTAATTCAAGGGCACCCACTATATCATGAGTTGTTTGTTTATTAATATATATGTACTGTTGATAATATATATGTACACTAATCATATTTTTACAAATTTTTTTAAAAAAAGTAAGAAGAGAGACGACATGAAATTAAGTAAGTGAACCTTGAGCAAGATTCTCTTAAGCTATATGAGACTTTCCTTCAGTTTCCGGCTTGGCCCTCGCTTTTGGTTCTGTCTTCAGCCATATATATATATATATATATTTTAAGAGTGTCAACAGTTCGGTTTAGATTGGGTTAATGCTTAAATTTAAATCAAACCAAATATAATTAGTTTTGATTTAGTTTAGCTTAATCGATTTATTTTGAATTACTAAACCAAATCGAACCTAACATCGGTTTGGTTCGGTTTGAGTTGATCGGTTTAAAGTTTTACATGTACATATATTAAATAAATTAAAATAATCAATTATATATGTATGTATATAAAGTAATTTTAACTTTTTTAATGCATATTTAAAAAACTTAAAAATTATCTTTATTATATAAAGATGATTATATAATTTTTTAATGAGAATGTTTGTATCATAAAAGAATCATAAATATTAATAGTTTTAATTTTAAAATCGATTCAATTTGGTTTAAATTATTTAAAGTCTCAAATCGTAATTCAAATTAAATCTATCAGTTTATATTTTTTTTAATTTAAATTAAATTAAATTTATTAAAAAATTAAATTAAACCAAATTAAATATATAGATTCAGTTTGATTTCACGATTTAAACCAATTCATTGACACTTTTAAATTTCTTTCCATTCCATTTTCCAACTACACCGAGTAGCGATGCTCTTTTTAGTGTTTTTGTTGGGTGAGAGATGTTAGATTTATTGACGGAGAGAGGGATTGGGTTGGTGAGATGGACACGTAGTTGGAGAGATGGCGAGAGAAGGATAGATGCATGCAAGATATGGCTCGTGGTTGGGAGAGACACGTATTTGTATTTTTGGTTCTAGTTGCGGAAATAATATTTTAAAATAACGATATATTATTATTATTATTATTATCATCGGGCACGTGCGTTATACATTAGACCTGTTAGTAATTTTTAATTCATTGCTGTTGAACTAAGAAAGGAGAAAGTTAAACTTAAGTAAATGAGAATAAATTATAAGTATACTTAAAATAAAATAGAAATCAAAGATAAAGGAAATAAAATAGACAAAATTAGTGATAAATACCTTTATACACTCTTCATTTTAAAACTCAATGTCCTAATTAATATGATGGTATAACGAGGGAATCTATAAGGTGTTAATAATAACGGAGTACTTTGAACCCTAGAAATTCATAAGATATTTATTATTATTATTATTATTATTATTATTATTATTATTATTATTATTATTATTTAATATAATTTATTTTATTAAGAAATTACTTTAGTATTTTATTAAGATTCTAATTATTTTAAGATTTAGTTACTTATTTTATATTTTAGTTGAATTTTAGTTTTTAAATTATAGTAGGTACAAATTAGATATTTTATATTTTTATAAATAATATGTTTGTAATTGGATACGAAAGATTTAATTGAATAAAATAATATTGATTATTAATTTCTTTCTCTTCTTTTTTTCATTTCTTTTATCTCTATTTCTTCTTCTCATCTAATTTTTTTTTTAAATGATGCTACTAATATTAATACTTAAAAAATACATTCAAGGTGTAATACATCACCATTAAACATCATTAAATTATCTCGAATCATGTGCTGATACATGATTCGAGACAATCTAATAGTTTTAACACATGATTTTAGACAATTCAATAGAGTTTAATGATGATGTACGCTATAAATGTTACTTTAGCATTTTCCTTTATCTTTCAATTTATTAATTTTTCTCCTCCCAACATTGCATTCGTTTGGTATCATAAATGCAAGAAGAGTAAGCCTTATCACAAAATCCAATCTAAATTCCCTTCTTATCTAGCTAGGTTTTGAGCCATTTACGAAATCCAATCCCGTTTCCCAACCTATCACAAAATCCAATCCATTGAAGCGAAGGAAATAAAAATACACCAACTTGCTAGTTGAAGAGGAAACACAGAGTTATTAACCAATTAATATCATTTTTCCCCTTTTTTAAAAATAAATAGTGAAAATTGTTGACAATCGTAAAACAAATGTATAAAACTATCAAGTTTTGCTACAAGGATTTATGCCAAAAAAAAAAAATATGGTAGAGAAAATTACAATATATTGGGGAGCAATTAATAAAAAAATATTTTATTTTTATATTTTATTGTTTTATTATTGGCAAAGACAAAAGAAAAACAAAATTTCAATATTTAGCGTAATTTCTCTCGTCCCCACAACAACAACAAAAGAATCATTACCAAAATTAGACAAAAAGATTTATATACGCTGAATGCGAACGCTATTTTTCAACTCTGACACCCGACTCCCTTAAATGTTTTGAAGCTATTTTTTAATATTGACACCTAACTCTCTTAGATGTTTAAACACTATTTTTTAACTCTGACATCCGACTCCCTTAAATGTTTTGAGGCTATTTTTTAATACTGACACCCAACTCCTTTAGATGTTTTAGAAATACTCGTGTATTACGTAACATACCTAAAAGTATGCACATCCCCAAAACATCCAAGAAAAATTAAATGTCAACATTAAAAAATGACATTAACACATACATATAGCATAAAGAGTAAAAATGGTACCAACATTTAATTGGTTCGAATGACTTGACATTATTTTCTTAAGCAAAGTCATGAGTTCAAAACCCTCATTGTGTATAAAACTATCATTTATTGAAAAACGTTTACATCTTTATTGTCCAACTCAAATCAAATCTAAAATGATTAATCTCGCCTGAATGCCTCTCAGGATAAAACCATAAAAAAAAAAGAGTAAATAGGGTGAAAAAATATTATTTTCTTGAAAAAAATAAAAAATGCATGTCAAATATTTTCTCAAAATTTTCTTTACTCACAAAAAAAAGGGGAAATTAATATTGTTAATTGCATGCATGTTTATATTCTATAAACCTTTTTGATATTTTTCTTGAGAAAATCAGCTATCAAACAGAGTCTTATTTTAAACTGTACTTCTAGAAATATTACTTTTATTTGTTTATAAATTATAGTATTATTTTAACGACATACACTTTAACTATAATTTCCATGGTGTATCTCAAACGATGTGTCAAAGAAACCCTAAATTAGTTCATTAAAGCGTGGAAGTTAACATACATGGAACAACACACACTTGCAATAATCCAAACCAGCTACCAATTGCTACGTAAGTACCCTCTACTTTACTGCCGCTACTGCTGCTGCTACTACTACATACTAATACTACCATTACAGTTCAAAATTAAACCAAGAACCTGATACTACACACAACTCAAGTAGGTACATATAATTAATATACTATTACTACTAATCATAATATTGGACATTTTAAAGGTCTTTAGTCTTGAACTTAGATTCATCAATTGGAATGTCTTCCTCCTCAGCACGCTCACCACCAGACTGCTCCATGGTGCTGAGACCTCCTTTACGACCCATCCCTCTGTACCCCTCGGTACCCAGCTGTTCCTTCCATGTCTGCCCCGCTTTGCTCCGCAGTTCCTGGTACCCTTCTGTCCCCAGTTGCTCCTTCCTCCTTTGCCCTCCTTTGCTCCTTCCTATACCATCACAATATTAATTGATTAATTAATTAATTAAAAGCCCCATCCAACAAATATTAAAATTAAAGCAATATTCACAAGCATGTGTGTGTGTGAAGATCCTTGCAATATTTTGCATTAACTATGTGGAGTCGTGAAAACAATCTCTTACCCAAAATATAAAGAATCTCTTCTCTCTTAAAAAAGAAGAGATAAAACTATGTACAATATACCTAAATATAATCTTACCCATCCCCCAAAAAAAACTATTTCCTGAAAAGACCCAAATAGGGAAAACTTCGTGCTGCCCTTTATGTGTATAGAAATGATAAATTAAAAAGCTAAGGAATATAAGTGGGCATTAATATATGCCTTCTGCTAGGTGCTCCTGAGCTTCAAGGCTCTTTCCTCCAGTACCACCCGGAATCACAGTCTCTCCTTGCCTTGCCTTTTCGTCAAGTTCCCGTCTTTCGTGTTCTGTAGCCATCTTTTACTACTCAAAAACTCTTATCTACTAATTAACGTGATCTCTCTTCTCTTGTCTTTCTGCTTGAGGCTTTGTCTTCAGTTTTTTTTTTTTTGTTAATTTATAGGAAGCTTGGAACTGATGATTTTAGAAGCTTGATGACAAGAGAGACACGTACTGGTAAACGCGGCCAAGAGATAGGACACAACCGCCTTTCTGCTGCCACGTAGGTCTCACTAGGAATAGGAGATGCCGACACGTCGTCAACTGAGCTAGTGACGCAGCTACTTTATGGAAAATTTGTACTCTCGTGAGTTTGTTTGCAAACTGATTCCCGAGTCTCCCTGTTGTGGCCACCGGCTTTATCAGGGCTTTTGATCTAATTATTCTTAAAAAATAATTTCTTTTACAAATGTCATTAAAATTTAAATAATAATTATTTTATACTTATTTAACTATTCAAAGTTCAGTCAGTAGACTCTTACTTAACATTTTTTTTTTTAAAAGACACATTCTCTAAAAAATATCATTCTCCAGTGACTTACCATTAATTGTACATGATATATCAACGATGGTAATGGTCACCTCATCTATGTTTATAGTATAAGGTTTTTTTTTTTTTTGGTTCCTTTATGGATGGGAATGATGTTGTTTTTTTTTTAAATATCTAGGGAATTTATTTAACTTTTGTAAAGTTGTAAAGACACTTAGTTGAAATAGACTTTAGTGTATATTAAAATTTTAATTACGGAAAAATATTATTTCTTCTTTTGTGGCCTTAACCTTTTTTTTTTGTCCTATTTTTTTTGCTTGTAGGAATTCAAGTGGCCTTTTTGAGGCAGATGCGAGCTACAAAGACTAATTCATTTAGAACAAGTATTACTAAAGAGATATAATAGTTTCTCACTCAATAGCGTGTGAATGTTCTGGTGTATGACTACAACATAAGAATTTATTGTGGCAAACTCTAATTGAGTCATAATATAGTAACAATTCACTCAATGACTTGGAGTATAGTACAGGGCCTTCACTTCAGATAAAGATTAAGCTACCTCACCTATATGATTGAGACCTACCCCACCTGTGTGATTGAGATCTTATAAGAAGTTCTTTCGTACCGCCCTGCTAAATCGATTGGTGGGTTTTACTCTTTTCATCAAAAGGCATAAGACAATGTCAATATCGTTTTATCGTTGGTATATGTTATGCCAAATAGAAAATCGGTAGTCAAGGTGATAAAGTTATAAGATCTAGCTAGAGCTTCTTCGTTCAGTATAACATATATATATCTTTGATTTAAGCAAAGCTTAATTTAGCGCATCTTCCTTCAGTATGACATTTATGTTTGATTGAAAGCAAAGCTTAATTTATTTTATTTGCCATAACATTTGCCAGCGGTAGAAGAATATTGACTTTAATTCTTATACCTTTTAATCAAAAGAGATCAACTCAAAAAGATAAAGAGACCGAAGAAGAAGATGGTATTTTCTCCTTAAATCCTGCAATGTAATTCAATTATTTATCCTCGCACATGACTAGACAATATGTACTCATGGTGTTTGGAGATTGTACTTTCTTTTCTTTACAAATTCCACCAATAATAAATTGATTGTCCATAAAATAGGGGAAACCGAAAATATCAAGTACTAATAAAAATGGCTTAGATAACATTGAATTTTTTTATTTTTTTTTTCTAAATATAATTAAGTAAAAAAAAAGGGTTGTAAGAGAGAAAGAAAAGTATCTGATAAAATTAATAAAACGATAAATATAAAAGGGACGAAGATAATGTTGAAAGATGTTGGTGCAAGATTTGACCAACACCAATAGACAATAAAGTAGAGGAAAGATGCTGATCTGAAACTCGTCGGAGTGCTGGAGAAATCACCGGAGGTTGGTTATCTGAAAGAGAAAAAATAAAAGTACGCAGGCTATCGTAAGGAACATTGGTGTGGTGTCAGCCAAAGACCCTTCGATGCCTAAGTTAGTTCAGAACTGCGTAATACTGAACTTAGTCGAAAATGACTTAGAGTTGCTTACCTCCCCCTTAGGGGTTATGGTCTTTTTATAGAGGGGCTTGAGGTCTTTGACCTTGTCTTAGTATTGTTGTAGAATCAGGAATCCAACTCGTGTTGGGAGAGCATATCTGATTTCTGGTAGGATTTGGTCCAATCCTCATAGGATTAGGATGATTTATTAACCTTCTAGTCGAACTGGTAAAGTATCTAGCTTTATCAGAGTTAGATTATGAGTAAATCCAGAACTTGTCGCAATGGATCACGCCCTATCCCTATCTGATTGAGCATTCCGTCGTCATCCGTCCCAAAGTCGGAGATCACTACAGGTCAATATGCCGATCTGTAGTCTCTCGCTTTAGCGACTTGATAATGAAGATTTGGTCTGTCATAAGGTCGGTATATCAATAATCATCAATATGAGATACCAATATGGCTTTGTAGACCGTTTGTTGTCGACCTTCCATCTATTGTGACTGTGACATTCACTTGGTCGGTAGGACCGACCATGGGCTCGGGTTGTGTGCCTGGTTAGGCAGATCGGTCTCGCTTGTCCAGAACATGATAGGTCGGTATATCCACCTGATATGTGCTACGTCTTACTGGCCAGATTAATATGGCTGATGTGTCTTATGCTCAGTATATGGTTTAACAGTTACCCCCAAGCTTCGAGCAAGACTAATTGCTTGAAGGTTAGATGAAATGCCAAATGCTGAACTATTTAATGCTTTTGACAGTTGTGCTCCGAAAACTGCGCAGACATGCGCCGCTTAACAACACGACTACCATTGCACGTCCTTTGACTATGGGCCATTGATTGTGCCTAGGGATTCGTGCTCATAATTGCGCCTTACAGGTCAAGGAGGACGAGGAAGTGTTTGATGTTGCGCCTCTGTTAATTTATAGGTCCCAGAGTAGGCTCAGTACTATCGAGCCTAGTACATTGGGTCGGGTACATGTGTCGCCTGAGCCTGAAGACACCGGGGTAGGTGATATTTTTTACTCGGTAGATAGTTCCTTCCAGGATAAATGAGCACCACCTTGCTCAGTAAAGGAAAGAGGTCGGTATAGGGTTGAGGGCGCCTGCTCTTGCGGATTGAGCTAGCCACCCTGAGAAAGGAGAGGTTGTCCTGTACACCAACCTCTTTGCCATATAAAGGTTGCCCTTGCTCAGCCCAATCCCAATGTGTGGAGGGTCATTCTGAGTTGCCTTGTGCTCTGGAAGGAGAGAAAGTGGCCAGAATTTGACTTTCAAGACTTTGCCCTCGTATACCGACTAAAATCCCACCCAGGATGTAGCGGGTGCTATTATGTCTTTGCTCATTAGGGTGCTGAGGAAGGCCAACCCTTGATCACCGAGAACCCCACTTTCAATAAATCCTGGAAAGACAAGTGATTTTTTGCAGCGGGGCCTTGGGCGGAGGAAGCTTGCGTACTGGCCACTTTCGGGAAACCTGGTACCGTGCTTCCCTTCATACCTTATCTTTATTTCTTATCTTATTCTTGCTCGGTAGAGACTCATATTTTTCGCTGTTCTTGACAGGTACTTGGGAAAAACTGAGTAGGAACGAAGAATTTGACTTCTCTCGTGTTGACGAAATCTATCAGCTTCCTTTTATAGATCGGTGGTACAAAGTAATTCTTACTCCCAAGAGGTTATACCGAGCTGGTATTATCAGACAGAAGAAAGCCTTCTTAGGACGTAAGTCTACCTTAGAAGTGTCTATACCTTTTTTACCGATCACTTTTTTTAAAGTTCCAAGTTGAGCTGTTGTGTTTGTGATGTAGGTTTTTCTACTCTCAGATCTTCCGTCAAGAAAAGGAAGAAGAAGAAATCAGACAAGTCCGAATAGATGGCACCCAAGAGAGTTGCTACTGGTCGATATACAATCGACCCGTCCATGCTGAATGACCTCTTTGTTGAGCGAGCAGCTGCCGCTCAGGGGCCGGCAGGGAGATTGCCGAGCAGTGCCCCGAAGAGGAAAGCTCCAGCATCCTTCTCCGAGCTGGTGAACGCTCCTGCTCGGGTGACAAGGTTGGTAGGGGCCAAGTCGAAGTCCCCTGCTCCTACCGACCCTGGGGCTGCCAAGAAGGCGAGATTTGGAGAAGCCGAGCGCCTCGTAACCAAGATTGGGGACATCAACCTGAACATCGACAACTACCAAGTCGGTGTCCCCAATGCCTTCTCGATAGTGATGAAAGACGAAGATATGTTCGAGGGCATGACTGATGCTTTTATGAAATCGGTGGTGGTGAGTTCGCTTATTAATCTATTTTGTTGCCTAATGTGCTCTTCCTCTGTAATCTTTAATTGGGTTTTTTTTGGCTCTGCAGGCTGTTGCTCAGAACGTGTACAACCTTCGATCCATCAAGAATCATTATGCCAAATTTCAAGATACGGTGAAGGATGCCCAGATGACCTCGGTAATCTGGGAATCCAAGGTTGTGGCTCATTCCGAGATCAAGAAGCTGGAGGAGCAGCTGAAGCTTAAAGAGGTGGAAGTAGAGTCAATCCAGGACGAGTTGACCAGGTACCGGGCTTTGTTCCAGGTCGCCGTCGAGACTCAAGCTGACTCTACTTCTACCTCTTTAAGGCAATAACGATCTACCGAGCTTCGAGCTGAGATCAGGTACCGGGCTCAGCTTCAAGGCAATAATGGTCTGCCTAGCTGATCTGGAGGAGTTCTCTGGAGACTCGGTAGACTGGAAGGGTTTTGACAGGTGGGCCAGCTCGGCAATTGGAGAGGTATTAGAGGATGAGGAAGCTGAGGCTGAAGACCAGGATGTTACACCCTCGGTTCCGGGGACATCGCCCGAGCAGCCTCAAACTGTCGACTCCAAGGAGGAGACACGCCGAGCTAATGACGACGATAACCCAGTCAGTTTGACTGAGATCTTGCACTTTTCGACTGGTCTGTAGTCGTAAATGATTTCTTTTAGTCTCGACCGTGTTTTTTGTAAGGGGCTTGTGTGCCCCAGTAATCCTCTGTTCCTCTTTGTACTTTGCTTCGATATTAATGAAATGTCCATTTTCGCTTAGACCTGATCTTTTTGCCCTCTTTTATGCTTAGCGTTTTTTCAAAGAGTTTGTCTTTGTTTTATGTCGGTCTTTTTACTTAATTTCTCTAAGTATTTGCTGGGTCATGAGGTTGGTGGATCTCTTGTCTGCCGACCTCTTTACTTAATTTCTTTAAGTGTTTGTTGTGGAATGAGGTCGGTAGATAACGTTTGACTTCCTTTTTCGCTCTGAACAATTAGGTTCTCTTCTCGATAACATTTGATCGCCGCTCCAAGGCACTTCAAGGGTCATTGACCCTCTTCTCGGTAGTATCTACCCTTCTGAGGCAGTACCCCAAGACATTTTTGACCGTGGTCATCTTCTCGATAGGTACGTAATTAGAGCTTGGTACCCCCAAGGCATTCTAGGGTCGGGGCCCTTCTTCTCGGTGGCTTCTGATCCGATCGGTAGTCCCAAGACACTTTTAATTGTAGATCGTAGACGCAGATTTGTAGAAAGAAGACTCTTGGTTATTGTAGAAAAATCTCAAACAAACACTTGTAGGAATCTAAAATAAAACTAGAGGTAACCAACACCTCGGCAAATACGGTAACATAGCTACTGCACTGCTACTACTACTGCTAATGCCTACTGGTAATACTTCTTGAGGTGTTCTGCATTCCAGGGCTTAGGAATTCTTCTCCCTGTCAGATCTTTGAGTTCGTACACCCTCGTGCGAAGTACCATCGTGATCTTGTAAGGCCCTTCCCAGTTGGGACCGAGGGCGCCTGCTCCGGGCTCACGCGTGTTCAACATGACCTTCCTTAACACTAGGTCACCAACTTTGAAGCTTCTATGTTTCACCTTGGCGTTGTAGTACTTCGATATCCTCTTTTGGTATGTGGTTAGATTGAGCTATGTCTGTTCCCTTCTTTCTTCAAGTAGATCTAGGTCGGTACGTTGGGCCTCTATGTTCTTGGCTTCGTTGAAGTAAAACGTCCTCAAGGTTGGTATCCCAACTTTCACTGGTATGACAGCCTCCATTCCGATAGCTAGGGAAAATGGTGTTTCTCCTGTGGCAGTTCGGGAGGTGGTACGATATGACCACAGGACTTGAGGCATGTCCTTAGCCCACATTCCTTTATTTTCCTCTCAATGTGTGCTTGATAATTTTGTTCACAACTTCCACTTGACTATTAGCTTGAGGATGGGCTGGAGTAGAAAAGAAATGTCGAATACCGAGGTCCTCACAGAATAATCGGAACCTTGCGTTGTCGAATTGTTTGCCGTTATCGGATATGATGGCGTACGGGACACCAAAACGGCACACAATCGATTGCCAAATAAAACACGTGGTCTTCTGCTCAGTAATTGTTGCTAACGGTTCTACCTCTGCCCACTTGGTAAAGTAGTATTGATGTATTTTTCTGCTCGGTCAAGGATCTCTTCGTAGGTTTGGGCCTTCTTTTTTCTAAGGGAATATTGAAACTTTCCAGGCCTTAACCCTGCGAGGAAGGTGGTGATCGTCGTTTTATCATTGCAGTCTTCTACGTCGACTTGTACATCGTTGAAGTGACCGAGGTACTCCTTCAGGGTTTCGCCTTTCTTTGCTTGATGCCTAGCAAATTGTTCACAGGCTTTTCCCTTTCTTTCTTCCCAACAAAGTGGTTCATGAACTTGTGAGCTAAGTGCCCAAAAGAACATATAAAACCAGTTTTGAGTTTTCGGTACCACTTTCGAGCAGGTCCGCCAAGGGTGATCTGAAAGCCCTTACATATAGTAACGTCGTCGTAGCCCTTAAATTCCATCCAGGACTTGTAGTTCTCAATGTGCTCTCTAGGGTCTACCTTCCCTTTGAACGTTTTGACATCAACGATCTTGACGTTCTTTGCAAGTGATGTCTGGAGTATATCCTTAATAAAAAGAGAAAGGAGTTTTTTATACTCGTGGTTGTGCCGAGGTGCAGACCTAGTAGTTTTAGAACGTTCTGATCCGTATGGCCTTCTCGGTACCGATCTCTCTGGACCAAGCTTTCTTACCACAACTTCTTTCTTGAATACCGACCTGTGTGAGGCTGGTTTCGTCGATCGCTGAAGAGCCGACCTGATTTGGGAGAAAACTGAGCTGTGAATTTTCTTGGCGTTCAACGAGTAACGCAAGTCTTTAGCAGATAAATACTTACGATTAAGAGGGGGTTATCTCGGTACTAATCTTTTCTTCGAGGTCACACTTCAGCACCTACTCTCCTTTCCCCTCTGGGGTCGAGGGTTAGGACGTGGTAGGTGACTATGAAGTGGTTGTAGGGGCGTACTTCCCTCAACATCTGTTGTTGCTCCAGGACGTTTTGAGTCATTTTTTCCAGGTTCTTCTCTATAGCAGTCAACCTCAATTTCTTGGTGGTTTCCACCTTTGTTTTTGGGGTGCCGCCGGTGTGGCGACGGGCTCTACCTCAACTGGTATTTCTACCTCTTAACTCATGATGGCAGAGCTGTTCTTGACTTACAATGTCGATCCCTACAGACGACACCAAATGTTGGTGCAAGATTTGACCAACACCAGTAGATGATGAGGTGAAGGGAAGATGCTAATCTGGAACTCATCGGAGTGCTGGAGAAATCACTGGAGGTTGGTTATCTGAAAGAGGGAAAACAAGAGTACGCAGGCTATCATATAGAACACTAGTGTGGTGTCGGCCAAAGACCCTTTGATGCGTAAGCTAGTTCAGAACTGCGTAATACTGAACTTAGTCGAGAATGACTTAGAGTTGCTTACCTCCCCCTTAGGGGTTGTGGTCTTTTTATGGAGAGGGCTTGAGGTATTTGGCCTTGTCGTAGTGTTGTTGTAGAATCATGAATCCAACTCATGTTGGGAGAACATATCTGATTCCTGGTAGGATTTGGTCCAATCCTCATAGAATTAGGATGACTTATCAACCTTCTAGTTGAATTGGTAGAATATCTGGCTTTATCATAGTCGGATTAGAAGTAAATTCCGAACTTGTCGCAATGGATCACGACCTATCCTTATATGATCGGGCATTTCGTCGTCATCCGTCCTAGAGTCAGAGATCATTACAGGTCGGTATGTCGATCTGTAGTCTCTCTTTAGCGACTTGATAATGAAGATTTGGTTTGTCATAAGGTCGATATATAGTGGTCGGTAATCATTGATATGAGATACCGATCTGGCTGATATCTACCTGATATGTGCAGAACATGATAGGTCGGTATATCTATTTGATATGTGCTACGTCTTAGTGAGCCAGATTAATATGGCTGATGTATTTTATTCTCAGTATATGGTCCAACAAAATAAATAAATAATTAATATTGTTCATTGATTAAAAAAAATGATAACACCACACAGAGATCTAAATAAAGAAAAGTATACCTACAAAGATAAATGAAAAAAGAACTTTATACAATTACGTGATGAATGCACATTTCGCACATGCTCATATGCATATAGAAAAAAAAACTTTTTTATATCATTATAGCATGAAATTAACCAGAGTAATTTTGACTAACACATTATCCAAATACATTTTATTAAAATTTCAGAGAGTCATTGACTTGCCTCGGAAAAATAAACGAACAAGCAACCAACTTTGAGCAAAGGCTCAAATTAGGCCTTTGGCCATTTAGGGTTGCAAGTGAGCTCGACCTACTTTGGCCTTCTAGTTGCAACCTGAAAACATAATTGTTCGGCTAAATGAGTTTTGTCTAATATTGAGATTTTAACCCAAAAACGATTAAATACGTAATTTAGAAAAGGGCGACATGTGATCTTCACAACGGTGGTTATGATCTTATTGCCATTTTAATTAGATTAAGATCTTTGCAACCATGGTTAGATCATTAATTGACCTAATGAGTAGGTTGAAGGTAATAGTGTAAAATTTAAATTTAGTTAGGTAAAATTAAGTGTCAATTTGTCTCCTATTTTTTCATAACTTGGGCTTATTTTAACTTAAATTGTAATGTTACCATAATAATTGCTATTAAAAATAATTTAAATATATAGAAGTATACATATATTTATAGAGATAAAAGTGTTATACTAACCATACAAAAATATGTCAAAATTGGTGTAGCTCGCCCGATTAAGATGCCTTCCCCCTTTTTATGAGGTGGGGTTCTACGATCTCCCCAACCTTATAAAAGGTGAGGAGTTGGAGTTGATCTGACCTTTTATTCGTTTTGTTACTATCCTGTTTTTCTCTTAATATGGTTAATAGTTGGAACTACCTTTTTATTAATGAAATCATCCTATATATCTTGCATGTATGCATTTCAATGTGATATAATATAAATTGACAAAAAAAAAAAAAAATTACAAAAATGTAACTTACCTGTAAATATGTTATATCCCATTGGATAATGCACTATATATATATATTTAAATTATTGGTGAATGAACAGTATCATGCACGGATAAGAATGATATATTCAATGTAAAATAACAATACTTGTGACAAAGTATTAAGAAGTGGTATATATATATTAGGAATTATGATGTGTGTAGCAGTAGTATAATTTAACTTTTCACTTATAGTATGTCATTTCTTTTTCTGTTGACACTTGGTAAAAGAGACCTAAGACCTCAACAAGAGGGTGTTTCGACCATAAGCAAGTAGGACAACCTAACTTAAGTGTGATATGGATACTAAAATAGATATGGTAATTACGTGACAGTGACAAATAAATATGGATGTAAGTAACGAATGACTTTTTAAAAGATTAGCTGATGTTAGAAGCACGAAGGTCTGGGTGGTAGAATATGTACGCCTTAACAGTAATTGTGGTTAGTGCAACAAATTGCTTGAGCTATGCAGTTGATTGTCTACTTTCAACCTTTCAAAATTTACGTATTTGTTATTGTGTCCTCCAATACGTATTTGTTATTGTGTCCTCCAATCGTGTTATATGAAAGTGTACAACTAATTCATACGAGCCATCATGTTACCTTAATGTAGGTGTGTTTAGAGGTTGGGTTGGGTCGGATTTCGGCCAAATACTAACCCAACTTAATAACTTCGAGTTAATTTAAGTTAGGTTTGCCAAGTTAGTTTAGAAGTGTTCATTAACCTGACCAACTCGATCGAACCGAATCTTTTGGGTTAGTTTGGATTGGACTAGGTTAATTGTTTGAGTTGAGTTGAGTTTTAAAATATCCAACCTGATCAATTTAGGTTGGATAACGGGTTTAGCCTATAAAAACCTGAATAACTCGGCCCAAACCGACCTATTGTATATATATGTATATAAAGTTTTTAAAATTTTATATATAAAGTTTTGAGAAATATGGATTGTTCTTGAACTAGTCCCATCATTTGTTATTATTTCTAACTTTTTAATAAAAATAAATAAATTTACAATAAATTCATCTTTGTATTTAATATTTTGTTGACAATTATTTGTTACTCGAATAAAAAATGAATAAATTTATGATGAACCAACTTTGAGTTCAATATTTTGTTGACAATCATTTGTTATTCTTTTTAATTTTTTAATAAAGAATAATAAATTTACAATAAACTCATGTTTACATTTAATGTTTTATTCTAAGACATTTAATATTATTCTTTTTAACTTTTAATAAAAAAAAAATATTAGACCCAAGTGCAAACTATTTGGGTTGGGTTGAGTTGAGTTGGGTTGAGTTTCAAATTTATCAACCCGAATTGTTTAGATTGAGTTAGATTTTAGCCATAAATTGATCAAACCCAACCTATGTACACCCCTAGGTTAGTCTATTAATATATTTATTATAAAATTGTATAATCCACCTAATATATCTATGAATTCTAAGTAACATTTTATAAAATCATTTTTTAAGTCAAATGCAAGTCTTATAATAGTTTTATTAAAATAATTTCCTTCATGCTACTATCATATAATTTTAACTAATTCAATAGAGTAATAACTATTATTTTTTGTTAGTTTGAGTTGGTTCAAGTTATTTGTCAAATCTTGACTAAATCCGAATAAGATCGAATTATAAATTCTTAGACCCAACCCAAATTAATTTAACATATAAATCCAATTCACCCTAATCTAAAAAAATTCGAATTAGTCAGCCATTAGGATGAACTGGAACACCCCTACCTATTGCACATCAAATGTGTAACTATCACAGTGAGATCTATTTACTTTTCTTAAAAATAAAAATAAAAATAAAAATAAATCTTTTTACTCGGGTCATTTTTTTTGTTGTTCTTTTTAACTTTTTACAAAAATTACATGTTATTTATTTTAGACATATAAATGTTGTTGTAGGTTTCAAAAAAAAAAAAAAAAATGTTGTTGTGAAATATTTTCTCAAATACATTAATGGAGAGAATGGAATGCGTACGTAGTTCACGACGTCTTCCATTATTAATATTACCAGATTGTAACCTTTCTATTGAGAGTTAATGTACAATAATTGACTCTTACATATAGTAACTTTAATTTTCGACTTTTATACAATTTTAAAGATTTTGGTAATATTATGAGTTTATATAACTATAACTTTTACTTTAAAATTCAAAAGCAAGCTCAAGTCGGACCATCTGCGACAATACATCTCAACACCTTTACACTGTCGTTGAAACCACGGCACGTGGAATTTTTAAATGCGAAATGAGCAGAGTATGAAATCAGCGCCCGAGAGTAGACGATCTAAATTACATTTAATTCGATTTTTCTCACTGTAACCGTTGGGGAAAAATGGCACGTGGTCTCTCTGAAGGCAAGAGGAGCAGAGTTTAAAAACCAGCTATAGAGAGCACCGGATCAAAATTATTTTAATATACAATTGTTTGTTGTCGTTGAAGCTGGCTGCCTCGTTATGCCGATGTAAAATAAATTCCATTCTACCGCATTTTAGCGCAATTGAATCTCCATTTGACACTCACAAGGCACAGAAGAGACTGAAAAAAAAAAAAAAAAAAAAAAAAAAAAAACAGACGAAGAAGAAGAAAAGCCTTTGCTCTCCCACTTGTTTTATTTCCTCTCTTCAGATCCCTCTCTCTCTCTCTCTCGCGTTTTCGCTCTCTTTTTCTTTTTCTCTCTCGTTTGAGAGAGGCCGAAGGATTCTCTCTCGTGGTTTGAGATCTCTTGATCTTCAAAATCACTGGCGATTTTGTAGATTTTGTTGTTGTTGTTCTTCTTCTGGTTCGGACGCTCTAGTTCTGAGGATTCATTAGGAGGAGGGTTTCGATCCTCCGTTCTTGGGAATCTGATTTCCGGTGTTGAAGCATCGTTGATCTAGGCGCCATGGCTGCCGCAAATGCTCCCATCGCCATGAAGGAGGCCTTGACGGTGAGTTCTGTTTCATTTTTCGGCTTTTTTTTGTTTCCAATCTTGAATCTATTTACTGGTTTGTTCAATTGTTGTTGCAATTTCTAGCTGGATTCGTGAGAAAGTCTCGTTTTTTCGAAGTTATTGTTGTGATTTCGAATGTTTGATTAGTTCGCATCTTTGTTTTGTTAAATTGAATTTCCGGTTGCCGACCTAGATGAATCTAGGTTGCATTTTGGAACTAAGTGAGCGGAATATTGTTGTTTCGGTTTCACTTTCGTGTAGCATTTCATTTCGGAGTGATTTTGGTAGATTTATTGATTCAAAGCTTGGTTTGGTATTAGATCTGTTCAGATCCGTGAGATAGATCATGATCTCATTCCTCTGTACTATGATTTGGAATAATGGAAGGTTTATATGGTCTATGTTTTTGCAATCTAGTTTGATTTTATTTTTTCTGATTGATTTTGTTTGATCTTTTGTTTTTTTGCAGCTGCCAAGCGTTGGGATTAATCCGCAATTCATTACTTTTACGCATGTTACAATGGAATCAGATAAGTACATATGTGTTAGGGAGACAGCACCACAGAATAGTGTTGTTATCATTGACATGAACATGCCTATGCAGCCATTGAGGAGGCCGATCACGGCAGACTCAGCTTTGATGAACCCCAATACCAGAATTCTTGCTTTGAAAGGTAAGAACTGTTTGTTCTAGGTTTCATTTCCATGCTTCACTTACAACTTCATCCCTGTCTGTTACATGATGAAAGAACCACATTACTCCTCAACTAGATTAGATGAGTTATAGACCTATATAGTTGGCAATCCTAGCAGATTAAAATATTGCTACTTTTACCAATTTCAATACTTTTGAGCTATTTAATGCATTTTTGCTTGCTGTGAACCATTAGTTGAATAATGTACAGTATTGCAGTTAGGATTTATAGCTATGAAGTTCTATTTTACTGATTCCTCTGCTGGTACTCTGTTGATTTACTACTAACTTAACCTGGATGAATCAATAGAAAACATGAATATATTCTTGGTTTATACATGGCCTGGGTACTGGCAGAACTAGTATCTTTCTTAATAGGTAGGTATCAGTGCTAGTATACAGACCTCATTTTCTAAGAAATGGTTGCCTGGCACGGTTCCTTCTTTTAATTCCCATAGCTTTTCCTTTAACAAAACAAAATAATTGCATAATTTAGATAACTGGATGTAGAAATCTATACTGATAATTTAGTCAAACAAGATCCATACTGATAAATGTCTCAAAATCTCTATACACTCCTGCTTTCTTTTAAAATATTGTCAGATTTTGTGGAAAATATTTGTTTATGCGTGTATAAAATAAAATGAAATATGATGGCGATTGGAAACCTTGAAATGATAAAAGAAATTACGTTGTACAAAGTTTTAGGAGAGCCTACTGAAGTTGAAGTACACTTAACCAAAACAAAAACCTTTTAAAAATCCATTTTAAATAGGTTTGATTATTGGAATTTGCAAAATGTACTTTTCCACGAAGTCCTGTTTGTAAAACTCTATTGAATGTTGCTTTTTGTTGATGCTTGATTTCACAATATTCATATCTATCATTAGTTTTAACTTTTTTAGGTCACGTGTAAGTTTTAAGAGCTCCGTGTTACACCATAGAGATTATTATTAATTTTTTTTTGTAATATTCAAAATCATTTATTGTCATGATATTTTTATTTTAAATATCTTAAATATATACTCTTTTTTCATAGGTGGGAAAAGGTTGAGTTGAGATACACTTTTTTCCCATTTGACTTGAGTTGAGTTGGGCAGTTGAATGTCAATCCTTGGAACTTTTATTTTTATTTTTGTTTCCTTTTCTTTTATCTACTTCTCTGCCTTTTCAAACTATGCTTGTTTGAATGGAGTATAGTAAATTTATTTAGGGTCCATTTGGTACACCATTCAAA